>OX493348.1:11663474-12355974 GCA_950371115.1 Anania fuscalis | reverse complement strand
TGAGTCTGAACCATTTACGGCTGTTTTGGAAAAGGCTGGGGGTGTAAATTGATTCTAATTAATAGCCGTCCCTCGTGGAAGCATGGCTTGTGAAAATCAGTAGCTTCATCGCGTGGAGCTCATACATAACATGGTTCATGAGCCAAACCTTCCTATGCACATGCAGTTTTACGCATGTAACAGCCCACCCTCGCGGGGTGAATACAACCAAAGTAACTAGTGTTCGTAAAGCATTTCGGCCCTCCAAAATTGATGGTTCACGATCTAAATCGATTCTAACTAATAGCCGCCCCTCGAAGGGGCATGGCTTGTGAAAATCAGTAGCTTCATCGAGTGGAGCTCATACATAACATGGTTCATGAGCCAAACCTTCCTATGCACATGCAGTTTTACGCATATAACAACCCACCCTCGCGGGGTGAATACAACCAAGGTAACTAGTGTTCGTAAAGCATTTTGGCCCTCCAAAATTGATGGTTCGCGATCTAAATCGATTCTAACTAATAGCCGCCCCTCGGAGGGGCATGGCTTGTGAAAATCAGTAGCTTCATCGAGTGGAGCTCATACATAACATGGTTCATGAGCCAAACCTTCCTATGCACATGCAGTTTTACGCATATAACAACCCACCCTCGCGGGGTGAATACAACCAAGGTAACTAGTGTTTGTAAAGCATTTTGGCCCTCCAAAATTGATGGTTCGCGATCTAAATCGATTCTAATAGCCGCCCCTCGAAAGGGCATGGCTTGTGAAAATCAGTAGCTTCATCGAGTGGAGCTCATACATAACATGGTTCATGAGCCAAACCTTCCTTTGCACATGCAGTTTTACGCATATAACAACCCACCCTCGCGGGGTAAATACAACCAAAGTAACTAGTGTTCGTAAAGCATTTTGGCCCTCCAAAATTGATGGTTCGCGATCTAAATCGATTCTAACTAATAGCCGCCCCTCGAGGGGGCATGGCTTGTGAAAATCAGCAGCTTCATCGAGTGGAGCTCATACATAACATGGTTAATGAGCCAAACCTTCCTATGCACATGCAGTTTTACGCACCCACCCTGGCGGTGTGAATACAACCAAAGTAACTATCCACACATGGTTCAACACATGAATCTTCAACCTCAATACGAGAGTCTGAACTTTAATGGAAGGAGTTTATTTCACAACCGAGGTTCACGGCCCGCCCGCTGTGGTACCAGAGGACGCTCAAATGCTCCGAGGGACTCTAGAGGGAACCAAGGGTCAGTCCGTCCTTTATTCAATCTCAAAGCGCTTAACGACTATGTAATAGCAGAACCGCTTCAATTTAATAAATATGTATCGCATCCCAGACTTAATCAGCCCCAAGACTGGCTCTGCAAGGTCGATCTTTTACAGGCCTATTTTCATTTAAAAATAGCAGATTAGACCAGCGCGTCTACGCCTGGTATACAAACAAGAGTTGTTAGAAATGATGTGCATTCCATTTGGTTAGTCCAAATGGCAATACACGGCTCCGAGAACCTTCTCGATTCTCACAAATTATTTTTAATTTTTATATTTTGAAAAGGTCCAGGTCCTTATTGAATAAATGTTTACAATTTACACAATAGACTTTCTTTAGGTTAATGAGGTCCGAAGACCTATTATAACAGCTAAAATGAAATCTCGGTATAACTTCATTGCAAAATAAATTAACTTCAAAGTAAATATTATTCAACAAGGACTTTGTAATAGTGCTGGTTTAGTATCACCTTAATATTTAAAACAATGTATACAACGAACTCAACTGGTGGACTCAGAACTGTCAACTGTCAACACCACTTCATTACCCTCCTCCGACAAAATAAACCTATCAAATCTTGAGAATACTAGATCAACATCAAATATACTTTAGCATACACCACATCTCGGGAAAGTACAACAACGATGCCGATCACTTGTCGCATCATCGCCAACCTCCAGAATGGCACCTACTACCAGCTTGTGTGGAAATAGTGTTTGCCAAGTTGGGAATCCCTACAATAGATTATTTTGCCTCAGATACCGCGCATGTTGTTTACAATTATTTGAGTCGAGATCTGAAAGACCGTCAAGCTCTGTTTCACGACGCGTTCAGCGTCCCATTAAACATCCAGCTCGCATGGGTGTGTTTTCACCACCGTTTCTGATCCCCAAAGTTCTAACACACCCAAATCAGTCAACGGGAATATTTCAACTAGTGGTACCTCGGTGGGAAAAAGTGTTTTGGCGCTCGGACCTTGCACTGAAAAAACTACAAAAACACCTAATCAATACTTCGACCGGTCTTCCTCCACCGAAAGTCGAAGACATAACACTCGAAGTCTGGAAATGTGGGGATGGTCAGCAGCGATAGAAACATGGAACCCTGAGCAGGTGTTCTTACTGCAAAATTCCTGGCGAAAGTCTACTGTAAACCTACGACGTAGCTTGGAATCGTTGGACGTCTTAGTAAAAAATTTTAAAAACATTTTAACATAAATACCGGTGCGTAACTAGCACAATATTTTTTGTTGTATTTTCATTTAGTTAATCACTTGTCATACAATACAATACTTTTGCACAAATCTGTCTTGTCTACACTCTATAACACTGAAGCATCACCTACCTGGTAAAATAAATATTCTAAAGTCCATTGAACTAAAAATGCTGAGACATCCAAAGCGCATATTTGGGACGTTGGTAAACTTACTGCGTTTCTTATTAATTACTTATTTGACGTCACAAATAATTTTCAAATATTACGTCATACTGCAAATTTCTTGCCTTTGCTTGGGTAGACGTATACATAACATGACTTGACGTTACTGACAATTAATAGATTTCAGTCACTGCGTTAGATCTGATAATCATGTAATATTTTGGCCTCCGTTTGGCTCGAAAACGGACAGCAGTACATACAGACAGTCCGGTTGGAAACTACTATCAAACTATAATGACTCTAACTTAAATTCTGTGTTTTGGGTTGACAAAACAATTGATTTGCTAAAAGAAAGATGTGAAGCCGCTAAATCATTTAATAAAAACCAATAAACCATTAAAACCAATTTTTTTTCTGTAAATAGGCTTAAACTAAGCGCTTTTACACGTCCCAATATTTTTTTTCCCTACCTAATTTGTTTGTTACGATAAGGGGCATAGTTAATCCCGCCTCACGTACTATTATAGCTGGTTGGATCTCCTGAAAACTTTTTTCAAGGAAGCTGGCATTACAGCAACACCTGGAAGTGTTAGATCAGCCGTGGCCTCTAAAAGTTGGCTTAAATATCATTACCTGGACGAAATTCTAGCCCGCGGAAATTGGCTGTCAGCTAATACGTTTCAAAACTACTACAAGTAGTAATTGAAAATAATAATTTAGAAACTGTCTTACAGTTGTTCGAACCATTAAATTGACTTTAGTTAATATTCTTATCATATAATAATTTTCTATAAAATTACATTGATGAAACACTGTATTTTACTTTATAAAGCTCTTTAATCACATTGGCGTAAATAAGGTTTCCTATTAGGTACTACTAAGTGGCGGCACCAGGCGATAACAAACAGGTCTCAATATAAAGCTTCCAGTGACGGTCAAGTAGTTTAATAGCAGCGTTTTACCTGAAATAAAACGCATATTAAAATACTTACCTCACTGGAAGCTTCTACTTAATTTCTGCCTGGTGTATGTGAGCCAATGAACAAAAATGGCGTCGCACTGTTTAAAGAAAACTAAAAAAGGCGCGCGGCCGCCAGGTGTCGCCACTGGGCCGGAAACTAGAGGAATAAAAGTACGAAAACTGGTAAAAAACGACGGAAACGGATATGCTATCTCAATATAAAGCTTCCAGTGAGGTAAGTATTTTAATATGCGTTTTATTTCAGGTAAAACGCTGCTATTATTGATTTATTGTCTATGTGGCATATCCCCCCAGACAATGACACATCTCCTGTCATGCCCTGCGTGTCCCTACACCTGCACACGCGAGGATCTCTACAAGGCCACCAATAGCGCTATATCGGTGGCTGAGTTTTGGTCCTCATATATATAAAAGCCTGAATGAGTCGACACGCAAAGAAGAAGAAGAAGATTAAAGAGGACATTTTGGTTGACCTTGCACCTTTAATGGCGACGACCAGCTTTCATCGTTAAAGTTAATTTATCATATCTACTAATTA
Source organism: Anania fuscalis (assembly GCA_950371115.1). Taxonomy (NCBI): domain Eukaryota; kingdom Metazoa; phylum Arthropoda; class Insecta; order Lepidoptera; family Crambidae; genus Anania; species Anania fuscalis. Next base: position 12,351,810 of record OX493348.1, on the reverse strand, counting down.
AGATTTTTTATTTAATTGTAACAACAACAAAGCACGTCTCTTTTTATGGATTCATACTTATTTACTCTGTATTATGATCGCTTTGACCTTTATTACAATACAAACAAGAATACATTTTACGACTCGTTTGTGTGAAATATTATTATGTTCGCGAAATTCAATAAGCTTGTATTGAATTGGAAGATTTTTGCGAATCGGCGACGATAATGAGGCTGAAAGAGATATCGATAAATCTTTTGTGATTGTTATGAACATATAATCGACTTCTAATAAATACAATATACAGGCTGTACAAAAGAATGGGACACTCCTTAAAATCACGTGTTCAGCTAGTCATATACAACAACTTTTCCTATGGGAGCAACATCGAAATCGTGATTTTATTTTCAGATGCTCCATACATTACCATCGAGGTATGCGAGTAAGTTTGTATGGGGAAGCTGAAAAAAAATTATCGAATTCGATGTTGCTCTCATAGTAAAATTTGTTGTATATGACCAGCTGATCACGTGGTTTTAAGGAGTGTCCCATTCTCTTGTACAGCCTGTATATTGTGTAATTTTTTGCTAGAATCGTACATAATAAATAATCAAATAAATATTGGGCATCATTACACACATTTTCTATATCGACTCGACCGGAAATCTAACTCGGGACTTTAGAGAGACCGGCGTGCTTACATACTACCAAAGATAACTGTTTCATTTTTTGTTTAGAATGTTGTAGGAGGGTTTGCCAGTCCTTGGGAAATTAATTAAGTAACTAGCAAATTGATCAAATTAATTTCCCAAGGAGACAAAAATGTGTGACAAAAATGAAAATAAAAATTTTTCAAACATTTTAAATTTGTCAAAAATAAAACCTACATTTATGTAGCTCAAAAGATCGGGATAACCCCCGCTACGCTCCTGTTTGATTTGATCCATACTTCCAGGGATATCCTGTATTTTAAAATGAATATATTTTTTTCATCATCATCATCATCTCAGCCACAGGACGTCCACTGCTGAACATAGGCCTCCCCCAGTGACTTCCAGATCGGCCGATATATAGATATATTTTTTTAAAGAGCACGATTTGTTGGTTGAATATGAATTCGGACCTTTCCTTGAAAGTAGGTTATATGTATCATTTTTTCTGTATGTAAATAAGTAACTATACATAGTATTATATACTTACTTATGAAATGTGCGATTTTATATTCACCTAGTATGCGGTTTATTATAGGTTTAATAGAAATATTCCTTGCATTATTAATTAATATCGATCAAATAATACATTAAATTTAATTAATGTGGGATTACTAACAATTATAAACTTTTTTATTGAAACTCCAATATATCGTACGTACGTACCGTACACGGCTCTTATTTTTTCAATTTGTATTACTTAGGTACCATAAAAAAGGCTATGGCAGAATACCAGAGTTTGCGGGTTTCCTGCATCCACTGGGCCATAGACCATTTTTAACCGACTTCAAAAAAAAGGAGGAGGTTCTCAATTCGTCTGAATGTTTTTGTTTTTTTTTTTTTTTTTTTTTTTTTTTTTTTTTTTTTGTATGTTTGTTACGCGATTACGCCGTCAATTATGGCCCGATTTCAAAATTTATTTTTTAGTTTGAAAGGGTATACTCCCGAGGTGGTCCCATTTCCACCAAGTCAGATTCTGATGATGGGATCCCTGGGAAATCGAGGGCAACCCTCAATTTTTATAGGCACCCATAATGTTTTGCATATATTTTCTGACTCGATGCTGATTTTTGGGTCTGGTAATCATCATGTCATGTTGCTGACCTGATGATGGAAGCCACAGAACTCCTTAACGGATAGGAGTTAGAAGATAATACTGCAATTTGTCGACAGAACGTATTTCGCAGTGTGTTGAGCAGACGTGGAGCTTATGAGGTACCAGACCGCCAATTTTTATTTACTGGGGGCGTACCCGCACACCCAGTAACGAAAAAAAATTTGAAAGTTCCTTTCTTAATTTGACTTGTTATTTAACGCAAGACCTTATCCTATGGTTTCGACACCAAAATAGCCACCGTTCTGGTTGGAGTGTAGGTAAACCCTTTTCTTAAGACTTAAAAATTTTCGTCGAAAAATTGATCCTATATAACACCTTATTTTTATCATACCATTAGATGAGGGGTCCATAGAGGACCAATATTGATTAAGGTTACTTTGCTGTAAAGTAATTTTTGGCGAAGTTAGGAGGGAAAAAATAGAGGACTTAACACTTAAAATTGTAAAATAAAAAAAGTTTAATAAAAAACTAAAAACCGACTTCAAAATAAAACTAAAAAGCGAATAATAATATTGACTAAAACATATCTAATCAGTTCTTTTTGGAGTTGGTGCGAATGAACACATTTTAACTCTCGATGGCTGGCACCGACTCCAAAAAGAACTGATTAGATATGTTTTAGTCAATATTATTATTCGCTTTTTAGTTTCATTTTGAAGTCGGTTTTTAGTTTTTTATTAAACTTTTTTTGTCTTATAGCATTAAGTTTGCATATTATGTTTTACTTATCTGTAATCTGCCTTAAGACAAATAAATACATTATATTCTATTCCATTCTATTCTATTATGTCGCGGAATGAAAGAGATTTTTTCACGATATCAGTATTTCTGTTATATTAAATTATCTCTTACATATCTAGCCTACGTATCTAGCCTAGATACTGATATTATGTAAGTCTAGGTAGGTACTTGTTAGGTTAAATATTGTTTCTTAAAATGCACTTTGAATATAATGAAAAACTAAACTATTTAAATAGTTTCTTGCGCTACTTTTTCTCGGCGCTAGCCCAAATTTGTCCCGAAGTAGTGGTAGGGAAAAAAATATTGGGACGTGTAAAAGTGCTTAGTTTAAGCCTATTTACAGAAATAAATTGGTTTTATTGGTTTTTTTATTGGTACTCTGTAGTTCCAGAAAAAGACAAAAGTTAATTTTAGTGAACTTATAAATCATAATAGTATTTCAAAATTAAAATCAACCCTGACTGACTGAACATAAAACGATTGGCTTAACAGGATAAACCCAGAGCCGTAAAACCCAGTTTAAAAAAAACCTTTGAAAAATCCAATTATTTATCTCCAGTGTGTTGCTCCACTTCAAGCGTATACAATCTTTTTCACACCTCCACTCTTAATTTTGCGCTTTAAGAAATAATTTGCCGTATGAGCGGTAATCTGTAATCGCGGTCGTCATTTTAAGTAAGCCATCCAAGCGGGTGGATTATCCCAAAACTCATTACAGGAGGCACCTGAACCAGTATATGTCGTAGAGATGATAGAAAATGCTATGAAAGAAAATTTTGTATTTTGTCTCTGGTGTTTTATGGTTATACTATACCTACGCCCGCATTGTGATGCCTCACTTCACAGGACTATTGTTTACAATTTTTTTTGACAAAATTTCAGATAGTGTTTGTGATATTATCATTCCACCACACAATCAAATAAATGTTGGTGCCTTTTTTATTTATTTATTTATATAAAGAACACAGAGTACAATCATACAAAGAAATTAGGGCACATGTAAAATTAATTCAAGTCTAGATCGTAATCCAGAAAAAGTGTTCCTAGCATATTCGAACGGAAATACTTATTTAGGAGTAGACAATTTAAGTTAAAACGATTAGTTATTAGTTCCTAAACGATTATCATTCTCATTCATCATTACAATGATCAAGTTTCTTGTTAATTAAAAATAATATTATAAAGAATTTCATGTTATTGTTTAAATACTTTTTATGTGAAATCTCGTATAAGCACGAATCCCAAAGCAGTTATATTTGTCTCAGTAAACTCATAAGTTTTGTATGTCCATAATTCAGCCACACACTCTGTATTTATAGAAGTTTCTAGACAAGAAATAAAATCATTCACAGTTCTCCCGAGCAAGTTCGAAGTAACATAACAACAAACATTAGAATTGAATTTATGTGAGGCTTTGCGATTCGACGCTCGCTCGCAAGTAGTGCGAGCTTTGTGACGAGCGAGCGAGCTTTGTGAGCTCCTTGGCGCGTGAAGGGGTGACACTACCAGTGGTGGAATAATTAGCTGTTACTCGAACTTTGAATACACACAGTTTTGACTTATGTAGTTAGATAAAAAAATGTGTCATTAGAGCTAATGACACATTTTTTTATTACAATTCTAATTTAAAGAAATATATTAATTATATTGTCTAGCAATACTGAACACCATGTAACAAACTCAAATGTATTATTGCAAATAAATATCAGTACTATCCTGCATTTAATAAAATTGCGCTTTTAGTGGCTCTAGCAAAACTGGACCAGCCGGTGAGCTTTTTTTGCGACTTTTCCTTTTTTTTCCTTTTTCTCTTCTCATGTTTCTTTATTTTGTATTTACAAATTCTTACTTCAATTAAGCCACCAATTTTTTTTGAGTTTTAATTATCACAGTAAAAATCTGTCACGCCACTCTGGACGTTACCTCTACCGCAAACGACACCATAGACCTCGTTACTGATTTAATTATTTTCCATATAACGTAAAAATTATTTTAACCAGTGGGGTAACCATGAATTGTTTTGAGAGTTCATGGTTACCCCCCAGAGATATTGTAACGATTGTCTTCTATGCAAATAAACGATTTATTTATTTTATTTATAAATATAGTTGCCAAGAAATCTCCCGCATGCACAAGCAACATAACAATATACATTAGAATTGAATTTATGTGAGGCTTTGCAGCTCGTCGCGAGCGAGCAAGTGGCGTGCGAGCTTTGAGAGCTTTCCTCTACTTGCCACTTGTAGGGGTGACACAACTCATTAACACTATTACGTGGAAAAATTCATAAAATCATTCTAATACACGTGTGTGTACAATTAATGATAAGCAAGCTGTGTTTGTCTGTAAATCCGTTAAACAAACTGACTTGTATCTTTTTAAAATGTTATATTTAAGCTAGAATTATTGTGTCAACAGTAGATAAACCTAATAAATAAAATAAAAATAAATAATATCAATTATTGTTAAGCTTCTTAACGTTTCTTCTTATTAAATCAATGTGTTACAAGGTACATACAAAAATGTTTTGCTGGGGACACCACCCAACACAGATTCATGCCCACCCCTAAGCCCGATCTTCGGCTATTTTTTTATGCACTGCTTGCAGCAGCCGTTTTCGTATTGCTTCGCTCTACCTTGTCGAAATACCTATATTTTACCTACCTATTGTCAACTCATAGACTGGTAATAGAATAAAAAGAAGGAAAAACAGTTTTACTACATAAAATAACTTTTTCATTTTTTTTAATATGTTAGCTTTTAAGTTCGCTAACACGAGTTTGCTTCTTTGCTTAAACATAATAATAATGTCCATTTGGGTCCGGCTTGACGCCCCATTTTTTCAGGTGTCTACTGAAATTCAGCGTTCCGACACTGAGTGCTTCGGCATATGCTGAGGCGGGGACTTGTATAGTCTGTTATAACTCTTTTTTTCCATGTCAAATAAACTTTAACCTATCAAGCTTCAATTACCCACCGGTGGCCGCGAATAATAGATTGTTTATTGTGTCTCTTGACCTTGGCCTGACAGGTTAATGATTTTTTCACAATGTTCTTAAAATCAAGAAGAAATAGATCTTTATCAAAACGATATTGTAAGTTTGAAATATCGTTCACTTCAGCAATCGTTTTTTTATCATACAAATATGTACCATTACGAAACCACCATTTTTTTCTTATTCACACGATTGTGTACTTACAAAATGCCTACGCACAGAAACCTTTTCTAGCCAGGTAACTACCCTCTTCAATTACGGGGTCAGACGCAGTGTGTCGGGATTTCTTCCTCCGATAGCTCTTCGGGGAATTAAAGCAATCATTGTAGCAATAATTTGACTCATACTGTGGAGAATTGCTGGCTTCTGCCCAATATTATTACGAAACAGATTTCGTTAAACGATCTAGATCAAAATGATATAAGCAAAATTATGTCTTTACAAATATGGATGAATACGAATTCGGGTTTAACGTTTATTTTTGTTGAAAATTCATCACTAAAATAAAATGTACTTTATTAACAAATATTTATTTTATAAACTAATCTAATTTGGAACTACCAATAATAAATATTTTCTAAAAAAAATGATTTGATATGTCATGTAGATTTTAATATTAATTTATTTATAAACAACTAAGTTATTTTTGTAATCTTTTATTAAGCGTTGGTCACTTGTCCGTACGCCTGTCCTATTTTGGTAAGTACAAGTTGTAAATCCTACTATTTTATTAGCAACATGAGAGTATGTCAACCCTCAAAAATTTTTCTTAGCAACTTTTCTTTACTAATCTTTCAAGTTGGCAGCCCTACGCCCACGCACGTTTCGAATTCCTTATTTAAAATCCCAGAAATAATTCGGCGGGAACGCGCCTCGGCCCGCGTAAAGAATAAAACTTGCTAAGGATTTACTACGGATATATGATGTTGATATACTCGTAGCTGTTGATGCGTGAATGGATGTTGTTGTTGTTGTGTGATGTTGGGATTATAAGTTGTCACTGTTGGTTATCTGGGCCCCAAGTCTGCTAATTTAAAAGTGGCATAATTAAATAAATAAATAAATATTGGACAACATCACATACATTGCTCTGATTCTAAAGTAAGTAGCTAAAGCACTTGTGTTATAGAAATCAGAAACAACGACAGTACCACAACACCCAGACCCGAGCCAATATAGAAAACTTCGTTTTCTACATTGACCCGACCGGGGATCGATCCCGGGACCTCAGAGATGACGGCGCCAATTAAAGTCCGGCGTGCTCGCCTCTCGGCTACGGAGGTCGTCAAAATTGAATAACAATTGGATCTTATTGTAATTTTTTGACGCATTAGGTATTCTGCTACCAACTTAATTCTTAAATGTAAGTCTTAAATTAGTAGCAGAATACCAAATGTGTAATTGTTTGATACATTTGGTACTTTGTCTTAAATTTATGACAGTTTTTAAGTAACAGAATATTAAATATATCAAGCAATTACAATGAGATCCAGTTGATATTCAATTATGCCACTTTAAATTAGCAGAATTAGGGCCCTGGTCGTTATTGTACAAACCTCACTAAGCTGGCAGTCTTTGTCTACTGAACTCTTAAATAACTATCCACTTTAAAATAAACTTTTATCCTTCAAATTTCACAATAGCTAGTTTTTTTTTCCATTTTGTGACACAAAATCTCACAGAACTACATTTCATCGCAAAACTCAACTAGAATCCGTCGGAATCCCAGGAATTATTCGACAGGAATCTCCTCTCGGCCCTATATGTTAGGATGAACCGGGAATGCGCTCATATTTCGGTCGAAGCTGCCTTTTTTCAAGCTGCTCCCATTTTCAAGCTGGAACTTATGAAGCTGCGACGCAAAAATGAATTATGATGTCATTTTACGAAGCAGTTTGGCTAGAACGATGAACTAATTAAATCCAAAATGTTTTATGTCAGCATTTTGTTTATGCTGTATAGCTTTGCATGGACACAGTTTTGTTACTAAAAGGCATTGTCAGTAATGCACTTGGGGATATTGAAAATATTCTAACAAGTGAATTGTGTTAATTGTGTAGGATTTTTAATCCGTTCTCCAAGTTTTATAAAAGCATTATACAAGCATATTGACGACCGTCTGGTGTAGTGGTTCGCGCTCCGGACTACAATGCCTGGCGGTTGCGGGTTCGAATCCCGCGAGGGGCAAATGTTAGTGTGATGAGCACGAGTACGTGCACCTAAGTCATGGATGTTTATAAACGTATTTAAGTATGTTTATCCGTTATCTAGTCGCCATAGCACAAGCTTTGCTTAGTTTGGGGCTAGATAATTGGTGTGATTGTGGAAACAATTTATTATTATTATTATTTTATTAAATGGTACTTACAATAAAATAACCATAATTAAATTGTGACTTACACACACACACACACATTATAAGACTGCTATTTTAAAAGAAAATATGTATTTATTTATATATTATATTTTTCTTATTGGTCAATGTAACCCTTCAGTCCACCAAACCAAGTCATAATAGAAACATTTATTTCTACGCGGTCTCATGCGAACGCTCGGATGCCTTATTAATAAAACAGAACTAAAATATAATAAAATCACTTTGATATGTACCAATAAACCTGTACAAATATTGAATTATATTTTTTTCATGACAAAAACAGTAAACACGTGAGGAAAGGATCTTGTTCTCCAACATGCATACGGGATGAAATGTGCTTCATTATGTTTTCATACGGCGCGATGCAAGCTCCATCATTATTGCAGGACGGCCCTCCGAAGAGATTGCAAAAAGGTTTCATAGTTGTTATAAATAGTTGATTTTACAGAGCTGCTGAGATTGAATATTACGTAACTTAAACAGTAAAAAGATATATTTAAAGCCAAACTAAAAAACCGGCCAAGTGCGAGTCGGACTCGCGCACAAAGGTATCCGTACCATTATCTATAAAAACGGCAAAAAATCACGATTGTTGTATGAGAGCCCCCTTAAATATTTATTGTATTCTGTTTTTTACAGTATTTGTTGTTAGCGGCAACAGGAATACATCACCTGCGAAAATTTCAACTCTCTAACTATCACGGTTCATGATCTACAGCCTGGTGACAGACGGACAGACAGACAGACAGATGGACAGTGGAGCCTTAGTAATTGGGTCCCGTTTTACCCTTTGGGAACGGAACCCTAAAAAATTAAAACCAAAAATAATATTTACCAAAACATACCTCCCCCAATTATTTTTGGAGTCGGTGCCAGCCATGTAGAGTTATGTTTTCATTTGCACTGAATGTGCGAATCCTTTTAGAGTTCCTTTGATCTTTTTCAGGTACCCACAAAATCCTGAAAATTGCAGTTGCTCTATATCGCTGAAGTAGGTAGATATCTTTAGCAAATAAAACCGCTTAAAACCCTCATACTGACTCATTTTTTGGAAAAATCCTACTAATATTATAAATGCGAAAGTTTGTAAGTATGGATGGATGTTTGTTACACTTTCACGCAAAAACTACTGAACGGATTTGGATGAAGTTTTGCATACATATAGAATATTATCTGGATTAACATATAGGTTACTTTTTATCTCAGATAAATTATCCTGTGAGATACATTGTATAAACAGCTAGTATAAAATAAATGGGTCACAATTCTCAGCTGACGAACCTGTGCGGCGCACTGTACGCGGTCCTAACTCGTCGTTCGCGACAAAAACAGTCGGCACAAGAAGTCGCGCAATAATTCAGACGACCACTGAAACATTTATCATGACCTTTTTTACTTGGCTTAGGGGTGTCACGGACTCACAGACAATTGTTCAGGATTATTATCAGTTTGGGAAAAGTTTTAGGAGAGATAACGGAGCGCTTAAGATGATTTCTGTGTTACGAAATTTCGTGGCTCTCCATAACTATTTTTACGGAAGTGGGTACGGGATTAGAGACAGAGACGCTATATTTACTCTTGCTAGAAGCCACACACACGCAGTGACGATACGTAACAGAGTCCCGACGTATCACTGACGTTGTCTTCTCGTTTGACGCGGTCCTCTTGACAGACGTCACCGACATGGTCCTCTTGACTGACGTAGCCCCGACGTGGACCTCTTGACACAACACTGACGCTGACACGGTCCTCTTGATGGACGTAAATTGCACTATTCTCTCTTATTTGTCGGACGTCATTAATTAAACAATATCATCCGCGCTCGAATGCATATCATTTCTGTTAATTCGCAGTGTAGCATGGTGAGCCCTTAGATGGATACAGCACAACCGCGCGATAGTAATGTTTACCATCGCGCGGTTACCGACATTTCTCGACAGAGTGTTTAGGCGCGCACAATTTTTTTGCTGGAACATCTTTTAGCACGTAAACGTAGTGTAGGACAGCCCCTAGCCCGAAAGACCGCCGACTTCAGGAAGATGGCTGGCGGTAACTGGATAAAATAAGCGGGACATCGTGCCCTTTGGCGCTATTTGCAATAGGCTGAATAGATAGAAAGATAGATCATTTAGCACATATTGACTCAAGCTAGTATAAAAAGGTTATCTTTCGAATGACAGCGCTTTTAAACCAAAAGGTTTGTTACGCCTAAGACATTTCGTACATGATACCAATCGAATCATCAGTGTAACGGCAAAAATCGCAATAACCTTCTCTATTTCAAATAAATAAAGTTACCTTCAGTAGCAGCCCTATCCCCAGCGGGTTCGCGTTACGTGTCTAATGACGTCACATCTAGGGCTGCCATGAAAAAATAATTACGCTCAGGTTGGGAGGATCATAATAACGGTTTGTTGAGGAAAAACGCGAACTAAGATACTTTTACTTAAGTTATGTTAATTAGAATTAGCCGCAGATTTCGTCACATTAAAAACGTTGTGTATTTTTTTTTAAATAATATTTACATTGATTATACAATATTGATATTACTAACGAAATTTATTAAGATTTTTGCTGAAAGGATTTGCTTAGGTATTTACTTTGCAAACGAATTGTAAACCACTCTCCAAAGAGGTTGAGCTAAGTATTTACGCTGCTGCTCCTGAACGAGTGGGTAGAAAAGCTTACGATCTGAGGCGGGAAGGGAAGAGGCGTATGCATACAACTTTGATACAACATATCACGACGATTACCGACAATATTATGTAACCGGCGACTAAAATTTAATGATTAAATTCATTATTCAAGTGTTGGTAATTATTATTAGTTGGACAAGATTGACAAATTTTAGTAGGTAGGTACTAAAAATATCACAATAATATATGTCGTTTGAAATATAGTTAGATTACTTCCCAAAACGGACAATTCTGTCATAAAAAAAAACGTTTTTTTTTATTTTACTTAACGCCTGGTAATGAAGGTCGAGGATTCATTATATTTATAAGGGCATGTCAAAGAATATAATTACCAAAAATTTATTCAATATTTCAAAAGTATCAGCTACCTACTTCCACTGATTTCACATCCAAAGTAGCATATCACTTTATACAATTACGTTATTCCAACAACCCTACCGAGCAACCCTTGCGGTTGCCGTACGATTAGATTACGTCAATGCGTTGAATAAATTACGCGCGGAACGCCCTGTCAGACGAAACCGCGGACGAATGCGATACTGCGCTCGAGTTGTTTCAAAAACATTTCGAGGAATTCTTAATTTTCAAATTGGATGTTACAGAAAAGTTTTTTGGGTTTTGTACCTTAAGTAAAAAGTATCTCTTCGTTCTTCATATGTCTGTCTGTCTGTCCGTCCGTCTGTTAGCCTATTTGTCCGGCATGTTCCTTTTAATAAGCAAAGCGTCGGTTTAACAAGATAAAATAATTATAAATATTTAGGGCTGCAATTATTTGCAGCTGAAAAATAATCTGCTGTTTATGCCGCATTTTTTATTATCGCTCGCGAATCGAGACCTTGATACTTTCCTATAGGTATAATTATGTTTGGCAAAAACTAAGGAAAAAGTCCTATAACCGTGAATACCGTTTGCATTGATAAACATATTTGCCTAATTTTATTTTTTTATTATTATATTTAACTAGCTGTTGCTTGCGACTTCGCTCACGTGGTCTTAGTTTATTCAATACATATATCTTACAGAAAGAAATTCCCGAGATAAAAACTAATTATGTTAATTCAGATCATATTATTCTATATGCGTGCAAAATTTTATCTCAATTAGTTCAGTAGTTTTCGCATGAAAGAGTAACAAACATCCATACATCATACTCACAAACTTTCGCATTTTTAATATTAGTAGGATTGGGGGCTGATTGTTCATTACTGTCTGATTAAATTCCGAAGTTTGAGCAAGCGACGTCGAGGGCAGAAACTAGTAGTTATATATGTAACACTGAATCCTGATTAAGATGAGTTCAGCATGGAATGCCTTAAGGGTGAAATCTGCGTGTCTTGTGGTTGGTATTAGATTGCGTCTTATCGTTATTACAAGCGTGCCCAGTGGAGCGAATCGTTTCACCCGTATATCACGGGCTATCTAATTCTGAAGTATTTTTGGAGCGGTAGCTAAAGTTTAAAAAGTTTACGCCGCGGCGTGGTTTGTGACCTGCGGGGTAACCATGAACTCTTAAAACAATCTCAAATCTGTCAATTTTGTACGTCATTACGTACGAAATACCCACTAGACTAAAATGAGAGCAGCCAGGGCTAGCATGCGCGCATCGGTTATTTTATCGATAGACAAGAAAAAAAATGTTTTCGACGATAATTTTGTCGACTCGAATCTTTTTTCTCAATATTTTCAGGGTCTCCCGTTGGATCATAGCCACTTATTTTTACATCATAATACGGCATTCCCATGATATTTTGGTTTTTTCTTTGTTATCGTCGAAGACAAAAGAACATATTTACGTCAAAAGTTGATAAAATGCTACGAAAAAATTTAATCCTGTTGTGCATGCCTAAAATGGTCAAGTGATATAATAAAATGAACACTTAAAAGATTCCGTCAGGTCAGCTAGCGTCTTGGTAGTTTAGTTGGAAAAGCACTCGCCCAGCATGCGAAGGTCGTGGGTTCGGGTCCCACCTAAGGAGGTCGATTTGTTTCAAGTATTATAAAATCATAAATCAACCTAGCATGGTAAAAGCTAAAAATCTAAATCAAAATTAAAATGAACAGTTTTAGAACGTAATTACAAAAATTTATTCAACTCATAATACGCTTAAATGTACGGACAACAGCTCGTAGACCTACCGCAAAATGTCAAATTTTCTTATTTGAAAATGATCTCTATGTCAAGCTTAAAGTTGAAAATCTATTGGAGAAATTTTGACTTTTGGGGTAGGTCGACGTGCTGTTGACTGTACATACATTTAAGCGTAATGAGTTAAATAAGTTTTATTTTAGAAAAACATGATGTTGATAAGTATATACTTAGTATGTACTTATCAATATCATTTTTTTCTAAAATTAAATTTAATATTATACAATAATATGACGACCTCCGTAGCCTTAAATGGCGCCGCCCCATCTCTGTGAAATGCAATGAGCATTTAAGTCCAATAAATGAAACTACAAAGCCAGGCAAATTTGCTTTTGTACTGATTCATTGACGCAACTCTTAAGAAAAGTTAATTTATAATATTTTATTCATTACTCTAGGAATGAACCCGCGAGCCTTACATTCTCGGGAAATCTCCATGCCACTGGCCCAGTTGGGCCGCCAATCCAATAAACTAGGCAAGTGGTTTCCCGCAACGAGCCCGTAATAAACAATTTGCCCGCGCTATTATTATTATCGGCTCGGCAATGATCCCAGATTGTATGTAATGTAATCTGGGGCGCAGATGGGGGTTGGATTGTAGGGCGGCCATGAAGTTGCTGAATAAAAAAACCGGCTAAGTGCGAGTCGGACTCGCGCACGATGGGTTCCGTACCATATCCCATAATCGTAACCGTAACCTATAAAAACAGCAAATAAACACTGTTTTTGTATGGAAGTCACCATAAATATATATATTGTGTTGATTTTTAGTTGTTATAATGTCGTTTTATAATATGTTGTTATAGCGGCCACAGAAATACATCATCTGTGAAAATTTCAAATCACGGTTCATCAGATATAGCCCTGTGACAGACGGACAAACAGATGGACAGCGGAGCCTTAGTAACCCTATCCTAACGGGACCTTATCCCAATTTACCCTAATTATTTTTTTATATAATTACTTGTCGTCAATAAGTACGGACAGTGTTTAAGTGAGCGAGGTTTTCTACGGAATGGATAGGGTGCAATAGTTTGTTCTGCAAATGTTTTATTTGGTAATCGCATTAAAATACAATTTCCTAAAAAATTGGCTAAGGGCTTAACCCTTAGTAATCGTCCACTAAGGAATCTTATTCTATGCGAACTTACAAACGCAATTGGTGGTTTTTAGGGTTCCGTACCCAATGGGTAAATTGGGATAAGGTCCCGTTAGGATAGGGTTACTAAGGCTCCGCTGTCCATCTGTTTGTCCGTCTGTCACAGGGCTATATCTGATAAACTGTGATTTGAAATTTTTACAGATAATGTATTTCTGTAGCTGCTATAACAACATATTATACTAAAAACCAGAACAAAATAAATATTTTAGGTGACTTCCATACAAAACAGTGTTTTTTTTTTGCTGTTTTTATAGGTTACGGTTACGATTAAGGCATATGGTACGGAACCCATCGTGCGCGAGTCCGACTCGCACTTAGCTGGTTTTTCTTATTCAGCAACTTCATGGCAACCCTGCAATCCAACCCCTATCTGCGCCCCAGATTAGATTACATACAATCTGGGATAATTACCGAGCCGATAATAATAATAGCGCGGGCAAATTGTTTATTACGGGCTCGTTGCGGGAAACCACTTGCTTCGTTTATTGGATTGGCGGCCTAATTGGGCCAGTGGCACGGAGATTTTCCCAGAATGGAAAGCTCTTGGGTTCGATTCCCAGAGTAATGAATTTTTACTTAATTAACTTCTCTAAACAGTAACGTCGATGAATCAGTAGAAATGCTAATTTGCCTGGCTTTGTTTGATTTATTGGACATAAATGCTCATTGCATTTCCAAAACAATTTTTGTAGACTATCTTTTTTAGTTTTCTCATCTGAGATCCAGTCATTTAAATTGATGACCTGTGTGCTGACTAGGTAAATGTATCGTTCGTTCGCACATAATAATCTATTAAATTAAAATAACCACTCACTTATATCAATCCTTTGACAAAATATGACCAACTCAAATTAGCCGTGTAATAAACACGATCGTTTTCAATTGTTTTCACGTTGTCAAAGCGTTGATACAAGTAAAATGCTACATATTTAAATTTGAAAGAGTACGTCTGAACGGCCTCCTGGTTCACGGAGTAGAGTTGTTATTCGCCTTGATTAAACTGAGTGAGCGAGTGACTTGAGTTCGTTTCCCGGTTGGTATCAATTTCTATTTTTTTTTCTAAAATGGTTTGGGAAGCTACCTCACCTACCTCATCAGCTACCTTGCTATACAAGTAAATTCATTCCTCACTACGCTGGCAATTAGTACACACTAATTTGTAGCGAAAATTTATTTATATATCTTTTATTTATTTGTATTTTCCATTAGATGTAGGTGTACCCCTCGTCAATTACTAATACCTACCTACATATTTGAAATCCATATAATTTTGTGTCCTCAGTAATCTAATATTAACCCCGCAAATTATTATAAACATTGATCAAAGGCGTAGTCCTTTCTGACACACTGCTCAATTGACCCCGTAGCTTCGATCAGGTCCACACAAGAGGGCCAATAAGGGTTAATTACGTAGTATACAATATGGGTAGGTCGAAGTATTATGTTTAGTTGAACTATATGATCATAACAATTCACGTGAAGATACCACATATAGTCATAAACTTATACCATGACACAACTGATACACACGCTAACGCATAATACCTCTCTTTTTGTATCGGGGGCTAAAAGGTATCCAGCTAGTTTTACAAAAATACATATTGCTTTTGTGGATTTCTAAGTCTTCGTGAAACTGAATAAAGAAAGCAGTACAACTTTGGAATATGGCAACACATCAGTTAGGCAAGTTGCCTGTATACGATAAACATGATCGGATTTCGGGAGATTGAGTTTGGGCGTAATATCGAAGCGCAAGATTTGCCAATATCCTGCGTAATGGAGCAATGTGTCCTTGTATTTGGAAACGAAAACTTTTTCCGTGTTGTTATAGTGGTATAGGTACCTACTGTGCGACAATGTTTTGACTTCTTAGATGATATTGGGTCTTATTTTCAGTCAGACATACTGATGACACATGACCACAGAAGTGCAATTTCTGGAGACATTCAACTACCTCCGTGCTAAGAAGCTACTCACCCTGATGATGAGCCGTCTCTATAGGTAATAGGCATTGCAATCCTGCGCCTGTCTGAATGTTTCGTGGAACAGCACTTCCAGTGTCTTTACCAGTAGATCCGACCACACCGTGCTGGTCTTCCACCACATGACCTTTTATTTTCCCTATGGGAATAGGTTTCTCGTGGTTATCTGAGGTTCTGATTTCTATCTGATCTAATTTAAATAGAAGGGGTCATGATGATCCTCAACTGCTGAGGGACGGACTATGGAGGAGGAGGATTAGCGTTACTTTTAGGTAATTAGTAACCATGTTAACAAATCTTGGAAGAACATTTTTAATTTAAGACCTCCGTAGCCAAAAAGCAACTACACCGGACTTCGCGTCGCCGTCTTTAACCGGTCTCATTCCCGTATCACTCCGTATATGTCAGTTAGTATGATGTTGACAGACAATAATGTCTTTATCCCGTAGTAGAAATACTTACTATTTGTCAGAGCATTGGTTTCAATGAACGACGTCTCAAAAAATCCGACGACACTCAATATGATTATCTATTCTTTTGTTCGTGACAGATATAATACGTCGCTTATCCTACAAAGTAATGTTACCCCGGTTCCCCGCTTCGAGTGCTACTCCATCCTCCAAACTGTACACTTATCGACCTTGCTGCTGAGTGCTTGGGCCTGAGCCAAGCCACACGTAGTGTATTGGAAGCGAGGTTATTAATGTGCGCTGGACCGAAGGAGTATTGAAAAGAACTAAGAAGTCTTGAATAAAAATTCGGCTGTGTTTTGTTTTACGATCGTGTTTTTTTTGAGAACTTAATTGTTAGCGTAGTGGGTGATTAACTTTGCAATGGGTCCCAGTTGAAACCAGGTTTTAGTGTACAGGGTGATTGGAAAAGTGATACAATTCTCTTTGGAGGTGATAGAGAAGCAAAATTGCAACATGCCTATTTTACCATAACTAAAAACGTTTAAATCAGAAAATCCTTTTTACTCACAGGAAAACATGTGCAGAGAATGCTCCTTGCGTTAAATCTACATTTAAGACAGTATTTATAAGTTTGTTCAATGAAGATTAAAATTAATAGAAGTCTATGGACTTAAAATAATACGGTAGATATTTTTTTCATTGTACAGAATCCTCTCCATCCACGCAAATACAAGCCACACTTCTACATTTTTTTTTTTATTTAACCCCTGCAACTCGATACAAATATAACTCGGTTACTTATTTATAACTAGCTGTTGCTCGCGACTTCGTTCGCGTGCTCTTTAGTTTATACATAAAAATAGCTGTGCCCACAACTTCGTTTGCATGGACTACAGGATGTTTGGTATGTGTTATATCAAGCAAAGCTGCGGCGAAGCACTCTTAATAAGAAAGGAAATTTTTAATTTAGAATTTCGACTGAATTTTTCATCGAGGACAAAAATACGTTAACAAAGGCCATCAATATATTGTTTTAAACTTTCATGGTCACCAACATTAGAATAGTTTGTTACGGGATTGCTACCATGTACCTTATTTTTGAGTTCCCGATATTTCGGCACTGTTGCAAGCGCCATGATCACGGAGTGCCGAAATATCGGGAACTCAAAAATAAGGTACATGGTAGCAATCCCGTAACAAACTATTCTAAAGGCCATCAAAGTATATTTATAATAACTAAACGACAATAATATCACTCTACTATATTGTTGTACCGCACAAAAGATAGCTTCTATTAAATAAATAATGTCGATTGTTATCAACCGACAATATAACTTAGTGTCGTGTCGTTTATTCGATTACAATGGTAATCGATACTGGTGTTCTATTAGCTGGCGTGATACCGTGTATTTCAGGACCATCAATATCTATTATCGAAATCAGTTTCTACGGTAAATAAAATGGAAATATACAAATACTTCTAATAGGCGCAACTGACACAAAGAGAACGTGAACTTTGGTACTTAATAACGGATAGAAATACTTATTAAATTACACATTAAATAAATTAATTCATCCCCATTCTACGGTACTGTAGCGGGGATGCGTAACTCAGAGGAGGAAAATAACATATACCAATTATTTCAGATTCTCTAGATTTCAGATATTCAATTAAACAATTTTCTAATACAATGCATATCACAACTATACTTAGTTTTGTTATTCTGCTGCTTTCAATATTTCCTTGGTTATAATTATCTTCTATTATTTAATAAAATTCATTTATTTCTATTGATTCGTCTCATATTATTTATTTCATAGCCTAATTAATTGTTTTTCTCCGCGTCACTCAAAAATATTCAAAAACAGCTTTCATAATTCGAAAATACCTTGGTAGACATAGAGGTTTTACTCATTTGGTTTATTTGTTGGTCATTATTAATATTATACCCTTGTACAATAACGACTTTCTAGTACTAAGTCTATGAGCTAAGCCGCAGACAGACTGACAATGGAAGACTTGGCAATACAACATAATATTAGGTTCATATTTACAATGTCAATAATTTCGTAATGATGTTTTGATATGATAGATATGTATAGTAGGTAATATTGAAAACTCAAATTTGCAATGCCTTGGATAGCGATTTTATAAAGCTAAAACTAATTCCGTTATTTCGAGACAGTTTGTATGAGATAATTAAAAAATATTTTTACTACAAAAAAACTAATCCCCGTCTAGAATTATGTTAATTACGCGCTATAAACAGATCCTCATTAATATCGATGAGTTTATCGAGGATTTATCTAATATCTGCTGTAAACAGTCGTTATCAAGTGTAAGTTGATATCAGATGTGTGTTATCGTGAGATTAATCTTTGCTTTTGCATTTAAAAATAAAGAGATTTTGTATAACTGACCTAGATTTGTACACAGTCAGATCACTCCTGCGGGTTAGCCATGAACTCTTAAAACAATCCCAAATCTGTCAAATCTGTCAATTTTGTACGTTATTACGTGCGAAATTCGACAGATTTGACAAGATTTGAAACCCCGCTCTACGTTTCAGAAGGTCTACTATGATAGTGTTTTGTTCGTTCGTATTAACTTATCAAATAAAAATAGCCATTCACTTGCGTCACACCTTTGACAATTTGTGATTTATTGAAAACGGTCATTTTTTACTCGGCTAATTTGAGTTGGTCATATTTTGACAAAGGATTGAAGGACACACAAGGAGATGGTAATTTCAATCTGTTAGGTTTATAAGTCCGAACGAACGAAACATTTTCCTTAGGTAGTTAGTAGGCCTTCTAAAATATATTAGAGATGATGGTAGAAAATATAAATTCAATAGAATTAATTTATTTTTTGAAATACGCCTGAATTAAGTACTTTTGAATCCCATTTTTTTCTTACCTTTGCTTTGGTAAAAGATTGTGGTAGCTAGCGCCGATAAGAAGCAGCGCAAGAAACGGTAAAAATGTTTTGACAGACAGAAGTGCAGTGCAACTCAGACTTTTTAAGATACGGAACCCTAAAAACAAATCGATGATGGTAATTATTACAACCCCGATTAAACGACACGAATGGTTAATTCAATAATGATGACCTTTAAAAACAATTATAATACACCTACTTTGTAACGTAAAATTATTTGATAAACGGAGCTGATATAAAAATCCTAATACTTTAAAACACTACCTTATAAGCCCCACAAAAAACATCTCATAATATTAAAAGCAAAACTACAAAAGGATGGAAGCTAAACAAAAAGCTCGCTCGATTCCGTTATTCGCGTACATCGCGGCAAAAAGCTCTAAATGGAAGAAAAACGGATATGTAGGGATCAGATTTCACTGTAGGGTTTAGTGGAGGCTAGTATTATCGAGTTGTTATATTTCATCTTGTGATCGATTATTTTACTTAATTATTGACGTAAGCGTCATTGTCATCATCATCATCATCATTTCAGCCACAGGACGTCCACTGCTGAACATAGGCCTCCCCCAGTGACTTATGTCATCGGGGGGTTGTTGCCATACTCGCCACGCTTGGCAGGCGGGTTGGCGAGCGCAGTTTTTTTTATTATTTCGCACGCAGACGCTGCTCCCCGTCTCGTGCTACAGGATTTAGTCGCCTCTTACGACACGCCTCCTGTTGGCGGTGGGGAAGTGTATTCTTTACGGCCGTCCCCACACGGCACATTGTATATTTTCATATCATTATTCATTGAGCGAGCGTCTTAATAGATAAATTAAACTAAATTTTGATTAAAAATATTTTACAGAAAAGCATCCATAATTTACATAATATCAATAATGAATTAATTATTTAATCGTTGATCATAATGTGATTATAATTATTATTGCGCTGTATTCGCAAAGTGACTAGAATGCTTAAGAACACAATTTCGAGTAAAATTTTAATATTTTTGTTTTTAGTATTGTAAGAAAATAATAATTCAAAAGTCACTTATGCCTTTCTTACTACATGGATAGATCTATATTAACTTTACTATACAAAATTACAAAGAAGTAAATGAGGAAGATATGTGTTTCCTTGCAAGGCGAACATTAGACTAAATAGAAATGTTTGTACTATAATAATAACTTTAAATGAAATTCTTTTCGATAGTAAAATGTATATTTGATTTAAATATGAGTAGTTTCATGTTGCATGTGTCCAACACACCAACGTACTTATTGTGTACTTTCTTATTTAATATATTCTATCTTAACACAATGAACATCGCTTCGGTATATATCTAGTTTTATACTTTTCTTATCCAATCATAACATTAAAAATAGGCTAGTTTCCTGGGTCAAAAAATATTATTATATTTAGTCCGTCGGTTAGAATATCAGAAAATATTTTTTCTTTTGTTAATCAAACAAAAAATGAGGAAGATAAAGCGCATTAAAGTGAGCACGTGACGTCACGCCTTGCTAAAAAGTGTCGCAAGGTGTGACGTTACGCGGAACTTTAACGGGCTGTATCTTGATCATTTTTTGTTTGATTGAGAAAAGAAAAAATACGTGTCCAATATTTTCTGTTAATAAAATATAAACTGACGGACTAATCAGATTTTTTTAGGAAACTAGCCCATTGACGACCTCCGTTAGCCAAAAGGTGAGCATGTCGAACTATATGGCGTCGCCATCTCTGAGGTTCCGGGTTTGATCCTCGGTCAGGTCAATGTAGAAAACGAACTTTTCTATATTGTCTCGGGTGTGAGTGTTTTGGTACCGTCATTGTTTCTGATTTCTATAACACAAGTGCTTTAGCTACTTACTTTAGGATCAGAGCAATGTATGTGATGTTGTCCAAAAAAAAATTGCAAATCCAGTAGACTCTTTGTTTATATTTTATCTTTGGAAGTATTTTTTGTCGATCTCTTCTCTGACAACAATAATATAAAGCAAGTAAACTTATTTATAATAATATAAATAAGTTTACTTGCTTTTGCTACTTAGTTATAATATGCTCCTGTTTTTATTTTGTCCAAGTGACCCTTTTAGAAATTACTGTTTGCGAATCTATATTTTCGTATGTAACATACAGAACTCTAGCAACCTCCTGGTACGCCGTTCATATTTCTAACGCGCGGAATGATATAAAAAATCCAATACTTGGAACGTGAAATATTGAATTTCCCATCGTGTTCGAGTATGCCCTCTCTGTATTAGTTTGATATTGTCACACCGACATCGCGACACAGCCTGATATATAAGGTCCGATTTTATTAGTGTTCATCCTGTTAACCTGTGACTATATAAGGTGTAAGTGAATTAGTGTCAGATATTTTTAGGAGTAACATAGACTATCACATGGATCACATATAAGATAAATTTAAAATTATAGAACAAACTTTAATTCACGCACCAAGTAATATGATATTATGATGAACAGTGTAATATGATTATTTGAGTGCATGAATGTGATTCTGGAGAGATTATGAATCGGCTAGCGTTGTGTGAGTAGTCTACTTGTGGTGTTTGGGTACATGTACAGGATGATGTAGATTATTTATTTTAAACCTTTTTATATTTTTCGATTTTTTAA
The DNA here is from genome assembly GCA_950371115.1 of Anania fuscalis. Classification (NCBI taxonomy): domain Eukaryota; kingdom Metazoa; phylum Arthropoda; class Insecta; order Lepidoptera; family Crambidae; genus Anania; species Anania fuscalis. Next base: position 12,329,925 of record OX493348.1, on the reverse strand, counting down.
AGTTTGTTCTATAATTTTAAATTTATCCTATATGTGATCCATGTGATAGTCTAAGTTACTCCTAAATATATCTGACACTAATTCACTTACACCTTATATAGGTGAAAAGCAATCGTAAAAACCAACTTTCAAATGTCTATCATAAAAACTAAAAAAGTTAAAAATAAATTACAAAATAACAACATCGACTTCATATTGCATAAACTACCTATCTTCAACTCTTTCTTGCTCTGTACAAGGGGAAGGAATAAGACGGATAACCAGATGGTTAAACGTAGCAAAGATAGGACGAGTTTATGCAATATGAAGTCAATGTTGTTGATTTTTAACTTTTTTAGTTTTTATGGTACACATTTGAAAATTGGTTTTTACGATTGCTTTTTACCTATACAGTCACAGGTTAACAGGATGAACACTAATAAAACCGGACCTTATATAACAGCATGGAGCATATACCATCATAATTCCCCTGCCCTGTTCCCAGGTTATCTGGGGTCGGTGCAGTATGTCTTCCTTTTCCATGCAATACGGTCCCTCGTCATCAAGTCATTCCCTTCTCAGTCATATCGGCCCTCACACAATCCGTCCATCTCTTCTTAGGTCGTCCTTTTCCCCTCCATCATTATCACCACCATCATCATCATCATCATCATCATCAATATGGAGCATATACCATAAAGAGATAGATATTTCATTTATATTGTTTTTTAAATTCCATATTTTTTATCGGTGAATGTATTTGTTTAGGTTTGGGCGAAGGGTGAAGTCACTTGTCTGTTCATACTAAAAGTAAGAAAAAATCATTAACATGTTTCGGAGATAGATGATCCGTATTGAACATTGGTTCCGTAACAGAAAGCCTATTATGTTTTCGTTCGTTCAGACGTATAAACCTAACAAATTACAATTACCATCTTCTTGTATTAATCCTTCGTCAAAATATGACCAACTCAAACTAGCCTTTTATTTTGTCAATCAACCAACAAATTACAAAGATAAAGCGCGCAAAATTCGAGATAGGGGCTCGTGACGTCACTCCTAAGTAAAAGTTGTAGGCGAGACGTTATGCGTCATTTTAAATCAATAAGTCTGTTTTATTTTGATTATGTTTAAAAAGAAAAACTACGTGTCCACAAAGAAAAAAAGTTAGTCGTAATACCTATTATCTTTTTGATGTGAACTATTACAATAAATAACACAACTGACGAAATTATAGCTAAATATGAGTTGACGTTTCTACCTAGCTTGTGTTAAAGAAGTGATGATACCTATGTCCGCAGCTGTACGCTTCCAACCGCGGATATTCGCTCGTATCCGCTCGCGTCCGCTTGACATCTGACAAGGTTTAAAATATTATATTTGAATTTGTACATTTTGATATTACATGCGACCCGACGTGACTGGGACAATTCACTGCATTCCATTGAATAACTGATATACACGGTGTTAAAGTAGAAACAATAGGGGGTTTTTCAGAATTGGGTTTTGAAAAATTACAGTAAGAAATATTTGAAAAAATCTGCTGAAAACAAATGATCCTATTTTCATGTAAGTAATTATCAGAAAAATAAACTTTTAAAAATCATCAATACATATCTCTTTAATTTCAATGCACGATCGGCGATTGTCATTCTGATTAAATAAAAAAAAAAATAGAATATATTGTTTTAAACTTTAATAGTCACTAACATTAGAATAGTTTGTTACGAGTTTGCTACCATGTACCTTATTATTGAGTTCCCGATATTTTGGCACTGTTGCAAGCGCCATGATCACGGAGTTGCCAAATTTTTGGGAATAGTTCAGAGTCAAATGGTTCCCACAATCAAACCACTTGACTCTGAACTATTCCCAAAATGGCTCGTAATTTTTACTACCCTGTACAAAGCATAATAGTCACACCTTTTTTATGTTTTGTTGTACTTTTATCCTCTTAAGATGCACCGTATTGCTTTTGCAAGTGTCACTTTACGACATACCTCTGTGTGAACTGATTACTGACGCATCGCTCCGCAGTGTGTTACATTCTCGTCCTTTAAATTCTCGTTAACCCACTGTAAGCCCGCGCACATGCAATGTGTCCCTATTTATCAACCTCATTTCGCGGACTTAAGAATGCATTCACAAGTCTTACCTTATTTCTCACTTCACACACAAGAAACTATACGACACTAGCTCCAAATTCCTACATTGTTCTTAGCTCCAAACGTTCCCGTAGATCACAAAGTTGCCACCTCGTACATAGTTCTTGCATCTTGCGAGTTATTCGAATATATCCTACTCGTTCTTAGTTCAATAGAACGCGGTATTGTTTCAAAGAGCGACAGTTTGCAGTCGTGGCTTATGATTTTGTTTCTAACATTTGCGTGCATAGACGGTTATTTCAATAACTTAGATAAGGCGGACTATAAAAGATGGATTTTTATTCTTTTAACATAATAAGTCGTTCAAGATTTCATCTGCAAGCGGTTTATCGTGTATAGTGACCGAGTTTCTTGCGCTGCTTCTTCTCGGCGCTAGCTCAAACTTGTCCCGAAGCAGTGGTAGGGAAAAAAATAACAATGGGACGTGTAAAAGTGCTTACTTTAAGCCTATTTGCAAAAATAAATTGGTTTTATTGGTTTTTATTGGTTTTTATCGATTAAAGCTCTGGCTCAATTGTGGTACAGATAAATACCTATTTTTTATCTAATAGCTTTTTTTTTGTTTGTTTTTTATAAGAGCCTTTTGATTATGAAACTAGCCAATTGGTTTAGGCTGATTGCTAACTCACATACGTAAGTAGGTACAAAGATATACCATTGTCATTGCAAAAATGTATCTCATGATTTCAAATATAAATTAATAGTGGACAAAATTACATACATTGCTCTCCTAAGGAGGTACTAATCGATCCAAGCAGCTAAATCACATGTGCAATACAAATCACAAATAACGACAGTACCACAACACCCAGACCTGAAACAATAAAGAGAAATTATTTTTCTTCACTTCCTGATGACCAAGAATCAAACCTGTAAAAATCATCAGAGATGAGGATTTTTAAGTCCAGCGTTCTCGGCTACAGAGGTCATTAAATATTGGTCAAGCTAACATAGATTTTTATTATTGTTTTATTTCGACGTGACATTTAATTGGTTTTCTAGCTTTTCTCTCTTACCTGTTACGATATAGATTGATATTGATCGTTCGTATGTAATTTAACGTAATAACTCAACAAGGACGCTCGTGACTCGATTCGGTAATATATTATTATTTGCTTCCACTGATTAAGTATTAATATTCATTACTAGGTAATGGCAGAGGTCGTATCTTATTAAGTATATACATGATTTGATATAATAATTCCTTAATCACGAAAGTTATTATTATTTGTTTATTGTTATTTCTACATTTTTTTTGATTAAAAAGATCAGGTTGTTTATGGGCTTCAATGTTTTTGTATAGAGGCAGTTGAAACAATCTGAGTCTAAATCTCATTGTCATATTTTAAGTATTATTTTCCTCCCGATACTTATCTAATCTGTTTTTAAACTGGTAAGTAGTTGTGTTATTAAAGGTTTTATCAACTGATGGAAAAATAAGTAATTTCTATAAAACATATTTGGCCTTATTACAAAAAGAGGTTAAGTTTAAACACTGTTTAAATATAAGGTCCGATTTTATTAGTGTTCATCCTGTTAACCTGTGACTATATAGGTGAAAAGCAACCGTAAAAACCAATTTTCAAATGTGTACCATTAAAACTAATAAAGTTAAAAATCAACAACATTGACTTCATATTGCATAAACTCGTCCTATCTTTGCTACGTTTAACCATATGATTATCCGTCTTATTCCTTCCCCTTGTACAGAGCGAGAAAAGAGTTGAAGATAGGACGAGTTTATGCAATATGAAGTCGATGTTGTTATTTTGTCATTTATTTTTAATTTTTTTAGTTTTTATAATAGACATTTGAAAGTTGGTTTTTACGATTGCTTTTCACCGATATAGTCACAGGTTAACAGGATGAACACTAATAAAATCGGACCTTATATAAGTCAACCAATTGAAAATGTTAGTTAATAATATGTCACGAATGTCTGATGTATCAACATTGCAAATTTGTTGGCTATTCTTTAGACATGGTTTGAACGTAGACTTTCTTTTTGTAGTTAGACCAATTGGATTTATACAAATGAACCAAATGAACTCGAATACGAAGGTTTTACTAATAGCCTTTGAGTAGGTTTACATAAATTTCATGGCTACATCATCAGATCAGCACGATGGTGTCAATTTATTGTATGTCTATCCGAATGTCGGATACATTTGAATACTTTTTAGTTGATACGTCGTCATTTAAAAAGGGTTACAAAGTTTACTTTCGGGATTTGATCACATAATTACAAGTAAAGCTAATAATTAAAGTGTATTCATGATATGTATGTGGTGAAGTAAACAGATTCTCGGGTGGAGATCACGACTTGTCCAACGTAGTGTAGGACGCCACCCAGCTCGATGGACCGATAACCTTAGGAAGATGGCTGGCAGTGGCTGGATGAAAAAAGCGGGAGATCGTGCTCCAGGCTTACGTCCAGCAGTGGACTGCAATAGGCTAAGATGATGATGATGAATGCTTTAATACAATAATTTCAAAAGTAATGTTAATCCCTGTTTCCCTTAAAGTATTTGACGCTTAATATATGTATATTGCACTTTGCAAAATGTGTACTTGACTCAAAGTGTGCATTTCGCTATTAATGCACTTCCCTTAATGGGCACTTTTCTAAATCGAGCACTTAACATAATGTGACGTCAATTACTGTAGGTAGGTACTTCTTTTTTTGGACCAAGAAACTACTTATTATAGAAATTTCATACATATTTACATAGCTAGCACTCTTCCTCAATATCAATCTAAGCCTACAATTATAAGTACAAAGGTTATCCGCACCCTTATTCCCTGCTGCTTTTTCAAAATACAGAATCAAAGTACCGGAGCGTTCCCATGATCTTTTAAAGTTGTTTACTTGAACCTTTAATTAGAATGTGACGTAAAAACAACATTGCTTACGTACAGGGATTAACCATGAACTTAACAGTACCTAAACAGTGTGGTTAGCATACTTTTATTCGCTCCATTCAACTAATCGTTCGATTCCAACACCATTAGTCGTATTGATTTGCAACTTAGATTAGATTCAATAATTTTAATATTATTGTACTGGGCCCTAACCATGAACTGTTAAAACAATCACAAATCTGTCAAACATTATCATTTCTGTCAAATTTTGTATGAAATGACGTACCAAAATAAACAGATTTGACAACTTTGAGATTGTTTTAACAGTTCATGGTTATGGCCCTGAGCTGGTGACGTAATCAGCAGGTGCATAGTTAAACTGTGTAATGCCTCTTGCCAAACCTTTAGCAGGTTAGCTTATTGATTAGTTTTGACATGTCCTATTTAAAGGGTGGTATAAGTTTTACTAACTTTAATATAAAAATAATTTCTATTTATAACCGACGAAAAAACGGAGGAGGATCTCAAGACGATGCGTATATAATGTATATATATTTTTATTTATGATCACGCATAACTTTTTACAGAGTATTCTGATTTTGATATTTTTTTTTATTAGATAGTGTATACCTCGAAATTGGTCCCATATAATTTTGAAAAAAAAACTTACCCTAAGGGTGGGAAAATAGGGGTGATTTATTGTTCACTCTCAGATTTTAATGTTGATATTATATCCACAGGAAATCATTAAATTAAAAATGTTTAACAAAAAAATTTCACCGCCAGCAATTGAGAGTTAAAATGTAGTCATTCGCACCGACTCCAAAAAGAGCTGATTGGGTATATTTACATTTGTTAAGGAACTTAGTTATTAAGGTTAAATGCAAAAAAGTTTATTATTTTTTGTTTTTTAGTTTTTTTGTTAATTTTTTTTTTATACTTATAGTACTGTACCTGTTCTGCGATCGTAACTCGCTAGACGGAACATAAGCTTCCGATTGCTATTCCTATTTCCGTCGACTGAAACAGCAAAGAATGACTGCAATTAATAGCAGTGGGACGTGTTGATGTGCGGATATTAGTCAGCTCGCAGTGCAGTGGTTTAACTGAGATTAGAAAATGTTTTTACGGTTAGAAATTAATCTAGTGCAGAGTAATATATTACTGATGGTACAAGTAGGTTATTTATACATATTAGCGTTTTTTACTTTTTGATCTCAGCCTTTTGCAGTCCACTGCTAGACGTAAGCCTCCCCCAAAGAGCGCAAAAGATCACAAGCTCCCGCTTTAATCTAGCCATCTTCTTTCAAAGTCTTCGGTCCATCGAGCTGGGGGCTTCCTACACTAAGTTTTCCATGGCGTGGTCTCCACTCAAGAACCCGTTTACTCCACCTTTCATCGGATCACCATTTATTTTACTTCTATTAAGAATATTTTAGGCATGTTATAAATATTACACTATTACACATGCCTCTCGCATTTAAGTCCTTACTTTAATATGAACGCGAAAGTTTGTATGCATGGATGTTTGTTACTCTTTCACGCAAAAAACTACTGAACGGATTTGGATGAAATTTGACACATGTATTGAATATGTTCTGAATTAACATATTAGATACTTTAGATCCCGACTAAATGTTACTGTGGTATATAACTGGGCCATAACCATGAACTCTTAAAACAATCTTAAAGTTGTCAAATCTGTAAATTTTGGTACGTCATTTCATACAAAATTTGACAGAAATGATAATGTTTGACAGATTTGAGATTGTTTTAAGGGTTCGTGGTTACCACCCTGGGCTATAACCATGAAATCTTAAAACAATGTCAAAGTTGTCAAATCTGTCAATTTTGGTACGTCATTTCATACAAAATTTGACAGATATGATAATGTTTGACAGATTTGAGATTGTTTTAAGGGTTCGTGGTAACCGCCCTGTTCTTTATTTGAACGTTTTTAATACATCATACCAAATATCCTGTAGTTCACGCAAACGAAATTGGAGGTACAGCTAGCATATATACAACTTTCAAAAAGTGATAACGTTACTTAGAAATCTATGTCAAACGCAGCCACCAAATAGGTTAGGTCTCAATAATAATTCTGAACACATCAATTAAATTAATTAAATTAAATTAAATATTGGACAACATCACATACATTACTCTGATCCTAAGGTAAGTAGCTAAAGCACTTGTGTTATAGAAATCAGAAACAACGACGGTACCACAACACCCAGACCCGAGCCAATATAGAAAAGTTCGTTTTCTACATTGACCCGACCGGGGATCGAACACGGAACCTCAGAGATGGCGGCGCCATTTAAAGTCCGGCGTGCTCGCCTCTCGGCTACGGAGGTCGTCAATGGTGCATAACTACACCAATACCTAATCTATTATACTAGATGCCGCCACATTCCTACAGCAATAGTTTCACGGGTCACAGCTAATGTGTCAAACACACTGAATTGCGATTGCATTAATCAATAACAGGGTGTCTAGCGAAGCGTGAGGTCTAATGTCTAATGTAATAAACTAACACCACGGGTAATTTGGTTATTGAATAGTGGAATTGATGATTCAATACGCTGTGTTGTCTGTTATTAGGGCTTAGACAAGTAGAACAGATTGGCGCTAACATTGCGTTTCATTGTAAATTTTTGTTTTGACAGCGAGAAAAAACACTTGAGAAATTTCATCTTGTCACGTTACGTCCTCGGTAGCTTAGTTGGTAAAGCACTCGCCCGGCATGCGATGGGACGTGGGTTCGAGTTCCACCTGAGGTCGATTATTTTTTTCAAGTGTTATTTATCTTCAATTATTGCGTTTCATTTCTTGGATCCCGGATTTCAGTGCATGTAATGTGTTTGATTGATGATTAAGAACTTTTCTATACCTACACAAGTGCTTTAGCTACTTACCTTAGGATCAGATAAATTATTTTGATGCTGTCGTATAATTATAGTTTTAAGATAGGACTATTCTGAAATGTTCAGGAATCTAATTTGAGGAAGAAAATTTTAAAAATGACGATTTCTTTAATTACATATTAGATTAGAATCCACTCTTAAGGGTATAACTATACTAAATTTATCCTACTATATATCTAGTTGTGAGATAAATATTTGAAAGAGACGAGCCCCAAAATCCTCATGATGATCTCCGTCTTTGTACACAAATCTCGCGAATCTCGAATTTGTCTTAGTTAATTGTGTCATAATAACCCCCTGTCTTACGCAATGAAATCTGCAGAGCAGTTTACATGTTACGATTTTTAAAACCTTTTTACAATATTTGATTAAAAAATTATTAGGTCTGGGGAAAAAGTTTCTTCGCATTATATAAACACGGCCAAGTGCGAGTCGGACACGCGCACAAACGGTTCCGTACCATGCTACAAAAAACGGCAAAAAAAACACGTTTGTTGTATGGGAGCCCCCTTAAATATTTATTTTATTCTGTTTCTTTAGTATTTGTCGTTATAGCGGCATCAGAAATACATCATCTGTGAAAATTTGAAGTGTCTAACTATCATGGTTCATGAGATACAGCCTGGTAACAGACGGACAAACAGACAGACAGACGGGAAGCGGAGCCTTAGTAATAGGGTCCAGTTTTACCCTTTGGATACGGAACTACCAACTAAAAAGAACCTTAAGACATTTTTTTCAGAGTTAATCTACTTTTAATTACAAGTATATAAGATGTCAATTTATTAGTAAACTATTTTCTAGGGAGCGATTTTATTGCTGAAATATAACTTTTTTTCTATGGGACTTTCTTCTTACAACGGTCCTACAAAATCCGGCCCGTGTAAACAGTCTTGAATCACACTCTACCACCACTATATTACGATGAGCCGTCACTCATACTCATAATCCACAACGTTGATTAAAATTTAATTAATGTCAACCCCTCCCACTTCCGTTAAAAGCCTTTTTGGACGTCTTATTGTGTTAGCGAGAGGCGTGTTCCGCTTGGCACACTTAATACGCCCACTCGATGATTGAAGAGATTGCCAGAAATGTGGGCCAATTAAAATTTGCTGTTAAAAATGGAATAAGGAAGGGTTCGGATATTAAGAGGATCTCTTTTAAGAGGATAAGTGGTATAAGGAAAAAAATCACGGTTAAAAATAATTAGTTTGAAATAGAAATTAGAAAATGATTTACCTTGTTGTTGAATATACGGGTGGAAATAGATCGTTTTAATATTTATTTGCAATTAAGTCAGTTTTGATTATGAGTGATGAGTAATGATTTATATCTAAAAATACGAAAATAGTAAACCGATGATTATGAAGATTTGTGCTTAAAAAAATAATGTCATAAGTTCAAAGGTTTTTGTCTCATCGTAAATAAACAGATGTTTTTATTGGCCGTTTCTGTCCCACTGCTGGACATAGATTTATATATCATCATTAATATAAAGTAATGCTAGACGAAAAACGGTCAAGAATAGATAGATGGAAGGAACGGTCTTGAATATTGTTACCTGAAAATGTATTCTGTACTAGAGAGCTGTGGATTTTGTAATCAAATAATAAAATTACCATAAAGTGTCAATCTCCCAAGGCCACGTCAATCCCAGCCTAGTGACAGCACCTGCGCGATCAATCTCGCGCGGAGCCTGATTGATAACCGATAGGCGGTGTGAAGTCGTGGAAGCTCCCAGATGCTACATGTTTTAGGGCTGAAGGACAGATGTATCTAGAATTTGAAAGATTATGTCAAAAGTAAAGATTAAAGAACTACATTGGAAAATAAACTGTTTCTTAAGATCACTCTTCACGACTTTGTCTGCCATAAATGTATTCTCTCTCTCTCCTTATCTCTCTACATCGCCCATTTTTAATTAATAAATAATAAATAAATATTAGACAACATCACATACATTGCTCTGATCCTAAGGTGAAGCACTTGTGTTAAAGAAATCAGAAACAACGATGGTACCACAACACCCAGACCCGAGCCAATGTAGAACAGTTCGTTTTCTACATTAACCCGACCGGAGATCGAACCCAGAACCTCAGAGATGGCGTCGCCATTTAAAGTCTGGCGTGCTCGCCTCTCGGCTACGGAGGTCGTCATTTTGTATTTGATTGCTAATATGTTTTTAACGTGTTTAAATTCTTCTATGCACGATATTTTAAATAAGCAAGGGGTAACGTAAAGTGCAATAAAATGGTGTGATTATAATGTGTCAACACAACTTTTTCTTTTCCCATGAGAACTGAATTAAAATAAAATAAACTAATAAAAAACTACTTAATACAAACTTTATGAGCCTTTTATTAAGTAAGAGTTTTGTTTGTCGGCATTTCATATTGGCCTTAGAGCAAAATTTGTTCATTTGAGCAGTATACAGCATAAATTAAAATAATTTACCTAAAGCTTTATTACACCTTTCTGTTACACTCGATATGAATTATTCTAGTAATTAAAACCTAATTGTACAAGAATACCGTTTTTATCTGAACATTACTATTACCGATTCAAAACTATATCGTCGGGTGTGGCGGCGGTGGGCTCTTGAAGTGCTCATCTAATAGTACCTACGTATGTTTTAATATTAATTATATTGTCTGTATGTTTATGTTTGTCTGCATTTAATTTTGTCTCGCAAATTTTAATTTAATTTTATATAATTTAATCACATTTTATCTTATTTATTGCCATTTTATTTTATTTTTTGATACATTTATATTTTATTGACATTTTTCATTTTAAATTTCAATGTATTTTTTTTTTAATATCTGTGTGAAGGTTGTAAAGTTATGGGCCAAGATGCCTAAAATAAATGCTATTTTATTTTATTTTATTTAAAACTGGATTATGACTTACTTTTAAATTGTAGGAATTAGGCTTCGGGTTTTAAATTTATTCGAGTGGATAATTTTTTATACATTTTATTAACAAAATGCTTTTCTTTTGTTTCAGGCGCGACGGCTTCTCTTAGAATTTGTTAAGGTATGTAATTAAAGTTAATTTTGGATTAAAATACACTATATTTAAACCACACTAATTGAGCCGTGTCAGGAGTTACTGGCCGTACAATTTCTTCAGCGATCTCACAGACTTTGTGCTCTATTTATTGTAGTTGAGTATTTTAGCGATTGTGTAAGCGGTAACAGTCTGTATTAAAGAATTGAAAAGTAGAAAGTTAATATAAAGGTATGTATTTGGGCGAAAATTAAACTCAGTTTTTCCCTTTTTAATGTAATATGACCGTGTCTTTATAGAAACCCGTGATTTTTGATAGAATATGGATGAATTCAATCAGACACAGCATGTTTGTCTAACAAAAGATATTGAAAGATTAAAAATAGTCTTAAACAAGAAAATAAACATTTTCTCTCCAATCAATTATGAAATAAATCAATACTCTGTATTAAAATAAATAATTCAGACATAACAACTGTCAATAAGGTTGACACAGTTCCACCCGACTCCGAGTGGTATGCGACTCGGACCCTTGTCACAGTGACGGTATCTAGCGGCCCTTCGCAGGGTTTTCACCACAATGAAAACAGATTTAGCGAGATCACTCTAAAAGACTTGCCGCTAGAGTTTCTGCGACCACGGGAAATCAGGCCGAAACGTGGGGAAAATAATCAATAATAAATATAAAGTTTAATAACTATAACCCGACTTCGACTGGACCGCGTGAACTGTACGACCGCATTTAAAACATATATTTTAAATTAAACAATATGATGTATATATATTTGTAATATGCTCGCCAAGACCTTTCTTTTGATACCAAACGTTATAGGTTATTATCTCAGTTTTATTTCTTAATATTTATATTTATTTATTTATTTAATAAAATTTATATTACCTATGTTATCCGGGCTATTATCACGAATCTATTGACACCTCGTTCATAAAAATCGGTTCAGTAATTTAGGCGCTACGGTACTACATACAAACATACATACTTACATACATAGACTGCCAACATCATTACCCTTTCTTTTGGCTTCGCCATAGTCGGGTAATAAGGGGTATGTATTGCATTAATACACGTGCTGTATATAATATAGTTAGTTCAAAATTTAACAATAAAAATTAAGATGTTGCACTCTAAAATAGTCGAGTAAAACGAGTGATATCTATGAAAATATAAATAATACTTGTGGTAGTCCAGTTCACAGTATCACTCGTTTTACTTTATAATCAAGAGATTCTTTTTCGACATCTGTTTATTTACATGTCGCTTAGAGAGCTATTAAAAATCAAAAGAACTTGCTGTATCTACTTCTATTACAGTGAAATCCTTGCATTATGTATAAGTTGTATCAAAAGAGAGATTTGGGTAAAAACTTGCCTTTCTATGTAGAATTACTTATGAAAATAGAGCCTTTTAGGTTTTGTTAGCTTTGCACTTAAAAGTTAGACGGAGCACTGCTAGAAATTGTTTGCATTGATACGCTTTCTGACATTACGTTATATTTATTTGAAGTAAATCGACGATGAGGGTTTTGTTGCCACTGACGTGTGGAAAAATGGATAGGAGGTGACTTTAACATAAGTAGATAAGTAAAGTAAGCTATACACAGTAACACACTGACAAAAGAAACCAAGTTTCTTAGACTTGGTGACTTTTGTCAGTGTTTGTTACTTGAACTAAGAGTTAGTTTCCGGTTTTAGCTCATGATTATCCTGATTTGCATGCCATAAGATATATATTTGCTTGGATAAGTACAAGATTGTGTGCAAATAGCGGCTTGGAAGATAAGCGCTGGGAGAAAGATGCGCAGAATATCACTACGATTACGTGATTGGCTAGTCACGTGCCGCGCCTCCACCGGCCGTGATTGATTGTTAGCTCCGCGCACACGCGTCTCTAATACGAGTACGATAATCATCTCGTATGATTCGTAAAGTGATCCCCACGTTTTCCCCAGCGCTCAACACAATGCCGGTGACCATAGTAATGGATAAATGAGACAAATATAAAACTGTACGTAGTGTGTAGTACCTTGTTCAATGGCAAATAAATGATTCTGATACTGAAGCATTTTCTGCATCACTACCATTATGATAATCTTCTTTCTCCTAGCGTCACGTTCGTAATCGGGTTACATCTTCATCATTTCAGCCACAAGACGTCTGCTGCTGAACATAACATAGGCTTCCCCTATTGACTTCTAGATTGGCCGGTTAGAAGCGACCTGCATCCAGCGGCTTCCTGAAACCTTTACCAGGTCGTCTGTCCACCTTGAGGGTGGACGTCCCACGCAGCGCTAGCCGGTACGTGGCCTCTATTTCAAAAACTTTCTGCCCCATCGGTCGTCAGTTCTACGTGCTATGTGCCCCGCCCACTGCCACTTTAGCTTATGGGTTACGCTTGACCATAATTGGAATTGCGGCCAGTCGAGTTATTAAATTGAAAGCGATTGTTATTATACTTCTATTATCCTTAGACAGGCCGGCCCCCAGGCCTTTTAGGACCATGCATATACTATATTACGTGTCGTGTGGTGCCAGCACGTTAAAAGAATAGCATCACCCCTTCTCTTCCTATGGGTGTCGTAAGAGGCGACTACAGGAGAACCGCCACAAGAAGACGGGCAGCAGCGTCTCCTTTCCACCACTGGCCAAACTGCGATCGCCTACCCGCCTGCCAAGCGTGGCGATTATGGCAAAATCCTCCTTTTGGAGAGACCTGTGTCCAGCAGTGGACTGATATAGGCTGGTGATGATGATGATGATACACTATATTCATTGCATTGCACTGAATGTGCAGGTTTTCTCATGATGATTTATATCAACCCGGAGCAAGTGTTGTAAGACCGTACCTACATATATTTTGAAATATCCACGCTTGGTTATGAACTCACGACATACAGGCGTTTGTTAAGACTCCACCATTAAACTCTCAGCTACCCTATCACTGTGGTTATCTTAATACTCATAGTCTGTTCCGTTTATACTGATCTTGATCAGCCGAACAAAATAAACAGTTTCTGATCGATATTTCCCAGCCTCTAAGAAAAAGTATAAAGTTATTTTCCTCCAATTAAAAACTCCGTGGAATAATTCAACAACATCACAAAGGTTCTTCGAATTTAGGCCGATATTTAGCAGAATATATTAGGGGCGGATGTTCAGGCCCCGACCTTTGAAACCTTTTGAAAATAAGATCCCTTAAATCATTTGTGGGATAGCAAACAATATCTGAGATGCTATGAAATTTGTAGCCTTAGAAATTCAAACGTTTGATATAAAGACGTTTGGAGAGAAGTAAGTGCAAAGAAAACAATATTTGGTGTCATATTTTTACTTAAATTAACATAACAAAAAGAAGAATCAGCATTTAAAAGGTTTTGCGAGTTCAAAATTACACGTTGTAAATTTTAATGTACACTAATTGTAACGATTTCATTTTTCAGTACTGGCAGATGTAGCGTGAGTTGACAATTAGGCCTTGGTTTGTCACACATCTTGACCCTCGCAGGTTTACATTTAGTCCCTCACACACGCTGGTAATAACTTGGTAGGATCGTATCGCCTCGAACCACAGATTACAAAGTGGCAGACGTGTCAGATAACTTGTGTTGGGCGCCGCCCTACCACTTTAGTTGGGCGGAAATACGAAATCGTTGCAGAACAGTGGAAGAAAAGGTTCGTGAATTAATGGTCTTTAGTTTTTTGTTAAAATCAGTAGTAATCAAAGTCAATAATTGTTTTGTTAATTCCTATAAATATTGTTATTTAAGGACCATGACAAGAAATTGGATCGCTAATATTTGACATGAAAATATCATGTTTTATGATAAACAATAATAGTTGTAACGTAATGTGAATATTTTTACTGAAGTCGTATCTAAACATTGGACTAAGGCCAATATTTTTTTTAGAGGACACAAAATCTGATTTTACAGTATAAAACGAATTTAGTACATAATGCATATTATATTATAATAAGCAGTTGTTGCCAAGATAACTTTTAAAAGCAAAGACAGTAAACATACTTCTGTACTCACAGACATCAATTAACTTTAATGGTACCTATGAAAATCTAAATTCAATACAGAAAAAAGACTATTATGGAATGAATATTGACATTGACAAAAACATTTTTAATTGGATTTTTAACTAACCATAATTGCATAGGCCCAAACCTCGGACAAATAATTCATAAAAAGAGGTCTGTGTTGCATTAATACCAGTGTTGTGTTTGGTGTTAGTGAAAAAAAATATTAATCCATACTTTAGTGTTACCATTGAATTAAACATAGGCCTCCCATGTTCAGCAGTAGAAAGGCGTGATGAGCTGATTATAAAACAGAAGCTAAGATGTCTTATGGCTGAAATGATGTTGAGTGCGGCAGTTAGTACATATATCACTTAACGTTCAACATATGATGACGTGGCAAACATATATAAAACGCTCTTTATTTTAACTTTTCTAGTTCAAACTATGTAAAAACTAATTACAAGGGCTCAACTAACGCCGAAAGTTTGCGTCTGATCCCTTTGTACGAGCCTGTAATTACTTGCACGGGTATCGCCTTCCAACTCCGAAGATTTCCCACAACGCTAATATCGGCGTGTCAGGTGTTTGGATATATTAGGCGGCGCCCAACACACATATTTTTAGTACATTTACTACAAGTGGGCTTAATATTTTCATTAAAATGATTTGAAACATTATACTAATAGTAAGTGAATGGCATACTATAGTCTTCTAATCTTAAGTATAGTCTTTAGTGAGTCTTTCGTAGTATGTTTTCATGATTGTGAGAGAAATAAGGGGTTGTAAACTTGGCGTTGCCATCTCTAAGGGCCCGGGTTCGATTGCTGTTAAGGTCAATTTAGAAAACGTTGTTATTTATATTTTCTCAAATCAGGTTACTTATTTTAATAACACAAGTGCTTCGGCTACTCACGCTGGAACCAGAATAATTGAAATCTTCTTTTTGCTCTCAAAAGTGCCACGAATTCCAGTTTTTTGTTTCTTAGTTTACATAACCTGTAAGCGCCACCCAACATTTCCCTTATGAAACCTTAACATAATTTTACATCCAATGTAACTAGGATGTAATACATCTCAGAAATTTACCGCGAGAGAATTCCGCAAAACTTTCAGGTACACTTGTATCAAATTGCTGAGAGTTAAAATTTTATACAAAGTCAAGTCGTTACATTATGTAATGAATTAAAGTTAACCAAGTGTGAAGGCGTTTCAACGTAGATTGAACGATTGCTCCGTAACTTTAAATTGAGTTTGATGTTAACCAACATTTTCATTTTAAAGGATACGTGATCAGTGTGATAATGTTTTGTTCGCAAATAATTTTAGTTTTCTATTTACAATTTACGAGTTGATAATTTAGTTGCAAATGTCTGTGCCCGATTAAACCACTTTCCATGCGGTGATTATGCTATCGTGCTTTTGGTATGTATAAATAGTATATTAAATTAAATATATAATACAATAGTACATACCTAATAATTAAAAATGAAATCAAACTCATTCCTTAAAGGCTAATTTTTAACCCTACATTTCGAATATATTTAATCAGCGAAATTATATGCTAGGTATATTAATCCTGTATTAATCTTTTATTTAATTATAAAAACTTTTATTTCCAAAAAGTACACAGCTTACAGATTTCTAGTAGTCCCTAAACTAGGTAATCCTGCATTTTAGGGACCAGAGTTTGAGATTTGAACAATATTTAAGAAGAGGAAGCCCATCTCATATAAAAAAATTAAAAAAATCATTTTGGTACATTATTATTAATAAACGTTAGCGTTTTGAATTTATAAAATTGCACCACTATTAGTTATTACAAAAAATGATTAGTGGTTAATGTTGTATATTTACAAATAATATTAAACAAACAATATACTGTAGTTATGTAAAAACTAAAACTGCTACTGATACTCCTAAAACAATTTTGTGCTATACGTAGTATTGTTGAGCACAGGATTATACATTACTTACCTGCGTTAAACTTTTTGTTCACCAAACCACTAGTTGTAAAACACACAAGCGTTGGGCGGCGCCCAACATCGTGGTAGGGCGGTAACAATACATTATGTTGGTGCAGAATGCCCGCCGTTTGCTAGGTTGTAGTACTAGTACGAGATATCTACCCTACTATACTACAAGTTGTTTATATCTTGGGTGATGTTAGGGGTACTTGTGGGATATGTTATTATGTTTTGTAACCTCGGTTAGCTGAAGCCTAATTGATGTAAGAATACACACTTTCGCAAATATAGCTTAAGTAGACGACGTCGCATAAAAATTGTGGTATTTAACGTACATGACAAATCTAATAGATCGAAGAGGATCTTAAAAGTAAAAAAAACTAATTTTTGGAAATTAAATTAAAATAATTTAATTAAATGTAATTTATAGTATCATTATAAGCAAATAAAGTCTTGAGCTTCTACTAACTTAGTATTATGGCATTGATTCGTCAAAGCCTTAAATTAGATTTTTAGGCTAGGCCTTTATTGGTCTTAAAAGCCTAAACATAATTCACTCCGAGTCAGTTCTTTTATATTCCTCCAGCGAACCAACGAACCTACATTATTTACAAAAAATACTGCTGGAACTGAATAAAATTCACGTTTATCGGCTATGAGTCTAGGTCTATACAAGATGCTTTCTACATTCGTGAGCGAAAAAAGAAACTCTTCAGGATCAAGTTATGTTTGTTCGAGATATTTTGAATTTTCTATGGAGTCCGTTATTATGGAGAGTCCTATCAAAACTTCTCATACATATTATAAAGCAATAGTTTTGCCTTAACCTCTATAAAACTGTTACGCCTAAAGGTCTGCATCATTAAAGTACTAGAGCACATCCCTTGAATATACCTACACCAGCTCTTAATCCACTCTCACGTTATGAAATAATGAGTTTTTAGTATTGCCATACAAAATCTTTCTCTCTATCACTCTAGATCTCTTCCATCTCGGATTCAAACTACGCGTCACGTCATTATTTACCGTTTAAAATACTTATAAGCTACTAATCTACGTAAAAAGTGATTAAAAGAAGTATATTGTTTTAAACTTTCATGGTCACTAACATTAGAATAGTTTTTTACGAGATTGCTACCATGTACCTTATTACAGTAGTATACAGTAACACTTACTCCGTGATCATGGCGCTTGCAACAGTGCCTAAATATCATATCGGGAACTCAAAAATAAGGTACATAGTAGCAATCTCGTAAAAAACTATTCTAATAAAATAAGTCTTTTATGTGTTGGAAACAAATCTAAGCTAGGTTCGGTGTTTAATTTTAATATCTAACACTGACTGAAACACAATAAACTATTGAACTCTCTGTTTTATCACACTACCAGACCGGACAGTAACCCAGTTTTTTTTTCGACTTCTTAGCATTAGTAAATACAGAATAGAAACGCTGCCTCACCTCGCACTAGACCTACAGACGTGGCACATCGCCAGAAAGTATTGGCTGAATGCCAAACATCGATCGCTCGTCGAACAGGTCAACGCTCGCCCTTCGAGCCAAAGCAGCAATGGATAACTATATGAGAAGCAGTCGTCTGGCATTGGAATTGGTTTTGTGAACTTTGTAGAAAGATTTAAGGAAGCCAATGATTACCTTCTAAGATATTCAAATGTTCGTTTCGTATCAAATTGTTCATGTTAAAACTGTTTGTTATCAGCGTATGGAAAAATAAAGAATGAATTATGGATTTCCAAATTAAAAATGTGAAACCAATAGAAATATTTTAAGCCATGAAGTTCCTTTCTAAATTTTCTCATAAATAGAACTTATTGATAGTTTATCACAACTTTAATATATTAGTGTAGAACTAAACGAATTGTTTCGCATTGATATTAACTTAATTCATGACTCGGTTACAAGTTTGTGTTGATCAAAACCAATAGCTCTCGTAAGGTTTGAACCCGTGACCACGAACTTTCAAATCCTTTATGAGCGCTGACACTTCAAGACGTTCGTCAAGTCTAAATATTCATAACTTTACTTAAGTCATTCATAACTTAAGTACTATAAATTCTTGAACATGTTTTGACCCTTTCAAGTTTTCGGCCTGTCCAGACGAGATGCCTTGATCGTAACTTTTAACAATCATACATAAACCTGTCTCTAGTGCCGTGCTTTTGTACCCCTAAGGTCAGGGTCCCTGCTGAAAATCAGCGTCGTGATATGTCCCTGGCTGTCACGACAAATGCTGAGCGGGGGCCTTTTTGACACATTTTTTTTTTCTAATCTTAATTCTTTTGTATTCTATGTATGATGTGTGTGTCAAATAAATATAAAAAAAAAAAATGTAACCTTAAAATAACATCAAAAAACATCCATGTCTATATTAAAATTCTCAAACAAACTTTTACGACGGTCGCCATTCCATTCTCCAGATCTGAGTTTATACCAAATTCTTCAAAAAGTCCAAACGGTGTTTTGGCTAAACAATAATTTAATAAGATGCACAATAAAGATGAAAACCGGCCAAGTGCGATTCGGACTCGCGCACGAAGAGTTCCGCATCATTATCTTTAAAAAACGAGCAAATAAAAAATTACGTTTGTTGTATGGGAGCCAACTTAAATATTTATTTTAATTTGGTTTTTAGTATTTTTTTGTTATAGCGGCAACAGAAATACATCATCTGTGAAAATTTCAACTGTCTAACTATCACGGTTCATGAGATACAGCCTGGTGACAGACGGACGGACAGACAGACAGACGAACAGCGGAGTCTACATCGTCACAAACTTTCGAATTTATAATATTAGTAGGATTTATAAAAAATACAGTGCTGGTTTTCGTACAAACGAAGACATTCAAAGTCACATACAAGTAGAGATGTACGATATATAACTGTTTATGAGTAAGAAGTAAGCACATTTTGGAAAGTTGTGATCCAACATAAAGCCATATACTAAACGAGCATAATTTCTATGTCTTCCTATTTTATAACCGCAGACGATTCAGAAGCTCTATAAATCAGACTACAAGACACTTGTAAGTTATTAAATGCCGAACTTGCTGTATAGAAAACCACTTTGTCATTTCCAAAGTTATGAAAATTTTGAAAAGACATTTGATGAGATCTTACTATTATGTACTTGTAATAAACATCTCGATTTTCAAACTTAAATCTGGCAACAATAATAATTATCTTGCCCGAAAGTAAACTTATAGCTTCTATCTATATATAGTAATTGTGTCCCGTGTTCATTCATAAACTGATAAGATTATTACGATACTTAGTCAATTCTGCCAAAAACAAAGACCAAACTATGTTTTTTTTTATTTGATCCTAGAATCTACTTAAATAGGAAGTTCAAGTTCGAAAATCTATTTGCAAAGAACACAGTCAAAATAATATTAATGTATTTATATTATACATGCATGTGTTTAATCTAAACATACTGAAGGAAGACATGATTCATTCTCGAAATCGTAATTTTAGTCTTTATAATCCCCTTTTTCGCATCGAATGCTCGTTGCTGAATCCTTAAAATATTATGTTAAGCCTTTCTCCCTGAGATAAAAATCAAGATTTTTTAAGAAAAATATGAAGAAAAACAACAAACATGACAAAACACTAAATTTAACACTAAAAAAATCGTTTACCCATAATCACACCTCACCTTGATAATTGTACCAAAACCTGATGGTAGAAGATGACTTCATATGTGATTTATAGTAGTCTCGAGAAATTTGGTCCCATAATATTAAGTGTCCCATTTTTATTTTTTCTTGGCAAGTTATTAAGCGCAAACTTGGCGTACAGCCTCGTATAAAGGCTATTCAGAAGTCGACGCGCGGGAGCTTGTGAAAAGTCAATATTGTAGCTGTAAATACTCTTGACTAGGCGAGATACACGGGAGCTCATTGCGAACGATTTTATCGAAATATGTGTCTAAAACGGATATTTGAAAAAGAAGGATTGTCGTACACGTAATGGGAAAATCGAAAAATAAAATGCAGGACACGATGTCTGGATACTGCAAGATAACAGATGATGTTAAAAATAGTAAATTACTGGCATGTTAGGGATATAACATGGAAATATTATTTTGTTAAAAATCATTTTAGTCTTTAAAACGATAAATAAAAATGAATGAACTGTTGATTGAGTTAAAAGAGAAAAAAAAAATATTTTCTTACTTTGACGATCTACTTATTATTGAACAAACGATACACTTCCGTTCCGAATATACCTCCATAAGTTTTCTGCGTAAAGAGTTCTTCCATATTACGTGGAGCACGCAACACTTCTCCGAACGTTCGTATACCTTACTTTACGACTATTTTATTCAGTCTTTGTTATGTCACGGTTTTGAGAGCTTGATGTTCTTTTTATATACACTGTGAAAATAATTTAACAACAAGTTAAATTATAAATTAGACAGTACCTTCACATTTTCCTTACAAACGTTTTCATTGTACATTTTTGTAGACAAAGCCATTACTTCTAAAAGTTTATGAGTTTCTACATTCCAAACAAACATGTTCTCTGTTTTATTTCAGTTTATTATTTCTACGTGATGTTTGAGTTTGATGTTATGTTTAGTGTAAATGGCGAGACGTTGAGTGGATGAGATTTTTTAGTGTCGTGGAAATGCAGCTGTTTACATAATTGACGCTTGGTGCAAAAGTTTGGGTAAATATTATTATGGTTGTTTTAATTTTCAATATGTTTCGTTTGACATTATTAAATATGACCTAGGCATTAAAAGCCTACTATCTATCATATGTCTAAAACTTAACTACTTGACTTTCAATCTTTCTCTAGTTGTTTATTTATAACTAAACTAGGTAGGTTTGGTTTTTGTCGAATCTAAAAACTAATACAACTCTCACGACACGGTATATAGGTACGTGCGTCAAGTCTTAACATCTAAGCTTAAAACTTTTATATATTAATTAATAATTGGATTTGAGGAGCCTAACGTAGGTATTAGAACGCTATGCATGGCACAATACAAGTTTAATTATTATCACGTCGACGGGTGTTTTGTGTCCCGCAATGTGTTAATCCATGCTTAGCATGGACGCGGTATAACTTTTATAAACGCTTGATCATTTGTATGAAGCACCGCCTTCTCGCCCAATAATTATAAGTTGGGTTGAAATAAAATGTGTCTACCGTCCTACAAACTTTATGATCTGCCCACTTCACTTAAGGTAACCGTTATTTATTTCTCACGTCAGCCAGCATTTCCCCCGGGTCCATTGTTATCGGGAAACACACTTTAAAGTTAAGGAACAATTCCGACAAACGGATAGAATACAACACCCAATCTATCTAATACAACCTCGGGTTCATACTCGCGATGTAAGGTAGCTAGAACAGTAAATCCAGCCAGACACTACTGACAATGTAGGGAACTACGATGCAGAAAATTTATAACCTTTTTTTTAAATATTAACTGTTGCTATACGTACTGTATCTAAAATCAAAAATGTATGTCTCTTTTGCGATTCATAGAGAGTTACTCGTTACTGCAAACCATACCAAATAAACAAAGTAACAGGAAAAGTAAATTTATAACAGCTCAATTTAGTCGTATCATTTATTTGTTTCTATTAATAAAGGTTTTTCTACATCATCAGCCAATGTTAAGAGAACTTGTTACTTATTTTGTAGGTGTATTTCGAAGCCCTATTATGAAAGTGATAGACGAAGATCTATATTTATTCTACTCTCTTTGAAGACACGCTTTTGTTATTAATTTGCCATTTGTATAAAAATTAAAAAACCTTAACATTATGAAATATTGAAACTAAAGCAAATGCAATAGAATTTTAAATTTCTTGTAGTGCTTCGGCTGATCTCTTGCAGCTGTGGGTGGTTGCTCCAGTTTTATGATTTTCTTTATTGCGCCAGTAAACAATCGAGCTTTATCGGATGCCGGTGGATGTACATTATTTCAATTTCAACTTTTTACTGCGCCGCCATTGCGGGAGCTAGATCGCTCGGTGCTCTAGGGTTTTAATGCGTGATTACCACAAGTATATACAATACAAGTAGAACAAGTATGTAGCAAGGAGTAGCATTTTTGTAGCTGATTTAACAAAATTTACACGTTCTTGAACAAATCTTAGTAGCTATCTTGATGAGTATCTGCTCGTTTCTAAGGTGTAATAGACAAAATCTTTCCAGGTCCAGACAAGAACACAGTAAAGACTCATACATATTTTTTTATTTATTTTTCGATAGTTTAAATTTGTATTTATCATTCCATCTATATCATATTGCAAGTTAAATTCTGCCAATTCTTGTTGTGGCTATACAAATCATTCCTTTCGTCGTCCTCTACGGCAGTATCCTAACTATCTTCAAGAATCCATTGAGTGGCAATCTGTAATTTGATTTCATTTAGTATCAAATTAAAAATTCGCGCTTAGTATTATCTTCTCTAATTTCTGCAATGAAGAGACTGCAAGTGATTGTACCTCTCTGACCCTATTTATAAACCTTTGAAACAATTTAAAACTCGCAAGTTCGGATTCCTCTTAGTCCGAAACTTTATTTACTCCGGCGCTGTTCACTTCATAATTGCAGTTCGCTGTTCTTTTATCTCTAGTTCATTGTGTTTAGTTAACTTTAAGAATCGGGTAAGGGCCACTTATTTTAATTAACTATCTTCTTTTAAAGTAACTCTAATCTGTTTCAATAAAAATCTTTTACCATGCAGCGACAAATAGCTGCTTTAGTAACTAATTTCATAATTATTAAATTCAACTATTATTATCAAGGATTAAATAAAAAATTCAAAAACAGGCAGTGTGAGCAAAATAATGTGCTTTAAGACTTTGATAATCATTACTTCGTTTAATGTAAAACACTAAAAACAATTACGTTCAGCCTTAATCTAAGCTAAGGAATGTAGACTTCACCCCAAAGTAATAACACCAGAATGTAATTTAGTTTACTGCTAAACGCTTCTAGGTTCAGATTGCTTTTTATATGACCATAAATTAATTTTCCACCACAAGTCACTTGCAATGTAGCTGAGAGTTATTCGAGCAATTTGAGGCTTAGCCAGACAGGGTGACTTACGTACAGCAGGTCACCCCGCCCCATCGAGTTGTTCTAGGTTAAATCTCATAAAAAAACTAGAACTCATTGATTTTGGTAGTACCTATAATAGGCCCCCCTTTTAGGCCTAAATATACATGTCCCAAAAATACAGCTTTGCCTTATCAGCTAGTGAAAAAAGGTGGCACAGTAAACCCAGTCACCTTTGTCAGCCTTTAATAAAGATACAAAACAGTATGTGCGAGCTAGGCAGGTTAAGATGTGAAATTTAAAATAATGAACAGTAAGTTCAACAAGTTTTCGGTAATTTACTGTAAAACTTAATACATTTCTTACATTCAAAAGAACACATTCAAGTTTCATTTATATTTATGTTACAGTTAGTGTTTGTCACTGAAATTTAATTAATCGGTACAGTAGATTTGGAGAAAATTGGCTGACAGCGATCCTGTAAGGGTTCCATTTTATTATTCCGAAGTAAAATCCCCGGCACCGATGTTGGGGTAAAGAGTGGGGATTGCCTTGCGCATCTGACGAGACGATCATCGTATCAGAGACGCGTGTGCGCGGAGCTAACAACCAATCGCAGCCGGCGGTGCAGGTGCTTCGCACGACTAGCCAATCACGTAATAGTCTTCTGCGCATATTTCACCCAGCGATCAACATCTAGGCCGATAGTTGTAAGAGCGTAAAAATAACTTTTACTGTAGAGTCTTATGACTCAACTTTAGTATGTTAATTACTTTGTACGACGAGGAAGTATGCTGCCTAATTTTAAGTTCTTGCAACTACCTAGAGAGGATCTATTTTCCAGATGGTTTAACTTTTCAAGCGCTCCTCGTAGTTTGAAAACGACATTCTTGTTAACGTAACTTAAAGGTACCTAACTAGATTTTTTCCTTTTATAAGTTTGATTTACAGGTCAATTATTGAACGTTCTGCTTAATATTCTGCTATAGTACTCGAATACTAAAGGCCTACTTCGAAAATGTATCGTTCGTTCGGAAGTATAAACCTATGAAATTAAAATAACCATTCAATTGTATCAAATCTTTGACAGCGTGTGAACAATTGAAAGCGGTCGTCTTTTTTACACGGCTAATTTGAAATGGCCATATTTTGTCAAATGATTGAAGTGAATGGTTATTTTAATTTGATAGGTTAATACGTCCGGAAAATGATATATTTTTGTAGCAGGTCTCCAGATCAGCATGCTTCGTTATATACAAGCGAGTATATAGGTACTTTTGATTTTAAATCAGCTACAAAATGTGTAATAGTTTAGATTGATACATATTTTTATGTTGATGAAAAAAAATATATAAAATTTTTAAGGTGCATTGCAGTTTTCAAGGAACTAAATTCAATACTCCTTAGAACTTATTTGACAACAAGAACAGTTTATCTTATTTAGTAAGTATTAATATTTTAATAACAATAGATATTATTTAATTTTGTTAGTAAAGTTCATGGTTGCCGCTCCAAAACCATTATTCTTAACGATTGTCAGTTTTGCGAACGATGTGCATTGGGCTTGATTTTTGCATAGATCACCTCATTTCACTTAAAATTAACAATAATATTTATATTCCTCGTTTTGTACATACTCCCACCTTTCTCATTAATGTACAATTTTACAATCAACAGCACATCACTAATTCAAACTGTAAAATTTCCCCAATGAATAATAAACTCTATTGATTGATTTTAAAGTTCAAAATCGATTACAGAAATTGAATATGTACGAAAATAAAGTCATACCTACGAAGCTTAGGCCCTTCCCTTTGAATGTTCCTCGTCTACATACAAATGAAAAGTTTTCTTGTTCCTCTACGGATCGGCCGAGTTTTGCATATGTATTGCCTGGTGTTGCCACATGCATAGGATATATTATGTTTGCTATTGGATAGTACGGCCGTGCCTTGAGTGTTTTTTAGGGTTCCGTACCCAAAGGGTAAAACGGGATCCTATTACTCAGGCTCCGCTGTCCGTCTACCTGTCTGTCTGTCACCAGGCTGTATCTCATGACTGTGCTAGTTAGAGAGTGACATTTTCACAAATGATGTATTTCTATTGCCGCTATAACAACAAATACTAAAAAAACAGATTACAATAAATATTTAAGGGGGCTCCCATACAACGAACGTGTTTTTTTTGCCGTTTTTATAGATAATGGTACGAAAACCTTCGTGCGCGAGTCTGACTCGCACTTGGCCAGTTTTTGTTGTATAACATGTATTCACAAAAAAAAACCTATAAATTTTATAAGTAAGAAGTGTGACTTGTAAGAACTTAATAATATTGGTGCTACTGGATATAATACATTTTGCATGCGGTTTTCACCTTAAATTAATTGTGCATTTAGTTAGTACTTAAGGCTGAATAATGTGTAAGAAGAATCGTAACAATTGCTGGTGAAACAAATAAATAAATAAAATTAAATCGTTTAACATGTGATGACCTACGGAGCCGAAACGTGGAATATGACAGTAAAGCTGGCCCGCCGACTACATGTCACTCAGCGAGCTAAGGAAAAGTCGATGCTTGGGATTTCGTTAAAGGATAAAATCCGAAACGAGATCATCAGGCAGAGGACTAAAGTAACGGACATAGTCCAAAAATGTAGCAAGCTTAATTGGCAGTGGGCTGGCCACATCTGTCGCAGAACCGACGAAAGGTGGAGTAAACTGGTTCTCGAGTGGAGACCACGCCTAGGCAAACGTAGTGTAGGGTACACCCCAGCTCGATGGACCGACGAATTTAGGAAGATGGCTGGCAGTGGATGGATGAAAAAAGCGGAAGATCGTACTCTTTGACGCTCTTTGGGGGAGGCCTACGTCCAGCAGTGGACTGCAATAGGCTGAGATGATGATGAATCTTTTAACGGATTACTCAGACGACGAACATAATCATCATTTCAGCCACTTTATAGCGGCCCTGTGGTTATCGAGTCCAGCTGATTTCAGTCTTTCGTGTTTAGCATTTATAAAGTATTTGATTGCTTTTTCAGCCTTCGACTGTCACAACATAAGACGCAGTGAAAAATATATACGTTTGTCACCTGTTTGACGACCTCCGTAGCCACGAGGCGAGCACGCTGGACTATATGGCGTCGCCATCTCTGAGGTTCCGGATTCGATCCCCGGTCGGGTCAATGTAGAAAACGAACTTTTCTATAATGTCTCGGGTCTGGGTGTTGTGGTTCCGTCGTTGTTTCTGATTTTTATAATACTTGTGCTTTAGCTACTTACCTTAACATAAGAACAATGAATGTAATGTTGTCTAATATTTATTTTATTTATTTATTTATTACCAGTGACCTAATGCGCTAATAAAAAATAAACTCTTTTTACTAAGAACACCTTTATAAACCACGCAGGATATCCGTTAAAGTATAACGTAAAAGGTTCCTGAAACCCGGATGTAACAAGATTGTACGAAACTTTCGAGAAAGCTCAATGGTAATGCATTTTAATGTGTAGAAAACTTCCGATCTCAGAAAGAATCGGGTCAGTTGGATTAACTGTACTAATTACTCATTAATTATGCATTAAAAAAACTAGTATTGTTATACTGTACAATCATAATTTATGTACTACTAATAGATGCATTATTTCTTTCTACCATTGTAAACTCAATTTAATAAAAATGTTTACCAAAATCTGTTCAATCCTCACTTCAGATTTTTATTTTAACAACTAAAAAAAAAAAAAAAAAATAATCTGTTAACATATTTTGTCGAAGATATGGCGTAGTTCGTATGGCGGAGCGATTAATACGCATAGCTGCTAACAGCAGTAGCTAAGGTTTGGGTTCAGTGTCGGTTTAGAGGCAATTCAAAGAGACCTATGTCGTAGTGGCATGACGCGGGCCGATTATGAAGACAGTGACGTAACATTCACTCCAAAAAACAAACAAAAATTGACAACCACCTCCTTTTTGCCAAAATGAGGGTTAAGATTTTGAAGTCAGTAAAAATGAGGAATAGCTAAAAATCTAGTTTCTAATAACTTAAGTGACCAATATCAGTAGCTATACATTTACTTTGTCCTGCAATAAAAAAAATAACCTATCTATTCCAAAACACAACTCACCCCATACAACTATTTTATAGGCAAATAAAACACAACCAATTTCCTCCGAAACTAACTCCATGGGATGCCAACGGGGGGAATGGAGGTTTAACACCTAATTTTATAGGTCATTTGTCGAAAGAATGGGCCCGGGTATATGGGTATGTAAAATTTAATGGAACAAGCCCGCGCTTGTATGGTTGCTGAGAATATGCCGATGAAATTTGAAAGCCCTTTTGTGCGAATCTTAACAGTCTTGTTTTGGGTTAAAATACACTTGAGAACAATTAATTTGTATCACTTACTAAAACTTTATTATCTTGGTAACTATTTGTTAGTTTTATTAAACAAAAATGTTTCATGATTATTTTGAAAAGCAGTTTAATTATTTAGATAATTAAAATCCAAGCAACACAAAATCGAACACGTCGTTTTTGTACTATTATAATACGTTTAACCAGCGTAATGGCGTTACCGATTTATATCGGAGAGTTTCAAACCTTAGAAATATAAATAAGTATCTTTCTCTTGCAGCGTTTCATAATTGCGTGTTATTAAATATAGTTTTAAACAAGATGAAATAGAAATAACGCGAAACTTTAGTGGGTCAAAAACAACAATGTTTTCTATGGGACCAGCGGGGTAACCATGAACTCTTAAAACAATCTCAAAGCTGTCAAATCTGTCAATTTTGGTACGTCATTACATAGAAAATTTGACAGATTTGATAATGTTTGACAGATTTGAGATTGTTTTGAGAGTTCGTGGTTACCGCCCAGAGGTCTTGTGGTTTTTCAGTCGCGTATCGGCTAATTTGAGTTAGTCGTCATATATTTCGTCAAAGGATTGACACAAGAGTCTGCTTATTTTAATTTGTTAGGTTTATACGACCGATCGAACGATGACGCTTTTGTGCTAGGCTTCCAGGAATCGAACCCGCGACCCATTGCGTTCAATGTAAATTACTGCACGATTACGCATGCTACTACGTTTATTACATTTATTCAAACTTTATTGCACAGGTGAGTACAATTGGCGGACTTAATGCTATACAGTATTCTCTACCAGTCAAACTTGAGGTAATGCAGATTTATAATGTAGTTTGTGGCGGAGCATAAAGTAACTGAAATATCTAACATTAAAGTCAAGTTTAAGTCGTTGAAAATTACTAGATCAATATTGACTGGCAATAAGTAAATTAACCATATAATAATTAAAATATATAATCACATCCCAAATAGCCTAAAAAATACTAAAAAGCCTACATTATATAATAAATATCTCAAACGTTTGTTAATAAAATAGTGTTATAATATCGCAGATTTTTTTGACGACAGATTTATAGAATAAAAAATACTTTAGATCTCATATCTCAAGAAAGTCTATTTTTATTTATAATTTTACTTGATAAGACAATGAGTGTAATCCTCCGGTAATCATACTAATATTGTAATTGAATGAATTTTATCCAACAAAAATATGTAATAAATAACTAATCTTTACTTAATCTAATAATGTAATGAATTTATTCGCTATTTTATACAATTAATTCAATTTCATGTTTTATAATAAGTAAATGGGCAATAGTTGCCCGTCATGTATGCAATGCCCTTGCAGGGCGTCATTTGTACTGTCTATATAAGGTCCGATTTTATTAGTGTTCATCCTGTTAACCTGTGACTATATAGGTGAGAAGCAATCGTAAAAACCAACTTTCAAATGTCTATCATAATAACTAAAAAAGTTAAAAATAAATTACAAAATAAAAACATCGACTTCATATTGCTTAAACTCGTCCTATCTTCATCTCTTTCTCGCTCTGTACAAGGGAAGGAATAAGACGGATAATCAGATGGTTAAACGTAGCAAAGATAGGACGAGTTTATGCAATATGAATTCAATGTTGTTGATTTTTAACTTTTTTAGTTTTTATGGTACACATTTGAAAATTGGTTTTTACGATTGCTTTTCACCTATAGAGTCACAGGTTAACAGGATGAACTAATAAAATCGGACCTTACATACTTTGTAACATCATACCCAACTTGTGACTGGCAATAAATGAATCTGAATCTAACCAAATAGCAAATTCATTTAATAGTGGAATGGTGATTCATTGCCATTATAATTTATGAATCTTTATTGTGGAGCTCAGGTGTACGTACATGGTGGTCTTACAAAGGTTTATACTTAATCGTCTATTGCTTCCATAATTAACTTAAACTAGGTAACTAAAGCTATAAGTCATTATGGGCCCTGTAGGGCACTGCGAATTTATCAGAAAGGTAGATACTGTTAGGTTTTAATATTCATAGTTTTTATAATTTGTCGTTTAGGTGTTCACTTAAGTATAGCATAGTTATCATAGGACTAACCGTGACAAAAAGTTTTTTTTTTAATTATTTATATAGTCGTCGAGGGACGACGACCTCCGTAGCCGAGAGGTGAGTGCGCCGGACATTAAATGGCGCCGCCATCTCTGAGATTCCGGGTTCGATCCCCGGTCGATTCAATGTAGAAAACGAACTTTTCTATATTGGCTCTGGGTGTTGTGGTACCGACGTTGTTTCTTATTTCTATAACACAAGTGCTTTAGCTACTTACCTTAGGATCAGAGCAATGTATGTGATGTTGTCCAATATTTATATTTATATATAAATTAGATTGGCAAAATTCATGTTCTGATACCTCGTGTTACAAAAGAATGTAAATTTCTTACTACCTACATAAAAAAAATATTGACTTTAACCAATCTTATACCCATTGCTTGTTGTGCCAAGTCCAACAGACATGATCGTAAGATACAAGATATAGTGGCTTTGAGACACATAACCTTATTGGCGACCAACCGCGTAGAAAAAGTAAGTTCTAACTTGGGAATAGGCTTCATCTTTTAATGGTTACTGCATTACGATAATATGATACCGATTTAACTTGAAAAATAAAATATTTCCCCAGATTGGAATCGATCTTCTTTTGCTAACAGGGTTTCAATTTTCTTAGCAATAATGAATGACCTCCTAGAATATACACATTAATGTTTTAACTAGCTAACTTGACGACCGTTCGATGTAGTGGTTTTGCTTTCGACTATAGCCTATCAGTTACGAGGTTGTAATCCCGCAAGGGTAAATATTTTCGTGATGAGCACGAGCATTTGTACCTAAGTCATGGATGTTTGACGTTTTGAAATGATTGAAACGTATTAAGGTATGTATATTTAATCGCCATAGTAGAAGGTTTGAGTTTAGGGGGCTAGACAATAATGGTTAAAAAAAACAACATTCAGACGAATTGAGAACCACCTCCTTTTTTTGAAGTCGGTTAAAAACTATAGTAAATTTTCTTCATTTTTTGACTTGATAAGAAATGTCTTTATTGGTCAAGGAAAAACTACTCCAAGCTACTGAAGGCTACTTTTACGTATAAACAGTTATTATGCATAATTAAAACAAACAAATCTACCGCCGCGTCTATGTGCTTAAATTCGATGGGTGTTGGTAGAAGGAATTGAATATCACATGGCAATAAGAACGATATATACTACCGTCGAAGAAGCATGCCCTTTCATGGGCCACCCACCTTACATGGAATTTCAAACTTTTCCAGAAAATGACACAATCTATGCATTAAGAATGAGTCTCGTAAGACCTAATGGGATGAAACGCGTGATAAAAGTCAGCAAATGAATACAAATATTATTTCTTTAGCCATAATAAGAACATAATCTGTTAAGTCAACAATTTTCGTCTTGCAAGGTCGCACTGGTCATCAAATATTAGCTAAGGCTAGCTAGCGGCGAGTGAAAATATCGGAAAATCATAAAATCAAGGCCAGGGAACGCAGATCTGGGCTCAATGTTTTATGTTATTGAATCAGCTTATTTACTTTAGTAGCCTAACATCGAACCTAGATCAAAAGTAAGGTATGAAAAGGAATAGCCTGGCTAGAGATTGCCTCTGCCTTTTTGGTTGCTCTACCATTTTTTTTTTGTGAAGAGTAAATGTAAAGCGTATACACAATGCATATTGTTTAAATTAACTGATTTACTTTATTTTATTTAGTAATTTTACGAACCCCAATATAAACTGTAATTCGTGACTTGAAAACATGCATTGACCTGAAAACTGAAAAACCATTCATAAACCAGTTTTCCAACTTAACTATTTCCGAAATGCGCGGCTCCACTTGGCAAATCGCCAGTGTTCTTGTGCTTCGTAATGGGAAATTATTCAAGTGTATTTGCTCATTTATCTTTTGCGGCTTTTGTTTTCAAATAATACAGAGAAAAGTTTGCTGTGTTTGAAAACTACGTTATAGTAACTTTTTACTTCGACATCAGCCTTTCGTATTTCACTGCTAACATAATATGTGGGAGGCCTAAGTCTAGTGATTTCCCGGAACTTTGACTAGGTCGCCAGTCCTCCGGGTGCCGTCTTCTAGTTCGTGGTT
Source organism: Anania fuscalis (assembly GCA_950371115.1). Classification (NCBI taxonomy): domain Eukaryota; kingdom Metazoa; phylum Arthropoda; class Insecta; order Lepidoptera; family Crambidae; genus Anania; species Anania fuscalis. The sequence continues at coordinate 12,297,372 of OX493348.1, read as the reverse complement.
ACTACTCGACAACCTTTCTTCCCAAACGGTTGTCAGTTCTGCAGTTGAAACTTTTAGGGATGATTTATATAAGACCGGGCCGTGTCCGGGCCGTCCCGGACGGGACACGGATCATGCACGGTGTAATATAAACTGCTTCATACAAAATGTATGTAACGTTTCAAATCCGAGCCCCGTCCGGGCCCCGGCCGCTGCCCCGGCCCGGCCCGGACACGGCCCGGTCTAATATAGATTATCCCTTATCGTACCTACATTGAATTTGTCAGTTTTATATTAAATTGTACTTGGTGATATAAAAATGCATGTTTGTGTCAGTTAGTAGAACTATCTATCGTCAAAACTATTCCCATATTTGCTTCTTTTTCCATAATACATAATTATGAAGATTTTTGCTTATTACAGTCTTCATAAGACTTTAATATTTTAATAAAATCGTTTGATGTTTGGAACCGCTTTCAATGAAAATAAACCTTTAAACTCCATGGAGCTACTTAATTTTAAAGTTAATACCTAGATTTTCTTATTATTTATGAAGACTTTAATATTTTTATAAAATCGCTTGATGTTTGTAATCGCTTACAATCAGAAAGAAACCTTTAATCTCTATGAGGCAACTTAATTTTAATTTTATGCGTAATGCATAAAACAACACAACACCTAGATTTTAAGAAACGTTTAAAAGAAACTTTTCGCCTTCTCCGGTTTCCCTTGTACCAAAACAACTAGCTTTAGGTGAAAAATGCGAGCATATGTTACTACCACGTATAATGCCTTACATTGTGAGTCGAATGATATGAGTGGTGTAAAAATTATACGACCGCTTCAGAGCTGCTTTAAAGCGAAGTACTTTTATAGTGATATTCAATAGTACTTCAATCTTTGCATAGAATTTGTGAGTACAATGTTTTGAGCTCTCGTTTTGTAAGTGACAACTCTTTAAAAGTAAAGTAAACTATATTTCATAGAAGCACTTCATAGCATGCTGAACAAAAGTATTTATTTAAAAGGCCTGTCTCTGGCGCGTCGGCTCAAAACGGGACCGACCACCCTTAAGTGTCGGTCTTTTTAACACTTTGTGTAGCCTTCTAAACCATCTATAAGTTTTTTCTTTATTTACTTGATTTTACAAATTATATATAAAATAATTATTTAAATCTGTAAGCAAATAACTGTATAAACCTTGTGTCAAAAAGGATAAAAGATTAAAAGCAATCTTGGTGCTAATTAAAGTTATGTATAATATTTATCCTCTAAAGCCTTTGCCGTGACACGGCAAGTGACGCTTGACGGCTACTTTTTTCCTTGCCGTGGTGTTTATCCTAAGGATAAGTGCTATGTGTTACTTATCCTTAGGATAAACATTATTTTTTTAGCACTATTTTTGCGTTTCACGACCGTCAGATAACGCTATGATACATTAAGTTCAAGCATCATTATCCGCCACATAATATTATCTGTTCAATAGCTATTTGGCACTTAATCAGTACATTTTGAAACATGCCCTCTAGACTGTATTTCGAAAATAAATCTTATATATAATGTTATACCTAATTAATAATATTTCACATCTTAATATTATCAGGTTCTCATAATCTCGAATGTAACGAACATGATTTTAATTAGCATGCCCTTGATTAAAGGTAAATATAAAATGCGCAATTTGAAACCAAAGCTGTGTGGGGCTAATGAGATCAAAAGATTAATTTCCAACAGTCTTGATAAAGCGATTTCGATTATTATTACTCAGAGAATTAATAAAATCAATACACATTTAGGGATGGGCTCTAATTTTATCGATAAACGAACTTACTGAAAGTTGAATAACTTTGTGTTGACTTTGAATTTATTGTGGATACAATGTCTATTTAATTGATGGTGTAATAAGTATTTTAGAAGATAACGAACGTTTTATGTCATTTGTTAATCAATAGTTAGGGGTATCAAACAATCAATCTGTATTGTTGTGTGTTGTAATTAAATGAAGCTCAATTTTATACAAATGCAAATTTAATCATGAAGTTAAATAAATATACGATATAAAAATATGAGCTTTTAGCAGGTAGATACATTACATAGTAAATACAGGTATATTGATATTTTATCTCTTTTATATTAGAAACAACAGACTCATGGTCTTTTTATCATACTTAAACCCTGTTAGTTACAAGTCGATATTTGTTACCTTTACTAGGTATATCTTTATAATTTCAGAATATATATCGTGCACTGCAAAAGCTTCATTATGTCCTTATTTGCAGACACCCGGCCGGGCAACGGCGGAGGTAGGTTTCTCGAGCTGCCAAGTTTATCGATAAATTATTTTTGTATTCATAACAGCTCTTTGTGCGGTGTTAGGTTATTTCTTTTATTTTTACACAGCCTTAGAAACTCGTGTTACTTAGTCATTATTTGTCAAGGTAAAGTGTAATTTAATACAAATTTTAACGAATAGGTCGTGCATCTCTAAACTAAGTGACTTTTGAATAATATAGTGCCTTGGGATTGTCTACCTTTTCATTATTATGTGGGACAGATAATATTAATCATTATTTAACTATTGATAATAGAATCGACGACTTTCGCGATTGTGATCTGACTTTGATTTGACGCTGCTATTAATCGTTACCACTAGTATTTGTCATTTTTGTGACACAGAATGCTGCATTGCAATTTTTAGGGTTCCGACCCCCAAACGGTAAAACGTGACCCTATTACTAAGGCTCCGCTGCCCGTCTGTCTGTCCGTCTGTCACCAGGCTGTATCTCATGAACCGTAATAGTTAGAGAGTTGAAATTTTCACAGATGATTTATTTCTGTTGCTGCTATAACAACAAATAATAAAAAACAGAATACAGTAAATATTTCAGATGGCTCCCATACAAAAAAACGTGATTTATTTGCCCGTTTGTATAGACAATGGTACGGAACCCTTCGCGCGCGAGTCCTACTCGCACTTGGCAGGTTTTTTTCTTTTTACCATATGCGGTTGGTATTCTTGCGACAGTTTCAAAGTTGCATCACGTTTTACTCCTCAACGCTGTCAATGTTTAGTATCATCGGTTTAATGATTGGCGTTTAATGACTGCATCGGTTGGATGGATGCAGGCCGCTTCCAAACGGTCGATCTGGAACTCACTGGGGGAGGCCTATGTTCAGCAGTGGACGTCCTGTGGCTGAAATGATGGTGATGATGACTGCATCGAATTTGAGGCCATTTTATTTGAACTTTTAATTAGTAGCTGTGATAGGTTACCGAAACACCGATTGCCGATGACACCGTCCTATCGCTGTTTTTTTTTAAATTTTTTATTTGAGATGGGTTTACTCTTGACCCTAATCTTGCTCTAGAGCATAGATGGGATCTACGATGGAGCGAGCTTGCCCAGAAGATGCCTATTCACTCTGGACTTAAAGAGAGTCAGGTTATATGCACCCGGAAATACAGACGCAGGCAGGGAATTCCAATCTTTAGCTGTGCGCATTATAAAAGATGATGAGAAGCGCTTAGTGCAGATTATGGGTATATCAACTAAGAACGGATGGTAGCCGGCCGTGCATCTGGATGTCCGATGGAAGAAAGGTGAAGGTGGTATGAACTCATGCAGCTCATAAGCACACTCTCCGAAGTACAAACTATAGAAGACCGATAGGCAAGCAACCTTGCGGCGGTGAGCTGTGTGTTTTTGGCTTTCAAAAACAGACTGCGGTCAAGTTAATTCAATATGCACTGCGTCGAAATATTTTCACACTGTAGTAACAAGATTTAGTATTATGATGCTGGCTTCAAGAAAAATCCATAGTTTTATCATATTTAGTAGGAGATACCGAAAAGAAACCCCAAACTGACCGTCTGGATCATTTATTCAGAGCTACTGGCCCTTCGTAGCTCTTCAGCCTCCATTTATACGATTTTAGACCTTCCGGCGTTGCAACAGGAACACAGATACAGATAATAAAAAATGCCGGAATGGTTTGTTTATTTTCGCGAGTTTGATTATTTACTTAGGTATGACGTTGTTGGCGGTTTGTTTTGAACTAAATAAAATATTCAAAGTTTTTATTATATTATTGTAGGTATAGTTTCAATTTAATCTATACTAAGTATTAGGTGAGAGATATTATTTATAAAAAGAAACGATTGACCCGATCATAATGTACGAAATCTGATAGATTTTTAAAGTTCTGTCTGTACCCAAAAAGTGCAAATAATAAGCTTGCCTTATGGAATGGGACACTCCTTCAAACCTCGTGATCAGCAGATGATATACAACTACTTTTCCTATGGGAGCAACATCGAAATCGTGATTTTATTTACAGATGCTCCATACATTATCACCGAGGTAAGCGAGTAAGTTTGTATGGAGCAGCTAAAAAAAAAACTCGATTTCGATGTTGCTCCCATAGGAAAAGTTGTTGTATATTACCAGCTGATCACGTGGTTTTAAAGAGTGTCCCATTCTCTTGTACACCCTGTATAAAATCTTTACATTGGCGTTATAGAGCACGCCCTTATACGTTTATCTTGATACAAATGAAAGAAAAAACCATTAAAAATATATCTATGATAAAAGGTATCCAATATGATAAAAACGTTTCCCACTCGGTATGTTTCGTGACAGACTGGTACTGTTTACGACGGATTTTCGTCGGAGACTTCGGCGTAAGAACTTACAATGACGCTGCATATTATGACTAGTAGGTAGAAAACCCTAAATCTCTCCAAAAAAATCCGAGCCCTTAAAAAAGCACAAAATCGGTTAAAGGAGTCAAACTATCTGTCTCTCTCTTTTGGTTGCCGGCGTGCCTTACATCGTCATCCCTCACACATCCATAGCTTGACGACTGTGTGGTGTAGTGGTTCGCGCTTCGGACTACGAAGCTTGGCAGTTGCGGGTTCGAATTCCGCAAGGGGCAAATGTAAGTGTAATGAGCACGAGAATTTGTACCTATGTCATGGATGTTTGTAAACGTATTAAATTATGTTTATCCTTTATCGAGTCGCCATAGTACAAGCTTTGCTTAGTTTGGGGCTAGATAATTGGTGTGATTGTGGAAACAATTTATTTATTTATTATAGCTTCGTCATTTAATTCGATGTGAGTCAACCTTTATCTAAAATTGCTTCAATAACATCAGCAGAAGCTCAATTAAAATGTAAACCAATCGAATATATGGAGAATAGACTTAAAAAAAGATACGACGAACGCGTCTGCAAATAAACACCCCGTTCAAAAGTGCCTTTCCAAATAAATTGCCACGTTCGTTTGTGATTCTCAGTCAGCAAAACGTCGACCACTATGTCCACTCAGTCAGTAGTGTTGACCAACTATCGATAGTTTTCTAAAATACTTTATATACTATTGATAATATTGTTTTGAAATCTTTAATAATATTGATGCTATTTACAATTGTCCCGGCGGATATTTTTTTGTCCAAAATTGTCGAAATGCCGTTTCGTCAGAAAATTACGTTTAGGTTTTCGAAATTTTATAAATTTTTCAGTTTTACTTTTTATGAAAACTTAGTCCTTACAAAAACGATTACAACAAAAAAGAAATCATCTTAATTTTCTCAAGTGTTACTCAGTCATACATGTGCCAGTAGATTTTTATGAAACTGGATGTTCACCATCAATCTCAATAGTTTTGCTTACCACCAGAATTATATCATTGTCAAAGCATTTATTTTATTTGCATAGAATAGGTAAATAATTTAACTTACAATAAGGTCTTATAATGAGTACAGTACTACTATTCTGCTTAAACATTATTAGCATGCAAATTTTCCGTTAAGGAATTCGTCGATATTATAGAAACAGCAATCTTTAAGCCAATTTCGAAGTTTACATGTCATCACATTTGTAGCCCCCTCCTTGAACCTATCTGGTATTTTATTATAAACTCTGATGCACATATAGTAGCACTGTTTTTTGTATAAGTAGGTTTTTAGACAGAAATCTATTGCAAGTCTGTTTGGAAACCTAGTATTTCTCGGGTATACTTCTCTTGCCCTTTTGAATAAGTACGGCTGTTGTGTAACAAATTTATAAACTTCTAGAATGTACATGCTAGGAACAGTAAGAATTCCTAATTTAATGAACAAAGGCCTACATGATTGAAATGGTCCCTTAAGGCAGATAGTTCTTATACATTTTTTTTTGTGCTATAAATTCTCTCTGGACGTCTGTGCCATTACCCCAAAGTAAAAGTCCATAGTTAATAATTGATGCAACATACACTTAGTGAGGTTATAGTCGTCAAGCGCCGAGGGACGTAAACAAATTTATTTATCCTGTAACAGACGTTGTCGATATGGCTTGCAAAATTTAAGCTATGGTTTAAGTTTAATATATTTACGTTCCTACTAACTACGAATACACCATAAAACTATGAACAATGCTGTTATTGATTATATTGGCTACACATAAGTGTATAATATTTGGTTTTCATCTTGCCATGGTTGTTTTTTATTTGAGCATCAACTATTGGCGTTTATTATTTTTAATTTATACTTTATTTGTGTTTGTAAAGTAAAAATCTCTCTCCCTCTCTCTCTTTTTCTTTTTATCGATATGCTATCGACTATCGACCGGCAACACTATACTCAATCGCCGCGTCAGCTGATGTTTGTGTCTGTCTGGCGCGCTCTATCGTTTTCGCCACGAGAATGTCAATGTCTAGTATGAAGATATACGAGTATTGTAGTTTGCATTTTGATCAAGGAATTGTAAACAAGTTTTCGATTTGGCTTTGTAAAACTCTGTAGGTAAGTTTCAGTTCAGCAGGGTAACTATGAACTCTTAAAACAATCTCAAAGCTGTCAAATCTATCAATTTTGGTACGTCAGTACATACAAAATTTGACAGATTTTATGTTTGACAGATTTGAGATTGTTTTAAGAGTTCGTGGTTACCGCCCTGTTCGTTTTACGGTACCGTACCACGGAAGCAAAATAGAAACTCTTATAGGATCACTTCGTCGTCCGTCTGTCTGTTTGTCTGTCAAGACCCTTTTTATCACTCGCAAGAGAATCAAAATCTATAGGGTACTACCCATTGACTATAAAACAAGAATTTGTTAAAAAAATAAAGGCGTTTTGTCAGTCTTTGTTTATTACGTAATTACAGTACTGTAACGTTCTGCAACGTACTGTAACGGGCCAATGGCCGAAGCTGGGATAGACTATTGGGAATTGATCGAGAACAAATTATTTCACTTAAGGAATTATATTTCTTAAAAGGTTCTTTACATGAGGAATGCAGAAAATACTTAACTTTTGAATCGTTTTGCTCAATTGCAAATATAAAGGTTTACTTTTTGTATAGATTTTAATTATTTTTCTGCGACTCCAGACTTTCTAATAAATCCCGAAAACAAAAGTTCTTTCTACGTCAAAGAAAAATATTCAAAAGCCAGTTTCATATTTCGAACATACCTTGGTAGACGTAGAGGTTTTATTCGCTCGGCTATAAACCTCTACAGTACCCGACCGATGTTGAGCACTGGGGCAAAGAGTGGGGATCGCTTTGCGCATCTTACGAGACGATCATCGTATCAGAGATGCGTGTGCGCGGAGCTAACAACCAATCCCTGCCGGTGGTGCAGGCGCGTCGCGCGACTAGCCAATCACGTAATCATAACGGTCTCCTGTGCATCTTTCGCCCAGCGCTCATCATCGGTGCGCTAGTTGTAAGTACCAATGTCTAGTTTCTAAAAAGAAAATGAAGTTCCTATATTTTTTTTCCTCTGACAATCACTCCTAAACTCTCTTTTGCTTGTGCTATGGCAAATAGGTAACACAGACATACTTATACGACTTCAGTCATGCTTCTCGTACAAACGCTCGTGCTCATACCTTTCACTTGACGACCTCCGTGGCCGAGAGGCGAGAACGCCGGACTTTAAATGGCGCCGCCATCTCTGAGGTTCCGGGTTCGATCCCCGGTCGGGTCAATGTAGAAAACGAATTTTTTTATATTGGCTCGGGTCTGGGTGTTGTGGTACCGTCGTTGTTTCTGATTTCTATAACAAGTGCTTTAGCTACTTACCTTAGGATCAGAGCAATGTATGTGATGTTTTCCAATATTTATTTATTTATTTTATATTTCACTTGCCCCTTGCGGGACTTGAGCCCGCGAACACAGAATAGTTAACAACTGCTACTGCGAATTAGGTCAGTTAGGTCATTAGGCCAAGAAGACTAAGATCTGTTGATGAGATTATGCAAATAAGAAAGTTTTAAAATGATGGTTACTGCTATACATGAATAGGCTAGTTAACACCACCAATCTATTGACATACTTTTTATGTGCTGTCAAAACGCACTTCTTCCTTATAATCTGTATGGCAATAGCAAGCTTTGACGTCATTGTTTACCGGACTCATCTGCCTAACTTTTTATTGGTTTTAAAGCAAACAAAAAGCTGATTTTTCGAATAAATGATATGTGTATGAATAAGGTTATCAGGCCTATAATAAGGTGTTAGATTTAATAAATAATGGCTTAGAATTATTTATTATTGGTGTCCACAACCCCATTTAAAATGTGTACATGCTTTCTTTGCTATTAATTTCCTTTTTATGAAATGGATGGATGCAGGTCGACCGGTTGGAAGGTCGCAGCTTCCAACCGGTCGATCTGGAAGTCACTGGGGGAGGCCTATGTTCAGCAGTGGACGTCCTGTGGCTGAAATGATGATGATGATGATGAATTTCCATTTGTCACAGGCCGTAAGGTAACAAAGTATTAATAAAAAAGAACAGGATAAGATAAAAAAGTTACAAGTCGAAAAAAACTCGTTAAAAGAATAAAACTTGTCAACCATATTATACATTTCACAGAAAAACCTTTACACTTGTTTGTTCCCGCCTTTCACGTCGTTCGTTATTTTCGTAAAGTATTTTTCACAAGTATCGAGGCCAGTGACATTGTACAAACACCACATCACTATCGAATGAAAATTGCCGCGTTTTATTCCAACAATTCCGTGTGTTTTCCACTACCCAAAAGGCCTACTACAAAAATAGGTTGCGTACGTACGTACGTATTACTCTAGTAAGCTAAAATGACCAGTCACTGGTATCATTCCTTTGACAAATTATGAACTATTTAAACTAGCCGTGTAAATTTGGCACAACTAGATGTTAACTTTGATTTACTAGGTGAATTACTTCGAACCAATGAAACAGAAGGCCTACTGCGAAAATGTATCGTTCGTTCGGGCGTATTAATAACCTAGTAAAAACTAACCAGTCACTAGTTTGATACTAGTCCTTAGACAAATTATGAACTACACAAACTAGCCGTGTTAAAAACACGACCCTTTTCCATCCCACTAATATTATAAATGCGAAAGTTTGTGAGGATGTTTGGATGTTTGTGACTCAATCACGTGTAAACGGCTCAATGGATTTGGATGAAATTTCGCACACGTATAGAATATGATCTGGATTAACATATAGGATACTTTTAATCCCAGTTAAATGTTCCTGTGGGATTTTTTTATATATTTTAACGTTTCGCATTATGTATCAACTAAACATCCTGTAGTCCACGCAAACGGAGTTCACAGTTAGTTAAAGATACATAAAACTTGAAAAAAGTCATCGACCTCAGGTGGGACTCGATCCCACGTCCCATCGCATGCCGGGCGATGCCATGCTTTACCAACTAAGCTACCGAGGACGTCACGTGACACGATGAAATTTCTCAAGTGTTTCTTCTCGCTGTCGAAGCCAGCGTATCTATGATCAATGTTGTAGCTATATGTATAGCTGAGTAGTATACTACCCGTCAACCACCTGAGGTCGATGATTTTTTTCAAGTGTTATTTATCTTTAATTAAACCTTGCATGGAATTGCTTAAAACAAAAATTCACAGTCAGTTGTTTATTAATTGTCAAAGGCTAAGCACAACAAGTGGTAATATTAACTTACTTGGTTTATACATCTGGGCCCTAACCATGAACTCTTATAACAATCTCAAAGTTGTCAAATCTGTCAATTTTGGTACGTCATTTCATACAAAATTTGACAGAAATGATAATGTTTGACAGATTTGTGATTGTTTTAACAGTTCATGGTTAGGGCCCTGACATGAAACAATTTCGTAGTAGAACCCCAGCTGAAAGTTCGCTGATGCCGAAAGCTTTAAGCCGGCCGTTTGACTGTAGCGCGTTTTTTGTCGTTACGCTTTACGATTCGAACGTTTTACCACAGTATAGTATAGGCGAGTAAGATCACTCTGTATCAAAAGATATCGTTCAAAAGATATCAATTACTCTGTATAAAAATACAAAATTTCTTACGTATTTTTCAGATAGTTACTATACGATTTATCGTTAATTCAGTTTGTGAATGAGATTTAGTTCAACGTTTTAACAAACTTTTTTTACTATTACAATGCTGGTGTATAAATTATTTATCTTGAAGAATTCAATAAGAAAATAACATTCTCTGTATCTCAGTTAAGTCATATTTAAGTCAAAGTCATAAGTTATTTATTCCACTATTAACAAAATACATTGTGTTGAAACAACAGTATCTAATTCAAATAATTTATTTGCCATTAATAAATAGAAAATTTGATATATAATGGCATTAAAGCATTTGCCTACTTACTTCAGTTAGCATGCATTCAAATTAATGACAAAAATTTCGAATGATTATTTCGCTATAAATATTATATTGGCAGTGGGCTGGCCATGTCTGTCGCAGAACCGAAGAGAGGTGGAGCAGGAAGGTTCTCGAATGGAGACCACGCTTAGGTAAACGTAGTGTAGGACGCCCCCCGGCTAGATGGACCGATGACCTGAAGAAGGCAGCTGGCAGCGACTGGATGCAAAGGGCGGGAGATCGTGCGCTGTGGCGCTCCTTGGGGAGGCCTGTGTCCAGCAGTGGACAGCAACAGGCTGATATGATGATTGCGCTATAATCGAATAACATAATTGTTCAAATGTTTTAAACACTATTTCCTCTTAATTGTACTTTTTTTTTTTTTTTTTAATTTATTTAGGACAACAAACAATTACATTAATGGTTTAACCATAAATATTATAGTATAAAATTACTAATAATGTAACCAGCACCGTTGCCCACAGATACAATATATGAACTTAATAAATCGTGCGAAATTTGGGAGACAGAACAATTACGGTGTAGTGTAGCAAAAAAAAAGAAACATAGTTATACGCTAACTATCCGCACTCGAGGGCACGAAAGGCCTCACAAACAGCCACATTTACATTATTTCTAAAGTTAGCAGGTGAGCTTGAGAAAGGATCGACATCGCAAAGAAACTTGTTATACATACTCATTATTCTATACAAAGGAGAACGCTCACCTGCGTGCGTCTTAGTAGTTTTAAGTGCAAATAATGTTGGTTTTCGAGTTTGACGAACTGCATATGAGCGATAAGGTACATGCAGGTATATTTGATTGGTGAGTTCAGTACAGTCAAATTTATTGTGCGAGATATTGTATAAAAGCATGACATCTAAGACAATTCTTCTCATTTCAAGCTTAGGCAGAGAGTACTTTTGAAGCAGAACATCGCAGGAAGTCTTTGCGTGAAAGCATCGAAAGTGCATTGAACGCACAAACTTTCTTTGGACCCTTTCAATTTGTTCTTTGTACTTTGCATAGTATGGGTTCCAAACAGATGTTGCATATTCTAACTGAGATCTAACAAGTGACTTATAAAGTAACAGATAGGAAGAGGGGCATTTAAATGGTTTGGCAGACCGCATAACAAAACTGTACAATTGGAAGGCTTTAGCTGTGATGTGATTGATATGAACATCGAAGTGAAGTTTTGAGTCCATGAAGATACCTAAGTCTCTTATTACGGTGACTTTCTCCAAGAGAGTGTCACAAAGTAAGTACCGGAAACTAATGTCGTTAATTTTCTTTGTAAAAGTTATCGATTTGCATTTAGGCAAACTAAGTTTTAATTTATTGTCATTGCAGTAGATTGTACTTATTTTAATAATATCCAGATTATAAGATGCTTTCTACCTTTAGACTACTAAGTTTTCACTTAGTACCCAATTGAAGATTTGAGTTTTGATATACATCAATACCATTCAATGTAAAATATATAATTGCTGGATAATTGAAAGGATGTAGGTTCCAATCGAACATGTGAGTCAAAAGTATAACTTTTTAGTAGTATTTACTATCGATCGCTTAAACGAATATTTTGAAAATATAAATTAGAATACAATAGTCAAACGGTAAGGCCGCATTCCTTCGTATTGTGTTGTGATCGCAGGTTTTTACTACACTTTACGATATACGTTTCGATGCGCGAATGGCAATGCTCAAACATAAAATAAAAAAAATAAAACCTACCTAAGAGTCATGACTGAATATCAACTGTGACTTTACCTTACTTATTGAAGTACCTAGTAAAATTATTATGACAGCTACCTAATTTCGGATTAATGACTAATTTCAATCAGTACATACATGACAAATTACTTTTAAACTTTGTATTATTTAAACTCAATGATACGGGAATTAACGCGATCATAATTTAAAGTACATTCATAACTTATTCTGCTATCTTATATCACGCCATTTGGTGTTGCAGCGTGTAAATAGCCGCTGACACGTGGGGAGCTCAATTATGAAAGATTATGTTTGTAGATTAATTATGTTGATTCCTATGAAACCCACCCTGCGAATTGAAGAAAGAGAAATGCTTTCGTCGTCAGCACTAAAAACTATTGGCCCACTAACCTGCAGACCAGCTCAGGAACGCCTCACCAAGCTCCTCTCCGCAGTTCACACCGTAAAGCACTTTCACGAAACAGATTGTCATATCACTGTTGGGTATTTATAACGAGTTTCATACAACTTTCAGCTGTCCATCACGGAGGAAAAACGAACTCCTCACCAAAATTACGCGAGAAGACGCGCCCGCGATGTTAAAAAGGTTAGGAATGCAATGCAATGGTCGGCGCCAGTGTTGCCAGGTTCAGCGAATTCAAGAGCGCGATCCTTTGGCGCGTGAACCAAATAGCCTCAGATACTAACTTATAGAAACCAATATATTCTTTTAAACTTTCATGGTCACTAACATTAGAATAGTTACTCCGTGATCATGGCGCTTGCAACAGTGCCGAAATATCGGGAACTCAAAAATAAGGTACATGGTAGCAATCCCGTAACAAACTATTCTAAAATTATAGAAACCATTTGAAAATAATAAATTATTACTAAAGAAATTAGGGGGCGTCCATAAATTACGTGAGGTGTTTTTTTAAATTTTCTGTCCCTCTCTCCCCCCCTGGTGAGATTTCGTGAGATTTTATTCAACCCCCTCCCCCATCCCCCAATCTCACGTGAGATTTTTCGAAATGTGGGTTTCTTACGTAAACGCGTTAGATTGTTATTGTAAAAAGAAAAAAAAAATTGCTTCGTGTATGAATGATCTTAATCGTATTACGATATACGCTTAAGATTAAATCTTAAGCATGTACAATCTGGATTAAATGGACCAAAATAGTATTTTTTTTTTTTGTTTCAATCAGAAAAAAAATTGCGTGATATTTGCCGAGACCCCCCCTCTCTCCAACGTAAGATTAGATGAGATTTGACTCGACCCCCTCCCCCCCTTAAACATCTCACGTAATTTATGGACGCCCCCTTACCTTTTATTTAGGTTTAGTAATAATAAATATTTGAAAAATTAATTTGGGTCACTTAAGGTGCCCAACCACCATTATAAACACGACTTGTGCGTAAAACAAGCACCATTGTCCTTTTCTTTTACATATAAAAGTTTTAGCCTCAATTTTATACAAATTTGTTAAATTAATCAATCTATTCGGAATATCATTAGTCATATTATATCCTTGAATGTACAAAGTATCATATTAATTTGTGTATATGTTTATTTTATCTAAGCATTCATATTTATTCTATAGCTACTTAAAACATTGAGATAAATAATAATTTTCATAACATCATTAACATTTATCATCCTGTTTCTATAGAATTGTTAATTAAAAGTTGCATGAAAGCAGCTAACAGGCTTAAATTTTGGCTAATTGCATTGTGCGCTATTTCGCAGAAACCTGTAATACTCGTAATTATACAAATAAAACAAATATTTGTATTCAATAATTATTTGATTCAATATTGCATTTGACTTTGAACGTATATTTTAGTCTTTATATATGCCACGATACCAAAAATAAGGAGGTAAGTACTAATTTTGCAGTAAGTCGCAATTACGATTACTCTTTGCACAGCATAGAAAAGTACAGTCACGTGCAAAATATATTATTGATTGTTGTATTTTTACGATAAGTACCCCAAAATTTCCGAATAAAGCATAAAATAAAGGTTTTTCATAAATACCTACTATTTATGAAAAACCTTTATTTTATGCTTTATTCGGGAATTTCCATCCATCCATCCATCAGCCGAAAGACGTCCACTGCTGGACATAGGCCTCCCCCAAGGTTTTTCACGAAGATCGGTCTTGTGCCACCCGCATCCAGCGGCTTCCCGCGACCTTCACCAGATCGTCGGTCCACCTTGTGGGGGGCCTACCAACACTATGGCAATTTTGGGGGTCCCAAATGTGAACGTAATTTTTTATTTTATTTATCTTAATACAATACATAGAAACCTCAACGATAAGGTTATACCACAGGTTACGCATTGCTGGTTTTCTCATTGTATTTAAATTATTCTTTTATTTTTTCAGGTAAGAAGGAGAATCCTTTACAAAAAAAAAACAACAAATAATGTGAGTACAAAAATGCAGGATAAAGATTACAGCATTCAGAATTTAACATAAGTATCAAGTACAACACCCAGACCCGAGACAATATTATAGAAAAGTTCGTTTTCTACATTGACCCGACCGGGGATCGAGAGCGGAACCTCAGAGATGGCGGCGCCATATATAGTCCGGCGTGCTCGCCTTCTGGGCTACGGAGGTCGTCATCCAATATTGTATAGTTAAATTACATGTCATGTCATTAACTCACGGTAAATTTTATGCATGCCGTGGTAGCCTTTAATTAAGGCAACGCTATAAAATCTAAATGTACGAATTGTATTTTATATTGTCGTGGTATATGCTTTGTTGGCTGTCTTTAAATATATAAGTAATTACGAAAAATCGTTGAAAACTGTCATAAAAACAATATAAGTAAAATTTAAAAATGGTTTAGTTCCCAAAAATTTAAGAGAACAGGGCGGTAACCACGAACTCTTAAAACTATCTCAAATCTGTCAAACATTATCATTTCTGTCAAATTTTGTATGAAATGACGTACCAAAATTGACAGATTTGACAACTTTGTGATTGTTTTAAGAGTTCATGGTTACCCCGCTGGGCCATAACCATGAACTCATAAAACAATCTCAAAGTTGTCAAATCTGTCAATTTTGGTACGTCATTTCATACAAAATTTGACAGAAATGATAATGTTTGACAGATTTGTGATTGTTTTAACCGTTCATGGTTAGGGCCCTGTATAAAATAACGTACGTTTCAGGTCAAATTGTTATATTTTCATTCTTTCTTCTGTTGTAATTTCCAACAAAATTTTACCCACTTTTTAAGATTAACTGTACACCAACATTGAATGGAGTAGTATTGAATAAAACCGTTCAGAGGAAGTACAATGCATCGCAGTTTTTACATTTTCAAATTAAAATGTCGACTGAATGCGACCTTCTTTGCGCGTCTTTTTAATATTGGGGTTAACAAACAGCCTTTTATAGCCTTTAGCCAGTAAGTTCATTGTGGGTCCAAAAGCTACCTTGTTTCATGGTTTTTGCTAGTCTTGAGAATTATTATGTACCTTGTGTTTTTTAAATAGACCGGACAGGGAATGAGGCCCGCGTCGTCGTAAAGACGAAGCAACGGTTAATTGCGAGTTAAACATAAATAAATAAATTCAGACAACATCACATACATTGCTCTGATCCTAAGGTAAGTAGCTAAACCACGCGTGTTATAGAAATCAGAAACAATGACGGTATCACAACACCCAGATCCGAGACAATATAGAAACATTCATTTTTAGGGTTCCGTACCCAAGGCGTAAAACGGGACCCTATTACTGAGGCTCCGCTGTTCGTCTGTCTGTCCGTCTGTCCGTCTGTCCGTCTGTCACCAGGCTGTATCTCATGAACCGTGGTAGCTGTATAGTTGAAGTTTTCACAGATGATGTATTTCTGTTGACGCTATAACAACAAATACTAAAAAACAAAATAAAACAAATATTTAAGAGGGCTCTCATACAAAAAACGTGATTTTTTTCTCGTTTTTATAGGTAATGGTGCGGAACCTTTCGTGCGTGAGTCCGACTCGCACTTGGCCGGTTTTTACATTGACCCGACCGGGAATCGAATCCGGAACCTCAGAGATGGCGGCGCCATTTAAAGTCCGGCGTGCTCGCCTCTCGGCTACGGAGGTCGTCAAATAGTTGTCAATATTACTAACTTTAAAATCAGGCTGACAAAATATGTAACTGCATGGTTTGTTGCACCGTTACCGCCGTACGATATTATGTAGTCCCTAAGCGGTGGTAGGAAGTTAGTACTTAACACTGTCAATGATTGTAATTATAAATCGTGCTAATGCAATTTGCAACTAATATTTGCATTAGAAACAAGATGTTTGACTGACGAAAGTAGAATAGAATAGAATAGAATAGAATATTATTTATTTGGCTCTCAAAATTGACACAAACAAAAAAGAAAATAACATAGATTGATTAGACATAGACAAGAGATTAACACAGAACTAATAATAATATTATAAATAAAAATAAATAAACGTGCCAAAAAGGACCCTCGCTCAGTATTCGCCGTGGCAACTTAAGGCTGCCACGACACTGATATTCTGCGAGGGCCACAAACAATCAAAAATAAAGTCATATATTTCGTATAAAATCATCCTTTTCGGTTCTTAACCAAAATGGCTCCGCTACTCAGTCAGTAACATAAACCAGCCGGGACATTATCCGGGCTGTATGAAGGCTTGACACCATTCGGGAAGCACTTTAGATAATGGCGTTCATATGTCGTTCGCTAAACGTTTCTCTCCCGCTAGGTGTACACTCGCTCAATTATGAGAGCTATTTAAAGAGGTTTGAGTTGACAATCTGATTGCAGTAGTAAAGTTTTAGGCTATGGAAGGGACAACTCCTTTCGATTCGGGTTCGATCTAAGTCAATTTTAAAAACCGGCCAAGTACGAGTCGGACTCGCGAACGAAGGGTACCATTTAAAAACGGCAAAAAAACACGTTTGTTGTATAGGAGCCCCCTTAAATAATTATTGTATTCTGTCTTTCAGGATTTGTTGTTATAGCAGCAACAGAAATACAACATCTGTGAAAATTTCAACTCTCTAACTACCACGGTTCATGAGATACAGCCTGGTGACAGACGGACAGACAGACGGACGGGCAGACAGACGGACAGCGGAGCCTCAGTAAGGGTCCCGTTTTAACCTTTTGTGTACGGAACCCTAAAAATACTGTATTGGCTCAGATTTCAGTGTGCGAGAAGACGTCCCTGAACGTCGATATATACAAGAAAATAATTTATTTAGAAACTGTTACTATTTTAATTTTTCCTTTATTGGTCCAGTAGATTTGCAGCTAATTGGCTATGACACATCGACAGACACAAGTTATTCGGACGTTTTAAACACTAAAAACGAACCAGATATTTACCAATTTTTTTATGATTTTGGTCAAAAAACCTTTCGAATTTTCTACTACGTGCAATATTTCTCGACTTTACAAATATTTCAATATTCAAATGTTCAGTGCTTGGAAAAGATTGCATTCCTCTCGACAAATCGTATATACCGAAATTGACGCGCGTTTCCCCCGATGCAGATACAACTGCGATCATTATAATAAGGTCCGATTTTATTAGTGTATATCCTGTTAACCTGTGACTATATAGGTGGAAAGCAATCGTAAAAACTAACTTTCAAATGTCTATCATAAAAACTAAAAAAATTAATAATAAAAATACAAAATAACATTATCGACTTCATATTCCATAAACTCGTCCTATCTTCAACTCTTTCTCGCTCTGTGCAAGGGGAAGGAATAAGACAATAATCAGATGGTTAAACGTAGCAAAGATAGGACGAGTTTATGCCATATGAAGTAAATGTTGTTGATTTTAATTTTTAACTTTTTTAGTTTTTATGGTACACATTTGTAAATTAGTTTTTACGATTGCTTTTCGCCTATGTAGTCACAGGTTAACACTAATAAAATCGGACCTTATATATTAATTTACTTTCAAGACTTTGCAAGTACATACGCTTACAGGTCAGTACATAGCACCAACATTGTTTCAAACTCAAATTATTTTTTTTATTGAATAGAAACATGGGCTTGAGACTAGATATTTGAAGAATTTTCTGTCATATTTTTAGTTGGAATACGTATAGTATTCTAATTTACAGATTAACTTAATTCTAGGTGTTATTCTACTCCTCAAATTCGTTGCTTTTTCTATAGAAACAATCTCAAAATTAGTGTATTTGAGAAGTATCACCCCTAGAGGAGTTAATAAATTATGACCTTATAGCATATGTACAATAAACCATAAAAAAGACATTTCAATGTATCTTACATATAAATATGGAATAAACAAGACAATAAATTAAAACTTACTACTTACACGTTTATTTGAAGTGACAAACGATCAAATCTTCTCAAATAATCTAATACTAAACTTTCAAAACAATGAAACTCACATGGAGTCAGTTACAAAATGCCGGCACTGAGCGAAATCCAGACAGATTGGTATTTGACAAATTGTCTCGAACCAAATCTTGCCTCAGACGAACTCGTGATATGTGTATTAAGATTTCGGTGCTTAGCGTTAAACCGTTATTGCTAAACTAAGTTTATGAGTAAATTGTTTTGTGGTTTAGGTAAATCGATTAATCAATAAGAATAAATAAACTATAAGTTCACTAACAGCTTTTAGCCAAAACATAGAGTGGCAAAAACATACAGTTACAAATTTATGATAACTATAATACTGATTAACTATGAATGAAATGTGATTTTTATATTTAAATGTCAAGCGATGTGTGTAAAATAATGTAAATTAATAATTCTACATTCAAATGTAGTTCAGAGGGGTAACCATTTGTACGTCATTACGTACGAAATTTGACAGATTTGACAAGATTTGACAGATTTGAGATTGTTTTAAGAGTTTATGGTTACGTCATTACGTACGAAATTTGACAGATTTGAGATTGTTTAAGAGTTCATGGTTACCCCGCTGGTATTAGTTTTAGTTATCTGGTAACCATATTCTATGAATGATGTTAAAAGATGAACATTAAATAATACCGCGGAATAAACACGAGCTTGCTACAAACTATGTACGAATCGTAGCAATTTATTTCTGCAGACAGCTACTACGGCGTAGCTCGTAGCATTCTTGTAGCTACGAGAATACAAAGGCTATGACCTGGCTACTACGAATTAATTCTACGAATCGTTGCATGCACTATGCAAAGGTAGTTATCACAGGTATTATCAAAGAAATATTAAATATATTAATATTTTTTACACAAATTAATTTTCTTTAATTGTAACATTTATTTAATTAATTGGAAGTTGAATTCAACCTACTTATAATTTTCAGATCGATTTGAAACATAATAAGTATGTTTCATCCGGATGACAATGAAATTGTTTGATAGCAATAATGTTTATCCATCAAAATAAATAACTTTCAGCAGAGCACCAATATCGGAATCAATATCAAAGTTCTCCCTTTCATACAAGACAGTCATTTACCTCAACCGTAGTGTATGGCGTATCAGTTATTTTTCCTGCTGTTTTTGTTCAGGAAGTACTTAAATTTAAATTACACCTGAAATATATACAATGACCTAACCTAGCTTTTTATAATTACTACTAACTAAATATAATAATAAATTAACCTAAATAAAAAAAACTAAAAAAAAACCTACTACCTATAAAATATAAAATACCCAGTGCTGCCGTTAGGGATGGTGCCCAAAAGGCTGGCAGCATTGCCTCTCTGAATAGCTAGGCTATAATATTAATATCTATACTAGGTACTATTGTACCTATTTTTTTATGATTGTATGTTTGTAATGAATAGGCTCAAAAAGTACTGGGCCGATTTAAAAAAATCTTTTACCAATAGAATGCTACATTCTTCCAATTTGACAAAGGCTACATTTCATTTTGAAAAAAAATTAGGGATCCTTTGTAAAATTTGAACAATGTAACCGAAGGTGTAGAAAAATGAGTCTTAAAATGTCTATTAGCGATAATTGTCTACCCCGTGCGAAGCCGGGACGGGCTGCCAGTGTTTAATATAGGACAACATCACATACATTGCTCTGATCCTAGGGTAAGTTGCTAAAGCACTTGTGTTATAAAAATCAGAAACAACGACGGTACCACAGCACCCAGACCCGAGACAATATAGAAAAGTTCGTTTTCTACATTGACCCGACCGGGGATCGAACCCGGAACCTCAGAGATGGCGGCGCCATTTAAAGTCCGGCGTGCTCGCCTTTCGGCTACGGAGCTATTCCTGCTGTTTGTGTTTAATTTCTGTACTTCGGAGGGCGCGTTAAAAGCCTATTTAAAAAGAGGCTGGCAAAAGTGACCGAGTTTCTTGCGCTACTTCTTCTCGGTGCTAGCCCAAAATTGTCCCTAAGTAGTGGGAGGGAAAATAAATATTGGGACGTGTAAAAGCGCTAAGTTTAAGCCTATTTACAGAAATAAATGGTTTTATTGTTGGTCCCGGCTGATATCGCTTGGTACTGGTCGTGAAGCCTGGTCAGCGGCCTAATGGCGCGATGGCGGCTTGATTACATCTGACAGTATGGCCCGAACCGCCTCATAGTTCAGGTGAGGCTTGTGCCCTGCAGTGAGACGTAGAAAGGCATAATTTACTTTTATGACATTGACGATTTTTATTGTAAGTTGCATATTTATTTATTAATAAATGTACAATACACAAAATTTTGGACAAACGACGATTTCGAAAATCCAGTACCTAAGATGAAAAATCTGTTATGAATTAATTTAAAATACTCGTTAACATAACTCGCTCGCTGAGTATACGAGTTCTCGAAAAGTGGTTTTGTAAGTAACTTGTCAAGCAAAACGCGTTCAGTCACCTTCGTTATTTGTGAAAGTTAAATCTCAGTATTTTGAACTAGTGCAGGGGCATTGTCGATAGTTATACTTATCGATATTTAGTAGTAGTTAGTTAATAGACAGTCACTCACAGATAAAGTTGAGCGATGATAATAATCTACAGGGTTACATTGCAAGGTAGGGCCAAAGACTCAGAAACGGTAACTAAATAGATCTACGTAAAAAACAAACTCATTATTTTTCATATTTAATTATTCATATCCGCTGTTAAAAGATGGTACGCGTGGATAATCTTGTCAAATTCATAAATAAAAATACGCACGCAATATCTCTGTGCAACCTAGAACTGCAAATTTCGATGCATTAATAGTCACAATGGCGCGCGTCAACAAACCTTAGCCTGTACGATGTAAGGTACATTGCTAACAGCAGGAGCGCCCGCGCAAGCTCGTATCGATGCGATTGTCAGGCTGCTGGCAGTTGATGGAACAGCATATCCAAGGATCGGGCTCAGTATTGCCAAAGGCTGATTATGATGATACTTATCGATAATTTTGCATGGAAATATCGTCTCGAACGTATACAATAGACCTCCGGGTACATTCATCAAGTTTTTATGTCCGGTTCCCGGATGCAGAACCTAAATCAGGGCGCCCGAAGGCGTTAATGTCATACAGAACGGTTAGTGCTGTTTACGCACCATTCTACCCGTACAGTTAAAAAACCTTACTACTAGATTAGAGTTAAATTTTTGTAATTTATTATTGAGACCAATTGTACTTGTTAACAAAACCAATAAAAACCAATTTGTTTTTGCAAATAGGCTTTTAGCGCTTTACACTTCCCATTTTATTGTGATAGACTTATTCATCATGATGAAACAATTTCTGCTTATTGATTTGACATATGCTTATCGTTATGCTATTTAAATTGTACAGGTTATTTAAATCCAAAGAAACGATTTTTATGACAAATATTTTTAGAATTACATTATATTTTTTAGTCTAAACGCCGTAGTTATAAATCAAAAGTCTATAGGTATTATTATATCGATTAATGTTGTCGGAAATGCAGCAGTTTAATTATTTACGTCTAACTTAATAATAGTATCGTATAATAATAGATGACCTCCGTAGCCGAGAGGTGAGAACGCCGGACTTTAAATGGCGCCGCCATCTCTTAGGTTCCGGGTTCGATCCCCGGTTCGGGTCAATGTAGAAAACGAACTTTTCTACATTGGCTCGGGTCAGGGTGTTGTGGTACCGTCGTTGTTTCTGATTTCTATAACACAAGTGCTTTAGCTACTTACCTTTAGATCAGAGCAATGTACATACATTGCTCTGATCTGTGATATTGTCCAATATTTAAAAAAAAGTATCGACAATTTAATAATTCCAAAACTGTATTTTTTGCTCCACTACTTAATAGAAGCTTTAAATTCATAGTTGGTTTGCGGTGGAGGAGTGCATCTCAAAGTTGAAACTTATTCGTTTTTCATATTGCGGTTGCATTGTAGACAATAATGAGCTTGAGACGAGACTTCTTTTTAGGGTTTGCAGACTTTAGAATATACTAGAAACCCTTATTATCATAAATAAGTTACTCTTAAAGTTCGATACGATTATTTTATACAGCTTAGACAAATAAACGTGATATGTGTGCCATAGAACGTTAGATGAAAACGGAGTGAGAGGAGAGATGACTACGAAATTTAAAATGTGTGATAATGGATGATATTAAATTGTTTTAAAATATTTTTTAATTCGTTGGTTTGTGCTGAACAAAAAACGAATATTATTGAAAGAAATACGGTTATTTTTGTTATAAAATTTCAAAGAATGTTGTTATTAAAATATAGTAAACGACTCCAATTGAAAATAAAACTGGGCCATAACCATGAACTCTTAAAACTCTTTAACCTGTCAGGCCAAGGTCAAGAGACACAATAAAAAATCTATTATGCGCTCCAACCGGTGGGGCAATTGAAGCTTGATAGGTTAAACAGTTAATGGTTAGGGCCCTGGGCGGTAACCACGAACTCTTAAAACAATCTTAAATCTGTCAAACATTAACAAATCTGTCAAATTTTGTATGGAATGACTTACTAAAATTGACTGATTTGACAACTTTGAGATTGTTTTAAGAGTTCATGGTTACCCCGCTGATCTTTGTTGTAATTTGGATTATTATTGTGAAATTATTAATATATGAAAACTCTTCTTTTTATCCTAAAATACTTGTGCAAAGCGGTATTAATTCGCGACTCGATTTATAATTAATAATATTCAATAAAAAAACAGTAGCCCCCGGATATGCTTCACTGAAACAGAGTATTGTTTCGGAATTCGAAAATTCCAAATGTATGTTTAAATCATTTTATATTGTTGCATTAAATTTGTAAGTAGCTTACTGGATTTTTAGGGTTCCGTACCCATAGGGTAAAACGGGACCCTATACCTAAGACTCCACTGTCCATCTGTCACCAGGCTGTATCTCATGAACCGTGATAGATAGACAGCTGAAATTTTTAAGGATATTGTATATTTGTTGCCGCTATAACAAATTATATCACATAATAAAATAAATATTTAAGGGTGCTTCCATACAACGAACGTGATTTTTACTCGTTTTTATAGACAATGGTGCGGAACCCTTCGAGTGTGAGTCCGACTCGCACGTGGCCGGTTTTTATTTAAAAGTACCTCCTGTTTCATAAACCTACTTCGCAGTATTTATTGGAATTCCAATAGTTCCCGATTTCAATTTTGTAGGATTAATCCGTTTGATAGACCGAATTGATGCTGATATAATAGGTATTGGCAGGTCGGGACCGATGTACGAGAGTTCGACATATGAGATATTTAATTACTTTTCACGTCCCGATATTTAATACATTGAACATCAATTATTTTTTTAGCAGGAACAGTTAAAACCAATTAGGATAAACCTTTAAATATAGATATAAAGATAGAGTCAACTCTTTATTGCACACCAAACAAAGAAGTTACAGTTGATATTTACAGGAAGATGTCCAATTTAGGCGGTCTTATCGCTAAGAGCGATCTCCATAGGTTGTTAGGAAAACGTATGAGCTAAACTTATGGGGTGATCGAGTATTTTCGATTACATGGTATATTGGATACAGGAAAAAAATATCATTCAGAAACAAGTCTAGTATACAGAAAGAAAACATTGTCCACAAACATTTAACGTGTATAAGTGCCCGGAAGAGGGCCTATATACAGAATAAAGAATTTCATTTCATTTCATTTCATGTCCATCCATCTAAAATTATTTGGTAATAGTAAGATCATCAAATTCATAAATCCAACGCTAATATTAAAATTCTCGTTTTTGATTAAGCAAAATCAATTTTTAAACTTAATGAAACGGGAATTAACGCGATCATAATTTAGGTACAAAATGTTACCTCTTTTGCCTGACGTTTCGATTCGGTTACACCGACCGTGGTCACTATGATCGCGTTAATTCCCGTTTCATTAAGTTTAATTTATGCAACGCGAAAGTTTAAAAGTAATTAAAAACATTTTTTTCACTTACGGTGTCCTAATATTTGGATTTTTAACATCCTGTATATAATATATTTAAGGTAGAAATGCTTGCACTTATCATCTATTAATATTCTTAATAGTTGGTACAAGTTTTGCTTAGTTTAGGGCTAGATAATTAAAATAATTTAAAGTTGCTTTTATTTTACCCGACTGTCAAAAGTGGGTTATGTTTTTTTCTACATAATTTGCTTGTAGAAAATGGTAATAAATTTACGAAATTTCTCAAATTAAATGGCACACGGATAAAGCAATGAGCTATTAGTCGCAGACATAGTAAAAACGTCAATTCTAATTCGATTCTCGTTTTAAAATCGTTTCACCGTCTCAACTATTTAATTGACATCGATCGCAGCCTACTACAAATATCGCGCTTCAAAAATAGCGAGTCCAAGTGGGTCACCGAGTGACCTGGCCACGCGAGACGTTAGCCTGAACCTGTGGTTACGTAATACTCAACGGTATATATCTTGTACTTATAGACCAGAGCCGTAACTACCTTAATTTCATCATCATCATCATTTCAGCCACAGGACGTCCACTGCTGAACATAGGCCTCCCCCAGTGACTTCTGTCAATCTCATTCTCTTCATTCATCTGGGGGGTTTTTGCCATACTCGCCACGCCAGTTTTTTTATTATTTCGTACGCAGAATCTGCTCGTCGTCTCGTGATACAGGATTTAGTCGCCCCGTACGATATGCCTCTTACCTTAATTACTTTAATTTATAAATACGAAAGTAGTAAAAAACCAATCGAAAGATAAATCTTATTTAGTTTTGTCATCTAAAGCCTTTATCGGCCGTTAGTTTTGAGCGGAACATAGCTGTTCTGTTTTTTTAATAGTATGAATAAGTAGGTATTTTTAGTAAACTAGGTCATCCATATAATTATAGTACACAAAATTTGTGGACAAGACTGTTTGTCTAACATAACTGTGGCAGAAAGCGATGCGGTGTGAGATAAGAAGTGTATCAAATGATACTAGTATAATGATGATGATATGACGACCTCCGTAGCCGAGAGGCGAGCACGCCGGACTGTATATGGCGCCGCCATCTCTGAGGTTCCGGGTTCGATCCCCGGTCGGGTCAATGTGGAAAACGAACTTCAATATTGTCTCGGGTCTGGGTGTTGTGGTACCGTCATTGTTTCTGATTTCTATAACACAAGTGCTTTAGCTACTTACCTTAGGATCAGAGCAATGTTTTTGATGTTGTCCAATATTTATTTATTTATTTATTATTATTATACTACCAAATTTATCAAGTACAGTGTCATTGTAGTTAAAATGGAAACCAATAACTTAGCCAGCTCTATTCACATAACACTGGAACACATGTTTACATAGTACCTAAATACTAATTAAAGTATGCCTATATACGTCCCACTGCAGGTCACAGGCCTCACCTCAACTATGCGGTGGTTTGGGCCATACTCCACCACGCGGGCCCGGTGCGGATTGGTGGAGGGGTGTTGTAAGGCCAGTGACTAAACCTTACTGTCAGATGTTATCAAGCCGCCTTAAGGCCTCTGACTAGGCTTCACGACCAATATCAAGCGATATTGTCCGGGACTAACTTTTAATGTGCCTTCCGAAGCACGGAGATGCTCGTGATAAATGTCACTAAATATGGTCGGAATGGTCACCCATCCACTCACGACCGCGGCGTTGGTTGCTTAACTTTAGTAATCGATACCAAAGCGCTGCCGCCACTGAGCTACGAGCACCTCATATATACTAATTATCTTGTTTTAAATCAAGGCAGTCTGCTCTCCATTCGCTTAATATCTGTTCATTTTCAGTAAAGTCTCAAGTTTGACTGAGATTCAGTCTAGGCAGACAGCCAAGATCTGGCTTGCATGTCTAATGGAACTGACGTAGACAAAAACTAGCAGTTGGCTACAGAATTCATATTAAGTGGCTGACTTACAGTGGCAAAAGGTCGTTTCATTTACATAGTATTTTTTCAGATATGTAGATATTCAATCTGCCCTAACATATTTTCTTGTCAACACACCAATGAGAAATCATTAAGTTTGTAGGAATCGTTTCCAAAGGGATGTCTGTTGGGCTACTGCGTTTTTAAACTAAGGCAATAATTATAATATGTTTGTAGAGATATTATTTGCTAGATTAAATCCTCCGTTATTGGGTCTAGCTGTCTTTTTATACATCCGACATAAACAATATGACAGCTAAAACGCCAAAGGTTGCTTTGATTTTGTTTGGAATTCATATTACGAGCATAATGGGTATGCACAGTTGAAAAGCAAAAGCTCACATTATACTACGAATATATTAAGACAATGATTCGTTAACCGTCTTTGTCTACGTTTGTGAATAAAATTAGAAAATGTCAATGTTATCACAATTTAAAAAAAACATTTATACAATTTTCAATATGATAATAACATTCGTAGTTTCTTAACTGTATTTATTTTAAATTAAATTTGAATTTAAATTCTAGATGTGTAAGCCACAGCTTTGAACCTTCACATTGTATATTATACACCTTTAAGATGTTTGTTTCTTTTCAGACGAAATAAAATCAATCTTATCTCAGTATCTACACGTGTCACTGACCGTTGTCTCGCCTACAACAATAGACTGAACTGGAGCGCGTCTAGAATCTAGACCGAACACAAAACAGGCTGAGAGCCTATCAGATGAAACGTCTATAGGCGGCGAAAGCGATTCTCATAGATTGATGATGATGATTCTGTTAGATTCTGAATGGGAGCTGTATTTTCAAGGGTTGGTAAATTATACTCGATGAATTTTCTTTAGTTTTGAAGACGAAAAATTCACATTCTTTTATTAAAACATAACTACTTTTTGTAAAAGACCTTCAAAACTAAAGGAAAAAAGTGTATATTTTTTAAATTCTAATAATTCATTGGTTGGTATATATTTTTTCTGACCGTAAAAAATGTCGTATCGTTCGTTCGATCGTATTATCCGATCAAATTAAAATAGCCATTCACTTGTATCAAAGGTTTGTCAATTTATGAACATTGAAAACGGTTGGATTTTTTTACACGGCCCGATTGATTTGGTCATATTTTATTAAAGGATTGATACATGAGACTGGTTATTTTAATTTGTTAGATTTATACGTCCGAACGAAAGATACATTTTCGTGCTAGGCCTCCTAAGTCAATTTAGAGAAGTATATTTTTATTATTTAACTCAAATCGGGAATGGAACGCGAGACCCATCAAATTTAAAACAAACAGTGGAGTACACCACTACACAATTGTTAGTTTAATATATTCTACACGCAGCTACTTAGTACTAGGAGAGACAACTACAAGACCAACGAGTAGCGCTCCCAAAACGAAATTTTGTGCCTTTCGCTTTTAGTTTCAAGTAGGGATGGTGCGAGTGTATGTGTTTTACACATAAAAATACGTTATAGCACACTTTGAAACTAATGTGAAAGGCATGAAACTAAAAATGTTTACCCATCTGTACCTGTATTGGACATGGCTCCCCTTATTCTCAGCTAAAAAGCAATAGGACTTAGAATAGTTAAATATCTATCTTCTGGTTCATAAACTGCCTTACGTCGTAGTTAGGACACCCTGTAACCTCCGGCGACTCCGGCTAAACTAATTACGGTTAGAGTGCTCGATAATCCGGATATCCACGCTATGTATTTTTATTACCTGGTGATGCAACAGGCAGGCTTGGTTTCGTGCTATGTCCATCGGTCTAGTGGTTACATAACCTAGAAACCTTTGTAGATCACTAATTTTAGGGTTCCATGGTCAATACAGACCCCTTATAGTTTGGCGACGTTCTTCCGTCTGTCTGTAACTTAGCTTATACACTCTTTACTATTCACAAAACCCTTTATCCGGGAAATATAAATAATTATCACGCCGACAAATTAGTAGAATTAAATCTTTAAATAATATTATTTAAGTCACTTTGTATTGCGTACATTCACGAGCATAATATAGATACATTTTCGTTCGACTTTGGAAAGATGGCTGTCAGTAGCTGGATGAAAAAAGCTGGAGATCCTGCTCTTTGGGGTTCTTTGGGGGTGGCTTACGTCCAGTAGCTGACTGCAACAGGCTGACATTGTGATGATGATGATGATAGCCAATGCTTAATAACGCTGACCTTTATTACAATGCGACTGCTTTGCCTCCTGTTGAAGAAACAGCGCTGGTGAGTTTAGTTTAATATTTATTTATATTTCTTGGAATTTGTATCCACACCCTAGTTCAATCTTAATTGTGCAAAAGGTTAAAAGTCCTCGATAAGTTGTCCCAAATCCATAACCAGAACCTTAAAGCGACTTTACTATCGACCTTTGTTTGACCCTAATGTTGAAGGGAAGAATTGACATCGATAAATTATTGCCAACTTTTACACAATACACTGCGAGCAAGATAATCTTCGGGTTTGCACGTAAAACATTTGTCCGGTCCGCGGTTTGGCACGTAAAACTGACACTACCTAGTTATTACCCACTTTTTCAACATGAGGTTACTCATGTTTTTTTCAACGAGAGGGTTTTTTACCTTTTTATGTAAAACAAAACAGTAGATCTTTTTTTTGACACAATGATAATAAACGCGCGCATACGATTCAAAATAACTGTAGTCGCCATTTGCAACTTCACTTGTTTTAAAATATTTCTAAAGCAAAAAAGGCAACAATTTTTTTATCGCACTATCATCATTAAAAATGTTGTTTTTAGCAATAAAATGTAATGTTTATTCAAAATAGTATAACAATTGAAATAAATCCCTTGAAAACGCTGGCTTCGACAGCGAGAAATACTTGAAAAATTTCGTCAGGACCACTAACATCCTCGGTAGTTTAGTTAGAAAAGCATTCGCCCAAAATCGATGATCTTTGGTCCAGATAGGGTCTGAATAGGGTCGATTTTTTTTTCAAATGTTATATTATCACTAGAATCATTATCATCATCATATCAGCCACAGTACGTCCACTGCTGAACATAGGCCTCGCCCAGTATCTTCCAGATTGGCCGGTTGGAAGCGGCCTGCATCCAGCGGCTTCCCGCAATACATAGGGGATGATTCTAGTGTTAATATACAGACTATACATACAAAACACACATACATAGACTAGGTACATAGTCCACCCGAACAGACCTTATATATCTGAAATCATGACAATTCATACCAAGTTATGGTTCATTTATTACGTTTTGTGAACCCAACTCGCGCCGACCACCCCATAACTCCACCCTAAGGAGGCGATAAATGTCAGCTCCTTGAGGGCTAATCCCGCCTTTTATTACCCATAGCGTGATGGTGTCAAGGCTAACTTACTCTACAATGGTTACTGAATTAGGCTAATTATGTTTAGATAGGCAGTAGAACATTATTAATTAAGTTTGCACTTAGCACTGTGTTAACAGCTAAACCTTAAACGAGCACGCGAATAAAACCTCTTCGAAACGAATTTAAATTTAGAACGTTAAAAAAATATATTATTATTGTATTCTCTTTAACATGCAAAAAAAACAATTGAAAAAAAATACGAAAATATACGACTGAAGAAAGCGAAGTTATTTTGATTAAATGAGGTAACCATGAACTCTTAAGGCTGGGTTGCACCATCTTACTTTAACTTAAACAAACGTCAAAAGTCTGTCAAACTCTATACATAAACACCGGTTAAAGTTATAGTTATGGTTAAAGTAAAGATGGTGCAACCCAGCTTAAAACAATGTCAAAGCTGTCAAATCTGTCAATTTTGATACGTCATTACATACAAAATTTGACAGATTTAATAATGTTTGACAGATTTGAGATTGTTTTAAGAGTTCGTGGTTACCGCCCAGAAATATTATACGCATTTCCGAACACACTGTACTTACCTAATTTTGCTAAGTGTTTTAAATTGGCATACTGTTGGTGTAACTTTGTTGATGATCTAAATAAATAAAAGCAATCTGTGGTATTTATAATGTTAAAGTAATGATATAGACTTTTTTCTGGATTACACATTAATTTTCTTCCATACTAAAAAAAAAACATACTAAAAAAAACTTGAAGAAGTATGTGGCTCGTTTACCCTAGCACCTTGTATGTATATCGGGTGTAAAAAAAGGCTTAACGAAGCCGAATACCACATATTCTACGTATTATTACGATCATTTTTGTCTTTTACACTATACCTGGGAAATGACGGGTTACCGAGTTAATGGCAGTCAAAATTACAATTTTTTTTCAAAGATTATTTACAAAATTGACTTCTGGTTGATAATACTAAACTTTTTTACAAAGAAACATGATCCGCTTACACACACAGGCATAGTCTTTGGCGTGCGCGCTATACATTGCGGGTTAGAAATAAGTTATTTTTTTTGATACCCAAAAATAAAAGTCATTTCCCAGCAATTATTTATTTTGCATTCTACTTGGTTTTATGTATAGAATTCGTGGTTTAAGGCTTCGTTAAGCCTTTTTTTACAGCCTGTATGTTATTGTTATCTGTCAAAACTATATTTAAAGATAACCCTAAAAATATTAACGACCTTGCAACTTTGTTCATCTTAAATGAAATTTAAAAACATTTCTCGGTGGCATGAGCAAATTTTAATCATCTCACCCAAAATTCAAGCCAGTTAAATAATTGGTATAATTCAATTTACTTCAATTTAGAAACCCTGCGCAAACAATACCAAAATTTGATGGCAATAAATGATAATTACAATCATGATGAATGAACAAGCAAAATACCTACATAATTTTAAAAATACTGGCAGCATAAAAAAGCTTTAAGTTATTTTTAGGATTCCGTACCCAAAAGGGTAAAACGGGACCCTATTACTAAGGCTCCGCTGTCCGTCTGTCTGTCCGTCTGCCACCAGGCTGTATCTCATGAACCGTGAAAGTTAAAGAGTTGAAATTTTCACAGATGATGTATTTCTGTTGCCGCTATAACAACAAATACTAAAAAGCAGAATAAAATGAATATTTGAGGGGGCTCCCATACAACAAACGTGATTTTTTTTCCGTTTTTATAGATAATGGTACGGAACCCTTCGTGCGCGAGTCCTCTCGCTCTTGGCCGGTTTTTATATTCAGGAAAGTTAGCGCGTCTTACAAAATTTTGATTTTAATTATTATCAGAAATAAAGACCGAATCAATTTTGTTTCAGTTTGCTCATTTACTTGTCTATTCATAGAAATCAAAAGAGCGATCTAACTATGACCAAAGAGATTTTTATAAGGTGCATACCTTATAAAAAATCTCTTTTGGTGATTGCCTGCAAAAGAATACAAGTATGGTAAATTTTAGTTTTAATCTCCTAGTGTTTATAAACTGCAGATTGGAACATTAATTCCGATCTCACACTGATAACCTCAATAGAAACTTTTACACCGCCCCAAAAGCTCGCTCAGGGCTTCGCCGCGCATAATTTTAAGCTCGCTCATCTCTTAAACTCCACACAATAAGTTCCACAGCTTCGTGGTTGACGTAATTGCAGGAGACTGCTATTAAAGAAAGTGACGATAAAATCGCTGAGATGTTATAAGAAATTTAATAAAATTTGACGTTCCGTGCTAGGTTTTTGCCTAGGAATGACGAGGTGCCGGAAAACATTCAAATATCAGAACAAGGTAGGTAATTTTTTAAACGACAGTTTTTAAACAAAATGGAGTTCGATTTTTTTCTTCTTGAACCAAAACCAAATAATAACATAACATAATATAGTGTTATAACAAGCTTTCTCTTATAATTAAAGATCACTTTTTTGTAGTTATTTAATGAAAAATATGTCTAAGGTCCTAAGGTGTTAACTTCTTGTCAGAGTGTGATTTTATTAACTCAAATAAAAAAGAATATTGACTTCTGTAAATGAAAATAATATTGATATGAACCATGAACTCTTTAAACAATCTCAAATCTTGTGAAATCTTACAATTTTTTTAGGTAATGACTAATGACGTACGAAATTGTCAGATTTGAGATTGTTTTAAGAGTTCATGGTTACCCCGCAACTGGTTGGCAGTTTAGTATCTGAAAGCGATCTTAAAGTGCTGTAGGTAATTAAGAATCTTTGATATTTGTTCTCAAAACGATAAACATTACTTTTGTCGATCCAGGAGGCCTAGCGCGAAAGTGTATCGTTCGGTCGGTCGTAGTATTATCCCAGCAAATTAAAAACATCCATTCCCCCGTATCAATGGTCTGACGATTTATGAACAATTGAAAACAGTCGGGTTTTTTACAAGGCTAAATTGAGTTGGTCATATTTTATCAAAGGATTGACACCTGAGACTGGCCATTTAAATTTGTTAGGTTTATACGACCGAACTAAAGATACACTTTTACGCTAGGATCCCTGCTTTTATTCTTCTTTTCGCGTGTCCATCGATCGCCTTTCCAATAATTTTATGTTTTATTTATTATTGAGACGATTATCGTATTATTTTCTTCGCATAAAGAGGGAGATTAAGACTTATTTTATGATTGAACAACGAGGGAGCGAGTTATGCACGATTAAAAATAGCTTATAAAAATATTTAATTAATGTTTTACTACAATATCAAGAGGACTCATGAAGGACCACTTCATATAAAATGTTTTCTGTTGCAATATCGCTTTATATCAGTCACTTGGTATTAGTCAGACCAACGATGAGCAAAATTATTAATAATAAGTTCATCTTTAAACAACTTTTGAATTCAATTTTAATGTGAAACCTAGATTTGAAATTCTTGTAAATGTATTGCATTATAATATTATGTAATTGTGCCACTTAAATTCATAAAATAAACTACTTGAAAGTTTAACAATTAAGTCACATTGTTTTTGTATGTATTGTTTTTGAGTTCGAGTATTATATGATCGATCTATATCGTGAATGAGTACAAAGTGTTACAATAGAAACATTTAATATATTTTAAATATTTATGTTATCTGTCAGTAATAGTTTAGTTTCATAACTAAATAATTAGATATATTATTAATTAGTTATATTATTAACTACTATATCAATCTTACAATAACAATCTACAAATATGAAATAGGTTTGCTAATTAATAGAATAGTTTGGTGTGTGTGACCTAATGTAGTATTATTAAAACCATAATTGAACACCAGAAATAAAAAAAAATATCATTCAGATGTAAGTTTCACCACATCATAACTGACACATATTTTTTCCCTAAAATCTTTACTATATCATAGAAAATACGTAGTCTTTTATGTAAAGTAACAAAAGGCGGAATTATCTTGCTCCCAACAAATTAATCAGGAGGTCACGGGAGTGCTCGACAATGGGAGGTTATGTCTTATCTCCTCTTTGTCCCCTGAAATATTAGAGCTGCGGTGCTCAGCGTAAGAATCCTATAATAAGACCATTTTTAAAAATTAAACATGCTCTTTTATAGGGTGTAGTGATTAAATCTGTTAGACTGATATATTTTTAGTACATATTTTATTTCAAGATTGTGTCAAAAATATGAAATGAAACTTTAAGAAAATTCTGCAAGTAGACTTGTGTAACCACTACTTTACTTTATTAAAGGTGCAACCTTTTAACTTTAAATTATTTAAAAATAATCTAAACTTGTACGTGAATCAACTAAAACATGCTTTAGTTGCAGTTTTTTTTACAAATTTTAGACAGCTGTCGTATAAACATGAATCATTCCATACTAAAAACTGGTACTTTTAAAAACGGTACCAAAAAGTTTTCGCAACGAGAACAAAGGACTCGTTCTAAATTCTAATTTCTGCCAAAAACTATTTGTATTCAATTCTGTGGCAATTACAAAAACGTTTCGTTCTACAAATGGGAATACGAGTGATTGATTCCGCAATTTTTGAACGGTTCGGTTTTGTGGGATTGGTTGAAATGAAAACGCTATCAAACAATTGGTCTGGTTATTTATTTCCTGTTGGTTAACATTGGGTATAAATTGATAAATCATGTTCAGTTTCGAAGATGAAATTAATAAATGTGATAGAAAACATTTTTATACAATCTGCACATTTAGGCGGAGTATTTTTAAAGCGTTAGAATTCTAATTCGCATACGAAATCCTCTATCTCTGAATTGTATACGATATCATGCGTCAAAAATACGCCTTCAGATAAAACCTAATGTGTAGCCAAGGTTCAAAATGTTAGGGATCCCCGTAGATGACTTATAATATTTTTATGCTGGCAAACGCTCCAAATGTAATATTTAAAGTATAATGATCAAGTGTGACCTATGCTGTACCAGAACTATGACCAGGGGGGTAGCCATGAACTCTGAAAACAATCTCAAATCTGACAATTATGTAGTTAACACACGAATATAATCTTTTTTTCTACTAGCGCTCCTGTCCTGCGGGGTAACCATGACTCTTAAAACAACCTCAAATCTGTCAAATCTGTCAATTCCGTGCGTCATTACGTACGAAATTTGACAGATTTGAAATTATTTTAAGAGTTCGTGGTTACCGCACAGGGCCATAACCATGAACTCTTAAAACAATCTCAAAGCTGTCAAATCTGTCAAGTTTGGTACGTCATTTCATACAAAATTTGACAGATTTGATTAATGTTTGACAGAATTGTAATTGTTTTAACAGTTCATGGTTAGGGCCCTGGTCTGTTATGCTAGAACCAAAAAAACTTTTTCATCTCTTGAACATCCGAGCTCTTTTATGAGATCCCATAACAATGGAATTTTTTCTTTTGATATTTAAACAGTAAGTTAGTCAGTTTGTTTTGGAAGTTAAAACTTAATAACCTAACCAGCGAAAACGCCTTAGCCGATTTGGCTAAATCAGCTTAAAGAATTTGGGGCAAGCCGGTGCAGTCAGGCATGACTTATCGGAAATCTACGTAACGCGATAAAAAACCGGCCAATGGCGAGTCGGACTCGCACTTAAGGGTTCCGTGCCATTATATATAAAAACGGCAAACAAAAAAACATGTCTGTTGTATGAGAAGAATATTTATTGAATTGTATTTTTTGTCAAGCGGCAACAAAAATACATCATCTGTGAAAATTTCAACTATCTAACTATCACGGTTCATTAGATACAGCCTGGTGACAGACGGACAGACAGACTAACGGACAGCGGAGCCTTAGTAATAGGGTACCGTTTTACCCTTTGGGTACGGAATCCTAAAAAGGGTGTTAAAAAGTTTATACAGTATGACGCGGACATAGTCGTGGGGCGACACTAGTTATTAATAAATTCTCCAAAATGGCGGCATTCTGACAATGACAATAATGACGCACTTTCGGGAACACTCCGCGTAAGAGGCGTATTGTGCCGTGACGGGGAGTTCCGAAAGCGATCATTTCGTGCATTTCTCATCGTTTACTGATAGGCGCCATTACCTACTTGGTAGGGTTGTCAAAATAGGAAATGGTTTACAAAAAAATATTTATTTAAATACACGCGTTGTTTTTGAGTAGGTAGCTTACAATTTTATGTTAGTTTATTTTTATATTACCTTCTTAGCTACTATACAGGATGTAAGTGGCAGCGCGTAGGTAAATTCAGGAGATAGCTCAGTAAACGATTCTGATCATGAATCAATAAAAACAAAACTGTACCGTACTTGTATTTTCATGAGACTATCCACATTTATCTTAAATTTTGGTCATGGCCCACGTGGCTTGCCCGCTTTACCACGGGCCGTTTTCGTCTTTCGGCGTACTATACAATTACAAACAATTAATAAACATAACGGCCGGGCTAAAGTTGTACCCATGCGTTTCGGTCGTTTTGCGGAATGGTTCCCGATGTGATAATTTCATACATGTCTAAATTTATTCAGTGAAATATTTTTATCTATTATCTAGACTTCTCGTTTTACCTTGACTTTAATTTACCTACATGCTGCCCTATACACCCTGTATTTATTAAATTTTATGTAACTAAATTGAAATATTTTATACAAATATTTTTTATTTGTTATTAAGTAGGATACAAGCACATAGAAAATAAAAAAAGTTTAATAAAAAACTAAAAACCGACTTCAAAATGAATCTAAAAAGCGAAAAATAATATTGACTAAAACATACCTAATCAGTTCTTTTTGGAGTCGGTGCGAATGAACAAATTTTAACTCTCGATGGCTGGCACTTAAGTCCTCTATTTTTTCCCTCCTAACTTCGCCAAAAATGACTTTACAGCAAAGTAACCTTAACTAATATTGGTCCTCTATGGACCCCCCATCCAATGGTATGATAAAAATAAGGTGTTATATAGGGTCAATTTTTCGACAAAAAATTTTAAGTCTTAAGAAAAGGGTTTACCTACACTCCAACCAGAACGGCGGCTATTTTGGTGTCGTAACCATAGGATAAGGTCTCGCGTTAAATAACAGGTTAAATTAAGAAAGGAACTTTCATTTTTTTTCGTTACTGGGTGTGCGGGTACGCCCCCAGTAAACAAAAATTGGCGGTCTGGTACCTCATAAGCTCCACGTCTGCTCAACACACTGCGAAATACGTTCTGTCGACAAATTGCAGTATTATCTTCTAACTCCTATCCGTTAAGGAGTTCTGTGGCTTCCATCATCAGGTCAGCAACATGACATGATGATTACCAGACCCAAAAATCAGCATCGAGTCAGAAAATATATGCAAAACATTATGGGTGCCTATAAAAATTGCCCTCGATTTCCCAGGAATCCCATAATCAGAATCTGACTTGGTGGAAATGGGACCACTTCGGGAGTATACCCTTTCAAACTAAAAAATAAATTTTGAAATCGGTCCATAATTGACGGCGTAATCGCGTAATATACATACAAAAAAAACAACATTCAGTCGAATTGAGAACCTCCTCCTTTTTTTGAAGTCGGTTAAAAAGTAATCGGTATAAGTTATACTTTCATCCATAGCAGCCGCGGCAGATAGGTACTTTTGAAACACCGTAAATTTCATCAACACGGTATTCTCGATAAGTTTTATTATCCTATTACAACTCATTTACAACACCTTTATCATTATCATCATCATTTCAGCCGGCGGACGTCCACTGCTGAATATAGGCGTTCCCCAGTGTCTTCCAGATCGGCCGGTGACAACACCTTGTTAGCTATTAAATTTTTTAACAACTTATCGGCTATTTAGCTTCTTCTTCTTCTCTCGTGTTCTCTGAAATTTTAACATTTTAAAGTTAGTCTCAACGGGCATATAGTTTGTGTTTAAACAACATTACCACGTACCTACCATTAAATATGCACATTTAAAGGTTTCTATGTACGTATAGAGTGTCAAATAGCTATGTAACACATAATTTGGAGAATAAAAGTTCTTCCACTTCTTGGGGCGCTATTACTGTCGTGAAACGCAAATATTGTGTTTATCGTACAGATAAGTAAAACATATTTTATTCATAAGTTATGCAGGACTAATCCGTACATTGAAACATAACCTTAGTGTCTTATTCAGAGTGCATTTTCTAGTCCGGGACTAAGGTACCTGTAGTACAGTGGGTGGGTATAGAACAGTTGTTCTTAGTCCCGGACTAGCAAATGCACTCTGAATACGAAAGTTTATGTATTCGACGACCAGTGTATGTATTAGACGACCTCCGTAGCCGATATGCGAGCACGCTAGACTATAATGGCGCCGCCATCTCTGAGGTTCCGGGTTCGATCCCCGGTCGGGTCAATGTAGAAAACGAACTTTTCTATATTGTCTCGGGTCTGGGTGTTGTGATACCGTCGTTGTTTCTGATTTCTATAACACAAGTGGTATAGCTACTTACCTTAGGATCAGAGCAATGTATGTGATGTTGTCTAATATTTTATATTTATTTATTTTTATATTTGTAACAATCGCCAGCCCTAGAGCCAGGGCTGCCGCTGCGTGATTGATGCCGCTCGTCACACGATTATGCTCCGAGACGCGATGATAATGACGCCTCGGGAGTTCCCTTTTAATGCATTATCAGTGTGCTGCCGCGAAAAGTTTGATCGCTTCTTCTTCGTTTTGATTCTTAGTAACATTTTTAAAGGCTTTTTCGTGTTTAGCTTTTTTTTTTTAATTTTAAAGTAATAAATTGTATTTGGCACTAAAGAAAGTCTTTATAATAATGTCTTCTTCTCGGCACTTAGCCCACAAATTTTCCCTAAGCTGTGGTAGGGGAAAAATATTATTGAAACGTGTAAAAGTGCCTTTAATGGCCAATTTTCAGAAATAAATGATTACATTTTGTCAAAATAGTTAATTTATGAAAAATCACGAGGTTTTTTTGGCATTTCGGCAGTCAGGGTATCTTTTCGTCCTAGTTAGTAATAGGAATAAAGAGTCTTAAATTACCATTTCCATCTAAATTGGTTTAAGTACCTATTAGAAAAAAACAAATAGGTATAAATTGAAAATTTAAGTTTTTAGCAATTGCATGCAAGGTTTAATTGAAGATAAATAACACTTGAAAAAAGAAATCATCGAGCTCAGGTGGTTTGTAAAAATATTTCTATAGGGTGTTGACGGTAGTATACTACTCAGCTATACATATAGCTACAACATTGATCAGAGATACGCTGCCTTCGGCAGCGAGAAAAAACGCCTGAGCATCGTGTCACGTGACGTCCTCGGTAGCTTAGTTGGTAAAAGCACCCACCTGAGGTCGATGATTTTTTTCAAGTGTTATTTATCTTCAAATAGGTATAAAGTAACAATTTAAAAAATAAGTAACGTCAGTTTTACTAACCATTCTCTGAATCCTATATTTATTTATTAGAATAACGCTACTCGCCACCGCGATTTATTTCAATAGCAGCGCCATCTCTTAATAGCGCATAAAACCAGTAGTGTATTTACTACTCATGTCGGCCCTAAGAGACGTCTGATGCTGTGTGATTGATGCTCAGCTCGTTCCCAAGCTGTCAGTGGAGAAGTGCCCACGGACAGGATGACAATACCGCCTCGGGAGTTACTTTTAATGCGTTTTTAGTGTACTTTTAGGATAGTTTGACTGTCTTTTGTTTTTACGAAAACACGACTGAACCTTTGTATGTAGTAAGTATTACGGGAACCATGTGATCGAAACAATTAGGCACATAACAGCAGGATGTTATTTGAAAACTAATTTTATATGGCGTTAGCCTATTAAGTTAGCAAATCTCAATCAGGTTATAATATTAACGTTTACCATAATCCAAAAAAAATCGACGAGTTGATTTATGTCCTATTAGTAATTTAGGAATGAAAATAAGCAGAATAGCAGTCGCGCAGACGATAAACGTTTTTTTATATAACTAAAAAATGAAATTTACTAACAGCAGTATTTTATTTTGACAGCTGTAAACTATCTGTTTTCACTTAATTATAAACTTAAATTTTAAAGCCACAACAGTAAAAATTTCAGTAGAGATAATTATGACTATGATTTGTTTTTTTTCTTTAAATTTTGTGCTATAGGTCAGTGTTCCGCAAACTTTTTGTGTTCAAGGTACATCTAGGAAAATAAAAATTTTTGGCGGTACACCAAAACGATTTACATGAATATTTGCCAAGTATTTTTCTTACCCTTACTTACTTACGTTATAAGTTTTTAGGAAAACCTTATTTTTCCAAGGCACACCAACTAATCACCACCATTACACCAGTACACCATTTGAGGAACACTGCTATAGGTAACCCTACTAGTCTGGAGCGTGAGCACTGATTACAGCCGAGCTAATTCACTCGCTCGTGACTCGCATGCGAAACAAAGCCGATCGACTGTTGGCGAGCGGAAAAAATACGTGAAAGGGTAATCAAGGTTCTTTGAAGGTTGATTGGAAAGGAATTTCGTTTCGCATGTTTCTAGAAAGAGAATTCGATAAAGAAATTGATATACAATATGAAGAGTTATTGGAATATCACTTCGTTAGGCATTTACTATTTGTGTCGACTCGATATTGCCTATACGGATGGCCGAGCACGAGGTACAAGCGCTGAGCGATTATTTTGTCGACGAATATAAAATGTTTGCGACTTTAAATAAGTAGCACTTGATTTGAAATTAAATTTTAATGATTTAAGTTCGGATACCAAATAAAACCTCGGCTATTTATAGACAAGCACGCTAAGACATATAAACATGTGCTACTGCTGATTTGATGTTTTAAATCTCGCCTTGTTTGTAAACTAAACGAGCCTTTATTTACACACCTTCCATTCCGCTTAAATTACAGAAACCAATTCCGTTACTAAGCTAAAACCATCCATCACTTAGCTAACGAATCTTCGCTGTCATCATTAACTTCGATCACGCTCGCGTTCGCTAATTGCTCGCGAAAACAACACGTACCTTTAGTCTGCAACGTGTGCGCCGTCAGCTGCATTTTCGAGTAGCTTCGTGTGTTAATTAAAGCTGCGTGTTGTCTTATTTGGAATTACTTTCGCTGTTAGTTGTGTCTGTATTTCGTAGGATGTGTTCAAGTTTTCTCAATTAATTTTAACCCAGCTATAACAAAACTTACGAAAATATTATTAATATTAAACTCTATTAATTTGTTTTTCTGTAAGTTGTAAATCACTTGAAGAAATCTTTCATTTAGGAGTGTGGTTTAAGGTACGTGAACAAGGATTAAAAAGACAGAATGATATTTTTATTCAGATCTTACTTAACCAAGATATAAAACTAAGCCAATTGTCATAAATAAATTTAAATTTAATAATATTTGAAAAAAATACTTACCGGACAAAGTCGTGGTCGAAAGCAAATTATCAAGTTTACATTTTGATGTATCAAAACAAGCTAATTTAATTCTCCTTTACAGCCCAAAGCTGTATTAAGGTAACAAAGTTACCTCTAAGCGACAACCCGATCCCAACACAGAGTAATAATAGAGCGCAACCAAGTCACGTGTCCAGGATTTGCTCGCGTCGCGTCGCGCGGACAAATTGCGGCCGTGCGAATCACTGCGATTGGGATAGGGGGACTATTGAGTAGTTTAGGCTGTGATAAAAAGGTAAAATATAACTTTAAAATCTTATAAAAGCAACTTTAACATTTTTTGTTTCTGAGAAGACACCCTTATAGTTTCGTCATGTCTGTCTGTCTGTCCGTCCGAGGTTTTGCTCGGAGACTATTGACCCTGGAGAGTTGTAATTTTGTGGAGATATGTATATCCATCACGACGACATAATGGTAAAATAAAATTTTGGTAGAAAATTATTTTTATTCAGGGTAGCTTCCATACATGTAACATGGGGATAATTTATTTTTTCATCGTCTACCCCATCGTGTGGGGTATCTCTGAATAGGTCCTTAGGCGTTACATTAAACTTTAAAGTGCCAATTTTAGCTCGAGTAGGGGGTCCCCCCCATCTAAAAACTAAACTATTATCTTGAAAAATCTGAAAAAATCAAATCAATTTGTGTCACGTGGTTAAGGCTTGACAATTTGAAATCGAACGGGCTGAATCGAGGACTAAGAACTGATTCTGGTGACTAGAACAACAACAACAACACTTTTGGATGGGATCAATAGTGTTAAGTGAAGACCAATGTAAATTACATAAGTACAATTGTATGTATTATTTCGCTTCTGAACAAGTTCTACTTAGATGCTGGCTTGATGATTGGTGTGGTTGTTGTAAGAATTTATTTACATAAATTTTAAATATAAATTTCAATTTATGTAAATAAATTCTTACAACAACCACACCAATCATCAAGCCAGCATCTAAGTAGAACTTGTTTAGAAGCGAAATAATAATAACAATATTTATTTCCTACCGATATAAAACTCTACTGTGTTACACGAAACTACTTTTACAGAAACTAATTTCTCAAATAAACAAAGAAGCGAGAAAATGTAATCACTTTATACATTTTTGATCAATTTTGTTTTGATTTTTGCACCACGATTTGTTAAGTTAATAATGTTAATT
Organism: Anania fuscalis; assembly: GCA_950371115.1. Lineage (NCBI taxonomy): Eukaryota > Metazoa > Arthropoda > Insecta > Lepidoptera > Crambidae > Anania > Anania fuscalis. The sequence continues at coordinate 12,254,787 of OX493348.1, read as the reverse complement.
AAAAAACTAATGTTTGTTTTTATTTTCAGGTAAATACCGCAATAAATTCCTGTCTGATATCTCTAAAAGGTAAGCATTGCAATAAAACGTCTTATTAATTATATATTTGTTTATTTCATTCTTCTTTTCTAATATGATACAAGAACGGTGTCTATGCGAACATCAATGAAATATTTTTTTCTTTTTACCGTATTAAAAAGGCCGATCAGCATACAAAAGTTTCTATTATCATCATCCGCTTTTGGAAGTTCTCTGCTGGGCACTCATCATTTCATCATTCATCATTCAGACACAAGACGTCCACTGACAACATAGGCCTTCCCCAGTGGCTTTCATATTGGCCGGTTGGATGCGGCCTGCATCCAGTGGCTTCCTGCAACCTTTACCAGGTCGTCTGTCTACCTTGTGGGTGGACGTCCCATGCTACGCTTGCCGGTACGTGGCCTCCATTCCATTATCTTTCTGCCTCATCGGCCGTCAGTGTTACGTGCTATGTGCCCCGCCCACTGCCACTTTAGCTGGCTAATCCGTCGAACTATGTCAGCGACTTTTGTTCGTTCGCGGATCTCCTCATTTCTGATTCGATCTCGCAAAGTAATACCTAGCATAGCCCTTACCATGGCGCGCTGTGCGCCCTTGAGCTTCCTTATTCCTGCTGGGCACAGCTGGTCCTATTAAAAGCCATAACTTTTGACAGTTTCTATCTAGCGGCTTCCTGCACACTCAAAAAGACTTTGTCACCTCCCGACCGATATAGACTGACGACCTCCATCAGCTCGTCAGTCCATCGGCCCGCTAACGCTGCGTTATTCAGTTCATGGTCACTTTTGAATAGCTTTTAATATTGGTGCCGTGTGGTTCCGGCACGTTAAAAGAATTGCACCACCCCTTCTCTTCCTATGGGTGTCGTAAGAGGCGACTACAAGAGAACCGCCATAAGAAGACGGGCAGCAGCGTCTCCTCTCCACCATTGGCCAAACTGCGATTATGGCAAAATCCTTCTTTTGGAGAGGCCTGTGTCTAGCAGTGGACTGATATAGGTTGGTGATGATGATGATGATGATTTCTTCCATAAAATTAACTTTCACATGTTTATTTCAGTAGTAAATTATTATTATTAGACACTTAACTACATAAAATAAGACCATAATATAACTTAAAACTTTATAGTAAATTAAACTAGTGAGTTCTAAAACTATAAGCGTCACAACAAACACACGCTTCAGCCAGGGGTTGCCAACTCCAAGCTAATACGCCCGAAGGTTGGCAACCCCGGCTTAGGCGCGAAGTTATCCATTTCTGTCGTGTAGGGAAAACTTAGACGCGTCTGTTGACATAAGTAAGGGCAAAGTTTCTGATGGTGTTATAAGAAATCTACAGTAATATTGTATGCGAAAGTAACTTTGTCTGTCTGTTATCCTTTCACGACGTAATCGCTGTACTGACTTTGATAAAACTTGGTACAGAGGAAGCTTTATCCGTAGAAAAGGACATTGGCAATTTTATTAAACCCACTTTTAACAAAAATGAAACAGTTATATCAGTAGTCAGGTAGTTTGTTTAGTGTTAAAATGGATATAATTATTACTAAATGTACATAGAAAGATTTTTTTGTCAGTCATTACCTTTTTGTCTTTGATCTTGCCAAGACTAGACAGAATAAAATAGTAAAAACAGATACATAAATATGTTTTTCTATTTTGTTAAGTAAATTGTTGAGTTTTGTTGAGTTATCTTAGTTTAAGTTGAATTTCTTCAAAGCTGGAACTACCTTTAGAAATTATTTAAAACTTTGCGATCGCAATGTAGGTTAGTTCAATATTCGCTGAACAGATGGCGTTTTCCGCAACGAGGCTGGCCGCCATATTTGTTATTGTTCAGTTTTATTACTTTGACAAGGAAATTACCGGTTTCTTAGGTATGGACATTCGTTCACCTCATTTCGTTTAGAGCCCTAACATAAAGGAATAAGGTCTTATTTGGCGAAGCAAGATATTAGCGGTGAATTTGTGTCGTACAGGTCACGAATATTTATGTAAGGTAATGTGGCCTTGCTTAGAATAAACATTTTTGTTGTTTATGCGCTACGGTACATAAATTAAGTTAATATGAAATTTATTATGCAAAATAGGTCATAATCAAAAAACAACACAAAAACGAGCATGCGAAATTCTTCTTGAGCAAGGCTTTCCGTATTCAAAGTATATTTTTAATCATTATTCGTTGTTTAAAAAGAGCCTTCAAAGTCAAAGTAGATATTTTATTTTGTAAATAAACTTTATTACAACTTGTTAAGGCTTTTGTCCATATTTTTTTATTTTAAGAAGTTTTTTAGGGTTCTGTATGCGTGCGCCATCTTTTTCAAGATAGAAAAGTTCCTACACCTACATAGTTCTAAAATGTAACAAGCTTAAGTGGCAGTGGGCTGGCCACGTCTGTAGCAGAACCGATGAAAAAAAGAGTAAACGGGTCCTCGAGTGGTGACTACGCCTAGGCAAACGTAGTGTAGGACGCCCCCAGGCTCGATGACCCGACGACCTTAGAAAGATGGCTGGCATGCAGTGGCTGGATGAAAAAAGCGGGAGATCGTGCTCTTTGACGCTCTTTTGGGGAGGGTTACATCCAGTAGTGGGCTGCAATAGGCTGAGATGATAATGAGTATTGTTCTATGAAATGAAATGAAATTGAAATGACATAAAATGAAATTCGTTTTTCTGTATATAGGCCGCCTTATTCTGGGCACTTATATACGTCCAAAAATTTAACACAACGGCTTGTGATAAGAAGAAACTGCGCAACAAACTCAGTCACCTTTGTCAGCCTGATTTTATTACAACTATGTATACAGTTCTCTTCTGACCCCCTTTCTCGTGCATCTATATGTAAATACAGTGGCCCGGTCCATTCTGATGTAAATGCGATGAACCCGGGCCTATTTGGGTCAGTACTGTTTTTGACGGGCCATTTGGCTTAGTTGGAGTTAAAAAGGTCGCCAGTTCGATTTTGGGTCGGGAAGTTTGTAATCGAAACATATTGATTTTGTAAACAAGGGCTTTGTGGGGAAACCGGATGTGTATATAACGCTAGTTATTTGAAAATAAGATATTAGTTATTGTTAAATATTATTTTCAATTTACAGCAAAAAAAAAAACAATGTACTCCCATACCTATGCCCATAGGTACTTAACACCTGAAACTATTTTAGGTCCTAAATTAAAATTTTTTTTTTTTTGGAGTGACTGGACTGCTCAAATATTGAAACGCTTTTCCTAAGAACGAATTCTAAATTAAAAAAACCTACTAAGCCGCCGACTGACGACATATTTTTTATGCGGAAAAGCGTTTTTTGTTAGTTTTTTCGTTATTTATTCATCATAGTATTGCTTAGTTTGGTGTTAAATTGGTGTGCTTAAAATAGCTGGAAATTAGCGAGTCTGACTCGCGCACAAAAGGTTCCGTACCATTATCTATAAAAACGACAAAAAAAGCACATTTGTTGTATGGGAGCCCCCTTAAATATTTACTTTCGGTTTTTTAGTATTTGTTGTTATAGCAACAGCATAAATACATCATCTGTGAAAATTTCAACTGTCTAACTATCACGGTTCATGAGATACAGCCTCTTGACAGACGGACAGACAGACAGACAGCGGAGTCTTAGTAATAAGTTCCCATTTTACCCGTTTCGGGAACGGAACCGGGAATATCTCATCATGTCATTTTGAGAATGAAATAAGATACCTATGTATATTTATATCAAAACATCCAATTAGACTTTGATCACGAACAAATAGTACATAAAACAAAACATTGATTCAATAAACCAATTTGCACAGTGGTGTGAGCGCGCCCACAAAGAGGAATATATCGACGGCTTGCGGCAGACAGGCAAGTGGGTTCGATAACAATATCGTTTTGTGCCGTCCGCCTTTGTGATACGAACCAGTGGGGGAGGAAATTGGTAGACATTTTACGTTTTGTTCTGAGGTGTGCTCGTAATTTGCTATTTAATCATTTTCGGAAAGTATTAAGAATTTACAGATCATTGACATTTTGTTTTATCGACGACCTCCGTAGCCGAGAGGCGAGCACGCCGGACTTGGCGCCGCCATTCTCTGAGGTTCCGGGTTCGATCCCCGCTCGGGTCAATGTAGAAAACGAACTTTTCTATATTGGCTTGCCTCTGGGTGTTGTGGTACCGTCGTTGTTTCTGAGTTCTATAACACACGTGCTTAAGCTTAGGATCTTAGGATCAGAGCAATGTATGTGATGTTGTCCAATATTTATTTATTTATTATTTATGATCAGCCCACGTTATTCTACTGCTAGGGTAAAACCAGGATAGATGCCACACTTTTTGAAAATATGTTATATCTCCCTGTACAATTATTTCATTATTTTAATTGTAAAACTGGCAAGTACTTTGGTCTTTTATCTATATATGGGTTTATGAAAGGAAGAAAATATTACCTTTGACATATCCAGATTATTATTATTATTAACATTATTATATATATAATAGTATTAGCGATTATTGCGGACCTCTAAATTTTGGAACATCTATCCCATATAGGGGATAGGTGCCAAGTCCATATAAATAACATTAAGGATAGACGACCCGCTGAGAAATAGGGCATCTATCCCGAAAAAACTTTGTTCGCACCTACCCGTCCCATGCAATCGCACAGAGACATGAGACACGATCCATTTGGTGATAGTTGGAAAGGCTCTCGATAGGTTAATAAAATTACACGCTATGTATTTACGAAACTAGAGTAATTACAATCGGGGCATCTATACCACTGGGGCGTCTACTGGATAGGTTAATAAAATAACACGCTATGTATTTTCGAAACTAGAGTAATTACAATCGGGGCATCTATACCACTGGGGCGTCTATCTCGGTTTTACCCTAGACATACAGTTTCCCACGAATTATCAACTTAGTGTATTCTAAAAATTTAGAATTGTAAGCATATCTAATTTATATTCATTTACATATTGAAACTATAAAAGACGCATTTCTAAGGGAATACAACTGGCAGCACGGAATTTGAGCGCTGGGCTAAATATGCTCAGAAGACCATTACAATTACGTGGTTGGCTAGTCGCGCGCCGCGCCTGCACGGCCGTGATTGGTTGTTAGCTCCGCGCACACGCGTCTCTGATACAAAGATCGTCTCGTAAGATGCGCAAAGCTATCCCTACGAGAGCGATAGACGCAGGTTTTTAAACGTGCATATTTCATAAACAAACTAAAAGTCACTGTTAGTTTAATTTCTTTCAACAATTCTTTCAACGAGCCTAATGGTCTAAGGTCGTAAATTGCTGGACGTGATTGGCCAAGACTTACGCCGGTCATTAATAAATACAAGTTTAAGTTTAATTTAAGTAACGTTTCGACCGGGTTACACCGGCTGTGATCACAGGTTGACTGAAAGGCGACGTTGGTTACTCCGTAAGCTAGATTCTTCACTCTTCCTCATAAAATAATATTTAATATGGATTAATTGGTGGTGGTGCCGTGTTGTGCCGGCACGTTAAAAGAATAGCACCACCCCTTCTCTTCCTATGGGTGTCGTAAGAGGCGACTACAGGAGAGCCGCCACAAGAAGACGCCACAGCAGCGTCTCCTCTCCACCATTGCCAAGCGTGGCGATTATGGAAAAATCCTCCTTTTGGAGAGGCCTGTGTCCAGCAGTGGACTGATATAGGCTGGTGATGTGAATTGGTGGTGCTCGTAGCTCAGTGGCGGCAGCGCTTTGGTATCAATTACTAAAGTTAAGCAACTAAGGCCGTGGTTGTGAATGGATGGGTGACCATTCCGACCACATTTAGTGACATTTATCACGAGCATCTCCGTGCTTCGGAAGGCACGTTAAAAGTTGGTCCCGGCTGATATAGCTTGATATTGGTCGTGAAGCCTAGTCAGAGGCCTTAAGGCGGCTTGATAACATCTGACAGTAAGGTTTAGTCACTGGCCTTACAACACCCCTCCACCGCACCGCACCGGGCCCGCGTGGTGGAGTATGGCCCAAACCACCTCATAGTTGAGGTGAGGCCTGTGCCCTGCAGTGGGACGTATATAGGCATACTTTACTTACTTTACTATGTAAATTAATTATATACAATATGTTGTTAATTCTCATTTTAGTGTATAATCAATAATCATGCAAAGTAATAATTAAAAACAAATTATGTTTTTAGTTTTATTTTTGAACACGTTTTTAACTTTTAACGTAAGTTTACCATGCTTAAAATACTACCTTGAACTATAAAACATTACTTCACGAAATTCCCTACATTAAGTAAAGTGCCCCTTAACTTAACAGGTTAAACGTAGCAACAAAAGGTCCCTAAGGGGCCCTAAAACTTAGTGGCTTTTCTTAGCTGTCCAATCAAGTTAAATTGCCTCCAAAAATGTACAGTGGGGTAACCATGAACTCTAAAAACAATTTCAAAGTTGTCAAATCTGTCAATTTTGGTACGTTATTTCATACAAAATTTGACAGAAATGATAATGTTTGACAGATTTGAGATTGTTTTAAGGGTTCGTGGTTACCGCCCTGGAGTTTAAATTTAGAATTTTAGTCTAAACCACGCGAAACTGTCAATTTGACAGTTGTGACATTCTGTCTCTATACCTTTGGGATTCATTTTACAGGAATATGTATTTATCATGATATCTAATATTGACCTAGTTTTCAACGTAGTAGCAGGCGTAGTTATGCAATAATTTACCTTGAACGCAATGGATCCCGGGTTTGATTCCTGTTTCGTGCTATTATCGAAATCAGTTTTGTCTAAATTCGGATTATTTCTTTGCAGTACCCAGTAACACAAGGATTTCAGTTCCTAACTAGTCATTATTGATCGTAGATACAAACGAAGGTCTACAGCAGCGAAAGTTGCGCAGAAGATCATTACTATTACGTGATTGGCTAGTCGCGCGCCGCGCCAGCACCACCGGCTGGGATTGGTTGTTAGCTCCGCGCACGCGTCACTGATACGACGATCGTCACCTAAGATGCGCAAAGCGATCCCTACTCTTTGCCTCAGCGCTAAACAAGCTGTATGAATAAAGGCTATTATCAATACCTATTCATAATAATATCGCATGATCCAAGCTTAATGGACCTACTTTCTTCCCTTGAGAAATATGTTTTATGACCTAAACTGTCGTCTAGTCGTAATTTTCAGTAATTGTCACTATTCTCTAGAGAATAATAAAATTTCGTCAAAAAAATATTTATTTACGGGTTTGACTTCAGAAATAATTGCTTTATTGTTTCGATCGTGTCTTTATTTATCTAAAACACATTTTCTTTTAACTGGTAAAATAACATAAGAAGACGTCTTATATTATTATTAAACGATCAGGGCAATGACTCTATTCTGTACGAAAAACGCAAGAGAAACTCACTCTGATTATCACCTAAGCGACACAAACAAAGCCTCTATTTCGCTAAGAAGTAGGTTAAAAATACTATTGACGATAAGTGACACCAGTGTTAAGGATAGCGCGTATCACCTAAGCAGTACAAATAAACATAGACTCTATTTTGTTACAGAGTTGATTCACATTATAATTATCGATTAGTGAAGTAAGAAGGAACGTTTAGTGAAGTGAAGTGAACGCGGTTTTGTTTAAAACCGCCATAAAGTGAATCGACAGGCCGTTCATGTTTAAAATAAATTGATACTTTAGTAAAACATTGGTATCATTCCTTCTGTTGCAAGTTAGTATGACTTTTTTGTGGAGTTATACCTCAATGTTGATTATAAAAGTAAGAACATCATGAAAATTGCGAAATAAGAATCATAACACGACTAGTACCTATGAACGAAACACTAAGAGAAAAAAAGTATTATATTTTATGATTGACGTCGCCAATTCTGCTAATTTAAAAGTGGCATAATTGAATATCAATTGAATCTCATTCTTACAAAGATCCAATGATATTCAATTATGCCACATTTAAATTACCAGAATTGGGGCCCTTCTTAGTTGTGAAACGTGTGTCAAACATATTTAGTAAATAATCACAACACAGTAGGTATTCTGTGTTCAAAAAGATGCCTTAGTTTACTAGTAATAGTTAATAAATTAGAATTGTTCAGTTATCCAAAATAAACTGAATCTACCCAAAATGATCACTCCACCCAAACGCTGAATTTAGTTGTTAAACAAACTATCCCTAAACCTTTGTTTAAACTCTGTATTATAGTCGGACAATACGAGAACTCGAAAAGCTACAATTGGCCGAACTTTCATTGGAATGGAGGCTTTTATTGCCAATTTTCTGTCCCTAATTTTCAGTTCGCCATCTCGGGTTGCGAACTCAAATAAAAGTGATACTCTTATTATAAAATTGCCGTCGGTTTTTGGCTGAAGTAATTTGATAATATTCAAAGTGAAAAATATCTTGAAAAGTACATTAACATTTTTCTCATCCGTATTAATATAAATAATGCGAAAATAACTCTGTCTGTATAATACACAAGAACACCACTTAACTGATTTTTGATATGGGACATGTGCTCGTTCTAATATCCCCGTGCCGTAAAATATGGTAGTCATGCCAGCTAAGTCTTGGGCACATCTAGTAACAAAACATCATCCACATATCGATTGAAGTTTAATGAGGATAATTGATTTACCGAAGGAAATTTTAATATTAATTTACGAATTGCGATTAACTGCTAGTTCTGTTTATAACTTGTGCAAATTAAGACGACAAGAATAACGAAATGACGAGCGACCTATTTTGCTACAGAAATTCTCGTGCCAGATAATTTGAATCAAATTTAAACCAATTCAACATTCGCCTAAGCCGTCCAAATTAAATCCACAACAATTGAAATCGTAAACACTAACATTTAGCAGATTCAGGGAATCAACGAACCGCTTCGTTCGCAATTTTCGTGGTAATTCCTGATTTCGCTTCCCCGGCCATCTTTGAACGAATATAATATTATAATTCGCGACTAGACAATAGCAGTTACAACGTTATATTGTCTGATATCTTAATAACACTTTTATTTTATTTATTTATTTAATAGGGCACACCAACAACATAATATATTACACACTTAGTTCAAAACACATGCTTAGAGACATTTCTGATATATATGTAACTTACAGGTGACCACAACATTCTTATTACAACAAGGCTTCGGTCTTATAATTACATATAAATCTAACAATTACAATTCAAAACGGAAACAAGTAAGTAAGTTAAGTAATTGTTACCTAGGACACAGGTACTTAAGTATTTTTTTTTAAATTTAGTGTGACTGTCATTGAATATATCCAGGTCTGGCATCTTGCTCTGGAGTACATTATAATCATTCAGAGTTTTGCTTATCGGGGATTGACGACCTAGGTTTCACTTTCCGTAAGGATGGTCGTATCATTATCGACAGTAATTACTTAAATTTATAACCTAACAGTATTCCTCTTTCGTTTTACGTCGGATGTTATAATAGTAAACATTTACGACCTTACTACAAAAAGATAAACTAGGTTTGACACTTGTCTAAAGATAAGTCAACCAATTACAAATGTTTGTTGATAACATGTCTCGAATGTCTGATGTATCATCATTTCAAATTGGTTGACAAATTACAAACAAGTGTTTAACACTAGTCTTTCTTTTTTGTAGTAAGGCCATTAGAGTTGTTAATTAGCTTAAAATAGCTTATTTTAAGCACAGCTGCCTAAGTATATTTTCAAAGAAATACAATGAAAATAAAAATACATTTTTATAAAGATAGTACCATATTTTAGGAGATCCAAACAATTGCAGTATAATATGCTTCAAGTGTAGTATTATATTGTATGTAACTGCAATTGCAAAAACAACGCTTAAATAGAAACATTACACTACTTTTTGGGAAATCGTTTTAAAAGTGATTAATTGCTTAATTATGTAATTTTTATAATGCTATCTATTTGCAAACTATGGTTCCACTAATTATGTAGTAGTTACTAAGTTTACATAACTTAGTAACTACTACATAATTAGTGGCTGTTTACAAAACTTATCTTATACTTTTCCCTAAAAATACAGGAAATATTTTCATTATGTCTTTGAAAAGTTTTTCACAAATACGATGATTCGGCAAACGATGCGGACAGCTTAACATCGAGTTCGACAATGGAACATCGCTCATCCCTACCCTCCTGCCTTGAACATTTCGAATATGATGTAAGAGATTGTTGTAATAAAGTACAAAAATATTTGAAGTATGTTAAAGAGTGTGTACAAAGATATATTATAGAATCATATACGCTTTTACTTTTGAAACGTTTATTTTCTTTAACGTAAGACGTTCATTGAAATCTTTTTGCTGTTTTGAGTCAATTAAAGTATGAGTTACACAGTAGTAGAACTAGTAGTATTTTTTTACATTAGTTCATAAACAAGTTAGAGCTTTGCCTTAACAAACGTATTGTAGGACGCCTCCTAGACGATGTACCGATGACCTTAGAAAGATGGCTGGCAGTAGATGGATGAAAAAAGCGGGAGATCGTGCTCTTTGGCGCTCTTTGGGTGAGGTCTAGCAGTCGACAGCAATAGGTAAATAGATAGATAGATGGAAGTCATACTATTTTTGTTTAATAATTATTAATATAAGAACCACGAATCACTACAACAAACAACGTGGTCATCTGGACGACGCAACCTTGAACAGATCGTCGCCCGGAGGACTGATGCTGTATGCTGCTGTAAATGACTCTAAGCTGCCTATGTTCAGCAGTAGACTTTCAAGAGCTGATGATGACGATGATGATCATGAAATATTACTCTTAAAGGTACTTACTTGTAACACGCATTACTCCTAGTACTTCCAACAACGAACTATTGACCAATTCTGTAAAAGAAATACAAGGTCGCTTTTTTATAAACTGGTGAAACTTTAACCGGGCCATATCATTTTCGTTCTTAAAAACGGGCTAGTTTTCATTTTTATTTTTCCTAACAAAAAAAAGAAAAGAATTTTTGTTCATATTATTCTAAGTATATTAAAAAATAGTTCTTTTGGTACTTTACAAATCACGACTATTAACTTAATCAAACGATATAAGACAAATTTGGATATAATGGCACGAGATCCTGGAATAGATGAGAGAGCTCATATTTCTATACTAGAAAAAACTCTAAACGTGGAAACAGTCTAATAAACTTGAGAGCAATAAAACCAAGTTATTTCTGCAAATAGGCTTAAACTGAGTGCTTTTACAATGAATTTCGATGATCTAATAAATGAAATCCGAGATTCCAAAAGAACCGGCTCGATGAACAAAACAATTAATAGAATAGTCAAGTTTTTTTCATTACTCGAAACATTATACTTAAGACTTAAAAACATTCGTAAGTAATGTGTTGAGTGAGTAAGAGAGGTTTTTGTTAGTGACCCAAATTAATTGTTCTGGAATATATTAAAGCATGAAACAAACGTTTAATATGAATATGAATATGTTATTTCTAATTAAATTCCAATTAAAATAAAACGCCATGTGGTTTTAGTCCCACCCGATTCCCGCCGCACCACTGTGCGGCACGGTCAAATAAATCGTGCTAATTCAGCCCAGGGCCTCGATATGGGGTTCTCTGCCCTATTTGTATGTAAATGAGCATTTCCTTTGTGCCTTGGCAGTTTTTAAACGGGAATTCCAACCTTTATTTCTTCAAGAAACGGCGACAAATTTTTGGCGACTTTTTTCCACGATGTCTCTTGAATGTTTTGAATAATTTAACGGTTAGCTTAATGCGGTTGTTAGGAAACGATTAGATTTTTAATTGGGGCGTTAAAATGGTAAAAGCAATGTTTTTATGATTAATAATCACAAAAAAAAACTAGAGAGTATATTTCAAGGTAAAAAGTTCCATAATACGCTGAAACTGACACCATATACTTAGTTTAATGTATTGCTTGATTTGCAGCATTTTTTACTAGTTGATGCTCGAAGTTTTAATCACAAATCACACTTTAATCATTCCCATAGTTTAGTTAGAGTGTGGTATTCAATAACGAATCAATACCAATACAGATTTCATGAGACACACAGGCAGTTATCTAAATAAGAATAAAGCCTGTTTTCTAAGAGAGAAATAAAAACAATCTTTTGGGCAGGATCATTATATTTTATATGTAACATATAAATATTATGTCAGTTATCCTGCCGAAACATCCATGCGGTACAATTTCTGGTAATCATTATTATTAAGCCAAAATTAAAACTAAAAGATGATCCATTTACATCTTATGGTCCTGTTAATATTTTCTAATATGAACCAAAAATTCGCCCAAAATAAACATTTAACGCAATACAAAAATGATATCATCACATTCATCACGTACATTGCTGTGATTCTATGGTAAGTAGCGAAAGCACTTGTTTTACTTACTTACAGAAATAAATAAAAACAGAGGTACCATAAATCAACAATATCTACCTACTTTAATTCACCTCCCTCATGATCTCTTCTATTCCATTCTTTGATCTTCAGGCTGTCATCTTTCGTAGCAAAGGATTTTAATCCCACAAAACAGCACAGTGTGGCCTATCTCAACATTTGCATTCCAAAAACTTTAACGTGTTTCACGACCATAAAACTAGCTCTACAACACGCGCGCGCGGTTATCTTACCATCACGCTTACATTTCCTTTTTTCCGCCCACTGTGCAGTTCGCACGTTAAGCTAATTGTATGCATAAAAAAAGTTGGGCCAAAGGCGAAAGTTTAGTACGTACATAAAATTGTGACCTGAAATGGTGAACTGCCCACTGTGCGGTAGAGCTGTGGTATTAGTGTAGCGTAGCTTTTAGGTTTGTTTTGGTTTCTAACTCTATAGAAAATATAGTTTTCTTTACTAAAACCCAATAATTTTAGTAATATTATAATCACAGTGTTACTCTAGCTAGGTATGGTCTACTCAGTAACTTTGGTAGTCTTCTAGGGTGCATATTATTATAACTGTTTTTTACAGACAAGCTAAGCTTTATTTGAATGTTTATATGACTTGAAATACAAATTAGACGAAAATAATTCGAAAAAATAAATAACAAACCTTAATTTAGAGACATTGTCCTGTTTTTTCCAAAATTGTTGAGCTTTATTTATATTATTGATTATTATGATGTCGAAATTATTGAGAATCGATTTCTGTATCGTGGTGTTGTTCCATCGTTGTTTCTGATTCCCATAACACAAGTTCTTTAGCTACTTTTCTTAGGATCAGACTAATTTATAGGCCATATGTGGCGCCGGCTATCTAGACTACTGTAAACCACTTTTTAAGAGGTTAAATATTCTACCGCTTCCTTGCCAGTACATATTGGACATCTGCACTTTTGTTAAGAAACATCCTCAGCTCTTCCCTCTGCATGAGACGGTGCTTGGTAAGAGTAATAGCAGAGACCCATTTAAATTGTACATACCAGATCAAAGACTGAAAATATACTACAACAATGTTTATTGCAATGCCATTAGAATATATAATAAATTACCCACTAAATTAGGAACACTGACATTAAACAAATTTAGACATAAATTACACAGTTTTCTGCTACAAGAGTGCTACTATTCCCTTAAGGAATACAATGACATAAAATTAAATAATAACCAGTTTGACTTTTAATAACGGAAGACGTAAGAGAAATAAATAATTAATATATATGCTTTAACAATTAATCCTACTAGGTATTAATTTATTAATTCAATGTAAAATCAACTTTAATATTGTAACATTTTATATTTCTACGCCAGGAATAATGGCAGAATATGTCGAAACCTGCTTACCTCTAAGATCTTTTTTGTACCATGTTCTTCGAAATAAATAAATTATTATTATTATTTATTAGGTTATGTTGTCCAATATTTATTTATAAATATCGCTATGACCAACCCCAGCTCTACCCTCGCAGATGTAACTTTTCGCACACAGTTAGTTGTTGTCAGGAAGTCGTTACAGGTGCACCTACGCGGTCGACGGATGCACTGTGTTGTGTTTTTATGCCTTTCCTCTGTAGACAGTGTTGTGTTTGTTGCTAGTTTTTATATGAAAACTTGTCGCTCACGTGTTTTTTTTTGCCTAAATTCTTAATTATTGACCAGGAAATCTGGTGTGCTTCTCCTAAGGTATGTTTATTGTATATACAATATATTTTCTTATACGTCACATTTTGACGACCGTCTGGTGTAGTGGTTCGCGCTCCGGACTACAATGCCTGGCGGTTGCGGGTTCGAATCCCGCGAGGGGCAAATGTTAGTGTAATGAGCACGAGCATTTGCACCTAAGTCATGGTTGTTTATAAACGTATTTAAGTATTTTTATCTGTTATCTAATCGCCATAGCACAAGCTTTGCTTAGTTTGGTGCTAGATAATTGGTGTGATTGTGGAACCAATTTATTTATTTTATCTATTGTATATGTGATATACAATAGATGTGACATCTATCTATTCAGAATGCAGTCTACTTCTGAACGTAAGCCTCCTCCAATGAGCTCCAAAGACGAGGAAATCCCGTTTTTTTATCCAGCCACTGCCAGCCATCTTTCATGTTCACATACTGACAGCTTGTCATTTAATATGACAAGCCTCCAAATACACTAATATCATAATTCTACTATAATCGAAAACGCAGCATAGGTATTATTATTAAAAAAACTTAAAATACTTAGATTTTAAGACTTTGAGCTTATTCATTTTTATTTAAATTAAATTTAAATAAACTCTTATTAAACATCAAATCTTCATTTATTTGGACCCATTATTAAGGTAGACTGTTGCGGTATATTCATATAGTTCGGTCGCTCGTATCAATCATTACAATTATTATAAGTTATCTTTACTTAAAATCCTATACTAATCAAGTTTTCTTTTTTCCAACTGTTCATAGCCAAAAACCGATCCAGGCCAGAACCGTCACAATTCATTTCGTTTTGTTGGCTGACACGTCGCAGTGGACGCTGCCAAAGCGAAATATGGACTTTTGAGCGCAAAACTTTTCGAGCGTACTAGCTCAATAACATTCGAACAAAACTGCACACTCCTGTTTTCAATGCTTCTTGTTGTGAAGGATACAGTTTCTGCGTTTCGTTCCAAGCTTTATTTACACGCTTGTTATGTCGAGTAACCATCCTGTCGAGTAAGTAATGTAGATATAACCCATTTTTACGAAGCACAGTTTTAGATTCTCGACCTGGTAAAATAATAATAGTAAATAAATCAATTGTTTCCACAATCACATCAATTATCTAGCCCCAAACTAAGCGAAGCTTGTACTATGGCGACTAGATAACGGATAAACATACTTCAATACGTTTATAAACATCCATGACTTAGGTGCCAATGCTCGTGCTCATCACACTAACATTTGCCCCTCGCAGGATTCGAACCCGCAACCGCCAGGCATTGTAGTCCGGAGCGCGAAACACTACACCAGACGGTCGTCGTCGTCGGTAAAAGGTTGCAGGGAGCCGCTGGATGCAGGCCGCTTCCAACCTGCCAATCTGGAAGTCATTTGGGGGAGGCCTTTGTTCAGCTGTGGATACAATGTACTATGGCTAAAATGATGATGATGTTTAGATTCAGTAGAACTCTTGACTCGTTGTAGTTATTTAAGTTTAAATACGAGTTTAGTTTGACTCATATAATAATAATAATAAAGCCCTTTTAATCCGAAATTGCTACTATTTGACAGTACGTAGTTCCAAATTTATATTTAAATTATGTCACGCAATTCGGTGTGCCTCCTGGCATAGGCCTCCTCCAGCTCTTTCCACTGAGCTCGATCATCTGCTACTCTCGTCCAGTAGGGTCCCAAAGTAAGGCGGATGTCGTCTACCCATCTTGTTTTTGGACGCCCCTTTCTTCTTGTGTCCTCCCTAGGGTACCATAGGGTTACTTGTGTGCACCATTTATTTATTTTGCAACGTAGCATATGTCCTGTCCAACCCCATTTCAGATGCTCTATACGATTTATTATGTCTGTAATCTTGGTTTTCTTTCTTATTTCGGTATTTCTGACCTTATCACCAAGTCGGAGCCCTAACATGCTTTGACTCATATAGCTCTATAAAACTGCTTCGATTTTTATGTTGCAACAGTAACAAATTTTGAATTTGTCTTTCACGTTTATGTTAAATTAATATTTCATTTAAATGAAACTACTTTTACGGATTATTTCGCGATTTATTAACATTTTATTTAACCTGACGTTTCGAACACTTACAGCGTTCGTGGTCACAGGTAGACTAAGGTGTCATTCGTCTTTACAATATAAGTTATATACAATACAAAATACAATATCAGTCAGTTAATATTAATTTGTGTTCCTATCTACGCAAAATGAGCTAACTGTATCTAAAGGTCTTGCAGTGCGGGGCCCAGCATGGGATTTCGTTAAAACAGGATCCCATGATGGTGGTATTTTCCAACCATCTTCTCTGTTGAAATTCGGGTGTCTTCTTATTTCAATTGCCTCCCGTAACATGCGAGGAACACAATCGTCGTTCTCTTGCAAGAACTCTAGGCTGGTCATATTATATATTAATATTTCATTATAATAATGAGGTCGATGATTTTTTTCCAGTGTTATTTATCTTCAATTAAAACCTTGCATGCTAAAAACAAAAATTTACAATGTTTAAGCATTTCTGATCTTAACCAATAGTCAAATATTTGTAAAAATATTTCTATAGGGTGTTGACGGTAGTATACTACTCAGCTATACATATAGCTACAACATTGATCAGAATACGCTGGCTTTGACAGCGAGAAAGAACACTTGAGGAATTTCATCTTGTCACGTGACGTCCTCGGTAGCTTAGTTGGTAAAGCACTCGCCCGGCTTGCGATGTGACGTGGGTTCGAGTCCCACCTGAGGTCGATGATTTTTTTCAAGTGTTATTTATCTTCAATTTCATTATAAGAAGTACGGAAAACCATTATTAACCTGTCTACAACATAGTCATGTCTCAGCTGTAACACAAAATAGAACCGGCGCTACACGCAATTTGTGGCTGTAATCTGTTTTTGTACTATTATAAATATATTATGCTTGACGAGCTACCCTTAAGTATTTGCTGTGTATAATTATAGACAGGGATGCGCCTTAAAATGTTTAGATTTTCCCGAAATCCGTGTATAATAGCCCGCAGCGAATCTTGAACTTTTTCCGCATATTTCCGGAATACCGAATAGTTATAAAATTTTTAGCAGACTTTTGGTTTTCGAAACAGTTTCAGAAATTATTTTTTACACCCTGTTATGGAAAAATCATAGTACCTAATAAGCACATATTTGGCACATCATCATCATCATTTCAGCCACAGGACGTCCACTGCTAAACATAGGCCTCCGTCAGTGACTTCCAGTCGCGCGGCCTGCTGCACCCAGCGTCGTCCTGCAATCTTTACCAGGTCGTCTGCCTATGTGGGTGGACGTCCCACGCTGCGCTTGCTTGCTTACGTGGCCTCCGTTCATTGCCACTTCAGCTGGCTAATCCGTCAGCTATGTCAGCGATATTTGTTCGTTCACGGATCTCCTCATTTCTGATTTGATCTCGCAAAGAAACATCGATCATAGCCCTTTCCATAGCGCGCTGTGCAAAATTGAGCTTTCTTATAAGGTCCATTGTAAGAAGCCACGTTTCTGTTCCGTATGTCATCACTGGTCACACACATTTAGCACACCCATAGTCATAAAGTTATCATAATGTATAATTTATACGAACGTGGATAGATATTAGTTTAATTTTATTAAAATTCTAAATTAATAAATAAAATTCTGTAAATACACATTAGGAGGTTTTGCACAGTTTGTGGCTCTAATATAATGCTATTCTTAATGAAACTGCAGCTTGAAATTGTATTTTCTTATGTTACAATGTTATTTCTGTTCTAGCATTACTTCGACAAGCACCTTAAGTAAATTAAATGTACAATAATAAATCAATTTTCTGCCGATTAAAAACCTCTTTCAAATCCTTCCAGGCTTAAAGTAGAGGCTATCCCAAAGGAAATCTACCGCGAAGAAATTCGCGACAAATTTCACCAGGAGCAAGAAATTACTTGCTAGTGACGGCTCTTGTTAAGCGATATCCGGTATTTTTCCGGTATTGAAGCAGCGTGAAAATTGTTTAGAGTTAGTATTAATCGAAAGTAAGCTCTATACTAAGAGTATTTAGTTGGTTTGGTAATACTAGAATAGAATAGAATAGAATAGAATATCATTTATTTGGCACTCAAAATTGACACAAACATGAAAATGAAAATAACATAGATTGACACAGAACTAATAATAATATTATAAATAAAAATAAATAAACGTGCCAAAAAGGACCCTCGCTCAGTATTCGCCGTGGCAACTTAAGGCTGCCACGACACTGATATTCTGCGAGGGCCTTAAACAATCAAAAATAATTAAATAAAAAAAAAAAAAATAATAATAATAAAATAAATAATCAACAAAATCCTAACAAACAATAACAAAGAAAAGAATATACACCGCACGAAGTAACACAAAAAAGGAAAAAAAATTAGACCAGAGACAATGACAACCAGCTCAGCCGATAGCTCAGCACCGATCGTGTGCGTGTGCGCATGCCTTTATAAGCGTCGGCCGGAGTGTTTGCATTGTCTCTGGTTGCACGGCCAAAGAACTTACTACTAAGTGATTACTGATTATTGAATACTACTGCTCACTCTGTCCGCCATTTTCGCAACACAGGTAATTTGCGTAAAATGGTGTGATGCCACGTAATATGCACATGTTATGACTCATGTGGCATGGTTTATATTTTGAAAAAGCAACATCTTAATGTGTGTAGTGACGACGCATAAATCTCAAAGTGCAAGCAAGCAATGAATGTGCGACGCCGCCCGTCTTCAAGTGAGTACCTACTACGCTGATTCAATAGTGTAAAGTGTGCATTAACATCAATAAATTTCATTGAATGTCCCATTATTTCAATTGCAGAATATGTTGTGGTTACTACATCGATGAACCGGCTGCGAGAAACCTAGTAACGCCCTCAGCTGCCGCCCCCAAAGTGCCGGGAAGTGACGCCTATACCCGCCCACGCGACGCGCATACTCTGCTTGTGAGTTAAAATGTAACTTTCTTCTGCTCGCTGGCAAATCAGCAGGTTATTTTTAAGTTTTTTCCTGAGCGTGATTTTCGTTTTCAGAGCGCGCATCGGCGGTGGCAAGTCATTCCAGCACTTCGAGGCGGCAAATCGAAAAGAGCCCCGAAAGGCGACTGTGCGATGGCTTGGTGTTAGAAACACGCGAGTACATGCCCGTTTACCTTGACCATCGCGATCCCGGGCCCACAGCAGCTTATCAAGTAGGTACCCTGGTTTTCGCGTTCCAATGACTCCGAATAACATGGTGGCCAGATGCAGCCGTCTGCGTGCTTCCATCTTAAGCAAGCCCCTAGCACTAAGAAAAGGAGAGACATGGGACCGCGGTGGAATTGCAAAGCAATACCTAGCACAGGCATTCTGTACTCTCTGGATAAGTTGGGCTGATCGAGCCAGCAGACATGGACCATACACAGTATCACAGTAATTGAATTTTGACAATATAAGTGACTCACAGAGGCTAATGCGGAGCTCTTCACTTAAATATTGCCTGATTCTGTAGAGCAGCCTCAGTCTGTAAAAGCAACTTCTTGCACATTCGGCTATGTGGGCCTCGAACCTTAGCCCGCTGTCAAAAACCAGTCCCAGGTTCCGTGCCTTATTCACCCTTTCAATTTGGTCCCCATTCACAGAGATAGCTATTGAAACATCATTAATCTTTCCAATAGTTTTAGGATTTCCAAAAACCATTAGTTTCGATTTTTTTGCATTGAGGGTTAGACAATTTGACATACACCAGTCAGATATCCTTTGCAGGTCACTGTTTACCCTTATAATGGCGCTGGCATGGTCAGCGGGATCAAAGGGAAGATATAGCTGCAGGTCATCCGCGTAAAGGTGGTGAGAACAGTGTGTAATGCATGATGTGATGTCAGCACTGTACAAGATGTAAAGGATAGGGCCCAGTATCGATCCCTGGGGGACTCCCCGGTTTACCACCCTCCGGCTAGACCGCTGCTTAGATCCATTTGCTTGTTGCAGCTCCACAAGTTGTGTCCTGTGAGTAAGGTAACTGTGGAACCATCTCACAGCCCGAGCGTCAAGGCCATAATAACTAAGCTTGGACAGCAACAAAGGTATGCTTATCGAGTCGAAAGCACGAGAAAAGTCAAGTAGGAGCAGAAGAGCAACCTTTCCCCGGTCCTGGGCAGTCAACAGACCATCAACCACATCTGCCAGAGCAGTTGCTGTCCCACAGCCCCTGCGGAAGCCAGACTGAAAGTAAGGAAGCATATGATGCTTCTCCAAGTATTCGGTCAGTTGGTCACAAATTATTCTTTCCAATACCTTAGAGAGGCACGGGAGAAGGCTTATTGGGCGTAGGTCTTGCACTGTCACAGGCTCACTAGATTTTGGCAGCAGCTTTACAACTGCTATCTTCCAGTCCTCAGGGAACACACCCTCCAGTATAGAGCTATTGACTATTGTAGTAATGGCGTCCAGTGAGTGAGGTAGGGTCAGCAATAGCATGTCCAGAGACAGACCATCATTCCCCTGAGCATTGGATTTCAGACCTTTGATGGTCCTTAGAACCAGTTCACTGCTCACCGTACCCAAAGAGAATGTCGCCTCGCTTTTGTGTCTATGGTGCTCGTAGTATGTAAGTTGTGATATTGAGACCATGCCGCTGCCAGGCACATTCAAAAAGTGTGCATTCAACAGTTCCGGATCACTGAGAGATGGGGACAATTCAGCTGAGGCTTTTTTGTTTGGCAATACTGTGCTTGTAAGCTTTCTCCATAGCATTTTTGGGTTTTTAATGTTGTTATTAATATGCTTTTTGAAGAAACACGACTTCTCTCGCTCGATCGCTGCTATGACTTCGTGTCGCATCTCCCTGTAGCTTGCCTTGAGATTTGCAGCACCATGCATTTTATACTGCTTATGATACCTGTCCCTAATCCGCATCATTGTCTTAATCGTAGCTGTGATCCAGGGGTGGGGGGCGTGCTTGAATTTTTGTGTCTGTACAGGTGCATGCAGATCAAAAAGGCCCCTAACACACAGTGTAAATGCTTCCAACAGGCCATTGACACCTTTAATTTCTTTAAAATTATCCCACTGAATGGTATTTAAATCTTTATTAAATTGGTCCAAAAGTATGTTCTTTAGAGGGCTATACGAGATCTTCTGTGGGATACACTTTTCCTTTTTAATTTTTAATTCTGTTAGCAACATAGCATGCCTTCCCAAATCAGGACAGTGTTTCACTGTCACCCGTACAGCTCTGACATCAGTACATATCACATCAATCAAGGTGCTACTATGGTCAGTGAAGTATGTTGGTTCAGTAATTATTTGTTTTAAATTAAGACTTTGAGTAAACTGTGCGAAAGACCTGCATTTGCCACACCCACTGTTCAGGAGATCTATATTAAAATCCCCAGCCAATACCATACCAAAGCCATCTGCCCCTGCAAAGGTGGCCACCGTCTCAGAAATGGAGTCAAGGAACTCGTCTACATCCAGCCATTGTGGTCTGTAGGCTGTACCTACAATCAAGTTCTGACTGTTCAGACGTACCGACATCCACATTTGTTCCACCTGTAAATGTGAATTAGGGTGCGGACACAGCTTAACATTAAGGCCTTTGCGGATGTAAAAACCGACTCCCCCACCGCGCCCCGCTCTCACGTGGTCCGGTCTTGGTGTATGCCTTAGTTTATATCCAGTTAGCCGGGGAGCTCTGCCTTCCTCCCCCGCCCTGAGCCAGGTCTCATTTATGGCCATAATGTCTGGGTCCAGTTCCTCCATTGCCACAATGAATTCCTCGTGCTTTGTACTTAAGGAGCCTGCATTGTATAGACCAACTGATAAGTTTTTTAACCCAAGGCCTGTGACCTCTGTAAGTAATATAAACACCAAAATGTTTTAAAATAAAGTGTAGTGTAAATGTGATTGAAAATAATTGCATAGCCATTCTGTGTGACCCTAGTGAAATTAATAATGAATAAATAATGTGAAATAATGATGTCAGTTATCACAGGAATACAGTAAATAGTAATATGAAAATAATATGGAATAGTAATGTCAATAAGTATTGGATTGCAGTGAATATTAATATGTAAATATTGTAAAATAGTAATGTCAATGATTATTTGATTGCAGTGGATAATAATAAAAAATAAATATTGTGGGATGTCGGTGATGATTGGATTAAGGCAATTTCTTATATGTAAATGTTGTAAGATAATTATTCCAATGAAGCTGTATGTCAAACGATATATAATTATAATAATATGATTGTAATTGGAATCTATGGTACTAAATAGTGATGGTAATTCTGGCTGTGTAAAGTAAACATTGTTTTGATTATATATAAATGAGTTTACTAAAATATGATGTTGCTCTTTTCTTAAAAACAGGTAACACAAGTAGGCGCACAATAACATTGAATTTGAAACCAATATTAATTCTACATGGACAAACAATATACACGGTATTTTATATAGGTTCTTATGACTGATCCGGGCACTGCTTTTACAGATCCATGGAAGTCAGATTGTGGGAGAGGCGAAGACCCTTTCCAGATCTTCTGTCGTGCGAAACTGATAAACCTGCGCACCATCAGTCCTGCGAGCGAATATGCGTCCGCGCCTCGTCCACGAGTACCTCCACTGTAGCCGGCGACATTCCTCGCGCACCCGCTGGAAGAGCAGGCGGTTCGCGCGCGTCAGCCGCTCGTTGACGTAGACTCGCGCGCCGCCCTCGGCCGTCAGGTGGCGGCGCGCGCGGGCCGCGCGCAGCAGCTCGTCGCGCAGGTGGCGGCGCGCCAGCCGCACCACCACGCACCCGCGCCCTCGCCCGGCGGCGCGCCCAGCCGCTCCGCGAACACCACGTCCCGCTCCTCGAGGGGCACCCCGAGGCGGCTCGCGAGCACCATGACGCTGTGCACCGCGCTCTCGCCCTTCTCCTCGGGGAGCTGCCCGATGTCGAGGATGTGTGAGCAGCGCCTCCTGCTCGCGCTCGCCCAGCTCCAGCCGCAGCCCCGCGACGGTGCGCTGCAGCGCCGCCACCGCCTCCGAGCCCGAGCCCGGGCCCGACTCCGCCCGGCGCCGGTCCGCCTCCTCCATCCTTTGCTCGAGCGCCCCGATGCGCGCGCTCACGTCTGTCTCGATGACACCGATCCGGTCCTCGCAGCGCGTCACCCGCCCCGACAGCTCCAGCACCTCGTCCCGGAGGCATTCGATCTGGGCTCGCGTCGCCCTCAGCTCGTCCCGCATCTCTTCCCTGAATTGGCGCATCTCCATGGCGAGGGCCTGGATGTCGGTGACCTCTACGGTCACGTTATGCGCCGTGTCGTCCGGGTTCTCCCGCTCGGTCTGGTCGAGAAGCGACGCGTCCAGGTCCATGGGACACGTCCTGGCGGCGAACCGACGCAGAGTGACCCCACTCGCCCGCGCCGGCGTCTCGGTGTTGTCGGTTTTAGGCTGCTTGCTGGTGCAGCCGACGCACCTCCACACATCCCTCCACTCGTCGGTGAGCGAGTTATAAAAATGCTTCTCGGGGACCCCTGCACAATCAAGGTCGTAGCACCGGCTACACTGGCTACAGGTCATGAACCTCCTGTCCTCAATCACTTGCTGACATCCGTTGCAACTTAACGACATTTTGGTCACAATATACGCACGTAACAACCGACACACAAAAAGCGCTACACTGACTGATTACAGTTTTCCACCACGTAATACAATGACCTAGCCACACCTTATTATTGTTTACTAGGCTTAAATTAGTTTATTTCTTATTTTAATTATTTTAAATAAACAGAGCAATGAATCGCGTGTTTACTTCATACTAAACATATATATATAGGCTTCTTTTATAAATTGCCAAAGCCAGCAGCCCTGGGTTGTTCCAGTACCAGGCACCGATGTTAAGCGTCGGGGCAAAGAATGGGTCGCTTTGCGCATCTTACTAGACGATTGTCGTATCAATCGTATCAAATACGCGTTTGTGCGGAACTAACAATCAAAAACGGCCGGCGGTGCCGCTAATTGTAACATCTAGCGGTTTCCCACAACCTTGATTATGACGTCAGATATACTGTATGTGTGTTGATTGACACTCGACTTTTCGTCGCTTTGATTATACGATAGGTATCTAAAAATATCATGTCAATTAAAAAAAAAGTGTTATTTATAAGGTAGTATCTTATTATCAGTGGATTTTTTTTAAATACTTTTTTTTACAAAAGTTTCGGTTTCTATCGCAACTCGTACAACACTAATCGACGCAATTCCCAAACTTGGCTAAAAGGTTTTATTTGCCGCGCTTATAGTGAGTGGCCAGTTACCCCACTCAGTTGATTGGCTCGTTTTGTTTTTATTGTTCACTTATCAGCTGTTTTTGGTGTTGAAACCCTTTTAGAAGGAAAAAGACACATCGCTCTTTATGATAGTGTATAATTTGTGTAAATATTTTGATCTGACAAAGAAGAAAAAAGGTAAAGTGGAATTTGGACCCGTACATGTTTGTGTGATTTGATTATTGTTTACAAAAAATGGGATATCTTCATTTATAGTTTACTGCACAGAAAATAAATGGTATAAATGGCTGACTTTACGCCAAAAGCATTCTCTACCAGGTAACCATGGGGCCAGATAGAGATGGTATAGGGTATGATTTAATGTTTAATTATCATTATTTTTCTGTCATTTTCCATATTTTGTGCCGTAAACCTTGCTTTTTATAATATTTAAAAACTCAAAGTCTATCAAAAGTAACGAGCGATACGAAGGAACTAACCGATTTTTCTGAGTCGAGCATAAAAATATTTAACATATATAGTTATATTGTTTGATTCTGTTGACGTGGAACTTTGTTTTTTTACTTTTTTTAAAAACTTGATTAGAGCACGAGTAAAAGAGTCTTGGAACATGTAACACGATTTGATTTAAGGGTTTCGTCTTTCCTTTTGCTATACGTAACTCAAACAGAAATAACACGATTTTTTTCATTTAAAAAATCACAAAATAACTCTCCCACCATTAGTATTCAGAGGGTAGACATTAAAAAAGGATACGTTTCTTTGACTGGCACCTTTGATCGGCATCGCTCCGACTGGACATAAATTATCACTATCGGAGAGTTTATCATCCGATCTGAATTGCAAATGAGAGGGGGGAGGAAGGAAGGGAAATTCCTATTACAAGATAGTGACAAATCGTCCAAAAAATGTATGCGATTTTCGACTCTAACCCATTGAAATAAGAATACAAATTGTCCTGTCGAAGGTTTGAAATTTTCTTTTGCCTGTGTTTAATTATTTCATTTATCACGCGATGGAAAAAAGGAAACTCAACTGTCGGTAGCACAGTGGTATAGGATCAGAAACAATAAAACTATAAGAACTGTATATTTATGTGTTAATTTTTTGTGCATGACAAGAGAACGTCTCAATATTACATAATCATGTAATCGAAGCTTGGAAGTAATTATAACCTACGATCGCTTCTCGTAGAAGGCAGATAAAATGGCATACAAATAATTTATTAATTATTTGTATGAAATGTATTAATTATTTGACGTGATAAATTGCCAAAATATTTGTACTTAGAGCATTTAACCAACTATTTGTATGCCTGAGGGCGGGACATAGTGGAACTTATAATAATTATATGCATGAAACCAACTCTGTACTACTACCTATGTAATGGATCACAAATAAATTATTTGAATATGAGTAACAAAAAAATTTCTAAACTTACAGAGTGATTACATCAGCACTGATTCCCTGTGTTGTGAGATTCAGTCTCTTCGCCTAATTTTACTTATTTTAGTAACATTTAACTGAAGACTAACGTAATAATCAAAATATTATTATATCCTTACCGTTTACTTACCTTTCCTCCCAATAGTTCGAATCTTACACCGCTAAGTTGAGTTAGCGTCCGATACGCCCACTCAGAGTCAGCCGCTTACTGATCCTCTAGTAAGAACACGGCCTAAAAATGAAATAAATAGATAAATATTGCACAAAATGACATACCTACATTGCTCTGAACCTGAAATTCTAAGGTAAGCAGCAAAGCACCTATGTTATAGGAATCAGAATGTGGTACCCGAGACAATACAGAAAAGTTCGTTTTCTACATTCACACGACTGAGAATCGAACCCAGGACCTCAGCGATACCAAGTAGGGCGTGCTCGACTCTCGGCTTCCGAGGTCGTTAAATGTGATGTTTACAATTTATATGCGTGTGTTGTGAGGACAACTTTGTTAAAACTCTTTGAAAATTTGCTTAGGATTTAGTAAACATTGCTCAAGAATTGTGAAAGTTGGAATAAGAATTAGTGAAAGTCATATAAGCGAGTTATGAACTGTATAGTTGGGCTCTCAGTTCTCGCATAGAGGATTGAGGGCCATGTACCAGGTATCTAGAGCTATTTGAGATGTCCCCTTTGAGTATAAATACATTTTGATAGCCTCGTGTCAAATCCCGTTTAGGATAATATGTATCTCTTCAAAACAGAATAACATCTTCCCAAACTCACATTTTAAGGTGTATGTAATTTATTTTTTCATATCTTGGCTCGTCGCAGTGAATGAGGCTCATCAAATAATCATTAAGCGAGAGATCTGAGGTATTTACTGAATGTAAATAAAAAATATACTTCAGCGTGAAGTTTGGATTTTTTGAGGGAATTGCAAAGTCTATAATTTATGTATGTTGCTTAATTTTGTATGCTTAGCAAATTTTGTATTTGCGATGCTTTCGGCGCCGTATAAAATTTTGTGTAAATGGTGTTTTTTAAGGTGTCAAGCCAGTGCGAGGTAGGTGAGGACCATAGCTAACGATTTAATCCCCATGTATGTTCTATGATCTTTCGTATTTATAGTCCAATTTAAAGTTGCTCAGCGTGCTATGGAGGTAGCGTGGTCAGGAATTATTTTAACTTTAAGGAGAAATGAGATCATTTCATTTCATTCATCATCACTTATTTAAAAATAACGTTTTTTATGGATAAAACCTGTCCATTTATAAAATCTACATTTTATATGTTTTCCAACATAAACGCCTCTGGAAAATTATTGAGCCGAGTTTCACCAACCCTCTTTACATTTCAACATATTTTTAGCCATTGTTTTATTATAGTTTATACACCGTGTTTGTTTAACCGTCTTAAAGCCGAAGGTCACTTAAAGTATCCAATAACTATATGTCATTTGTATAATAAAACTTGGTAATTATTAATTATTCAAAAACTAAAAAATTAAAATAACTGAATATAAATAACACTTGAAAAAAATCATCGACCTCAGGTGGGACTCGAACCCACGTCCCATCGCATACCGGGCGAGTGCTTTGACCACTAAGCTACCGAGGACGTCACGTGACAAGATGAAATTCCTCAAGTGTTTTTTCTCGCTGTCAAAGCCAGCGTATTCTGATCAATGTTGTAGCTATATGTATAGCTGAGTAGTATACTACCGTCAACACCCTATAGAAATATTTTTACAAATATTTGACTATTGGTTAAGATCAGAAATGCTTAAACATTGTAAACCTTGCATGAAATTGCTAAAAAACAAAAATTTACAATTAAAATAACTATAAGCAAAATTTAGTTTGAAACACCTGTACAAGTGTACACGGATATGATAGTCTACGTGGATGGTGCTGCACGCGTGGAGGCGGCAAGGTCAAGGACTATGCATTGTTGAAACCGTAAACATTATAAACAGGATGATACATTACTATCTTGAATTATTTGTTATTTTTTAACTTAAAAATGATATGGTTGATAATAGAAAAATAATACTTCCTAGAGGTTTATTAGGATGGTTCCGTAACGTGCGCTTCGGCTTTAATACGGTTAAAAAAACACGGTGTATAGCCATTGTTTTATTATTTTTAAAATTATTCTTTTACTAATTATTTATGAATACTAGCAATCAATATGCTTCATTAATCCAGTATGTGTATTCTAAAATATATCACCCAAATGTTATCCATTTCAAACTGAACGAAGTGTGGTTTTACTGAAGCTCGTGTGGTCGGTTTCGAGAATCGAAATATCTGATAGTTGAACCGCATAGTGGATATCTGTGAATAATTATGATGTTGGGATGTATTCAATCTGTTTCATATTGGATATTTGGATTAATTATTTGTTAATAATATTTCAACATGAGTAGGTAATGAGATTTT
The DNA here is from genome assembly GCA_950371115.1 of Anania fuscalis. NCBI lineage: Eukaryota > Metazoa > Arthropoda > Insecta > Lepidoptera > Crambidae > Anania > Anania fuscalis. The sequence goes on along the minus strand of OX493348.1, from coordinate 12,226,472 downwards.
AGGATTTAGCACCAAAGGCTTAAAACACACACACACACACAGTTAGTATGATGAGGGGAAAATAAATAAATAAATATTGGACAACATCACATACATTGCTCTGATCCTAAGGTAAGTAGCTAAAGCACTTGTGTTATATAAATCAGAAACAACGACGGTACCACAACACCCCGACCCGAGCCAATATTGAAAAGTTCGTTTTTCACATTGACCCGACCGGGGATCGAACCCGGGCACCATTATCTATAAAAACGGAGAAAAAAAATCACGTTTGTTGTATGGGAGTCCCCTTAAATATTTATTTTATCCTGGTTTTTAGTATTTGTTGTTATAGCGGCTACAGAATTACATCATCTGTGAAAATTTAAACTGACTATCTACCACGGTTCATGAGGTACAGCCTGAAGACAGACGGACACACAGACAGACAGACAGGCAGACGGACAGCGGAGCCTCAGTCATAGGGTCCCGCTTTACCCATTTAGTACGGAACCCTAAAAATAATAATTTATTTTTCGTATCGTAGCAGTTATGCTACGAAGCTACGATACACGTAAGATTCGTAGCAATCGTAGTCGAATAACTATTGCGCTGCTACGAGCGACAGCATCACATACGATACTGCTACAAACATTATTGTTAGTTGCAATTCTTGTTACTTTTAAATCAGTTCTTGATTTTATATAACTTTTATGCAGGTACTTTTTGTTATTTAAATTAAGATGAAGAACAAGTTACTTCTTATTTAGAGAAGGGATTAGTGACAAAAAAAATGATTTTCCATACACTTCTTAGTTTTCGTATAAAATATGGAATAGTTTAATTATTATTAATTTATTAAATTTCCATTTTATTGAATTGTAAAAGTTTGTCATAGTTTTATCTACCTACAGAAACACGACTGGTAAATTAATTGCCCGATGTTACTAAAATATTCTGCTCAAGAGACTTATTAACAGGAGGCCTGTAACTTTTCTTGTTTTTGTATAAGTTTAATTTTTGTACAAGTTGTGAACATCTAACGACTCTCACAATAAAATAAAAATCGTTTACATAAAAAAAAATTGTTAATAAAATTTTTAAAAATATGATCACAAGATATCATTCTGCAAAAACTGGTTAATCAACTTTGTAATGTCTTAGCATGGACTAAGTAAAATTTTTGTTAAGTTTTAGTTAAATTAATTTGGTAACAAAAAAACGGTGTATTTTATTACTTGATTCATTGAGGCTAAAGTTAGTCGGCAAAATGTAACTCGAGCGAGAAGTTAGTAATCCTAGTCCAGAAGTTTGTTCCCCAATCTCAGGGAAGATTTAGTTTTATTTAAAATAGCTAGGGTGGCGACGCTATCAAAGTTATTTCAAATTCAAAATCAAATTCAAATCATTTATTTGTGATACACAGGTAAATAGAAGATAGTTATAGTTCTCGGTCTATATTTTCATTGGTGGCCATTTTGTTTTACATAATTTAGCAATGACTAGAATGATCGGAGTAGTGGCGATGTAATTTGGCTTAAACGCAATTGGTTTCGGGTTCAATTATTACAAAAAAAACAGTTTTTTGTCTTTTGCTGCTCTCATACTAATAAAGCAGAGTTTATACATCAGGGCCATAACCATGAACTCTTAAAACAATCTCAAATCTGTCAAACATTATCATTTCTGTCAAATTTTGTATGAAATGACGTACCAAAGTTGACAGATTTGACAACTTTGAGATTGTTTTTAGAGTTCATGGTTACCCCGCAGGTATTTAGATAATTGATTCCCAATAGTGACTCCTATGATATGAATATATAAATAAATAAATATTGGACAACATCACATACATTGCTCTGATCCTAAAGTGAGTAGCTAAAGCACTTGTGTTATAGAAATCAGAAACAATGACGGTACCACAACACCCAGACCCGAGCCAATATAGAAAAGTTCGTTTTCCACATTGAACCGACCGGGGATCGATCCCGGAACCTCAGAGATGGCGGCGCCTTACAGTCCGGCATGCTCGCCTCTCGGCTACGGAGGTCGTCTTTTTTACGTCAAATGTTACCTACCTATTTGGAACACAATAATAAAAAACTAAAAACCGACTTCAAAATAAAACTAAAAAGCGAAAAATAATATTGACTAAAACATACCTAATCAGTTCTTTTTGGAGTCGGCAAGGAGTATTAAATCACAGCCATCGAGAGTTAAAATGTGTTCATTCGCACCGACTCCAAAAAGAACTGATTACGTATGTTTTAGTCAATATTATTTTTTGCTTTTTAGTTTTATTTTATAGTCGGTTTTTAGTTTTTTATTAAACTTATTTTATTTTACAATTTTAAGTGATAAGTCCTCTATTTTTTCCTCCTAACTCCAACAAAAATGACTTTACAGCAAAGTAACCTTAACTACTGTTGGTCCTCTATGGACCCCCCATCCAATGGTATGATAAAAATAAGGTGTTATATAGGGTCAATTTTTCGACTAAAATTTGCAAGTCTTAAGGAAAGGGTTTTCCTACACTTCAACTAGAACGGCGGCTATTTTGGTGTCGAAACCATAGGATAAGGTCTTGCGTTAAATACCAAGTCAATATAAGAAAGGAACTTTTACATTTTTTTTTCGTTACTGGGTATGCGGGTAGGCCCCCAGTAAATAAAAATTGGCGGGCTGGTACCTCATAAGCTCCACGTCTGCTCAACACACTGCGAAATACGTTCTGTCGACAAATTGCAGTATTATCTTCTAACTCCTATCCGTTAAGGAGTTCTGTGGCTTCCATCATCAGGTCAGCAACATGACATGATGATTACCAGACCCAAAAATCAGCATTGAGTCAGAAAATATATGCAAAACATTATGGGTGCCTATAAAAATTGAGGGTTGCTCTCGATTTCTCAGGGATCTCATCATCAGAATCTGACTTGGTGTAAATGGGACCACCTCGGAAGTATACCCTTTCAAACTAAAAAATAAATTTTGAAATCAGTCCATAATTGACGGCGTAATCGCGTAACAAACATACAAAAAAAAAAAAAAAAAAACATTCAGACCAATTGAGAACCTCCTCCTTTTTTTGAAGTCGGTTAAAAATGACTTTGACTTTGTGACAAACGGACAGACAGACGTGCGAGAGATCCTATTAGAGTATCTCCTAGTGACCCCTTTCGTTTAATTAAAATCATTTAGGCGGTCTTTTCATTCATTACAAGCGATCTCTTCCAGACAATCTTCAGATAGATGAACAAAGTGGAAAATTTGTTGTAAATACAACAATAAAATCTGTCAGCTCCAATTTTATTCACCGCTACTCAGATCGCTTCCTAACTCAATCCCAACCAGTCTATAAACAGCAAGTTTCTCGAACAAAAGTTTTCAAATTAAACAAATTCGTCGCGAAAGAAGTGCCCCCTCTATTACTCTTGCCGTCAATATGGCTACGTTGATAAATCTTAGAACACACCTAGGATTTTGCATTAAATTGTGTAGTTTTTTTTTAAATGCTTTTTTTATTTTATTTCCTTTTTTTGATTGCGCTAAGTAAGAAGTTTGAATTTTTATAGCTCCACGGAATTTCAGCCCTATTTATTGTAATTAAAGTATTTGATATTAATTATTTTAACTTGATTCCTCCACCCTACTGATAAAAATAAATTGTCTTAACAGAAATACAGAGGGACAACTATGTGATTCAATAAGGGTTCATTTTTGCTTTTAGGTTATGAAACTATAAAATCTTAAAAATTTTACGTAAAAATATTATGCTTTTTACGCGCGATATATGTATTTTATATCTATTTATATACCTATAGCTATCACATCATCATCATCACATCACCAGCCTATATCAGTCCACTGCTGAACACAGGCCTCTCCAAAAGGAGGATTTTGCCATAATCGCCCCGCTTGGCAGGCGGGTTGGCGATCGCAGTTTGGCCAATGGTGGAGAGGAGACGCTGCTGCCCGTCTTCTTGTGGCGGTTCTCCTGTAGTCGCCTCTTACGACACGAAGAGAAGGGGTGGTGCAATTCTTTTAACGTGCCGGCACCACACGGCACATAGCTATATAGATATTTTATATCTATATAAAATAGATATAAAATATAATATTTATCTATAATTAACGCGTGGCATTCTTGGCATCGTCCTTTTAAGATTAGCTGAAGGGAGTCAATTCCAAAAGAGTGAAAAGTCCAAAGTTCACTAGATTCTCCTTATGTATCCTTACCTTTACTATGGCCATCAATACGAAAACGTTAAAATTCAACTCAGGACCGTGGAGGGGATAGAGTGGGGGTGTCAATTATGTAGATAGGAGTTTTCCGGAATCGGGCTAGATACCAAGATTTCTGGTGAGAGAAATCTTTGACGAAAATAAAACAAATGACGGTACTGATTTTGTGTAAAACTATTTCAGTGTTATTGAAGAAACTTATATTGTCTTTATTTAATTTCATTTTCACTTTCTTGTAACACTTATGGACGAACTGTACTACTACTACTACTACTAGGTACTACTATACTTTACAAACAATAATTTTTAAAGTTTCAAATATTATTTATTTATTTATTGAGACAATCAAAACCGTATTAATCAAGTGAATCAAGCTATATTTTATAAGTAACAAATAATAACAATAAAAATGTCGGACGTGGCTTCACTACGTTTGAGGTCCCAGGTTCGATCCCCGGTCGGGTCAATGTAGAAAACGAACTTTTCTATATTTTCTCGGGTCTGGGTATAATGGTACCGGCGCTGTTACTAATTTCTATAAAACAACTGCTTTAGCTACTTACCTATCTATTAGATCAGTCAGACGAATGTATGTAATATTATTCAATATATTTAAATTTATTTTTTTCTTATCCCACTCAATACAAGCTCTAAACAACTGCAGAGTGAAATATTGATGAAACAACAGTCAAACTATAGAGCTTTTCAAGCCTCTTTATAACTTCCTCAAAATCTCATCCCTACTGGGTTATAAATAAAAACTCGATCCCCCGTAGAACATAAATTTTAAACTGTTTTAAGATACCACCTCTACGATAACTCTGCACAGTGGAACGGAACCACCAGGGCTTTGTACAAAAACTATCTGCACGTTCAAAGTTTTCGAGGTTCTTAAATTATTTATTGCTTTGTTACAGCTAATAAGAACTCTTTTTAAAAATCTTTTTTTATATTCGACCGAATCCGGCTCTCTTTTAGAGCGCTGATTTAGTTAATATCAGGTGTTTAAAACACGATTTAACGTGTGTGGTGAAAAAAAAACTTAATAAAAAGATACTTTAAAACTTCACAATACGTGTATTAGTATGGCTGCTCGAAAAGTAAGTTATAAAAAAATAAATAAGGGAGCATAATAGTGTTTTTGGAGTTTTGCTCGATTAGATTTATTTATTGCAAGTCACAAGTAAGTTAAGTTAGTAAACATACTCTTCTATTTAAATTATATAATTATACATATTAAATAATAATAAAAACTAAAACTTAAAAAAGGGAAAATATCATATAATAAATATAATATATATAAGGTCCGATTTTATTAGTGTTCATCCTGATAACCTGTGACTATACAGGTGAAAAGCAATCGTAAAAACCAATTTTCAAATGTGTACCATAAAAACTAAAAAAGTTAAAAATCTACAACATCGACTTCATATTGCATAAACTCGTCCTATTTTTGCTACGTTTAACCATCTGATTATCCGTCTTATTCCTTCCCCTTGTACAGAGCGAGAAAGAGTTGAAGATAGGACGAGTTTATGCAATATGAAGTCGATGTTGTTATTTTGTAATTTATTTTTAACTTTTTTAGTAATTATGATAGACATTTGAAAGTTGGTTTTTACGATTGCTTTTCACCTATATAGTCACAGGTTAACAGGATGAACACTAATAAAATCGGACCTTATATAACCATTCTTAATCGAGTTAGATTCTTACTTGGCCGGTTTCAAATAGAGTTAATGAGCGTGTCTATTCATTAATCAATCGCTAACCACTGTGCAGATTTCCACACAATGTTCCACCTCTAACCAACGATCCTCAAATCATTATTCATGACATCCGAATCGCATATGCATCCGACCCTCGCCGACTATTTTTAGTCTCCTCGCTCTGAATGAGTGCATGAATAAGCCACAGTGGTACAGTTGGGGGCAAAATTGAAATGTGTGAAATTGGAAACCGGGTGACTTAAGGTTATTTGAAACAACATTATTATTTTTTTAAATTATTTCACACATGAGTGTGTGTTGTTTTACAATAAAAAATGTATCGCGATTCGAGTTCCACCTCAGAAGAACATTTTTTCTAGCGTAGTATGGTTAGTCTTAGTACGGTCAGTGAATGGTAAAACCTGTAATAACAAACGTCATTATTGATTGGCATAGTTTATTAAAACAAGGCGCAAATATTTTTGCAAATTATCATAGAAGAATGGTTTCGCATTTATTTTCTTCATAAGTTTATCCCTCCATTCATAGACGCAAAGGTACATCCAGATCTAAGGAATGCGGAGCTAGCGAGCTGCATGCGCGCAGAACGCGTTCCGTTACTGCAATCGTTTGATGCGCCATTTTAGCGCAACTCATGCAAGACTTTTAAACAGTGTGTGCGCGCGTTTCTCGGCCGTTGCGCGTACATAGGAACATAAATGTGGTACCGTCGTTGTTTCTGATTTCTAAACACAAGTGCTTTAGCTACTTACTATAGGATCAGAACAATGTACTTATGTGATGTTGTCCAATTCAAAAAAATACACGAAAGCAGCTCGCGGCCGGCTCGCAAAACAATAAGTAACATTTCTTTTAGTAAGTTTTCGTATTTAAACAGCAATATTAGCCCAGCTGAAGAAGTATAATTGCGCATTTTTACACACATTTTTATGGGTTCAACGTTTTTTTTTTATTAGTTGGAATATACGAATTACAGCGTATAACTTTCTCCTTGACTGTACTTAGACGTACACGCCTTTTTGTAGTCATAAAAGCCTAATTTAAGGCCTGCTGAATATTTTACAGGAAATGTAGGTCTCTTCGCGAGGTTTTAGTGAACTGCGGAATTGGGGTTTTATTTCTATTTGCAATTTGATCTCTTCAAGTTTTCATTTACGTTAATTTATGTAATCACATCATCACCAGCGTAATTATATCTGTCCACTACTGGACACAGACCTCTCCAAAAGAAGGATTTTGCCATAATCGCCACGCTTGGCAGGCGGGTTGGCGATCGCAGTTTGGCCAATGGTGGAGAGGAGACGCTGCTGCCCGTCTTCTTATGGCGGTTCTCCTGTAGTCGCCTCTTACGACACCCATAGGAAAAGATGGAATGGTGCAATTCTTTTAACGTGCCGGCACCACACGACACATTTATGTAATAATAAGCGTTAATGCTTTCAACCGGCCAATCTGGAAGTCATTGGGGGAGGCCTATGTTTAGCCGGTGGACGTCTTATTACAGAAATAATGATGATGATGATGATCTAAGTAACAATAGTCAAATTAAATGAAAGGCCCTAAGTGTTTCTCAACACACCTCGCAAAACCTATCGCCGCTTGGGGACAACATATCGGCTCGTAATAAGAAAAAACCGGTCAAGTGCGGATTTTCGCACAAAGGGTTCCGTACCATTAGCTAAATAAACGGCAAAAAAATCATGTTTGTGGTATGGGAACCCCCTTAAATATTTATTATAGCGGCAACAGAAATACATCATCTGTGAAAATTTCAACTCTCTAACTATCACGGTTCATGCGATACAGCCTGGTGACAGACAGACAGACAGACGGCGGAGCCTTAGTAATAGGGTAATAGGGTTTTACCCTTTGGGTACGGAACCCTAAAAAACGGCGCAACAAATTCAATTAAACAGTAGACAAACAAGTTACTACTTAAATCATTAAAATTAAAACTGAAATGAATGATATCATTATGTAAAATAGTGAGCTTATATTTCCAGAGCCGTCTGAATATGTTCCGTTGTGTAATGAGGCGGCTGGCAGCAGTCGACGCGTCGCGAATTGGAAATAATTCACTGCGACGGAAACTCCCGATGCAGGATTTATTATTTCAATCAGCCGCCACTTGTGATTTTATTGAAGAGTTTGATTTGTTATTAAGAGTTATTTTTAATGATACACACAAACACACACACTCATTCACCACACACACACACACACACACACACACACACACACACACACACACACACACACACACACACACACACACACACACTCACTACTCTCAGTACACCCAGACCCAGTTTAATTAATTGATGCAAATGGGAATCTGAAAACCCTTTGCGAAACACCGCACGCCAATCGAGTCGAATAAAAAAGCTGTTAAAAAATAATTTCTCAGTTTTTCTGCTATAAAAATTTCTGTTTACAGCGGCGATGTTGTATATTTTATTTTTTATTTATTGTCGTATGATTGTCTCATCTGCTTCTCCACCCTACAAATTGTTCATAGATGTGCATGTAAGTCTACCGCAACTATTTTCATAAACTAGTCCTTGGTAATTTGGTAATCCGCCATTTTAATTAATCTTTAGTTGCTCTACTTAGTTTCCTAATTTCATTAAGCCTTAAATCAATCATCATTAACATTTCTTAAAAAAACTGGCCAAGCGCGAGTCGGACTCGCGCACGAAGGGTTCCGTACTATTATCTATAAAACGGCAAAAAATACGTTTGTTGTATGGGAGCACCCTAAAATATAAATGTTATTCAGTTATTTAATATTTGTTGTTATAGCGGCAACAGAAATACATCATCTGTGAAAATTTTAACTGTCTAACTATCACGGTTCATGTGATACAGCCTGGTGATAGACGGACAGAAAGACAGACAAACGGACAGCGGAGCCTCAGTAACAGGGTCCCGTTTAATCCTTTGGGTACGGAACCCTCAAAATAATTAACGAGGCACTAACTCGATAATGTTACACAGAAAATAGCTTTAAAAAACCTTCATTCGTTATACCTACCATTGCGTTTGGAAGTCAATTATACAATGAATTAAGGGAATTGAAATTCAGGACGACTCCTGTGGGCTTTGGAGCTGCCATTGTGCCTTTATATAAATAACTAGCAGCCCGTCCCGGCTTCGCACGGGGTAGATAATTATCGCTAATAGTTTCGGCAGCGCATTCGACGAAAGACATTTTAAGACTCATTTTTCTACACCTTCGGTTACATTGTTCAAATTTTACCAAGGATCCCTAATTATTTTCAAAATGAAATGTATGTCAAATTGGAAGAATGTAGCATTCTATTGGTGAAAGAATTTTTTAAATCGGCCCAGTACTTTTTGAGCCTATTCATTACAAACATACAAACATACAAAAATAGGTACAAATCTTTCCACTTTATAATATTAGTATAGATAGTATAGATATACATTAACCTTTTATGTTTGTTTATCAACTTTCTAAACGTAATCCTAATTATTCTAATGTAAGGTTTAGCTACTTGATTTAACGTCATTGTTTTATTTACAGGTAAGCATCTTCAAGTCGAGGCAAGTTATACAAGTAAAATACTATCTAAATGAACATGGCTACTTTTTACAGACGGCTGAGAAGAATAAAGTCAAAATTCAAAATCAATTTTGTGTAGGTACTTGGCTAATCAACTTATTTTCTTAACCCACTTGCTCCTACCTGTACCTTAAACGACACACCACGTCATTTTCAAGTAATTTTGACCTTATAGATCTGTTGAGTGGGGATAGGTATTAAAAACGAACACAAAGAGAGATGTTTTTAGCAATTTCATCTAGGTACGTACATTCAAGATTATATTAAACTTGAAAAAAAAATATCGCCTTAGGTGAGATCCGAACCCAAGTCTCATCGATTACCGGGCGAGAACCAATAAAAACCAATAACACCAATTTATTTTTGCAAATAGGCTTAAACTAAGCACTTTAGAGCACACAACTTGATGAGCTAAGCTTTATTTATTTGTACTTTTACCTATTTTTAACCGACTTCAAAAAAAAAGGAGGAGGTTCTCAATTCGTCTGAATGTTGTTGTTTTTTTTTTTTTTTTTTTTTGTATGTATGTTACGCGATTACGCCGTCAATTATGGACCGATTTCAAAATTTATTTTTTAGTTTGAAAGGGTATACTCCCGAGGTGGTCCCATTTCCACCAAGTCAGATTCTGATGATGGGATCCCTGGGAAATCGAGGGCAACCCTCAATTTTTATAGGCACCCATAATGTTTTGCATATATTTTCTGACTCGATGCTGATTTTTGGGTCTGGTAATCATCATGTCATGTTGCTGACCTGATGATGGAAGCCACAGAACTCCTTAACGGATAGGAGTTAGAAGATAATACTACAATTTGTCGACAGAACGTATTTTGCAGTGTGTTGAGCAGACGTGAAGCTTATGAGGTACCAGACCACCAATTTTTATTTACTGGGGGCGTACCCGCACACCCAGTAACGAAAAAAAATTTAAAAGTTCCTTTCTTAATTTAACCTGTTATTTAACGCGAGACCTTATCCTATGGTTACGACACCAAAACAGCCGCCGTTCTGGTTGGAGTGTAGGTGAACCCTTTTCTTAAGACTTAAAAATTTTCGACGAATAATTTACCCTATATAACACCTTATTTTTATCTTACCATTGGATGGGGGGTCCATAAAGGACCAATATTAGTTAAGGTTACTTTGCTGTAAAGTCATTTTTGACGAAGTTAGGAGGGAAAAAATAGAGGACTTAACACTTAAAATTGTAAATTAAAAAAAGTTTAATAAAAAACTAAAAACTGACTTCAAAATGAAACTAAAAAGCGAAAAATAATATTGACTAAAACATACCTAATCAGTTCTTTTTGGAGTCGGTGCGAATGAACACATTTTAACTCTCGATGGCTGGCACCGACTCCAAAAAGAACTGATTAGGTATGTTTTAGTCAATATTATTTTTCGCTTTTTAGTTTCATTTTGAAGTCGGTTTTTAGTTTTTTATTAAACTTTTTTTATGACATAACACGACATATTTTTATTTGTGACATTTATTAATATTTTACATGCCATTCAATGTCGAAACATCTATCTATCTATTCAGCCTATTGAAGTCCACTGCTGGGCGTAAGCCTCCCGCAAAGAGGGCTAAAGAGCACGATCTCCCACCTTTTTCTTTCAGCCACTGCCAGCCATCTTCCTGAGGTCGTCGGTCCATCGGGCTGGGATGGATGAATGATGTCGAAACATGTCATACCTTTATTTTTATAATATCTTTATGTACCATGTTTGTATGTTAATATAGATTTGAATAGGTAGTCGATTTTATTCAAGTTAACACCTGAATCTTTTTACACTTTTTCTGACCCCAAAGTCCCCAAAATTATTATTCCTCTCAGATAAAGACTGTTCTCTTAAAGTCCTTCAAAGCCAAACTTCGTTGATTGATTTCGTCGATGAGTCTCCACTTATACTTGCTGAAGAAATTTTGTGAACTTGAATAAACTGAGAGCTGTCATTTAATGACTTAACTTTTTTGAGGCTTTTATTTTATTTAAATTGCCTAAAACTGACCCGAATACAAAAAAAACACACACTTTTCTCATAAATATGTAATATTGACATATTTACTTTATGTCGTAATACTATAGTAATATATAGTGTATCGATAATTGTATTATGTGTTTGCAAGAATATATTATATTCGCTCTATTGACTAAATAGATAGCAACTGAAAAAGTATTTTTTGCGCATTTATCGGAAATGGTATGCCTTGAGGCCTCGCCATGTTCAGCAGTAGACGTCCTTTGTCTGAAAAGATAATGATACTGTAATTGCTTCTTATTATTTTGAATGCTTATTGGAATATTAAACACGGCCGCGAAGTTAGAAAGCCTTTGGTTCGAGCTAAGAGCTAAAGAGTTTTGAAATATATTACGTGTTAAACCTGTGTGCTTAAGCTGCTCTTAGCTTTGTGGCATCAGCGTTTTAGTAGTATTAACAAGAGTTAAGTATCCCACTTCGCGGTTGTGAGTGGATGGGTGACCATTCTGATTATTTTTAGGGTTCCGTACCCAAAGGGTAAAACGGGACCCTATTACTAAGGCTCCGCTGTCCGTCTGTCTGTCCGTCCGTCTGTCTGTCCGTCTGTCACCAGACTGTATCTCATGAACCGTGATAGCTAGAGACTTGAAATTTTCACAGATGTTGTATTCGGTTGCCGCTATAACAACAAATACTAAAAAACAGGATACAATAAATATTTAAGGGGGCTCCCATACAACAAACGTGATTTTATCGCCGTTTTTATACAAAATTTTACGGAACCCTTCATGCGCGAGTCCGACTCGCAGTTGGCCAGTTTTTTAACCTCTGTGCATACAGCTAGTATCAGCTATTGCTTGATACTAGTAATACAGCTTAGTTAGTGGCCTTAGTGCAGCTTGGATATATCTGACAGTTAGGCACTTGGCCCGCGTGGTGATGTATCGGTATGGCTTGTCGTCTTATAAATTAGATAAGGTCTGTGTCCTCCAGTGGGAGTAAAATATATATCCTTACTTGCCTTGTTTACAGGCTATTAATCATAGGTTTATCTACAGTCATCTCAAATGTTGTATGCGTGTGTTTTTACGCACACAATGTGTGGATTTAGGCTTATGATGGTACAAAAACACCGCGTACGTGAATGCCATTGTGTAACAAAACAATCTTTGTAACATTACTAGCCTACTGCACAATGGGCCGACTCGCCTCCTACGGGCACAAATATAATTAATTAATTTCGCTAACAATGGGGCATGTGGTGTTTTCAGTACCACATTCTACCTTTTGTAATTATGCAAATGTCACGTTGACTTTGCAAAATTAAAGTTTTTGTCGTGTTTTGTAAACTAGTGTGTTTAATTCATGAGTTTTTTTTTAGATTATCAAAGAAAAGATGTACTGTTTGTAGTCTTTATTTTGTTTAAGTTTACTATTTAGAGACAGTTAAAAACCGGCCAAGTGCGAGTCGGACTCGCGCACGAAGGATTCCGTACACGTAAAAAATCATGTTTGTTGTATGGGAGCCCCTTAAATATTTATTGTATTCTGTTTTTTAAAATATTTGTTGTTATAGCGGCAACAAAAATACATCATCTGTGAAACTTTCAAATCTCTTACTATCACGGTTCATGATGGTTTTCCCTTTGGATACGGAACCCTAAAAACGGTCACGTATGAATCACGTACCGTGGTCTTAGGATAAACTTTTTTATCATAATTTCAGTCACAGAACGTCCACTGCTGAACATAGGCCTCCCCCAGTGTCTTCCAGATCGGCCGGTTGGAAGCGGCCTAAATCCAGCGGCTTTCTACTAGGTCCTTTGCCAGGTCGTCTGTCCACCTTGTGGGTTAACATCCCACGCTGCGCTTGTCAAAGGGGCTCCCATACAACAGACATGATTTTTTTGGTCGTTTTTATAGATAATGGTACGGAACCCTTCGTTTGCGAGTCCGTCTCGCACTTGGCCGGTTTTTATTAAACACGCTTTTAACTAAATGCGTGTATTTAGCAAAACCACGTTCGTTTGCGATTCTGATTGCACCGTTTGGTTCTGATAGCGTCACCCATCCGACCGTATAAATGGCTAATGAGTTTGTCCATTTGTTGAATGCAGTATTGAATCTCGGCTTGGTTTATTAATTGAGCGGAACATGAAATTTGGCTTGTGTTAATTTTTTGAGAAATATTTTAATAGACAGATACAAACCAACTGGTGACTCTTAATACGTCTAGATAATTTACAAATATTGATTTTAGAAATTGACTCAATATTGAGTCGAACCACTTATCACCAAGACTCTATGCCAATCGGGTCTTCAAATTCAGCTATTTTATAGTTATCAGTATAATTTTGAATAGGTAGACAAGTTAAAATATATTTTTAAAAAATCCATAAAAAACGTAGGTACGTGTTTCGTACTTAACCACATCCGACTATATGATTATAAATACCTAATTATTATTCAGCTTTGAAACTGGTGTTATTTTTGTAAAAAGTATTTTTTTATTTTTTTTTTTAATTAATAAATAAAAATAAAAAAGTAAATTCAGTCTGTTTGCGGATGACCTTAAAATTTACAGAGCAGTCAATTCTAGCCACGACATAATCCTCATTCAGGAAGACTTGAACAGTGTTTATAATTGGTGTAAATCGAACTGTATGGCCTTAAACGTCGAAAAATGCTATCATATCAAATTTACAAAAAAGAAAAATCCCTTCCCATCTGTTTACAAAATCAACAATGCAGCACTCACCGAATTGGAGAAAATCAGGGACTTGGGTGTTACAGTCGACAGGCAGCTTAAATTTACTTCGCACATAAACAACATCGTTGTGAAATCATCAAAAATGCTAGGATTTCTCAAAAGAAATACCACAGGTTTTCTGTTGAATTACACGCGTAAAGTCTTATATAATGCTCTGGTCCGTAATTTGGAGTACGCAAGTGTGGCATGGAATCCCGTATATGCTGTTCACTCTCAGCGTCTGGAGGGTATTCAGCGTGCTTTTACGAGATATCTTGCGTTCGCCTCACAAGGCATATCTCATAGATCACCATTATGACCATCGACTAGACTTTTTAAACATGAGCACTCTGCGTCGTCGTCGTAAGAACCGGGACTTAATATTTTTGCACGGACTTGTTAATGGAAGAACAAAAGGCGGTAAACTCCTAGAAAGTGTCAGGTTGTCGGTTCCAGCTCGCGTGCCCCGCTATCCTATCAAAAAAACTTTTGCATTGCCCATAACCAGGACTAACCTCGGACGTCATGCACCTCTTGCCAGATGTTGCGTACAATACAACGAGATTGGCGCTGGGGGAATTGATATTTTTCGACTCGTTGCCTAAGTTTAGGCGGAAACTGATCGAGCTTACGATTTAGTCTTTTTTTTCCACTTGAGGTAATATCTGCTTCAGTTTATTGCATTTGTTCTGTGTATAGTAGGTAGTTATTTGAAATTTATTTTGTTTAGCTGTTTCGAAAATAAATTTTGTTTTTGTGTAAATATAAATTGTGTTATTATCTTTAATTCAAAAATGCTGTGTACGCCTATAATAGGTATACGTATAAGACCATGTAGCTATTAAAAATGTATCCCTTAATATAAAAGAATATATGTATGCTGTTGGTGTACCTTTTAAAATAAATAAATAAATGTCTTGTTATCAATAGAAATCGATCCGTATTAATGCTAATATTGGTAAAATGTAAATATAAGATAAATTTTCAATGTAATAATCTCTTTAAAAAAAGTTACTAGAAATATATTTGTTGACTTGCCTGTTTATAAGTTCAAAAACCACATTAAAAAAATCCTTATGGAAAAAGGATATTACAAAGTTGAAGATTACTTGAACGACAAGAGTGCATGGACTTAATAACCTGCCTAGCTCGCACTTACACTATCTTGTAATTGTATTTCCTGTAATAAAATCAGGCTGACAAAGGTGACTGAGTTTGTTGCGCCGTTTTTTCTCATCACCAGCCGATATGTAGTCCCAAAGCGGTGGTAGGAAAAAAAAATGGGACATGTAAAAGTGCCATTGATGGCCAATTTGCAAAAATAAATGACTTTGACTTTGACTATGTATAACTATGGAAAAAAATACTATAACGAAGCAAATTACTTGTATTTTTTTGCTAGGCGCAATAAAAGCAAAATCTTTTAAAATTATCAGCCGCCGAAGTGCGAAACCTCGTAAGCAAAAACATGGTTTCCTTAAAAAGACAAACGGCGCCGCTAACGACATCAGCCCAACTCGCTTCTGCTGACTCGACTCGAGATAGCTGATAAGGGTTTGGTCTCACTGATAAACTGCAGCGATTTAGAGAAGACTGCTTTACAAATTACTTTTCCAAACTGGGGCCTTACCACGAGGTTTGACGACCTTAACTGTATTGCTGATTCGTACTACTAAGGCTCAAGTTTTTGACAGCTATTTTAAAATATAGTATCTTCCCTCTGAATCGCTATTGCGCTATTTTGTTCATTCAATTAATCAGCCAATGCAATTTCTATAATTCTTACTAACAGTCTCTCAAGTGTGAAGCGTCGTAACGTTAGCAAAATCATGGTTGCCTTAAAAAGACAAACTTATCTGCTAAGTCAACTCGAGCTAGCTGATAAAGGGTTGGTCTTAGTGATAAACTGCAGCGGTTTATAGAATATAGAATGCTTGATTTACACGGTGACAGTCGCTGGCGCCAGAAGCTGCTGCGAGTGTCGGCATCCAGCGCTGGACTGGCACGAAAAAGTGTTTACACGAGCCAGTACCTTGCCAGCGCTGGTGTGTCAGTCTCGCTGGCATGGCATCGTGTTAATTATGCATTTGCATAAGACAGATATTGGCAAGTCTTCGGTTGACACCATGAAAAAATAGAGTAGAAAATAATAGAATAGAAGAGATTCGATTTAGATTTCTTTTGTTTAGTTTTTACACAAAAAAGGTACCTATAGAAATTATTTTTTTCTTAATAATATTTCGTTATACGTACGTAAGTATTAGAATATATTATCCTTTAATACGCTATACATCCCTATCCAATAATTTGCCCTCAAAATGAAGGTAGGCAAATTTTACGTCTCATTATGTACCAAGAAGAGCTTATCATAACTGAGAATCAAAGTAACAATACTTAAAGAAGTAACACAGACTTTATTTTTCTTACAACAAGTAATCGCTATTCTCCGCACTTTAGCCTAGTCCCAATACTGGGAATCGTGACTGTTTCAATTGCTCCCAAGATTATATCTGGTATAATTTAATCAAAAGTTCTCACGAACCCAGGCTATCGATTCACCCGAAACGAGTTGGCAACGTTACAAAATCATCCCAACTTACCTCAAGTGGAAGAAGTTATTAACCTAATAAGTATTCTTTGTGTAGCATACGAAATTGCTAAAATCGTATAATATTTTCTAGAAATTCAAATACATGTCCTGCGAATTCGTAAAATTTAATGCTTTGAAAATGCATCTGTTGATCAGTTTTTTTTTTGTCAGAATAAGTAGCAATGTTACATATTAAGAAATCTGCATGCTGAATAATAAAAACAAATAATTGAAAATAAATAACACTTAAAAAATATCATCGACCTCAGGTGCTTAGGTCCTCGGTAGCTTAGTTGGTAAAGCACTCGCCCGGCATGCGATGGGACGTGGGTTCGAGTCCCACCTCAGGTCGATGATATTTTTCAAGTGTTATTTATTTTCAATTAAACCTTGCATGGAATTGCTAAAAACAAAAATTTACAATGTTTAAGCATTTCTGATCTTAACCAATAGTCAAATATTTGTAAAAATATTTCTATAGGGTGTTGACGGTAGTATACTATTCAGCTATACATATAGCTACAACATTGATCAGAATACGCTGGCTTTGACAGCGAGAAAAAACACTTGAGGAATTTCATCTTGTCACGTGACGTCCTCGGTAGCTTAGTTGGTAAAGCACTCGCCCGGCATGCGATGGGACGTGGGTTCGAGTCCCACCTGAGGTCGATGATATTTTTCAAGTGTTATTTATTTTCAATTAAACCTTGCATGGAATTGCTAAAAACAAAAATTACCAAAAACAAATAACTTGTGTTAAAAACCTGTTCCTTATACGAAAGCTAGTAATATTAATAGTAGTTATCAGCGAGTAATGCTTCCAGCAAGCTTAACTGCTTGCCCTTAGAAATTCGTTACCCTTTCCCCACGTACACGAATTCGTTTTCGTGTTAATAGTTTTAGGTAAGACTATACTATACTTTGAAATGATTGCTTTCTTATTTAATTGACATTCTAGTAAACATTCACCTGGTTATTAAATACAAAATTACTCCATAATTTCGAAAATTTCACATTCTGTCCTCCTCCATAGTCGGCCCCTCAGAGGTTGAGGATCGTGACCCCACCTATTTAGTTGCCTGGATGATAAGCTGTCTCCAGGCATTTCAATCCTGCGCCCGTCTAAATGCTTCGTAGAACGGAATCTCTAGGGTTTTTACAATGAGATCAGACCAACGTGTTGGTCTTCTGCCTCGTGGTCTTTTGCCCTGTCGTTTCCCATTACATTACATTCTGCAGGGCAAATAATAGTTTCAGGTCATGCAAAGAGTCTTTAAGATAATGTTTTTGTTCAAAAGAAGCTTAGATTATACTTAGATAAGACAGCTATTTTTATACAAACGACCTTTAAGATCTCCAAAGTAAAATTCAGGTCACACTCATTAAGTAGATTCGCTACGAGACCGTAGAACTAAGTTGGTAGATTTTAAGAGTTTTTAACTTTTAAGTAGTTAAAGCGGAGTGTTTAAAAACCGACTCGATTTACGAGCGACGTTTTAAAGACATCTTGAAGTCGTCATTAAAAAGTTTATGGACAGTTAGGGTAGGCTAGGTGCACATACATAAAACGAAGCCACATAGCTCATAGTCAGGATACGTTTCACCATATTAACATAGGTACGATATTTCAAGTTAACATTTGGAATGAATGCGATCATATTTCAGCAACCCTTAGCCAGGGAAACCAAAGTAATTTAAAACACATTATAGGTATCTAGGGGTTTACCATGAACTCTTAAAACAATCTCAAATCTTGTCAAAACTGTCAAATTTCGTACGAAATTGACAGATTTGAGATTGTTTTAAAAGTTCATGGTTACCCCGCTGGAATTAGGTTTCGAAATGTGTAGCTTATGTAGTATTTTAGGGTTTCTTAACCTTTTTCAGCGGGGTAACCATGAACTCTTAAAACAATCTCAAAGCTATCAATTTTGTACGTCATTACGTACAAATTTTGACAGATTTGACAAGTTTTCACAGATTTGAGATTGTTTTAAGATTTCATGGTTACGCCCCTGGTATCTACTTGCTTAATTTTTTTGGAATATCAAAGGTTGTTGGGCGAGTTATTTCCTTGCATGTATGTAGTAGGTATCATATTTAAACGTATACATTTATTTTTATTTTAAAATATTTTTATGTTTGTTCCACAACATACATAAAAATATTTTAAAATAAAAGTAGTTAAAGTTAATATTAATTGATATTGTTATGATGTAAAATTTGATAAAAACTCTGCACTGTTTTATCCATTCTTTTTATTACCCTTTACCTTGAGGCTGCCTGAAAGAGATCGCTCTTAGCGACAATACCGCCTAAATTGTACATCTCTGTGAGCATCAATTGTTACTTATTTGTTTCGTGTGCAATAAAGAGTACCTATCAACTATCTATTATACACAACTTATTCTGGCGTCCTAGATTCATAACAACATGATCAATTGCCACTCGAATCACATACTTTTTGAGGCGTGAATCCAGAGACAATTTATGACCACGCGTAGTCTATGGAGCGCGGCGAAGCGTCCATTTATGCCCAGTGGCCGCCATTTACGCCGAATTCCGATATTTACCGGATAGGGATGTGGTCGGTTGATTTTGTCGATAGCACCCGAAGGTGATAGTGTTTGGTCAATGGATTGGACGGGTGACTTTATCGATAAAAACATGTGTTGAATGAATCGAATGTTGTAGGATTGGGACATTTTTTATGAATGTGTAAATCAGTTTTCACTCAGATTTTTTGATGAGTAGTTTGTAAATTATGTTTCTTCTTAGTTGTGTTTCTAAACGCTATAGCAAAAGATTGTGGCATGACAAATAAGGCCATTTACGTTGCTTGTAGCCAACACAACTGTCTGGGAGTATTGTTAGGGCAAAAAATTGGCACTGGGACGTGTTAAAGAATCTAAACTGTGCATAAATAAATTGATTTAATGGTTGTCCTGTGGGTTGTTTGAAAGAGATCACACTTAGCGATTAGACCGTTCAAATTGTTATTTAATTTTGAATCAACATAATCCCCCAACGCCCGTCTAATACTGGAAATAGTCATAGACAAGATTATTTAAGTTTACATGTAATAATGCTAAGTTTTTATACAGAATACATTTTATCTTATCTTATCTTATCTTATCTTATCTCATCTCATCTCATCTCATCTCATCTCATCTCATCTCATCTCATCTCATCTCATCTCATCTCATCTCATCTCATCTCATCTCATCTCATCTCATCTCATCTCATCTCATCTCATCTCATCTCATCTCATCTCATCTCATCTCATCTCATCTCATCTCATCTCATCTCATCTCATCTCATCTCATCTCATCTCATCTCATCTCATCTCATCTCATCTCATCTCATCTCATCTCATCTCATCTCATCTCATCTCATCTCATCTCATCTCATCTCATCTCATCTCATCTCATCTCATCTCATCTCATCTCATCTCATCTCATCTCATCTCATCTCATCTCATCTCATCTCATCTCATCTCATCTCATCTCATCTCATCTCATCTCATCTCATCTCATCTCATCTCATCTCATCTCATCTCATCTCATCTCATCTCATCTCATCTCATCTCATCTCATCTCATCTCATCTCATCTCATCTTATCTTATCTTATCTTATCTTATCTTATCTTATCTTATCTTATCTTATCTTATCCCTTAGGCCTCTCCAAATGTCCACCACTAAAAACAGTCTTCGGTTATTCTTGTCCAGTTTTGCAAATATCATTGCCCCACCATGTCGGAGGGCGACCTGCACTGCGCTTGCCAAATCGCGGTCTACCTATACTCAAAGAACATTACACAAAATAGAAAAGTAAAACTAGTGGCACGGAAGTTAAGCGCTGGGCGAAAGATGCGCAGAAGACGCATGCACGCAGGGGCCCGGAGTCTGTAGTGTTAAGATGTGCCGTTGCGTCACTCGCTGTACGCCTACCGTGGTCCCCGCCGAAAATCAGCGTCGTGATAAGTCCCCGGCTGTCAATAAGGCTGTTTTGACACAAGCCTTATTGTATTTTTTTTCTTGTTGTATTTCTTTTGTTCTGTATTTGTGTCAAATAAACTATTTTCTATTCTATTCTTCTATTCTAAGACCATTATGATTACGTGATTGGCTAGTCGAGCGACGCACCTGCACCGCCGGCCGGGATTGGTTGTTAGCTCCGCGCACACGCGTCTCTGATACGATGCTCGTCTCTTATGATGCGCAAAGCGATCCCCACTCTTTGCCCCAGAGCTCAAAATCGATGCCGCGTACTGTATAAAAATTAATCGGTTATTTGGCTGTATTTTTAATAAAAATCGGCATGTTTCAAAAAATTTGACCTTCTTTCGCGCCAGTAAAAACTAAGGACACCACTCAATTCCAAAACGTATAATAAAATGGAATCGTTTTACGCCATCAAATAAATCCATCGCTGATACCGTAGTTATACGATTTCTAATATTTACGAGTGGACCCGGACCACAAGGCAGGTAGGTTCAGAAGTACTAATCAGGAATATAAGTACTACTACCTACTACACCTACTCGTAAACTTCGCCATCCGCCATACGAACTACAATGAACGATTGTACGGAATTTTTCAGCTTTTACTTGATGGTAGGATATTATTACTATTATTATTTATTCTTTATGATATATTGTTTTAAACTTTCATGGTCACTAACATTAGAATAGTTTGTTACGGGATTGCTACCATGTACCTTATTTTTGAGTTCCCGATATTTCGGGAACTCAAAAATAAGGTACATGGTAGCAATCCCGTAACAAACTATTCTAATATTCTTTATGACACGAAATAAATGCACGATTGGTGGAAAATGCTTTAAGGCATTATCTACGAGTCAACCACTGGGCGAGGCAGAAACATTGAATGGCGGTGTGGTAATTAATCAGAGACATAAAAAAAAAATATTAAAAATTAACAATATACAATTAACATAATTTGGTTTTACTAACGCAGCCCCGAATTTTCACAGGTTCGCGATTGGAATTATTTACGTGTTTTTTTTTAAATACGACGTTATTCAAAAACTTAACGAATTAAATATCACAAAAGCTTCAATAAGGAATATATTAATTAGCAGAATGTGTCTCAGAAAATCAAATATTCTAAGACACAGTCATTAAACTTCTATGAAGCTGTATACATACAGGGTGTAAAAAAAGGCTTAACGAAGCCTTAAACCACGAATTCTGTACATAAAACCAAGTAGAATGCAAAAAAAATAATTGCTGGGAAACAACTTTTATTTTTGGGTATAAAAAAAAACTTATTTCTAACCCGCAATGTATAGCGCGCACGCCACAGACTATGCCTGTGTGTGTAAGCGGATCATGTTTCTTTGTAAAAAAGTTTAGTATTATCAAACAGAAGTCAATTTTGTAAAAATCTTTGAAAAAAAATTGTAACTTTGACTGTCAATAACTCGGTAACCCGTCATTTCCCAGGTATAGTGTAAAAGAAAAAAATGATCGTAATAATACGTAGAATATGTTGTATTCGGCTTCGTTAAGCCTTTTTTACACCCGATATAATTGCCACCAAACTTTTAACTTAAATCCCATTTAGGGTAAAACCTATTGAAATGTTTGATCATAATTAATACTAACGCAGTGCACAAAGTATAGTTATTAACCGATAAAGGTGCGTGTGGCATTTGAGATTAGATACACACGTATCTATAGACAAGTGGAAGTAATCACTTTTACTCAAGCAATGACTTAAGCAACGATTTTGTTTTTAAAATGAATTAATTGACAGAAGGTCAATTAGATTGATAGAGAAAAAGATTAATAAAGAACTGATAAAAGTTACATTAACTTAGTGACAGACGTCATTTTTTACTTGAACATAGGGGACATGCTTGAAAAAATGACGTAAATAACTTGATCATAGAATATAATTTTTACAATAAGAATTTTTCACTGAAATAATGACAATACTAAGTGGTTTCTAAGCAACAAGTTATTACTTCTTTATAATAATAAATAATTAATTAATCTTTCATCCATCCATCCATCAGCCAAAAGACGTCCACTGCTGGACATAGGCCTCCCCCAAGGATTTCCACAAAGATCGGTCCTGTGCCACCCGCATCCAGCGGCTTCCCGCGACCTTCACCAGATCGTCGGTCCACCTTGTGGGGGGCCTACCAACACTACGCCTTCCTAATAATCTTATTAATCTTTATTCAGGCAAATTACACCCGTACATATTGAAAAATCACAATATAATTATTTATAAACGCGGGTGCTAAATTAACAAGAAAATTTATCGGATCATCCTACATATTTTACCTACTGCTTTTTGACTACCTATACTGTGTCCAACCCCTTTGAACCCGGCTTTTGCCGTTTTACAGTGGAATGCGGAATTATTTCGATTGATCGTACATAGATGGGCTTAGAAGGTAATTACTTTGATCCGGCTTTGTAGCGTTTGGTATGTAGGTTAATGTTTGTTGTAAATTCGATTTGATAAATTGACAGTATTTTTTATTGCGACTAAGTCTCCGTACTCAGCGGTTGGAGTTTAAAACTCAATGAAACGGGAATTAACGCGATCAGAATTTAGGTACAAAATGTTACCTCTTTTGCCAGACATTTCGATCGGGTTACACCGACAGGCTGACTGGAACAGCGATGTCTTCACTCCGTTTGAGAGGCAGATTCTTCATCTACCCTCATAATATTATTTTCACGCCAAGTACCGTCACACACTACACTCACTGTGTCCCTATTCTGTGCACTAACCGCTGCGTCCTTATTCAGGTGAGCACTCGATCGCGAAACAAAACGAAATTGTCTAAAATATTTTTTCCGTTTCATTTAGTTTTAAATTATGCAACGCGAAAGTTTAAAAGTAATAAACAAATAATAATAATTTTTTTTTTCACAATCACACTAATTATCTAGCCCCAAACTAAGCAAAGCTTGTATTATGGCGATAAATATGCGTAAATAAGTTTATAAACATCCATGACTTAGGCACAAATGCTCGTGTTTATCACACAAACATTTGCCCCTTGCGGGATTCGAACCCGCAACCGCCAGGCATTGTAGTCCGGAGGAACCACTACACTAAACGGTCGTCTAATGTTACGTTAATGGTTGGAGTTTGTTCTTGTATCGGTAGAGAGTTCGAGTTCGCACGTACTTTACCTCCTCCTACTGATGGATGCAATGCAATAAGTTTAGCTTAGATTTGTTTTATGACTTAAAAATTGTACAATGAGAAAATTAAAAAAAAATTTCAATAAATAGATTGAATTGCAACTTAAGGCATATGTCTTGACTGAAAGTTATGCATGCATTGATGTTCGTCCCTTTATTATATCTGAAGGAAAGTGGGTCAAAGCAACCTCAGAATACAAATACTAAATCAACCGGTTTATTAACGATTTGTTTGATCAAGCCGACGGGTTGGTAGTCGATTGGTATGGCAAGAGGAATTCGCGTTAATCAGTAATTACGCTCATTAATTACGGCTTATTATCCGCCGGCCGCAGATTTGCCCGGGGCAATATATTTCGGATAATTATTGTTGGATTTGGGATAAGTATTTAGTTCGATACAGATTTATACAGGGTGACTGCTAATTTGATTTATCCCTCACTTGTGATGGAGAAGCGAAAATGCAAATATTTTGATCCTTGTATGTCTGTCTGTCGCTATGTATTGGCTAATCTCCGAAGATACTGCATGGATTTCTTTGCGGTTTTTACATAAAGGTTAAGCTCAGCCATGCACAATTATTGCGCTTTGTTTCATTAAATTCTGATGCTGGTGAAAAAAAAATCATTTTCAATTCGCTGCGCCTGCTAAAAAACTGATAGCAACATGACACTTGAAGGATTTATTCCTATTAGAATAAGAAGGAACCGAAAATCATTGTCAATCGAAACACCTACTTTATTAAACCGTAACGAGTCAAATTCTGTACATTGAAGATATTTTTAAACCGACTTCAAAAGAGGAGGAGGTTCTCAATTCATCTTATTGTTTTTTTATGTTTGTTACGCGATTACTCCGTCAATATTGGAACTGTCTTACTATCGCGGCTAATGAGATACAGCATAGTGACAGACGGACAGACAGACAGGCAGACGACTATTCTAGGGGTCTGTATGTATTTTATTTTTGTTTTGCAGAATCATTTTGTTTAAAAAGGAGTATTTTTGCTTTCACATTATATTCACTCACACCTGTTTTATGATCAGTAATTTCTTAGAAAAATAGTCCATTGCCTTTTTAAGAGGTAACCCAAAGAAAAAGTTGTAATTCAAGAAGAATAGCCTTTACTTTGATCTCACACGAAACATACATTATTTATATTGTTATATTAACATTATACCCTCTTACTCGAAGGAAGTGCTATCAAGTAGTTCATAAAAGATATCCGAATAAAGTTGCAAGAAAACACCAACTAAAAGCCATTATAACCTTTAAGTACCATGCAATAAGGTTCACAATAACAGTTGGTTTTTGAGGCACTATTATTACTACATGTCAGCAAACCATTTCTAACTTAATGTGTACAGCGATAAGGTTTAAAATAAAATGAGAAGTATGAGCTAGTTTATAAAATATTATGTTCCTAAGTGTCTAACGAGCCAAAAGTTACAAACTACCCATGAGTGAAAACCCTGACTCTTGGAATGCCAGCAAAAGTTAGGGTTGACAGTAACGATGTGTAAGTAGAAGTTTTTATGCATGCATATTAAATTGTAATAAGTTTTAAGGGTGATATTATGAGATCGATGGAAATTCGCAGGATAAGAGGAGGAGGAGGTTTTGATACCGGAGAGATCTTAAGGCCATGGCTGAGAGTCAGTTAGTTATATAAATAATAAGTAGCTAAAATAATTTTATTATAGTATTCAAAAACAACGATGGTACCACAACACCCAGAGCTAAAAAATTGAAACGGTTTTTTTAGCGCAACCAATATAATTATTACATTTGTGACTTATAACGGTGGCAAGTTTAAGCTATATCGGGTTTTTTACTTTTACCTAAATCTATGTCTTGTTATACCTACGTACCTCTAAAATGCTACTAACCTCAAGTGAAAAGTTATAAATAGCTCTGCGACCCGCCGTGTCGTTGCCGACAAAAGGGCCACTGGAGTGTAGTAAGATAATCAATCAGTCGGCAACCCTGAACTCTAGGGTTACCAAATGGGACTTCGTGTTAAGCGTGCTAATTAAATTTGTGAATTGAAATATTTCAGGATTGCTATTTATTTTTTTCTTACTGTACTGTCAAAGTTAATCATCTTTTATATATTACTAATATAATAATATATTTAAAAATGGCACCAACAAAAACAAAAGTCTGTCTGTCTTTGAAATAAATATTTCCTACATTATGTTTTATTTTTTTAACCAAAATCCTCTTAAAAATGTTACAATAAAGGTTTTTGGTAATCAATAGATTATCAACCCTAAATTATTCATGACTAGAGTTTCCAAATGGATTTTTCGTGTTTTACTTCCGATTTGAAACCAATTTGTCTTCTAGGCAAAAATAACTAATTATTAAAGTATCGGATTTTACACACCGCTCGTCCCACTGAAGTTTTAAATAGTTGTTGTTTTAGTAGCATCAAACAAAAAGGTTCTTGAAT
This sequence comes from Anania fuscalis, assembly GCA_950371115.1. Classification (NCBI taxonomy): domain Eukaryota; kingdom Metazoa; phylum Arthropoda; class Insecta; order Lepidoptera; family Crambidae; genus Anania; species Anania fuscalis. The sequence continues at coordinate 12,199,959 of OX493348.1, read as the reverse complement.
ATTTTAATAAGTTAGCAAATTAAGAGATCTAAAAAAAACCTGTTTATGGGTATTTTAAAAATGCTTTTTTAGGTTATTACACTTATTAAACATTTTATTGATCACTTTCTTTATAAAAATAAATAATGACTTTAATTTTAAGTTTAACTTTGAGAAAATAATTCGTTTTACTCACAAGATATTAAGCTATCTGTAAACCGAATATTTTGTGTCACTTTATTTAGAAATCAGAACCTATCTATAACACAATTTGAATAAAACTACTATTCTTTATCAAACTTACAAATCAGATAAAGTGTTTTTTTACCCCAAACCCAAAAATAGTTTGTATTCATACTCACTTTACAATGATTTATTCAACAAAATGAAAAGGCATCTCCGACTTAAATAGATCAGTATCTGACCTACATCGTGATTGACAAATTGGATTGACAGCCCTGTGGTTACGAATAAATGTTTGGTCAGGGTTGCCGACTGGCCTAATTCACTTATAGACAAGAAAAAAATCTATTTTATGTAAGTTTATTTCCACCAATTCGTAACCGTACATTGTTTAATAATTTTTCATTGTAATTTTACATTATTTTGATGGACTCGAATGTATTTGCAAAGCATGGCTAATGTTTTGTCTGTTGCACCCTGATTGCTGCACGAAGCAACTGCTTATCACTAGTTACTATCGCAACTATATAGAAGATTGTCTGAAAGAGATCGCTTTTAGCGATAAAGACCGCCTTAATTGTATATTTATCTTTTAATATCATCTGCTGTGACTTCTTTGTTTGGTATGCAATAAAGAGTATCTATCTATCAAACCTTACTTTTTTTTTTTTACTTGAGATGGGCTTACTCTTGACCCCAATCTTGCTCTAGAGCATAGATGGGATCTACGATGGAGCGAGCTTGCCCAGAAGATGCCTATTCACTCTGAACTTAAAGAGAGTCAGGTTATATGCACTCGGAAATACAGACGCAGGCAGGGAATTCTAATCTTTAGCTATGCGCATTATAAAAGATGATGAGAAGCGCTAAGTGCGGATTATGGGTATATCAACTAAGAACGGATGGTAGCCGGCCGTGCGTCTGGATGTCCGATGGAAGAAAGGTAACGGTGGTATGAGCTCATGCAGCTCATGAGCACACTCTCCGAAGTACAATCTGTAGAAGACCGATAGGCAAGCAACTTTGCGGCGGTGAACCAGGCTGTGCAGCTTGGACGCCACCAGTTTTTTTTTCGCCTATTATTCTCTTGGCTCTGCGTTCCACCGAGTCTAGTGCAGCAAGTTGGTATTTCGCCGAGCCGTCCCAAAGGTGGCTGCAGTACTCTATGCAAGATCGGACTTGGGCTTTGTAAAGAGTTAAAAGCTGTCCAGGCGTGAAGTACCGCTTGACTTTATTCAGGACACCCAACTTTCTAGCTGCAATTTAAGCCTTAGACTTACTTAGGTAAATAAAGAAAGAAGGACACAATGATACAAAAACACATAGTAACAGGTCAACATTCAATAGTGTTAATACTCAGTCGTAATAAATAAATAAATATTGGACAACATAGGTAAAGCACTTGTGTTATAGAAATCAGAAACAACGATGGTACCACAACACCCAAACCCAAGACAATATAGAAAAGTTCGTTTTTTACATTGACCCGACCGGGGATCCAACCCGGAACCTCGGAGATGGCTGCACCATACAAAGTCCAGCGTGCTCGCCTCTCGGCTACGGAGGTCGTCAAAAGGTCGTAATGAGTTAAAAGTAAATAGTAACTCTATTAAGTTAGTTAAAGTTAGCCTACCAAATTTGACATTAGTTGCTTTGAGGAGCATCACGTATGTTATTAATAAATGAACAAAATATACGTGTATAAAACACAAGTATCATAATTGTGAATATTAATACTCGGACCGGGGTCTAATTGGACACTTGGCTTTGAAATAATACGGTAGAGTTACAAAATTGTTATCATTAAGACTAAAGGGTTGGATAAGTGGTAAAGTACGTTGGTTTATGGAAATACTGGATGACTTTTTTTACCGTCAAGAAAATAAACGTGTGAGATAGGTAAATGATATAGGTGATAAGAATATGATAATTTAAAAAAAAAGTTATTTTATTTTTATCAACTATTTATCCTCATAACCATCTAATTCTTATATAATTTTGACTAACAGAACATTAAAAAAAGAATATTGGTAAAGTAATAATAAAAATATGAAATCGACCAAAACTCAAACGCATATTCACTGATGTATTCTAGGTTTATGCATTTTTTTGGAAATTTCAAAACTTATTAAATCAGTTGTATTTTATAAACACACTCACATAATATCACATAGTTTTAGGTACAGAATACACAGTATTTTTTTCCTGACGGTAAAAAAAGTTATCCAGTATATTTACTAATTATGGATATAATGTACTTACTAATTACGTGAAATTGGTATGAAAGTAATAAACTGCTAAAATATGTACATTTGAAACTGTTACAAAACAAAATTTCACTATAATTTGTAAACATTTTGATGAAATTTATTTCGACGTTAAAATTTATTGCAATAGCGCCACTACTCATTTGCGAGGTTGTGTGTTGATATTTTCTTATACTACTGAGAAACAACTATATTTTCAAAGTCCTGCCTGACGTGAAACGACAGAATTGTGGTTAACAACATAATGATGAAATCTAATTAGAATCTAGGATTGTGAAATTAAAGATATAATAAAAAACAAGCGTAAATAATATTTACTCAAATATCCTTAAACTCTCATTAACTACACCACCTAAAGTGTATTCATTTTTTGAAAACCGAAATATGATCAACTAGTCAACAAGACGGATACATAAATATTGTTTAAAAAAAATATCTCATTGAAATTAAATATTCATCCAAATAAAAAAAAAATCGTTTAAAATTAAATTTCCAAAAAATACGATTTTATTAAAAGCACTGACGTCCAAAATCCGCCAGAAATAATCTTAATTCAATCTACCCAAAACAGAGTCCGTGAATGTTTAATGGCACTCGTCGGCAACCCTGCGTTAAATATTTAGCGCTAGGGTTGCCGCTATTTATAGTGCGATCGATCCGCGATACCGCGCCCGCTTTGTACAAGTTATCGCCTTCGATGTTCGTGTCAAGATGTTATGATATTCCTTTTGTAGTTGCCAAGTGTTTATAGGGTTCCGTAGGCAAAAGGAACCCTTATGGATTCGTCATGTCTGTCTGTCCGTCCGTATGTCAAAGCCACTTTTTACCGAAACTATAAAACCTATATTGTTGAAACTTGGTAAGTAGATGTATTTTGTGAACCGCATTAAGATTTTTACACAAAAATAGAAAAAAAAAGTAATTTTTGGGGGTTCCCAATACTTAAAACTGAAACTAAAAAAAATATTTTTTTCCTCAAACCTATACGTGTGGTGTATCTATGGACAGGTGTTCAAAAATGATAATGAAGTTTTTTATATCATTTTTTTCTAAACTGAATAGTTTGCGCGAGAGGCACTTCCAAAGTGATAAAATGTCCCCCCCCCCCCTTTGTGACTTTCATTTGTTTATTTTGTTGAATATAAATAATAGGCCTACTTTACGGATAACGGAATATCTACGATAAGTTATGTTATCCACATTTCTTATTCCTATGTAAATAGATAGATAATGTCAACGTAAAATTTCAAAAACCGTTAGATTATAATCTAACTCGCGAGATTGTAAACTTACGAAATATTGTGAACCTTAACATACCGCTTACAATTTAACGCATTAATTTCGGTAGATTATAATATATTAAAGTAAAAAGTTACATTACAATATATCTCGCGTAAAATTGTCTAAATTGTCTGATTGGTCAGTCTTACAGTTTATTGTTCTGTGTCCATAGAGTTAGGCATCAAACTCGTGTCAGTCAAATAAGTAAATGCACTTCAAGAATCGTGACATAAATTTTGAATTTACTTTCAAAATGGGTAACTTTTTTACCCCTTTTTATACCTCTATCCTCAACTGATTCAGGCTATTCTTCACTCTATCATAAATCCAGCCATCGCAGTAAGGGTCATACTATCGCTTCCGACCGTCATTCACGCACCTTACCCATATTTGTTGCCGTTTTTTTATCTATTATGTCACTATATCGATATCCGTCTAACCCTAATAGCTGGCCATCCCTTTTATGTTCCACAGTGTATATTAATGCAGTTACACCGCTTTATGTTGTAAACGTAAAAGATACAGCAGAAGAGTAAAAAATAGACTTCCAAAATAGTAGAAGTGAATGTGATAGAGAACACATTTAAAAGGAAGATAAATAACACTTGAAAAAAGATCATCGACCTCAGGTGGGACTCGAACCCACGTCCCATCGCATGCCGGGCGCGTCCCACCGGAGGACCATGATTTTTTTTCAAGTGTTATTTATTTATCTTCAATTAAACCTTGCATGGAATTGCTAAAAAACAAAAATTTTCAACATTTAGAGGAGTCTACCACAGGTTATCGAAATAATTTCTGCCTATATCGAGCAGTTAACTAACTTATGGGGTAATTATAGTGTTGATGATGCAACAGACAGGCAAAAAATCTATGGTCATAATCTCAAAGTAAGGAATTTACATCATCGTACAGTTAACAGCACACCAACACCACAAAGTTTCAAATTTTCCCAATAAATAATAAACTCTATTGCTTGCAAATTGAGTTGACAATCGATTGAAGAAATTTGAGAGTTTTTGATACCATGACGTGCTTTTGTCTGTACAATGGCACAGATGCGCTATCTTTGTGTGTTGTATTTTGTAGCTGCCATCTTAACGTTTCGACATGGGCATCTCTCAGAATACCTATCATCATCATCTCAGTCTTTGCAGTCCACTGCTGGACGTAGAGACCACGTCTAGGCAAACGTAGTGTAAGACGCCCCCTATCTCGATGAGCTGTCGACCTTAGGAAGATGGCTGGTAGTGAATGGATGAGAAAGCGGGAGATCGTGCTCTTTGGCGCTCTTTAGAGGATGGTTTACGTCCAGAATACCTATACCCGAGCAAAATTAGTAAGGTTCGTTTTATAGATCTATTAATATTACAGCACCTTTTGCGTTCAAGGCAAATCCTGACTTCTCCATTCAGGCCAACGAAGTAAAAAAGTAAAAACATAACAACATTATCGTATGGAGTTAGTCTACTGCTCTTTTCTACTCTGTGTCGCCATCGGCGCGGCAAAAGGCCGCAAGATTTAAAGCGCGGAAGTTGGCCGTTTACGTTGATTTGTTGTTATGGCCCTTTGCAAAATGGCTGAGGAAAGTTTTTTAATAGCGCCTACTTTACTATGGTTAGGTAATTCAAAACTGGGTTTATAGGGAGTTTTGGTGTAATTTCCCAGAGGTTGTATTTATTGGAATCTAGATAATAATAATAATATTGGACAACATCACATACATTGCTCTGATCCTAAGGTAAGTAGCTAAAGCACTTTTGATAGAGAAATCAGAAACAACGACGGTACCACAACACCCAGATCCGAGCCAATATAGAAAAGTTTGTTTTCTACATTGACCCGACCAGGGATCGAACCCGGAACCTCAGAGATGGCGGCGCCATTTAAAGTCCGGTACGCTCGCCTCTCGGCCACGGAGGTCGTCGCTAGATTAACTGAGTACTCGTATCTCGTATTGTTACACCATAGTTGTACGTCTCTTGTTGTTGTTGTTGCTGTCCAATGGTACCCCAGTGGTACAGAGGGCCTTCGTGAGACGTCCCTTCTGTTGTCACTGGGGGAGGCATATGTTCAGCAGTGGACGTCCTGTGGCTGAAATGATAATGATGAACAGAATTTAATAGACCCGATTAATACACCAGTAGTACGTAATCACCATCATCCTAAAACTTGTTATCCTATCTCTGTTTGCGAAGGAGATACAACACAGACATTAACATAAAGCACTCAGTTGATTTGCATAATTCCCGCGACGTTAGCCGCCCGCGCGTGTTATTGCATTTGTACACGAGCCCTTAAAAGGACAGTGTTATGCAGAACAGACAGCTTTTATTTAGTGGAAGATGAAAGTAAAAACGATTTTTAATGAAAAGAGGTTTGTAATGTGTGTTTTAAGATAATCTCGGTTTTCAATAACAAGTCTAAGATTTTATTTCATTTTGAAAGACCTCAGAGGTAACCTCCGTAGCCGAGAGGCGAGCACGCCGGACTTTAAATGGCGCCGTCATCTCTAAGGTTCCGGGTTCGATCCGTGATCGGGTCAATGAAGAAAATGACTTTTCTATATTGGCTCCGGCCTGGGTGTTTTGGTACCGTCGTTGTTTCTGATTTGTGTAACACAAGTGCTTTAGCTACTTACCTTAGGATCAGAGCAATGTATGTGATGTTGTCCAATATTTATTTATATTTATTAATAATCAAACTCAAATGAAAGTGGATAAAAATAATATGTTTAAATTTCAAATTCAATACGTTATAATTACTTTATTCAAGGTAAGTAGTCAAGGCACTTTTGACTTTTAAAAAAGTATATCCTTTTTTCAGAGTTATTTAATGTAAATTTTGAGCTCACCAAGATTTAGTTCGACAAGAGTCTGTGGAATTTAATTATGTACCACAGACCACGTCTCTAAGAATTTAAGCCTTAAAAGTCTGTGCGAAAGCATTAGTGTGCAAATTTTGTCATAGTAGAGCTACATAAGATCTTAAGCTCTTGTCAGACTACGCTATACTATTGTGTTAATAAATAGTAATAGCAAATTAGGACTAACTATACAGGGTTATTTGAAAAAAATCAACAACCTCGCACGACTAGATAGCTAACATCATAAACAACAACATTTGTTCTACGAGTTTTGATAATTTGACACATTTTACTTTCATACAAAAATAAATATCAACCTAATTTTACGTCTGATCTTTATGCTCTTATCTCTATGCGGATCGCATCGCACGGCGACTGCGCGCATTTTCTTTTAATAGTGAATGGAACATAGACTTACAAATGTCACGATAGTACAATAAAAGCTTGGAGAATTATTTTTAATTAGTGTATTGAGTTATGATACAACTCGTAGAATAAATGTTGTTGTTTATGATATTAGCTATCTAGTCGTGCGAGGTTATTGATTTTTTACAAATAACCCTGTATAGCATGGTGTTCTCGTTACGCGATATCCATTATAATGCAGGTATGATGCGCGATATTGTTCTGCTATGAAAACTATAATATGCTTTTTTATTATAGCGTAGTCTGAAAAGAGTTTAATTACTTGTGACTAAATCAAAACCTTACAAAAACATGAAAAAATAACGGTGATGTTATGCATAGCCCGGTCCTAGTAATGTATGGAGAGTAATGGAGGGTCTTTTTGTGTTTAAACTGGGACGAAAAAGCTTGGCTTGCGAGAAAATAATTTAGGGCAGTTTGGTGTTGCGGATATTTATAGTAGATAAGAGTTAGTAGAAAACCATGTATTTTTTTAAAAACCAAACCACTTCTTGTAAAACTTTTATTTCTTTAAAATGTAAAACATTATTATTTAGGCAAAAAACCTGTTCGGCCCTTGTTAAACATTTGTAAATTGTAATTTTATAACTATGAAGACTACTATAATAATGACATAAAAATTTTTTTGTCTACATAGACAACATGAAGCAATTTAATAATAAAAAAATAAAATAAGTGTTTAAACTTTTATGTTTTTATTTGCAATTTGTTGTGATGAAGTATTATTTTACGCTAGCATTCTTTCTTTTTTAAATTTTCCACAATTTTTATTTTATAAAAACACGCAACCGTAAATAATGTCAGCCAAAAGCTGTAAAAATATATATTTGCTTTCCTGTTGGTAGTTTTTGATCGTGTTAGCGGAATCAAATTAACACTCGTGGCTTTCAATATTTCCCATTTATTGAATTCGAGTGGTTTTTGGGTCACGCTTATGAATGCGGGTCCACGGGCCGGGACTTATTGTTGTTTTTAGTTTGAATTTTCACTTTAATATTTCTGCTTTCATACATGGCCAATTAAACATTATTTTGTATTTATTTGATAGTTAATTCGTTGATTTTGTGTTTATTGTTTTGTAACACACTAAAACGGGAATTAACGCGATCATATTAATACATATTTAGGTAAAAAAGAATATAAATAATACCTATCTAGGTAAAACTAAATATTATGATCGCGTTAATTCCCGTTTCACTGTGTTTAAATATGATCATCATCACTATTTCAGCCACAGGACGTCCACTGCTGAACATGTGTTCCTGTGGCTTCCTGCAACCTTTACCAGGTCGTCTCCACCACTACCACCATCCACCTTTTGGTGGGACGTCCTACGCTGCGCTTGCCGGTACTTGCTTGTTTTAATATATTTTGTATGTTGATTTTAATGTTTTAGAGTCGTTCGCCATTACGTTATGTAAAGGAGACCTGTGTGACCTGTGTCCAATACTTGAATTCCCAATGCTGATGATATGAGTAGACTTACGTTACCTTCAATAATATATAATTTGGGTTATGGCTTGTTCACATAGCAATATTTCTTTCTGAACATGTTTTCTCACGTATTTCATATATTTAAAAGAACCTAGTCGTAAACTTTAACCATAGAGAAAGAATAATACTACGTAAAACAGAGGGACAATCTCGGTACTTTGAAAATTTCCACCTTAACTCGCGCGAAAGACAGCGAAGGTGGTGAGTAAATGGAACTAAAACATAACTACGCCATCGTTTGTTTCCCTCTCTGACTAGATGGCACTATCTGCGCAATGATAGATAACTTGCCCATAATTCATAGAACCATTGAGAAAGATTTATACTACGTCAAAATAGGTAGAACATTTATTTACATTAATTTCTGTTTCGGTCCGTCAGAGAATGCCAAACCACCATAAGGTTTACAATTGTTTGCACACTGTCAAAAAATATAAACTTGACAAATTTCGAAAATCGTTCTAACGTCCTCGTAGCTTAGTTGAAAAGGCACTTGCTCGTAGTTTCTATGAGATATGGGTTCGGATCCCACATGATGTGGTCTTTTTCTTTCAAGTTGTTATATTATCTTGAATAACTTTGTAACTTAAAAAAGGTATGGATGCGCATAACTTTTTTAAGATATTAAGTACTATATTTAATTTCATTTTAGTCGGTTGCTGATTTCACTAGAGTATGATCCTAATTTTTATGAAAACTGATGACGGCGAGCTGGGACCCATTTTCTATTTGTTATTTATTTTGTGAATATTATGTAAAAAAATATAATCAAAAGTTCAGTACTGAGTTTAGTTATTAAAAATGGTTTTAAATGTGAATAAACAATTTTCATCAAACTATTTTATAACGAGTCTGGATTTCGAAAAAATATTGTCGCCGACTAAGATTCGAAGTCGCGCCCATGGAATATTAGCCCGAATTCTTAGCACTTTGGGCATCGATACTTGACAATACATAACGAAATTACTAATTAGGTTATAGCTTGAAACGACCGTTTATGACATATTTACGTCATTTAGACGTGATCTTTGGACGTGCGTGACACACAAATGCCTTTAAATAAAATTCATTGTTTATCAAAGTTGTAAAAAAAAATTGGAACAGGGTTACCAAATTGTCTTTTTTTAGATTAACCTTAAGAATTTATTCCAAAAACTATTGCTTTTGGGATCAAAGAAAAATTGCTTAAAGCCATTTTAACTATTTTTTTAACTTATGTAAAACAAACGTCGATGCAGCATGATACTTTCAAAGTTAGAGAGTAAGCTTGTTAATCGTATGCCATGAAATATTTTGCAAAGAGAAAGTTATGCCAAATGAAACATTTGATTAAATGAAATATGACAAACAATTATTTGTTAAACAATAATATCCCAAAAAAAGATTTGCTTACTAAAAAATTGCAATGAGTTGTTTTGACAAATGTTTTTTTGCCAAATGAAAATTTGTGTAAAATAGTTGGGTTGTGATTTTTTGGGAAACGTTTTTAGCCAAACATGAGTAATCCATATTTTTCTCCTATAAATTGATTTTTAAAATCACTTCCGAAATATTATAACATCTCCATATTATAAAACTTTAATACTCACACTGGTAGCCCTACAAACAAATATTTGACAGTTGTCGAAAAGCTACATTATTTTGAAGCTTCTTGCTTTTGACCGTTAATTACCAGAGAGTATATAATTACTTATTTTAAAAATATACTTACATTTTAAAATTTGGTTTTCCTTTATTTATTTTTTCAAATTATTTGATAAAATAATACGAAATGCATATTACCTCCATAATCAATATAAATGCCGTGTTTAGTTTTTTTCAATCCAATAGCTGACGTTGCGTTTTCATAAAAGATAGTTTAAGTTAAAACCGGTAGATGGCATTATACCGAAATTCTTTTAAATTTTAGTTAAAATGATTTGTTTTGAAATAAATGTAAAAATTCTATTAACATTTGATTTTTAAAAAACAAAAGTGTTAAAAAAGTATTTTGATAACGTCTTTATCAAGAGTTATCGTTCATTGATATCAAGCCCAATCCTAATGAGCCTTGTAGTGACATCTATTCGTTTTTAATATGTACTAATTCTACGATATATGGCGTTGACCAGACATGCTTTAACGCAGCCAGTTACATTAGCACATTTTATTTCAATACATTCTGTTGTTTTTTAAAGAACTCTTTCAGATAAATTATTTAGTGATATCTTGTCCTTAATTACCTATGATAGAACACTCCGCAACGTGATACCTACTAGTCTATTTCTTTTACGTAGTATAATTTTTTCTCTATGCTATTTCCAAGGAGTTGATCTTCGTCTTCTAAAATTTGAGACAGTTTGAAGTTTTGTAAGAATTGCAGTAATTTCCTCTCTAAGAACTTTGTGGTACAGTCATCCTCATAAACGAACGCTCAAAGGCAAAACAACAATTTGAATTATCGACCGTCGGCGCCGTCAAGGCGGTGGGATTCTAGGGGTGGCAGTGCAATTTAAAATGCATTTAGAAAATAATTCAATACTTATGTACGTTTTTTTCCGCCGCGACATTTTGACAAATCTTAATTCGAAAAAACGACGAAGTGTGAGTTGGTTCTGAATGTCCAGTACTACCGTAGGTGTGACGAAACGAAAATTATATGGTTTATTTCTGCTATAATGGACTGCATCTTGCCTTTTAGGTCAACGGGAAAGTTTTGTTTCCCTTGCGCGTATTAACAATGCAGTATATTGTTTTTAACAAATGTTTTTCTGAATGCGTTGAGCTAAAAAATCTTTTTCAACTTGATTCCTCCACTCGTAAAACGGGTCATGACAAAAAGACAAACGGACAACGAAGTGATCTTAGATGTAAAGTTATAGCACCCTAAAAAATGCGTTTTCTCAAATTTAAAACTCAATGAAACGGGAATTAACGCGATCATAATTTAGGTACAAAATGTTACCTCTTTTGCCTGACGTTTCGATCGGGTTACACCGACTGTGGTCACAGGCTGACCGGAACAGCGATGTCTTTACTCCGTTTCATTGAGTTTTAAATTCTGCAACGCGAAAGTTAAAAAGGAATTATTGCGTTTTCTTAATATATCACAATACCCTACGATCCTATACATATAATATGCGTGTATTTCAGTGAATATATGAATTCAAATTTGTTGTTGTACCGTCGCGTCATTTTTTATTTATATCTATAACACAAGTGCTTTAGCTACTAACATTAAGATCAGTCCAATGTATGTGTGAATTTCCAACATAAATAAATGGCATGACTGAAAATTAATACGAGACCTTACCGTTACCGTCAAAGCAAAACATGCCACTTGCATCAATTGTATCTTTGCTAAAATGAAAATTCATTAAACCTTTTATTTCGTAATCGTAAAGTTGGTTATTCATTTATGGTGAATGGTATAAATTTTTTCAATAAATTACCACAAACTCTTGTTGAACTACCGAACAACCGAGTTCAAAATCAATATTAAAAAAGTCCTTATGACAAAAGGGTATTACAAATTAGAAGATTATTTAAACGACAAGAGTGTATGGAGTTAAACTGCCTAGCTCGCACTTACTAATTGCCTTGTTAAATGTATTTCCTGTAAAACCAGGCTGACAAAGGTGACTGAGTTTGTTGAGCCGTTTCTTCTCATCACCAGCCGATATGTAGTCCCGAAGCGGTGGTAGGGCTAAGTTATATTTTGGGACGTGTATAAGTGCCCAGAGAAGGGCCTACATACAGAATAAGTAATTTTATTTCATTGTTTCTAATTACCACGTAAATTACTTATATTGTTACCTTGTTCAGTGTGGTAACCCTGAATCCATGGCTTGACAAACAGCGTCGCGACGGGGCGGCGCCACGTCTCTGCGACCTATTTCTACGAGATTGAGATGTTTCGAGTCCATGACCCACCCACCGACTTCACGTCACTCAGCGAGCTATGGGAAGGTCGATGCTTGATTTCGTTAAGGAATAAAATCCGAAACGACATCATCAGGAAGATGACCGAAGTAACGGACATAGTTAACATATAAAAAAAAGAAAACATACACAAATTCTATAATCTGCAGGAGTTTTTCGAGGAGAAGCCTTAAAGTTTACCAACATAATAATATATAATTTTCATTGTGTTGTTTCTTTTAAAAAAAAATCTTAATGGAATGCTTATTTATTAAGTTGCTATGCTCTGCCAGAGTTACATGTTAATGTTATCATAAACATCTCTTCAACCACATGTGTGCAATTTACAATTTAGGCCTTTCTACAAAAAGATACACTTGTCTAAAGATTGGTCAACCAATTAAAATTGTTTGTTACTAATATGTAATGATGTGTCAACATTTCAAATTGGTTGACTAATCTTTAGACAAGTGTTGCACCCTAGTCTATCTTTTTTGTAGTAACGCACTTGAATTTAGTCCAAAAAAGTAGCAAGCATAAAATGGAAGTTAGCTGGCCACATATGTGGAGGATACAAAGGTGGAGCAAACGTAGTGTAGGACGCCTGTTACAACCTCATTCTACGTTCATTAATATCTTACCTTAATGACATCCTAGTGGTACTTATCAAATTAATTTAACAAAATTAACTCAGTCTCCAGGGCCGTACTCAGCGCTCTCTAGGGGCAGAGTAATTAAATCTTGAGTTTATTCCATAACTTTCACAACTTAATAATGCCGGGGCAGAACTTAGGGCCGCCAGAGAATTAGGACAAATAATTTGATTTCTGAGAACATCATTGTACAGAATTACATAAAGTTGGTGCCTACTCATCGTAATTATTATGACGACATGGTTTAATTAAGACTTTATCCAAAATATGTGTATGACAAACAAAACCTTTGACCGTCATAAAGTATTTTTTTGTTGCATAATTTTGTTTTCGTTTTGATTACAGGGCCCTAACCATGAAATGTTGAAACAATCACAAATCTGTCAAACATTATCATTTCTGTCAAATTTTGTATGAAATGACGTACCAAAATTGACAGATTTGACAACTTTGAGATTGTTTTAAGAGTTCATGGTTATGGCCCTGGTAATAAACACTCCGGTTTTTTTTTCATTAGAGAAATCATAGAGGTAATACAAAAATAAGGTCTGATGTGTGATGTATTTGCTAGGTGATTTTTACGATGTAAGTTTGTTTTATAGATTGGTTCTTAAAGAAATTGATATAAAATTGTGATTTGATAATATATATATATATATAATATATAGTATATATCAATTTCTTTAAGAACCAATCTATAAAACAAACTTCCATCGTACAAATCGCCTAGCAAATACATTGTCGGTAATATCTCAAAATCGACAGCACCCTTCCTCAATGCTTCGAGAGGACTAAGTCGGTCCCCATTGTCGCGGTGATACGCTATTACCAGTCCGGCCCTGTCTGTCCGCCAAATTGCTAATCCGGCCCTGGCTTTGTTCTGTGATGTGCACCAAATTGATTGTGGACAGTGAAATGTTGTCCAGATATTCGAGTCACATATTGTGCTGTTGGTAGGTTAATATTGATAGGTTATAGGACCTTATGAAAAGTAATTTGAATTATTTATCGAATAAAAAGGGAACTTTTGTAACATGTTCTCTACCTCTTCAATGTTTGTGTATTTCTATGATTTATGTAACACATATTATATGACTAAGGATGTTTTAGTAGAGGTTTTTTTTATTTTTTGTAGGTATTCATTTTTTTTTACAACAAATGATTGACTCGTAGACATTGCCCTACGGTCTAACACACCTATGTAATTAATAGAGTAAATAAATATTAAATAAAAAATAATTGACTACTTTCAAACCGGTATTAGTTTATACAAAAAATACTTACCTTATCACCTAAACTAACCAATTTTTGTTATAGTTTCGTAGCATGCTACGAGATCGTTCGTAGCACCTTACTTGTAGCAACCAACTTTTCGTAGCAGTCGTAGCTGTTTTGCTACATCTCGTTTAACTGCTCTTCAATGACTCCTTCGTATAGTAATTTAACTAATATTTTTAGCTTTTTTACTTTTTGATGGATTTGATAATTGAAAGACCTTATTTTTTAGTCTATGTTACAAAATTTAAAAAAACTCAAACAGATTTGAAGATAATCTATCGTAGTATATTGGTACTTTCGCCGTTTACAAATTATGTACAACATGGTATACTGGGCTAACAATATGATTCTAATTGTTGTGTTCAATAAAAGGCCCATAGGAGTAGTTTTTAATCATTTATTTTTATGAGAGTCGTGAGTGGATGGGTGACCATTCCGACCATATTTAGTGACATTTATCACGAGCATCTCCGTGCTTCGGAAAGCACGTTAAAAGTTGGTCCCGGCCAATATCGCTTGATATTGGTCGTGAAGCCTAGTCAGAGGCCTTAAGGCGGCTTGATAACATCTGACAGTAAGGTTTAGTCACTGGCCTTACAACACCCCTCCACCGCACCGCACCGGGCCCGCGTGGTGGAGTATGGCCCAAACCACCTCATGGTTGAGGTGAGGCCTGTGCCCTGCAGTGGGACGTATATAGGCATACTTTACTTTACCTAAAATTCTATTTATAATAAACTAGCTGTGCCCGAAACTTCGTTTGCGTAAAATACAGGATGTTTGATATATAGATAGATACTCTTTATTGCACACCAAAGAAAGAAGTTACAGTTGACATTTACAGAAAGATGTGCAATTTAGGCGGTCTTATCGCTAAAAAGCGATCTCTTCCAGACCTCAAGGTCTGGAAGAGATCGCTTTTTAGCGACAAGACAGAGGACAACTATAAGTGCTTATTGAGTAATTTTATACACAAACCTACAGTTAAAATATCAATAAGTATAAACTACATACATAAAATACCTTTAAAATATAAATACTTAGCTAAAATATACATACATACATACTTAAATATGATACATAAAAAAACAGGAATTAAAATGGCTAACAACCAGTGATATTCCAGGAACAACAATTCTCGAACCAGAAACGTTTTGTTTTCAAAATGCAAAATAATATGCTTTGAGCCGACTTTTAAAAATAGTTTGGTACGTGTTATACAGAAAAAAAACACAGGATCATTTGCCTGGGATAAAAAGTGTTCTATATGTTAATCAAGACCACATTCTATATGTGTGCAATATTTAATCCAAATCCGTTCAGCCGATTACGCGTGATTGAGTCGCAAACATCTATCCATTATCGAGATTATAGTATAATCTCTGATTCCTTTGCCTCCTTTCTGCACTGACGACTAATCAACAAGTTTGGGGCTGTGTGTGAAACTCAATAGCTCAATATGAGATTTAGTTCTGTCTCATTCGCAGCTCAGTGAGCTAATTGAGTTCAAAGGCATCCAATTAGGCGCTCAGCAGCTGCCTGAAAGGGTGATCAAAGTTCGTTATTAGATTAGGGGTTTGAATGGAATTAGTGCGCATATTGCATCATGGTTTACGAACTGAATAGTCGTGTGCGACAATCGATTACGGCTTTACTAAATTATAGCACTCCTTTATTCCAAATTGACTAAAGTATGCCTATATACGTCCCACTGCAGGGCACAGGCCTCACCTCAACTATGAGGTGGTTTGGGCCATACTCCACCACGGGCCCGGTGCGGATTGGTGGAGGGGTGTTGTAAAGCCAGTGACTAAACCTTACTGTCAGATTTTATCAAGCCGCCTTAAGGTCTCTGACTAGGCTTCACAACCAATATCAAGCGATATTAGCCGGGACCAACTTTTAACGTGTCTTCCGAAGCAACTAAATATGGACTATTAAATATTATTTTATAGTTAATTTGGAACTTTGTTAATTAGTAAATCACCAATAGAATAATGATAAATGTCATCATTATCATCATTTCAGCCGGCGGACGTCCACTGCTGAACATAGGCCTTCCCCAGTGACTTCCAGATCGACCGGTTGGAAGCCGCCAGCGTAAATGATAAATGTAATCAAATCTAATTATTTGAATATATTGTGTATTGAGTAAATTACTGAACTGAATGATAATGAATGAACGAATGTTAATTGTAATAATAACACATTTTAAATACTGTAATTATTTGCACGTTATGAATCTACATAGCTAAATAGGCATATACACTTACTGTTAATTGACCATCCACAATTTTTTGCAACCGCCCTATTTAAAGGCAAATAAAGAATTTGAATTACTTAACTCGACGTTTTTCTGGGCATCAAATTATTTTTCACATTTTTAATTTTGCTCTCATAGTAAACACTAGTAAAATTATATTTGTATTCACTTTCGTTTAATAATCTATACCCTGTAAAAATTAAAAAATGGCTGAAAAATATTGATGTTTATGCCACGACGAACTTTGCACCAAATGTAGCGCTGGCGTTAGTAAAACTATTAAACCTTCGACTAATTTGGACAATTCTCAACTGGTCAGAAAACAAGAGTTGAACTAAACGTAACTAAGTCTGACTAACTACCTGGCAACTTTAATAAGATCTCCGCGAAGGGCTCAGAAACTTACCTGAACTAATCAGAACTTGTTTGTATAGGTGTCGTGGTGTGTAGGTTGTGAGGCGATTAATATCGTATCTTTGGTGCCATCGAGATGGTGTTTTTCGTATAAAGCTACTAGCTTGTGCTCGTGACTTTGTCTGCGTGATGCAGAGCATAATGCTAGAAGCAAGTTCTGCCTGTCAACCACTGGGTCATGCAGAAAGCTTTAAAAGGGTGCAAGTAACTGATAAAATACAATTTAAAAGATAATTAATGCAACATAATTCTACTAACTAACTAACTAACTAAAATATATGAATGTTTTGAATATAAAATAAATTAAATAATAAATATCAACAGGAACCATCTTAAGGTCACACCAAGAAAAGATCATTCGAAAATCCATACGCAAGGAGTCGTATCCCCGTTTCCATTCATCAATTTAGAATTGGCCATACTTTTTAACCGACTTCAGAAATAGGAGGAGGTTCTCAATCCGTCTGAATGTTGTTTTATTTTGTATTTTTGTTACGCGATTATGCCGTCAATTATGAACCGATTTCAAAATTTATTTTTTAGTTTGAAAGGGTATACTCCCGAGGTGGTCCCATTTACACCAAGTCAGATTCTGATGATGGGATCTTTGGGAAATCGAGGGCAACCCTCAATTTTTATAGGCACCCATAATGTTTTGCATATATTTTCTGACTCAATGCTGATTTTTGGGTCTGGTAATCATCATGTCATGTTGCTGACCTGATGATGGAAGCTACAGAACTCCTTAACGGATAGGAGTTAGAAGATAATACTGCTCTTTGTCGACAGATGTATTTCGCAGTGTGTTGAGCAGACGTGGAGCTTATGAGGTACCAGACCGCCAATTTTTATTTACTGATGGCGTACCCGCACACCCAGTAACGAAAAAAAAATTTAAAAGTTCCTTTCTTAAATTGACTTGGTATTTAATGCAAGACCTTATCCTATGGTTACGACACCAAAATAGTCGCCGTTCTGGTTGGAGTGTAGGAAAACCCTTTCCTTAAGATTTACAATACCTTATTTTTATCATACCATTCGATGGGGGGTCCATAGAGGACCAACATTAGCTAAGGTTACTGTGCTGTTAAGTCATTTTTGGCGGAGTTGGAAAATGAAAACTGAATCTTATTTTAAAGGCGCCTGGGACTTTTAATAAATTTCGTCGAAAAATTGATCATTAATAGCACCCTATTTTTATTATACCATTGGGTGGGTGGCCACAGAAGACCAACATTTTTCTAGGTTACTTTGCTGTAAAGTCATTTTTGGCGGAGTTAGCAGGAGAAAAATAGAGGACTTAACACTTAAAATTGTGAAATAAAATAAGTTTAATAAAAAACTAAAAACCAACTTCAAAATGAAACTAAAAAGCGAAAAATAATATTGACTAAAACATACCTAATCAGTTCTATTTGGAGTCGGTGCCAGCCATCGAAAGTTAAAATGTGTTCATTCGCACCGACTCCAAAAAGAACTGATTAGGTATGTTTTATTCAATATTATTTTTCGCTTTTTAGTTTCATTTTGAAGTCGGTTTTTAGTTTTTTATTAAACTTATTTTATTGGAACATAACTCTACAGTAAATTCGACCAATGGCAGCGTCGAGTGCTAAAGGCACTCTAGCAAATGGCCAACCCGATAGTCATGGCGCGGACGTGGTTATGGTCACAAAGCGGCTATTGTAGTTATTCCGATTTAAGAGAAGGGTCAAAGGTCATGCTATCTCGTAGAACACATATCCATGCAGTCCTTCACTGTACAATCCAGCCGTCAATTGAACCACAAATTACGTATAGCGGCGGTTTTCTATTTTGTGATTGAACTCCTTGCCAATGTCTATTCGGCAGTCTGAATCACTGACGAGTTTTAAACCACAGTTTCAGAAAAAGTTGTTCGTATTGCTGCTCGTAGTATGTGAACGATTGACTAAATTTCACTTTTAAAATCTATACTTAAATACACCATCTTTTTGTGACTAACATCGGAACCTAAAGAAATCTAATTCTCACTTCTCCATACAAACTGATGTCAGTTGGTCGGTGTGCTAGTGTGATGATTGTTGTTTTCTGCGATTTTAATGTTGGCCCCATAGAAAAAGGTACTTTATTTGATTGAGAAATAAACTCAACCCCTAATAAGGAAAATATTATCTAATAAATTTGGACTTTGATATTACCTCTGTGAAAAAAGAGATAGGTACTTAGTTTTGGATAAAATAATAAGTTTTAAAATTAATTTCCATTTTTTTACAGGTATGTTCTAGTCGCGATTGAACAAGAGTAAGTAAAAGTACGAAGAAATCCGTTCCTTGACTGTATGCAGTCTAACAATATGAAGCGTACAGCGAGGCATTGTATAGAAAACTTCCCACTATTTGCTACTGAATTACTACTGTTTTTATAAGACTTAAAATTAAAAAAACATATAGAAAAAAAAACGTTTAAGCATTATGGGACATGCTACACTGGTGATTGATGGCTTCAGGGAGCTAAGACAAGACGTGGTGATCGCTCCGTAACGAAACGATATCTGAATTCGTTATCAACTTAAAATTTGCCATGTGATTTTATGACGGCATCTTTTTCAAAGATTTTACTTAGGCGACAGCTTCTAATCTGGATAGAAGTGCATTATAATTTACATTTGCATTTCAAATACCTATTATTAGGTGGAATAACCAACAAGCCAAGATTAAGATGCTCGCGTCACGGCATTTACTGTGCCGTGACGCGAGCTATTTACGAGTACAGGGCCCTAACCATGAACTGTTAAAACAATCACAAATCTGTCAAACATTATCATTTGTGTCAAATTTTGTATGAAATGACGTACCAAAATTGACAGATTTGACAACTTTGAGATTGTTTTTAGAGTTCATGGTTAGGGGGCTGGTGTAAAATTTGACCTAGAATTTTATGGCTGCATTTTTTAATTTTCGTGCGGTATAAAACTAGCATCGTAAGAATTGCTGAAATCAAAATGGCCTGCTGCTTTAATGAAACGGTTACGAAGGTCTTTCGAGTGTCGGACCGTCGCGGCAGCGTCCAATCGGTGTGATGCAACGTTTGCGGAACGGAATTTACTTAACGCTGATTGGACACTGCCACGTCGTCGACGCTAAAAAGACGCTAGAGTGGAAGAGGCCTGGGCCCTAACCATGAACTGTTAAAACAATCACAAATCTGTCAAACATTATCATTTCTGTCAAATTTTGTATGAAATGTCGTACTTGACAGATTTGACAACTTTGAGATTGTTTTAAGAGTTCATGGTTATGGCTCTGAAATAGCCAAATTAGCTGAACCTGAGATCATGGCAGGACCAGCCGATTCTGTCAACGAAACTGCGCTGACTCCGACACTGAACTTAAAATTATCGAAGATAAGAACCTAATATGGTCCTACTTCATGACAAAAATAGGGGCTAAGTTCCCTTGTACTGCTAAGGTGAGTCTTAGAGCGAGTTTACCTTCGTGTTTCTTATAGAATCGACGTGCAGCTTATTTTTTAGGGTTCCGTACCCAAAGGGTAAACGGTTATTAGTAATAACTAAGACTCTGCTGTCCGTCTGTCTGTCTGACTATCTGTCCGTCTGTTACCAGAACGTATATTATGAACCGTCAGAGTTAGACTGTTGAAATTTTCGCAGATGATTTATTTCTGTTGCCGTTATAACTACAAATATTAAAAACCAAAATAAAATAAATATTTAATGGGGCTCCTATACCACAGCCATGTTTTTTTTTTGCTTGTTTTTTATAGATAGTGGTGCCGGTTTTTTTCTGATTTTTATGTTAGTACAATAAAGCTCCTTTTGTGTCAAAAAGGATTTTCGTTACTCCTTGCTTTAATCCAATATTTGAGCTTTTTTTGTAAAATAAATATATTTTACTCAAAAATGTGGTTTAAAAAACAGTGTAAAAACTAAAACTATATTGTTTAAGAAGACAATCTTATAATAGACAGCAGCTCATGTAAATTTGCATCAATTCGAGCAAAAGCTCATTGCTCATTTCTACTTACCAATCAGTTGTTTTACGAGCGTAAACCAGCTTGGCCTAATAATTATACCAAATAATTGTCTGTCCGTCAATTAAAGCCGAAGCTTCTAATTAACTAAATAATAAATTACAAGACCCATTCCAATAATTTTGCTTTTGAAATCAACAAAATACTCGCTTTATTTTGCGGTTTGGTTACCGAAGTTTGAAGGTTAATTATTTACAAGTTGATAATTTGTTTCATTATTTGTTCAAAATGTCTTTATTTACACATTATTAAGACACTATTTAATTACACAAAATTACAACATAACAATTAAATTGTTAAGTTTTATTTTGCTTTTCAAACAGTGCAGTGTAATCTAAGAACCTTACGCGGTCCATGCACGGTCAAAATATCGTTACTTTTAACTTTCGCGTTGCATAATTTGAAACTCAATGAAACGGGAATTAACGCGATCATAATTTAGGTACAAAATATTACCATTTGCCTGAATTTTCGATCGGGTTACACCGACCGTGGTCACAGGCTGACTGGAACAGCGATGTCTTCACTCCGTATGAGAGGCAGATTCTTCATCTACCCTCATAATATTACTATCACGCCAAGTACCGTCACACACTACACTCACTGTGTCCCTATTCTGCACACTAACCGCCGCGTCCGTATTCAGGTGAACACTCGATGTGATGATGTGATGTGATGTGACAAAAGAGGTAACATTTTGTACCTAAATTATGATCGCGTAATTCCCGTTTCATTGAGTTTCAAAATATCGTTTTATTAATCAAATGATACTCTTACATTAGGTATAGGTATTGAATAAAAGTAAATAAATAATTATCTGTAATAAACTTTATAGAGTTTGTATAATTTTCCAAGATACTTCAAGCCAATATGCTAAAACATAATATTTTATTGTACTCCAACATTTACCCGACTGCCAATGTAAATCATTATCATAATATTATAAAGTTTTTATATTCATGTTTGTTCTAGAATATATAATAAATTTTGTTTTTAGTTAAGAAAATTTTATCTCTCTGAAAGTCAGCATTTTCATTTTTACCTATCTTACCACATTTTTTGAGCTCTAATTAAAGAAACTCCAATTTAATATCAATTTTACCCCAACTCAGTCACAGAATACATCTAAAAATACCAGTGTGTTTAGGCTCGCGTCTCGTCTGTCGTCCCAAAACGCCTACTCCAGTAAAAAGTTTTGCAGTGAGTTGATTAAAATAGAAATAGCTTGGTAACCCGGGGTAACCCAATTTGAGAATTTATACAATTCAAACAATCATTTTTTTTTTATTCAAAACAAAATCCACAGCCCTTAAATAACAAAGTTATAAAAACTTACATTATAGACAAACGGCCAATAACGGATTTACATTTTATAGCCAGGTACATTTTAAGCCTGCCAAAAGTTAATATCCTTAATCTTACCTATTTTGTGTGTGTGTGTGTGTGTGTGTGTGTGTGTGTGTGTGTGTGTGTGTGTGTGTGTGTGTGTGTGTGTGTGTTTGTGTGTGTGTGTGTGTGTGTGTGTGTGTTTCTTATAAGTAAAAGCCATGCTATGGCCTTGTTGACAAATTAAGATTAAGTAAAATTATATTATCGAACATTATGTGGGAAAAACTAGTAAAAAAGTCGGGTTCGATCCTCGTTTCATGTCAGTTTAGATAACAAACGATTCGCGTATCGTTTACCTCGTAGCACAAATATGCACAATGATACCTATTGGATGATAAATTTACTTCGAAACAATTGGAGATATTAAAAAAACAATCTGTATTTGATTAAGAAAAAAAAAGTCAAATCTTACTATCTTTTAAAAATAATATGTTAACCAATGAATCGTGCCTGACCATGTGTCAATGTAAATTAAATACTCTTAAGGTTAGTACTGACCGGCATTAAGAGGCGTAGTATAGGTACGTAACATGTTACAAAGCAAGCATTCGTGCAGACAGACCCAAAAAACCGGCCAAGTGAGAGTTGGACTCGGGCACGATGGGTTCCACACCATTATCTAAAAACGAGCAAAAACAACACGTTTTTTGTATGGGAACTTTATTTTATTCAGGTTTTTAGTATTTGTTGTTATAGCGGCAACAGAAATACATCATCTGTGCAAATTTTAACTGTCTAGCTACCACGGTTCATGAGATACAGCCTGGTGACAGACGGACAGACAGAAAGACAGACTGAGACAGACGGACAGCGGAGCCTCAGTAATAAGGTCCCGTTTTACCCTTTGGGTACGAAACCCTAAAAAGACGAGACGTCAACGAATTTTAGCACACCGCGTAACGTAACATATTCGCTCCGAATATCGCACTACGCAGCGTAACGCTAGTCTCTACCCACCTTTAGGAAAAGAGCTACCCTCATCGGTTATCATATCGTTGCAAACGCAAAAAAAACGTATTTCTGATTCAATAGGCCGGTTTTTATCAATTCGTGCACACCCTGTATATAACCGCGACTTTACCGGCTGGTCAGTCGCGATAGTCGCGTCCGGTGAGCCTCAATAGCCGGGTACCCGGATATTTGAACCGTGTGGTGGCTTCGGTCAATTTTAGATTAGACTTTGAATTATTCGCGCTGCTGCTTTTGGTATTGTCGTTTTTAGGGTTCCGTAGTCCTGACAAGGAACACTTGAAGTTTCGTCATGTTTGTCTACCTACCTGTCTGTCTGTCCGTCCGAGGTTTTGCTTGGAGACTGTTGACTGTAGAGAGTTGTAATTTTGTGGAAATATATTATGTAAATCAATCACGCCGACAAAATGGTAGAATAAAATTTTGAAAAATATTTTTTTGGGGTAACTCCCATACATGTAACGTGGGGATGATTTCTTTTTTCATCGCCTACCCCATCGTGTGGGGTATCGTCGAATAGGTCCCTGAAAATGTAATTTTGAGTAGGGCGTCCCCCCTCCCCCCACCTCTAAAATCTAAACTATAATTGGCAACTACGTAACCCTATACTGCGCGTGGCACGATACGCACTTGGCTGGTTTTTAGTAAATAGCACATTGTAGCTTGAAATATTTAATGTAGTGTAGCTATAGTTATAGCTACCACGATAGTTAGAGATAGCTGAAACCGTTGAGAAGGCAGAAGAAACGCCACAGCACGTGCTTATGGAATGCGGGCGCGTGGCAGAACAACGGGCACGGATTCTCCAATCACCAGCATCACTCCCGAAGGCCTTCTAGAGCCTGAAAAGGCTGCTGACCTTCTTGGATGACCTGGGCTGGTTGGAGTAAGGAAAAAGATGCAGCACATGCAATAGCCCAATCAAGAGGGTAAGTGCGGAAACAGTCCAGCTAAACTAAACTAAACCGTTGACAAGTAAGAAGGTTCTCAGGTTGACCACTGGCAAGAGGCAGCACTGTCGTTGCGACTGTGACACCTGTATCTGGCTGTTTAATTACTTATGTACGCGAGTTTTTAATAAAATTTATAGCAGCAGTATTATGCTCTATGCCTCTTTTAAGGGGTGAAGTGAACGTGTTCTAGGTGCATAAAGTGAATAATTGTTAAGACTTTCCGAAACTGCTAAATAACCGTATTTTTTTGGGATTTTAAACCCACTCTGAACATATATACGTGGTTTGATCAACATTGTACTGGAATTAGCTTAACCATCACAAAATAAATCTATGTTTTACTGCATAAACTCCATTTTACATAAATTTCAATATTTCTACCATCGGCCAAAAGTATATTTTCACAATTTATGTTCAACATCGATTGGCTTATGTACGCGTACCTACAATGCTTAATTGAAGAGTTATAAACATACCTTTTCGTTTTTTACATCGTACATCGAATTAAACATACTATTCGGAGACTGAGCGAATACATTTGATATTGGATTTTTTGTTTTTAAAAGTTGAGAACCAGTGTAGCGTATATAAGTTTGTGAAACTTCAAGCGGAAGCGCAGAGTTCAAAATAATTAATTATGAATTCAAAATTCTCTTATTTTTTCATACTTTCTCGGCTTGATTTGCTTGGGGTAAAACTTATTACTAATATTATGTAATTAATAATTTAATTTATCTCGACATTTCTATCATGAGTATTTTTGACCAATAAAACCAATTTATTTCTGCAAAACAAATCTGTCGAGCAATCTATCTATGTTTCATGTTATTTTAAAAAAGAAGTATTAACTTGTAAAACTGCGTTAACAAACTAAATTAAAGTTTTAAATAGGAAACAATGTTGCTGGCAGTGTTATTTCTGTGAACTCAACATTTTCTTTACTGACTACAATAACATCACTAAGAATATCTGTTGAGTATAATTAAATTTTCAACGAGATACCTACTAAGTAGGGACAAACTAAAGCTAGATTCAGTAGGGTCACTCTCGTTAGATTTCAGGGCGGTAACCACGAACTCTTAAAACAATCTCAAATCTGTCAAACATTATCAAATCTGTCAAATTTAGTATGTAATGACGTACCAAAATTGACAGATTTGACAGCTTTGAAATTATTTTAAGAGTTCATGGTTACATTACAGCTGTCGTTCTACACACCCCGTGCTAGATTGTCAGCCATAGACACTTCATTACTTTTAAACTTTCGCATTGCTTAATTTTAACACACTTAAACGGGAATTAACGCAATCCTAATATTATTATAAAGGCACAAAATTTTACCTGTTTTGCCTGATGTTTCGACCGGGTTACTTACGTAGAAACTTAGTCCAATAAATATAAGTTTATTGTACCTCTTTCAAGATCGATATTTTATAGGTAACATTTCCAGCAATTCCTTTGCATGGATTGACAAAATTTTTTAGAATTTAAAACAGGAATTCTAAAAATCCTTAGTTAGGAGTGAGTCTACTAAATCTACTTATATTGTGATAGAGAGTCCTATCTGTCCACCTCAGTTGTTTTGATATCTTTTTGCTAGAGGTATGTCTTCTGCAGTAAAATGTGTATTATCTTCAAGTTTTTCAATTTCAACATTACAAAGTTTTATTAAAACAAAAGCTCGGATGGATGCAACCATGTTTTGTTGGCTGGTTACAAAGATGTGAACACATAAATGCTCAGTTTTGCAAATAAACAGCACCTAACTATAAAAAGCCATGTATTTGTTTTAAAATTTTGTGCAAAATAAATAAATAAATTGTTTCCACAATCACACCAATTATCTAGCCCCAAACTAAGCAAAGCTTGTGCTATGGCGACTAGATAACGGATAAACATAATTAAATACGTTTATAAACATCCATGACTTAGGTGCAAATGCTCGTGCTCATCACACTAACATTTGCCCCTCGCGGGATTCGAACCCGCAACCGCCAGGCATTGTAGTCCGGAGCGCGAACCACTACACCAGACGTTCGTCAAATAGACGACATATTTGTACAAAAGTATGATGAGGGAGAGGTCTAATATTTTTTATGCTGATGATGATAAGGCTTTTATCGTTGCTTTTTCATCATCGTCATTTTAGCCGCAGGACTTCCACTGCTGAACAAAGGCCTCCCCCAGTGACTTCCAGATCGGCCGGTTGTGCGCGGCCTGCATCCAGTGGCTTCCTGCAACCTTTACCAGGTCGTCTGTCGACCTTGTGGATCGACCCACGCTGCGCTTGCCGGCACGTAGACGATGACATAATGACTTTAACTAATGGAAAAATAATATAAAAGCTTGCGGACATTCAATGGTCATGGGGGAAGATCTCATATCTTGGTAAATAACAATTATCATTATCAACTGATAACTAAAGATAAGAGTGCAGAGGTTTACCCTATTTTAAAATAAAGTAAAATATAAATTTAATAATAATATGATTAAGATTAATAATGTAATAATAATTTATAAGCATATATCCATTGATGTTACTAACCCTAGCATATAAGTAAATTGTTATTAACCCTGTTTATGGACCTGGTCTGAAATAAAAATATATCGGGTGTAAAAAAAGGCTTAACGAAGCCGAATACTACATATTATACGCATTATTACGATTTTTTTTTTTTACACTATACCTGGGAAATGACGGGTTACCGAGTTTTTGACAGTCAAAGTTACAATTTTTTTTCAAAGATTTTTACAAAATTGACTTCTGTTTGATAATACTAAAATTTTTTTCAAAGAAACATGATACACTTACACTTGCGGGTTAGAAATAAGTTATTTTTTAATATCCAAAAATAAAAGTCATTTCTCAGCAATTTTTTTTGTTGCATTCTACTTGGTTTTATGTATAGTATTCGTGATTTAAGGCTTCGTTAAGCCTTTTTTTACATCCTGTATTAAATTAAATTAAATTTAAGTGGTATTTACCTATGTGAATACCTACTTACAGAAGTTTGATTCCACGAGCTAGGTACAATGTGAGGTGAGATAAGCGGATAAGTTAGCGAAACATGTTTGAATATTATTTTCAAATGTAACACCTCATAACATGTACCGTGTTTCTCGTGAATAAATTTAATTAAATGAACTTCTTTTATAGCTTAAACCAATGCCGCTTATGCAACCTTTTTCAACATTTAAATGTATAATTCTACCATTCGCCCAAGTCCCAAATCTTTTTCCTTCGTTCCACACAATTTGCCCGGAACACAATAAATATTCCGGTGACGCAACTCTCCTGACATTATTTGGCCAGGACCAGGAAAATGGACCTAAAACAACAATTGCTTTAGAAATAACGATAATATTGATTGTTGGAAATGTACCTAGGAGTTTTGATTGTACATTATACAGGATGGACCAAAATATAGTGTAAAGACGAAGTCCAGAGAAAGAGCACCCCTTATGTGTAAACGGTTCACTACTGTTACCATTCAGACGACCTCGTAGCCGAGAGGCGAGCACACCGGACTTTAAATGGCGCCGCCATCTCTGAGGTTCCGGGTTCGATCCCCGGTCGGGTCAATGTAGAAAACGAACTTTTCTATATTAGCTCGGGTCTGGGTGTTGTGGTACCGTCGTTGTTTCTGATTTCTATAACCCAAGTGCTTTCGCTACTTACCTTAGGATCAGAGCAATGTATGTGATGTTGTCCAATATTTAATATTTATTTATTTACCATTGAGGTATAGTGTACTAGCGTACAGTACATTATACCGCAATGACTGTTACAGGAATCTTTTATATAAAACAGTAGTATAGTAACTAATCAAAATTAAAATTGATACGGAATAACGCGCGAAAGTACAAGTACGATGTGTAGTAGAATGATGTCCCGATGACAGATGAAAGCTAGTGCCGGGAACCGCTTATAGGGATGCTCCCATTAATCGATTCCTCGCTAACAATACCGTGTACACGTTGTAGTTTTGAACAGTAGCTAATATCGTTACTGTTTTAACTTGTTACTTTACGTTACTGCTGTTACTTTAGGAGGCAAATATAAATAATAAAAATAAATTTTCAACTTTCTTGTTGCATTTTTTAATTATTTAACACTACACAGCACTGTGTAGTGTTAATTACATAGGCCAAAAGGTCGGGACAAATAATAAATAAAAAAGGTTTGTTGCATAATACCCGTGCTGTGTAGTGTTAAATAGGCAAATATGTTCATAAATACAAATTTTACCATGAGATCGAAATTGAAATCATGCAAAAATAATTGTTGCCCATTACGTTATTACCAAAGTGTTAACGCTCTCTTTGAATTTTGCAACTCCAGGCAAAATTACATTATTCGGTATACGTAATACAGTGCTCGTTCTTTACTTTAAGACCTTGAAAATTGGCGTGTCATTTGACGTATTTTTTATTGGCCACATAGTTATAAACAGTAGTTAATTGAAATAACGTTATATGGTTTTGCTTTTCTAAAATAGGTGAATAGTTTGATTTACAATAAAAAAAAACAATTGTAGATCGATCTGAAACCATTGAGCCATTTAATGACAGACAAACTAACGCTAGGTACGTTATTATGAATAGGTGACGCTACGTTAGTTTGTTTATCACTACAAAAACACTGCATTAAGCTAAAAAAGAAACAGTTTACAAACAACATTCTTTCTTATTACAAGCTTTACAGAACTGCAGTAATAGCATCTTGCAAAAACTCTTTACAAAATTTTCGTTCAACCCTAAAATGCTAATGGCTCATTTCCATATAAAGCTGGCTAGTAAGCGACCCTCTTCTAAAACGGGTCAAGAGTGCGCAGTCAACACTCGCAGAAACTACAATTAACTCGCGCCGAATGTCAAAGGCTAAGTCTGAATAGGCCCTTACTCTTTTTACGGGCGTATTATGCAATGTTACAAAGGATTAGTTTGAGAAAATGCGAGCAATTTGGTTGTGATGGAAATGGTTGACGTTTCAAGTCCTTATATTCGAAGACTAGCTGTTGCCCGCGACTTCGTACCCGTGATCTTTAGTTTATTCATAAAAGAATATAATCAGCAACACCTATAGTGAATTATCATCCAAACATAAATCAGGAAAGGTAAAATTTACGAGATTTAAAAGTAGATTCACATCACATCACCAGCCTATATCAGTCCACTGCTGACACAGGCCTCTCCAAACGGATTTTGCCATAATCGCCACGCTCGGCAGGCGGGGTGGCGATCGCAGTTTGGCCAATGGTGGAGAGGAGACGCTGCTGCCCGTCTTCTTGTGGCGGTTCTCCTGTAGTCGCCTCTTACGACACCCATAGGAAGAGAAGGGGTGGTGCAATTCTTTTAACGTGCCGGCATCGCACGACACAATACAGCGTAAAAGTAGATTAAGTTACGCCTAATATTAGCTATCTACCAGTAAAAGTCCCGTCAGAATCTGTCCAATCGTTTCGGAGATTAGCTGGAACAAACAGACAGATAGACAAAAATACGTGCGCCAAATTTCAGCGCAATCCGTTTAGTGGTTTGAGCTGTACGTTGACAGATCAGTCAGTCAGTAATGGTTGCCTTTCATACATATATAGATTTATTAGCAGGGTCAAGGAGTATGTTACTGTTACATACTCGTTAACCCTGTAGTGTTGTAACAAATTTTATGTGTAACTTATGTGGAATAAGTTACACATAATAATTATATTCCATATATATATTTATGTGTATGTAGATACATACCGTCATATTGATAAACAGATTGAGAAAAGAAAATTTAGGATTTTAATGAGAACTGAAAAAAATCATTTCAATTGTTTTAATATAGTGGTACCACTATGTTAAGACAGAGAGTTGAGAGAGCGGAAACAGCCCAGCTAAACTAAACCGTTGAGAAGTAAGAAGGTTCTCAGGTTGACCACTGACAAGAGGCAGCACTGTCGTTGCGACTGAGACACCTGTATCTGGCTGTTTAATTACTTATGTTATACAAAGAGTACGCGAGTTCTTATTAAAATTGATAGGAGCCGGAAGTATTAAGCTTTTGGCGTCTTTTGAGATGTGAAGTGAACGTGTTTTAAGTGCATAAAGTGAATAAATAAATAAATAATAAATATTGGACAACATCACATACATTGCTCTGATTCTAAGGTAAGTAGCTAAAGCACATTTGTTATAGAAATCAGAAACAACGACGGTACCACAACACCCAGACCCGAGACAATATAGAAAAGTTTTCCACATTGACCCGACCGGGGATCGAACCCGGAACCTCAGAGATTGCGGCGCCATATACAGTCCGGCGTGCTCGCCTCTCGGCTACGGAGGTCGTCAAAACAAGTGAACAATTGTTAAGATTTTCCGAAACTGCTAAGTAACCGTATTTTTTTGGGATTTTAAACCTACTCTGAAAATATACACCGTGAATTTTTAATTACCCGAGAAAATTAACTAACATACTCAGATATCGATATACATGCGAATAAAAAAAATTTTTTTTATGGAAAATTTATTTAAAAGTTCCCTAACATTCTTTAAAAAATATGCACCATAAAAGCCCTGCTAATTCAAATAGTAATCATTATCATTCCAACATTAACGGAACCAAAATCCACCTAATTTGGTCGCGTAATATTGGCGTACGGAAGGAATAGCTATGAATGATTTTTTTTCCATTCATAGTTATTCCTTCCGTGCGCCAACGCCGTACGCCGTTCCGTTTTTTTTATTCGCCAAATTCGATGTATATCGATATCTGAGTATGTTATTTAATTTTCTCGGGTAATTAAAAATTCACTGTGTACGTGGTTTTATCAACATTGTACTGGAATTAGCTGAACCATCACAAAATAAATCTATGTTTTGCTGCATTAACTCCATTTTACATAAACTTCAATATTTCTACCATCGGCCAAAAGTATATTTTCGCAATTTATGTTTAACATCGATTGGCTTATGTACCCGTACCTACAATGTTTAATTGAAAAGTTATAAACATACCTTTTCGTTTTTACATGGTACATCGAATTAAATATACCATGCGCAGTCTGAGCGAATACATTCGATATTGGATTTTTTGTTTTTAAAAGTTGAGAACCAGTGTAGCGTATAGAAATTGTTTGTGAAACTTCAAGCGGAAGCGCAGAGTTCGAAATAATTTATTATGAATTTAAAATTCTCTTATTTTTTCATACTTTCTCGGCTTGATTTGCTTGGGGTAAAACTTATTACTAATATTATGTAATTAATAATTGAATTTATCTTGACATTTCTATTATGAGTATTTTTGACCAATAAAACCAATTTATTTCTGCAAAACAAATCTGTCGAGCACAGTGCCGTGTGGTGCCGGCACGTCAAAAGAATAGCACCACCCCTTCTCTTCCTATGGGGGTCGTAAGAGGCGACTACAGGAGAACCGCCACAAGAAGACGGGCAGCAGCGTCTCCTCTCCACCATTGGCCAAACTGCGATCGCCAACCCGCCTGCCAAGCGTGGCGATTATGGCAAAATCCTCCTTTTGGAGAGGCCTGTGTCCAGCAGTGGACTGATATAGGCTGGTGATGAGCAATCTATCTATGTTTCATGTTATTTTAAAAAAGAAGTATTAACTTGTAAAACTGCGTTAACAAACTAAATTAAAGTTTTAAATAGGAAACAATGTTGCTGGCAGTGTTATTTCTGTGAACTCAACATTTTCTTTACTGACTACAATAACATCACAAAGAATATCTGTTGAGTATAATTAAATTTTCTACGAGATACCTACGAAGTAGGGACATAATAAAGCTAGATTCAGTAGGGTCACTCTCGTTAGATTTCAGGGCGGTAACCACGAACTCTTAAAACAATCTCAAATCTGTCAAATTTAGTATGTAATGACGTACCAAAATTGACAGATTTGACAGCTTTGAGATTATTTTAAGAGTTCATGTTTGCACTACAGCTGTCGTTCTACACACCCCGTGCTAGATTGTCAGCCATAGACACTTCATTACATTTAAACTTTCGCATTGGATAATTTTAACACACTTAAATAGGAATTAACGCGATCCTAATATAAAGGCACAAAATTTTACCTTTTGCTTGATTTTTCGACCGGGTTACTTACGTAGAAACTTAGTCCAATAAATATAAGTTTATTGTACCTCTTTCAAGATCGATATTTTATAGGTTACATTTTAAGCTGTTCATTTGCATAGTATTGACAAAAATTTGTAGGAAATTGAAACGAGAATTCTAAAAATCCTTAGTTAGGAGTGAGTCTACTAAATCTACTTATATTGTGATAGAGAGTCCTATCTGTCCACCTCAGTTGTTTTGATATCTTTTCGCTAGAGGTATGTCTTCTGCAGTAAAATGTGTATTATCTTCAAGTTTTTCCATTTCAACATTACAAAGTTTTATTAAAACAAAAGCTCGGATGGATGCAACCATATTTTGTTGGCTGGTTACAAAGATGTGAACACATAAATGCTCAGTTTTGCAAATAAACAGCACCTAACTTTAAAAAGCCATGTATTTGTTTTAAAAAAAATTGCAAAATAAATAAATAAATTGTTTCCACAATCACACCAATTATCTAGCCCCAAACCAAGCAAAGCTTGTGCTATGGCGACTGGATAACGAATAAACATAATTAAATACGTTTATAAACATCCATGACTCAGGTGCAAATGCTCGTGCTCATCACACTAACATTTGCCCCTCGCGGGATTCGAACCCGCAACCGCCAGGCATTGTAGTCCGGAGCGCGAACCAGTACACCAGACGGTCGTCAAATAGACGACATATTTGTACAAAAGTATGATGAGGGAGAGGTCTAATATTTTTTTATACTGATGATGATATGGCTTTTATCGTTGCTTTTTCATCATCGTCATTTTAGCCACAGGACTTCCACTGCTGAACAAAGGCCTCCCCCAGTGCCTTCCAGATCGGCCGGTTGCGCGCGGCCTGCATCCAGCGTCTTCCTGCAACCTTTACCAAGTCGTCTGTCGACCTTGTAGATCGTCCCACGCTGCGCTTGCCGGCACGTAGCCGATGACATAATGACTTTAACGAATGGAAAAAAAATATGAAAGCTTGCGGACATTCAATGGTCATGGGGGAAGATCTCATATCTTGGTAAATAACAATTATCATTATCAACTGATAACTAAAGATAAGAGTGCAGAGGTTAACCCTATTTTAAAAAATAAAGTAAAATATAAATTTAATAATAATATGATTAAGATTAATAATGTAATAATAATTTATAAGCATATATCCATTGATGTTACTAACCCTAGCATATAAGTAAATTGTTATTAACCCTGTTTATGGACCTGGTCTGAAATAAAAATATATCGGGTGTAAAAAAAGGCTTAACGAAGCCGAATACTATATATTCTACGTATTATTACGATAATTTTTTTTACACTATACCTGGGAAATGACGGGTTACCGAGTTTTTGACAGTCAAAGTTAAAATTTTTTTTCAAATATTTTTACAAAATTGACTTTTGTTTGATAATACTAAACTTTTTTAAAGAAATAAGTTTTTTTTAATATCTAAAAATAAAAGTCGTTTCCCAGCATTTTTTTTTTGCATTCTACTTGGTTTTATGTATAGAATTCGTGGTTTCGTTAAAGGCTTCGTTAAGGCTTTTTTTACACCCTGTATTAAATAAAATTAAATTTAAGTGGTATTTACCTATGTGAATACCTACTTACAGAAGTTTGATTCCACGATCTAGGTACAATGTGAGGTGAGATAAGCGGATAAGTTAGCGAAACATGTTTGAATATTATTTTCAAATGTAACACCTCATAACATGTACCGTGTTTCTCGTGAATAAATTTAATTAAATGAACTTCTTTTATAGCTTAAACCAATGCCGCTTATGCAACCTTTTTCAACATTTAAATGTATAATTCTACCATTCGCCCAAGTCCCAAATCTTTTTCCTTCGTTCCACACAATTTGCCCGGAACACAATAAATATTCCGGTGACGCAACTCTCCTGACATTATTTGGCCAGGACCAGGAAAATGGACCTAAAACAACAATTGCTTTAGATATAACGATAATATTGATTATTGGATATGTACCTAGCTGTTTTGATTGTACATTATACAGGATGGACCAAAATATAGTGTAAAGACGAAGTCCAGAGAAAGAGCACCCCTTATGTGTAAACGGTTCACTACTGTTACCATTCAGACGACCTCCGTAGCCGAGAGGCGAGTACGCCGGACTTTAAATGGCGCCGCCATCTCTAAGGTTCCGGGTTCGATCCCCGGTCGGGTCAATGTAGAAAACGAACTTTTCTATATTGGCTCGGGTATGGGTGTTGTGGTACCGTCGTTGTTTCTGATTTCTATAACACAAGTGCTTTCGCTACTTACCTTAGATCAGAGCAATGTATGTGATGTTGTCCAATATTTAATATTTATTTATTTACCATTGAGGTATAATGTACTAGCGTATAGTACATTATACCTCAATGACTGTTACAGGAATCTTTTATATAAAACAGTAGTACCTATAGTAACTAATTAAAATGAAAATTGATACGGAATAACGCGCGAAAGTACAAGTACGATGTGTAGTAGAATGACGTCCCGATGACAGATGACAGCTAGTGCCGGGAACCGCTTATAGGGATGTTCCCATCAATCGATTCCTCGGTATCACTACCATGTACACTTTGTAGTTTTGAACCGTAGCTAATATCGTTACTGTTTTAACTTTACGTTACTGCTGTTACTTTAGGAGGCGAATATAAATAATAAAAATAATAATAATAAAATTTAAACTTTCTTGTTGCATTTTTTAATTATTTAACACTACACAGCACTGTGTAGTGTTAATTACATAGGCCGAAACGTCGGGACAAATAATAAATAAAAAAGGTATGTTGCTTAATACCCGTGCTGTGTAGTGTTAATTAGGCAAATATGTTTATCAATACAAATTTAACCATGAGATCGAAATTGAAATCATGCAAAAATAATTGTTGCCCCATACGTTAATACCAAAGTAGAGTGTTAACGCTCTCTTTGAATTTTGCAATTCCAGGCAAATTGACATTATTCGTTATACTTAATACAGTGCTTGTTCTTTACTTTAAGACCTTGAAAATTGGCGTGTCATTTAAAGCATTTTTTTATTGACCACAGATTAAAAATCCTGGTTCGTTCCTCGCACAACGGCTTAGTTAACCATTCAGCGAGGAAACGCAGCCAGTTACCTTACCTACTTGCCTCATGGACACGGTTTTATTTTTGAGTAGGTATCTATTAAGTTTTAGGGTAAGTTAGTTAAATCTAAAGTTTTTTTATTGTAATGTATTTTCATGGTACTTGCTTATTTAACAAAAGTGAATAGTAAGTATACTTAACAGTAACAAGAAAATTTGACAATAAAACATTCGGAATGAGCACCTATTCAAACATATATCCAATATACAACCGTAGCGTTAGTTGCTTTACTTTGTGTATCACTACAAAACACTGCACTAAGCTAAAAAAGAAACAGTTTACAAACAACATTCTTTCTTATTACAAACTTAACAAAACTGCAGTAATTGCATCTTGCAAAAACTCTTTACAAAATTTTCGTTCAACCCTAAAATGCTAATAGCTCATTTCCATATAAAGCTGGCTAGTAAGCGACCCTCTTCTAAAACGGGTCAAGAGTGCGCAGTCAACACTCGCAGAAACTACAATTAACTCGCGCCGAATGTCAAAGGCTAAGTCTGAATAGGCCCTTACTCTTTTTACGGGCGTATTATGCAATGTTACAAAGGATTAGTTTGAGAAAATGCGAGCTATTTGGTTGTGATGGAAATGGTTGACGTTTCAAGTCCTTATATTCGAAGACTAGCTGTTGCCTGCGACTTCGTACGCGTGATCTTTAGTTTATTCATAAAAGAATATAATCAGCAACACCTATAGTGAATTATCATCCAAACATAAATCAGGAAAGGTGATTTAAAAGTAGATTCACATCACATCACCAGCCTATATCAGTCCTCCTTTTGGAGAGGCCTGTGTCCAGCAGTGGACTGATATAGGCTGGTGATGAAATTAGAACTGAGAAAAATCATTTCAATTGTTTTAATATAGTGGTACCACTATGTTAAAAGACACAGAGTTGACAGATTTTTCTGTTTTTAAAAAGCATCCTTAATAGTATTTTTTGCTTTTGCAAAGGTACATGCTATCAAGAGTGGCATTGTTGATAAAATAGTTATCTATCACAACTCTGTGATGACTATTTTATTTATTGAGTCAATAACGGTAAACAATGGCAGAAATCCGGATTTAATTATTTACTCACAGCGCAAGTCATTCATCAAGCTCTGATTCATGACCTGATTGTTTGGAAGCCATATATCAGGCTTGCTTTATTAACACTAGGCATTGACCATTTCAAACTGTTTGTTTTAGTTTTATAGAAGAGTCGTATGTTTTTTTTTTCAAATATTGTATCCGGCCCACTTTGGCTAAAATGTAATGGACACAGTATTATTTTGATTGAAGTAAAAGAAATGTTTACTTGGCGATTTTAGTACAAACATTTGTTTTTGATCACCGGTTAAATAGAATCTATAAACATTGTACTTCTTTTTTTCCAGTCTTTTATATCATTCTTCTTCTAATTTAGTTTCTTTCTTAAACCTCTAGTATAGTCATTAAACGATAAAAAAACGAAGAATCAACTACAATAATGTTACAAAGTCGTTCAATTCAAAGAAATGCGAATTAACCCTAATTGACGTCAAGAAGTGCATTAGCAGTCTTGAACCCATTACGGTCGACGAGACCCCGCTCTCTGATAGGGCTGTTACACCTACTATGTAAGAGAGCAGGTTAATTTGAGTAAATCATTGCTTCTGTAGGGTTAACCGTTTGTTTGTGATAATGTATTTCTGTTGCCGCTATAACAACAAATACTAAAAAACAGAATACATTAAATATTTAAGAGGGCTCCCATACAACAAACGTGTTTTTTTTTTGCCGTTTTTATCGATAATGGTACGGAACCCTTCGTGCGCGAGTCCGACTCGCACTTGGCCGGTTTTTCTATATTTTGCATTAATTATTTAATCTGAAATAGGTATATTTATATTGCAATCAAACTTCTTGTAAGTTTTTTTTCTAAAATTTATTTTGTAAAACGATATTCTAGCAAGCTTAAGAAAATTTATTATACTGTATGTATAAAAACTTTTTGTAAACTACATTTTGTTACTCAACCGACCGTGGTGACAGTCAGCCTGTGACCACGGTCGGTGTAACCCGATCGAAACGTCAGGCAAAAGAGGTAACATTTTGTACCTAAATTATGATCGCGTTAATTCCCGTTTCATTAAGTTTTAAATTATGCAACGCGAAAGTTTGAAAGTAATTACATTTTGTTAGTAGGCCATACACGGACTTATTACTAAAACAAATCAAGGGTAGGTATTATGTTGTATCACATCGTCGTATCGTCAAGTAAATCATGAATCACTTAAACGGAAAAAAAACTACATAAGGTCTCTCACAGAAGAACAGAGCTCTTAAACTTATCACGAAATCGGAACCGTTACATCGTGAATGTAATTTAGTAGTTGTTTTTAAAAATATCCAAACTTATTATTCTTCATCTTTTTCTTATACTTTTTGGGCATCTGACTAGAATTATAGTTAACAAATCAAAACAATACGACTGCAGTATTTTGTTTTTTGAAAGTTCATTATGGCTGAAAAGAACTTCGCTAGACGTCATAGGTTTTTAACTACGCGAGCTCAATTTAAATTGTCTTAGCTAAACCCGGAGTTTCGTCTTCGGAATCATTTTAAATGTAATAACCAGTATTTCCGCCTAATAATATCTTGTTCAAACGTAAACCATCTAAGAACAGAACAAAGCGATGAAAAGAATAAGATAAAACGGATGGAACTAATAGCAGAATTTAAAGAAACGACGAGAATTTTTGACGACCTCCGTAGCCGAGAGGCGAGCACGCCGGACTTTAAATGGCGCCACCATCTCTGAGCTTTCGGGTTCGATCCCCGGTCGGGTCAATGTAGAAAACGAACTTTTCTATATTGGCTCGGGTCTGGGTGTTGTGGTACCATCGTTGTTTCTGATTTCTATAACACAAGTGCTTTAGCAACTTACCTTAGGATCTGAGCGATGTATGTGATGTTCTCCAATATTTATTTATAAAAAAAAACGTTTTTCCGTACATTCTCATCGAGTTGCACTCGGGCCTTAGGGACTCTCCACAATAGCGTCTCGAAAGGCGTCAACGGCGTGGCAGCGTCCAATCAGTGTTGACACAGCGCGCGCGCAGCGGCATTTACTCAACGCTGATTGGACACTGTCACGACGTCGGCGCTCGAAAGACTTAAAGACTTAAGTATGAATCAGGTGATTTTTTCACCATCGATCTTCCATCATAAGAAAAGTTGTTTTTGTTGTATAATCAACTTCTACAGAGGACTTAACCTCACGTTTCACATACCATCCTGTATGGTACATATGCCTACACAATTTTTCCGATAAATCCCTTCCGCGAAATGAAAACAAAACATTTTCTGCATAAACTCGATACAACATAAAAATATCGTAAATTTTACGACGGGATCTCCCGTCATAAAATAATATTAGATCCGACTGGCCTATATTATCATTGATTGGCGTTGGCGTAGTGCGTGATCACAGAATTATGATAATAATTCCCTGCAGTCACGTTTACCTGTCTTGCTTTGTCCTCACAGGCAGAAATGAGACAGACTATTAAATGGGTCGTCAATCTGAAACATCATTGCATGTCTAGCCACATACAGTATGTTAATTAACGAAAGTCGTTCCCGTTAACTAAAATAGTAGCGTGGAGTACCTAGCGTATTTGCGCTGCTCAAATCCTATTCATAAGTCTCGTGACGTTGCCGTTTGGCGGTATTGAGGGAAAGTGGGCATAAATAGGGTGTGTAATTTTACGTATCTCTAAATTATTTTCTGTGATCTTTTAAAATAAAAACAATTTTTTTTTGTTGGGAATATTTTTTCTCATATGTACTGACATTATACTGTTACGGGTTAACGGGAACGCCTTTAGTTTATTATCATACTGTATAAACTGTGCTAGAATGCAAGCTCGGCATTCACACGGAATTACATCATAGCGGCCATGACACTCGACTGAAATATCATATTGCAAGTCACACAACGGCTGAAGGGTATACCACCACGATTAATATTATTATCCTAGCTTGGTTGAACAGTTAAGCGTTACCATGCGTACCAAATCAGCCGAATCAAGCCTTAAGGTTCGAAGGTTCCGTCCGCGAAAAACGAGACTTACACCTTTGCTTAGTTTACTTAGCACCAAATCGAACGATTCCATTTCGTATAGAACAATTAATGGATTTGCTTACAGAAATCTTAGATGCACACCCGAATGACTACATCGTGATCAGCGGCGATTTTAACTTACCAAATATTGAATGGATATCTGGAAGACCTGTGTTTCTTAAAAAAGGTAGTGTTGAAATTCAAACTGCTGCTTTTAATTTTATTCAAACGACATCCTATTATAATTTAAAACAATTTAATACGCTAATTAACTCACATAATAATACATTAGATTTGATATTCTCTAACTTCCCATTGGATATTCAGGTTTCCCACTGCCCAATTGTCAAAGAAGACAAGTTTCACCCCGCTTTTAATATAAAGGCTTGCGATATTACTTTATCGCCATTAAAGGAATCGCCTACCGTTAAATACCTATTTGCCAAAGCCGATTACATATCTATTAACGAGCAACTGTCTGAAGTTAATTGGGACTCAGTATTGCAAATAAGTAACATAGAAGAAACGATTAACAACTTTTACTCCCTTCTTAACAATTTAATATCAGAGCACGTTCCTCTTGTTTCTATTGTTGGTTCAAAGCGATATCCTGTGTGGTACAGTAAAGCATTAATCAAATTAATCAAAGAAAAGAACAAGACGCATAAACAATGGAAACGTCATAAAAATCCTATTGACTACTTATCATTCTCAACTTTAAGACGAAGGCAAAAGGAACTACAGAACAGCTGCTATAAATCATACTTAAATAATTCTCAAATAAACATAAAAAAGAACCCAAAATTATTTTGGACATACATAAAATCAAAAAGAAAAGCTACATCAAACTATCCCAATACTATGCGTTATGAGGGCGCTGCCCTAAATGGCGAGGAGGAAATCTGCGAAGCCTTCAATAGCTTCTTTCACAAAAATTTCAGCCAGCCAATGAATGATTATCCAGCTCAGATTCCAAACGGCACTGGTCACAGTACA
This sequence comes from Anania fuscalis, assembly GCA_950371115.1. NCBI lineage: Eukaryota > Metazoa > Arthropoda > Insecta > Lepidoptera > Crambidae > Anania > Anania fuscalis. The sequence goes on along the minus strand of OX493348.1, from coordinate 12,159,279 downwards.
TTAAGTAACATTGTGGTTAACAGATCTTACGTCCTAAGAATTTTAAAGCACCTAGATACCACAAAAGGGCCTGGCAGCGACGGTTTCCCACCTATATTCTTTAAATGCTGTGCGGAGTCTCTGGCTACTCCTCTAACCTATATCTTTAACCGTAGCCTACGAGAGGGTATTTGCCCAAACATATGGAAAATAGCACTCATAGTTCCTATACATAAAAAAGAATCAAAAATTTTGATAAATAATTATCGCCCTATATCAATACTAAATACTTTGAGTAAGATTTTAGAAAGAGTTGTTCATGATCACGTGTATCCGGTAGTCTGCCGCTCTGTGCCGTCACAACAGCATGGCTTTATCAGGGGTCGCTCCACCGCTACAAACTTGGCAATTTTTACTAATGACGTACTGCGAGGTATGGATGGTGGTGGCCAGGTTGATTCTGTGTACACGGATTTCGAGAAGGCATTCGATCGCGTAGACAACATCATACTTCTAAGCAAGCTTCATGATCTTGGTATTAATGGTAGTTTGCTGAGATGGACCGAGTCTTATCTACGGAATCGCAGTCAGATGGTTGTCATTGGAGGTCATAGGTCTGTTTATGTCACAATTCCCTCGGGTGTTCCACAAGGTTCGATACTCGGCCCGCTGTTATATGTTGCGTATCTATATGATATAGATCAGTGTATAAAACATGCAAAATTTCTAATGTACGCCGATGACACCAAAATTTACATGACTATACAATCATCAGCCGACTGTCTCAAACTACAGGAGGACTTATCCAGACTTGACTTTTATTATAAGCAAAATAGAATTGACATTAATACAAATAAATGTGTAGTAGTAACTTTTACGAGAAAAAACAAACCTATAACATTTGAATATAGTTTAAATAATGACAATTTAAAGCGCGACGTTTTGACGAAGGATCTCGGAATTTACCTAGATTCTAAACTAACATTCTCCAATCATATAACATATGTGATAAACAAGGCCTATAAGAACTTAGGTTTCGTTCTTCGCGCTAGCAAACCCTTCTCAGATACACACTGTTTAAAAGTTCTGTATTATGCTTACGTACGTAGTGTACTCGAATACTGTAGCGTCATCTGGAGTCCGCAGTACGTTACGTACATTCAGGACATAGAGTCTATACAGAGTAAATTTATTAAACATTTAAACTATAGACAACACAAACATTTTAATGCTTACGAGGACTCATGTCACTTTCACAAACTTCAACCTCTCGAAGGCAGACGTAAACTGCTCGAAATGTCCTTTTTGTATGAGGTGTGCTGTGGATCTATAGACTCTTGCGATCTATTAAATTTAGTCTTGAGCTTGAATGCTCCGTCTACTCGAACTAGACATACAGTGGCTACCTTATTTCATGTCCCTAGCACCCGCACGAATTATGCCCGTAACTCTGTTGTATATCGCATATTGCGATCATATAACAAACACTTTCATACTGTTGATCCATTTTGTACAAGTAAACAGTCATTTAGGAAGGGTATTCTGAGTATGATAAGCGAGATAAATGAATAAATATTAATGACACTCACACACACACAAACACACACACACACTGTCACAACAAATAAATCAATTTCTATTTTTTCTATAATATGCACATTGCTTGATTGTATGGTTTGAGTTCACGTTCCCCTCTTTAACATGTATTTTATTGTATATAATGTAAATCCAATACTGGCTGTCTGCTTTGTAATAAGAAAATGTTTTATGTACCTTCTTAAGAGCTGTAGATTTTGTAAATAAATAAAATAAATAAAAATAAACATGAAAAACAATATTTAAGGTATTAATGCTTAAAGAAGTAGTAGTTTGCCCCCTAAAAAGGTTGATTTTGTCTTTTTTCATTTACAAGATAAAAAGACATACATATTTAAACATTTAGGATACAAAAGCGTAATTTACGAATCCTACCCAATGATGAGGTTACATTAAAACTGTGTTTTTTTGTTTCAGGTAAGGTCTGTTTGTACTGTATGCTGATGTGAAGTATAACCTTCTGTCTTAATCTCTATTGTGATCTGCCAAAAGTTCAGGTAAACCTTTTGCATTCTTATTTTATTAAACAACAAGTCCCATCTCGATAAAACAGGATTTTAGATCGTGAAACACTTTTTTTATCTGGAAATACGCTAGCAAATTTGTGTCGTCTAAATAAACAAAATCTTACAAAAATAAAACATTTGCTCTGGCAAAATCAGAATAGATATTTTGTTTATAATGATAATGATGTATTTTGTTATGAAGGAATAGTTCTTTTCATAATAATATTCAATCATTACGGCAGAATGTACTTTAAATTAGTTTATTTTTACCTTTTTTTTTAATTTTCTCTGATAAATTATGTTTTAGTTTCATGGCATGAAGTCCTGTTACATCAAGCCCTGTTGTCAAGTACTTCTTACGAGTAGGTACTAGCAACAGCTAATAATAGAGAAAAATCTCTTACCACATAAAGATGACGCCGTCTATACAGTCTGTAGAAGAGATTAGGACACTCCCTAAAACTACGTGAACTAGCTGGTCATATACAACAGCTTTTTCTATGGGAGCAACACCGAAATCGAGATATTTTTTAGCTTCTCCATACAAACTCACTTACATTCCTCTATGATAATGTATGAAGAATCTGAACAAAAATCCACGATTTCGATGTTGCTCCCATAGAAAAAGTTGTTGTTTATGACCAGCTGATTACGTCGTTTTAAGAAGTGTCCCATTCTCTTGTACAACCTGTATTTTAATAGTTTGCGGTAGCTAGGAAAGGACATTCTCGCCCATTTCCTTTGTCAATCTTCTTTTTTTCTGTGTTAATACATTTTTTTCTTAATTTAACCTTATCAAGAACCTGATTCCCAATAGGTACCCACTCTACTTATCGAATGACACCAGAAGTAATCTTTTTCATTGTTCTCACACAAAAGCGGGGAACAATGACTGGGCTCGGGCTAATTACGAACTGAACTTCGAACAATGAGATTCTGTCTTGACGCGATAGTGGAAGGGTTGGAACTAAGTACGGTTTTAGGAATCGCACTGAAAGAAGTCCATCTGCTTTTGTTTTTGAGAACGATATTGTGATGTGCGCTGTTGGTTGCATGATGGGTATTAAAAGCAAGGCGAGTATTTGCCTGGCTTTTTCAGAAATTAAACCTCGAAATACGATGATTAGTCTTTTATTTTCGATGTTTTACAATCAGTAGTTCGCAGAAAAGTGCGTTACATTTTATAATGACGACGGTTAAGAAAAGTTAAATGTTGCCAACTGTAAAATTATAACTCAGTTTTACGGTTTAATTTAAATAACGTTACTAGAAATATATTATCATAGAATATATGTATCACAATTGAATTAAATACTCGATTATTCTCTTTATATAATGCTATGGTTATCTATGCGTTCAATATAAGATAAATATCAAATAATATACTATAAATCTAACAGTATTAGGATATTAACGTTGTATTATCTGAGTTTAAGTTGAAATACTTCTTGTATATACTTGACAATCAATATGGGTTAAATTGTAAGGTAGTGCCAATTTTTCAGGGACCACTCAGAATCAGTAACGAAATCGATCTAACACATTTTTGTAAAAAACAAACATTTGTAAAAGCTATAGCTACTGGCATTGTTTTATTCAATAACAATATTCAAAACTCATTGGTTTTATGAAGTTTTAAATAGAAGTAGTAAATTTTAATTTCGAATTGAAAGCACTTAAAATATGCTTCTGGCTAATGGAAGTTAAATATTTTGTTTCCATTTTGTTTTGCAACAATAGATAAAAAAACAAAAATACATGAATTTTATTTTACATCATTCAAAACACAAACTCAACTTTCAGTATTTTTCCTATAATAATGAATTGGATGTGAATTATTAACCGAATAAACGTCAAGCTTAGCTTCCTAGTGACTTTTAGCTTATTAAGGAGGCTAACGCTGCTAGAGAAGCAATATACTTATCTTAAAGACATAGACTACAAGTTATCAACAAACTCCAAATTCTGAGATTCACTTTATAGATCGATAAAATGTCGCTGCACTCAATAATACTCATTTATTCAAGGAGTATGCCCTCTTGCGGGCACGTCCATATTCTTTTGCGTAAAGATTTTTAGTAGGTATGAATTTTGAACTTATAAACATGTTGTTCAACAAGACTTGTTAAGCATCATCAATGCTTAGCGCCTGGCATATGGGTTGTGTTGTCTCTTGTTAATTTTATTTTAATCTTAAAATTTAAAAAACCGTTCAACGTCTAAAAATAACGGTAAAATACGTAAAACTCGTTGCTTATCGCATCCCGAATTCCTGCACATGTGAATTAAATTCCTCGAATGCGTTCAGATTTTTGAACAATCCCCAGCTTTCAAGAGGAATATTAATTAACTGGAAGCGGGGAGTGCTGCCCTCTGGCGGCGATTAAAAAACTCATTCGAGTCTACACATTTTACTGTCATACAAAATGTATTGTGGTGTAAGTCAGGAGAGAAAATCGTTTTATTACTCAATTTTGTAATATTAAAATGAGGTTGATATTGAGATGTTAGTTGGAAGGTCAAGGGTCAATAAAACGATCTGGACAGATTGCAGGAAACCGCTGAGTAAAGACTACTTCCAACCGGCCAACCTGGAAGTCATTGAAGGAGGCCTATGTTACGCAGTGGACGTCCAATGGCTAAAATGATGATTATGATATATGATAACAGGACAATAATTATTGACAATGGAAATAAAAACTCATAAAACTCATTTATTTCACACATATGTGCCGCAAAATCTATAATCAATTTAGGAGGCCGATGACAAATGAAATAGGTTGTACTAATGGCGGAATTAATGCTTATAACATTCTTTACAAGTATAAATATAGGACCAGGGCTATAACCATGAACTCTTAAAACAATCTCAAAGTTGTCAAATCTGTCAATTTTATATTGTTTTAAACTTTCATGGTCACTAACATTAGAATAGTTTGTTACGGGATTGCTACCATGTACCTTATTTTTGAGTTCCCGATATTTCGGCACTGTTGCAAGCGCCATGATCACGGAGTAACTGAAGATCTTGCGGGTAAGTTGTTAAGGGCAAACATATCGGTCTACCCTCTTTCTGTTAGTGTTACTGTTAGTGTTGTGTGTCGAGAACAGGTGCGAGAAAATAGTGAGTTTGTAGACAATGGTACCGACGCGTGCAATAAAAGACAGCGAAAGAGGGTAGACCGATATGTTTGCCCTTAACAACTTACCCGCAAGATCTTCAGTTACTCCGTGATCATGGCGCTTGCAACAGTGCCGAAATATCGGGAACTCAAAAATAAGGTACATGGTAGCAATCCCGTAACAAACTATTCTGTCAATTTTAGTACGTCATTTCATACAAAATTTGACAGAAATGATAATGTTTGACAGATTTGTGATTGTTTTAACAGTTCATGGTTAGGGCCCAGACATGAAATTTCATAGCACGTAGCAAAAATATTTTAATTTACAAACATCTAGGTATAAGTTTATCAAAAACATTTTTTTTTATTTACATACATCTGTATGTCTATCGAATACAAATAACCTCAGTCTCCAGCTCCCCTCATCTATTATGATCCTCATAAGTCAAAAAGTCGAGGCCATCACTCAAACCGCACACTGCACTGCACGGTTCAACCGCAACACTTTTGCAATCAGACGCATCGTTGAGCTGCAGTTATGTCGACAGTTTTATAAAACAAATGCGATGCTCTGATGTTTTATTCTGAGTACAAACAGCATTCAACATCTCAAGTATCAAAACATCATAATCCAGATGGATTCAAATACGAAACATCCTACGACCGCCGTCTTTTAGCAAGGGATATCATGTTTCCAAACGTTTAGAACGTTGTAAATGAAAATAGAATTCTAGAGACAACAAAGTTTATTTGCTTTAAAAAAATATTGATTTAAATCTAGTTATTGTTTTGAACAATTATCAACCGCAACACTTTTGCAATCTGACGCATCGTTGAGCTGCAGTTTTGTTGACAGTTTTATAAAACAAATGCGGTGCTCTGATGTTTTATTCTGTTTACAGACAGCATTTAACATGTCAAGTATCAAAACGACTTATTCCAAACGCATATCCAAATAGAAAACGTTATAAGTAATCTTTTAGCAACATATCAAAGACTAATGGCCTTACTACAAAAAGATAGACTAGTGATGAACACTTGTCTAAAGATTAGTCAACCAATTTGAAATGTTGACACATCAGACATTCGAGACATTATTAAGAAACATTTCAAATTGGTTGACTTATCTTTAGACAAGTGTTCAACACTAGTCTATCTTTTTGTAGTGAGGCCATAAGTTTTTAATCGTATAAAATAACGTTTTATAACAATCAGAAATCTATGGGAAAAAAAATCTAGAAAGAAATGCTAAAAGATATTAAACTTCATCATATCAGCCTGTTGCAGTCCACTGCTGGACATAGGCCTCCAAGGAGCGCCACAGCGCACGATCTCCCGCCCTTTGCATCCAGTCGCTGCCTTTATTATTATATTGCCTTCTTCAGAATTAAACTTATTGTTGTTAAAAATTATTAGTACCAACATGATTTGGCAAAATGCAGCCATATGACTTTGTTAAAACAACGAGATCCAACTAAAAATATATATTGTGTGAAAAAGAGGGTAAGTTGCGTAGAAAAAGTTTTGGTCCTGAATTCCTGATAAAAGATTTAAATGCTGCCGAGATCTATAGAGGTTCTTCCTTAAGGGTAAACCAACACTTTGATAGATAGATGTGAACTTACTGTAGATTGGTAAACAGCCTTATCTTTTGATTGAGATATCATTAAAGTTTGATTTTTCATATGCAAGGGATTGCAGACTAGAGTACCTATTTGATATTAATTTCAACTCGATACCTACATGCTTTTTTATGAATGGCCTTGACAGACAGACAGCAAAGAAAGAAGTGATCCAACAAGATTTCTTTAGTACCTTTTGAGGAACGCAAACCCATTTTTATATCTATTAAGATAGCATTAGGTATAAGTACCATTTAAGTAGAGAAATATCAAATGAGGCCAATAGGCTTATATTTGTGATTAATGATAATATTTTTGACACATTCAGCAATCTTGGAAACGCATCAAGCTTAAGTGTTAATTTATTCATTGCGTAATTTTATGTTTGCAATAAAACGATGTAATTTGTTTTAAAGCGTGTGCCTAAAATTTAAGCGCACACCGTTCCTTTACAGCCTCATCTTAATTTGACTTTCACATATTTAACTTCCTAACCGTAAATGCTCGTAACATCCGACAGTAAAACCTTTATCATAATATTTCAATACAAACTTTTTATCGCTCAAGTGAATAGATAAAAAACAAAACAGATAATTTAATATTTCACTCGAGTTTCGTTAAATAATACTACACGGATTAACATAAATTGAAACTTTACAAACAAACCGGGGAAATTATTAGAATTACAATAAAAGTTTAACTCAAAGAAAATTAACAAAATTTACGGAAGTGTGATTAAGTAATTAAGCTATTTATGTTAAGTCGAGTCGAAAGATAGAGCTTCATTTTGATTCAAAACCACGTTTTCATTTGTTTTCTTGGTGCCATTGTTTCGAAGAGGGCGGCAAATCATTTTGAGGAGTAATGAAGCACTGAAGTGTTTATAATTTGTTATGATAATCATAATGCCATGCCATAATAATCATAACTCAGACTTTCTTGACATTATTTTTGCTAAGACAAAGATTTAAAATAAACATTTAATACATTTTATTTGATTATTTCTTAAGTAGCAGTTTGTGAGAGACCTGTTTTTCAAATAACTAGGCTCTTAACACATTACGCGTGCTACGCTGCGTTTACCAAGGTTTACTTTTGCATATTCATTTAAGTATAAAAGAATAACGATGACCTGAAAAAGGCAGCTGGCAGTGACTGGATGCAAAGGGCGGGAGATCGTGCGCTGTGGCGCTCCTTGGGGGAGGCCTATGTCCAGCAGTGGACTGCAACAGGCTGATATGATGATGATGATAAAAGAATAATAAATAGACGTGCGATAGTCTTGCAAAAACTTGATTAATAGAGTTCGGTATCTGGTGAATTATTTTTGTTGTGTTTATCAATGTCAGGGCCCTAACCATGAACTGTTAAAACAATCACAAATCTGTCAAACATTATCATTTCTGACAAATTTTGTATGAAATGACGTACCAAAATTGACAGATTTGACAACTTTGAGATTGTTTTAAGAGTTCATGGTTATGGCCCTGAACAAGGTATGAAATTTGGAAAACTGAATCACCTATTTTCTATGGCATTTTGCTACTTCGGTCACTTTCATATCATCACCAGCCTATATCAGTCCACTGCTGGACACAGGCCTCTCCAAAAGGAGGATTTTGCCATAATCGCCACGCTTGGCAGGCGGGTTGGCGATCGCAATTTGGCCAATGGAGGAGAGGAGACGCTTCTGGCCGTCTTCTTGTGGCGGTTCTCCTGTAGTCGCCTCTTACGACACCCATAGGAAGAGAAGGGGTGGTGGTGATTCTTTTAACGTGCCGGCACCATACAACACATACCCGCTTTCATATATCTAATAGCTAATAGCCGATTCCCAATTTTTTTACAATTTAACGTTTCTCGGAACAACTTTAGTAACTAATAAATTAATTTCTTATTAACCATCATAATTTTTGGGTTGAAGTAAAGCTCCATCCTGATTTAAAAAAGATGTTTACTGTTCTTTGTGCCAGATTCTAAGAAATCGATTTTCGACGTTACACCTATTCCAATTAAATGTAGGTACTTGGTTTCAAAGGGGACCAATTTTAAACGCCATAACCAACAGAAGGGAAATCATTCAAATAAAACGCCCCGATGAAAACTAATTAACTTATGCAATAAACGACACAAAAAAGAGGTAAATTAAAAACATCCGTGAGGGTTTCTAGAAGTCAGTTAAAAAGGACCTACAATTTCTAGATTCCTTCCACACTTATTTATTTATTTAGAACTTTATTGCACAACTTACAGATAGTGTACAAAAGGTGGACTTAATGCTAGAAGCATTCTCTGCCAGTCAACTATTGGGTCACGCAGAACGTTTTCAAAGGGTAACTGATAAAATACAGCTAAATATTAACATACTTGTATAAATAAAAAATAATATATAAACATCAAATATATAATATAATACATACAAATATACCTAAAAAATACTTTACATAAAGACATATAAGTGCAATTAATCTATTGTATGAATTGGCGAACTTTATTCTTGGAAATTTCTGTTTTTAGCAATTCCATGAAAGTTTTAATTGAAGATAAATAACACTTGAAAAAAAATCATCGACCTCAGGTGGGACTCGAACCCACGTCCCATCGTATGCCGGGATGATTTTTTTCAAGTGTTATTTATCTTTATTCTTGAAAATTAGTTTAGAGTCCGATTTTTAATGTCGAGGGGAAGTGAGTTCCAAAGTCGTGTTGCCCTCACACAAAAATATTTTTAAACGAAAGTAGTACTAGTACACTTCAGCAAGAATCACTCCAACTAACAATCTTGTTTCTTTATTCAGCGTGCGAGGTTCCATTTGTCAAAACTCTTTATAACGCGGCCCACCCGCGGGATCGCGACGGAATGACAATAGAAAACCTGGGTATTGTGCGGCAGTTATTTTGATTATTTGAGGAAATGTATTGTGTTTTTTAACTTAGATGTTTTAAGATAGAAATGTAAAAGCACCTTTTAATGTTATTAAATATGGGATAGGCTGTGTCGGTCACGGAACTCATGAACAACCTTACTATAGTCATCTACTGTATCTTTTTATTAAACATCACCAAATGCATGTTGGTCATTAATTTTTATACTCTCGTGAAATCACCTTTTATTACTTAAAGTAAAATTAGCTCTTAAATGCGCTGGGCCGCGGAAGTACAGACAGACGGATCGACGGACGAACAGGGCGAAACGATGTGTTCCGTTTTGACAACGGAATACTATTAGGTTGGGGAAAAAGTATTTTCGCATTATAGTATGTATGAACTTTTAATAAAACCCCTTTGGCTGTACTATTTGTATCTGATTGGTTTTGTGTATCATTAAAAGTTTAAATTTTAAAGTATATAATTCCAAATTCAAATTAGGAAAATGTGTGTTTTTAATATGTTTTTCGTACTGTCAAGATGAGTAAATCTAATAACGAAATTCGATACATTTTAAAATTTTACTACAAAAAAGTTAAAAATGCAACGCAAGCCGCGAAAAAATTTGCGATGTTTATGGACCTAGTGCAGTGTCTGTTAGAGTAGCACAATTTTGTTTTTAGCGTTTTAAATCCGGAAATTTTGATGTCAAAGATGCATGTCGCTCTGGTCGCCCTATTACGGATAAAATTGATGCCATTTTTGAAAAAGTGGAGCAAGATCGGCATATCAGTAGTTCCGACGTAGCTGAAGAACTGGGAATTGACCACAAAACAGTTTTAGCGCAATTGAAAAAAACTGGGTACACAAAAAATCTCGATATTTGGGTACCCCACGAGCTCACTGAAAGAAACCTAATGAACCGTGTACTCATTTATGATTCTTTATTACGACGTAATGAAATCGAACCATTTTCGAAAAACCTGATAACTGGTGATGAAAAGTGGATCATGTACGACAAGAACGTGCGAAAAAAGTCGTGGTCAAAGGCCGGTCAGGCTTCACAGACTGTGGCGAAACCGGGTTAACTCGCAACAAGGTGATGCTGTGTGTGTGGTGGGATTGGAAGGGCATTATTCATTATGAGCTGTTACCACCAGGCAGGACCATCGATTATGAACTCTACTGCGAACACTCACTCACTCACACATCTTTAGCCACTCAGCAAAAATTAAGAGAGTTTGGCTTCGGATTTCCACCAGTTTCGCTCTTTTCAGAATTCTCTAGGCAGTATAAGGTTAACATCAAGAGAGGACCGCAAAAACCACTTCTCGTGGTATTTTGATCAGAAGCCCCAAATTTTCTATAGCAATGGGTACATACCCTACCTACAAGATGGCAAAAAGTTATCGAACAAAATGGTATCCACATACTTTAGTTAAATGTAAATAAACTATATTAAAAATGTTTAAGTTTTCTTAAAAAATGCGAAGAAACTTTTTCTCCAACCTATTAAAAACACAACCAACAAAATAATTATTTAGAAGTAAGGCTTGTAATATAGCGATAACGGATAAATATTATATTATATGTATACCTATGTATGTATAGATGCTTGTGCTCAAACATTTGCCCCTAGCGGGATTTAATCCTGCCGCCGCTGGTCTTGTAATAGACTAGACCAATCGAAAATACAAAAGGGAAAGTTACCTGGTTGGCTGACGGAGGATGCAAGTTGCGTACCATATTAAAACTTTCTGTTACAGTACAGTAAGCATTACGAGTAAATATTGCAAATTCAACGCTTAAGTAGAGATACATTTAAAGGCGTGTTTCGTACCGAAATAGATTATTATGTAAATTTTTATGTAGGATAAAACAATACAAGTTGGAAGAGACTTGTCTTTTCCTAATTCAAATTATCTATGGAAACTAGAAACAATATCTTCTGTCTGAAGCTGTCTGCGCTTGCGAGCGCACTTCACTCGTGTGACGTCCATCATACACATCATAATGGAGTCGTAAAGAAGCCGTTCGTATCAAATTCACATCACCAGCCTATAACAGTCCACTGCTGGACACAGGCCTCTCCAAAAGGAGGATTTTGCCATAATCGCCACGCTTGGCAGGCGGGTTGGCGATCGCAGTTTGGCCAATGGTGGAGAGGAGACGCTGCTGCCCGTCTTCTTATGGCGGTTCTCCTGTAGTCGCCTCTTACGACACCCATAGGAAGAGAAGGGGTGGTGCAATTCTTTTAAAGTGCCGGCACCACACGGCACATCGTATCAAATTGGTGGTGTTAAAATTCGGCAGCTAAAGCAGCGTCTGCCAGTGTCTCCAATTGAAGAAGTCAAATGAAGATTAAGGGATAAAGCAGTTGCCTCGGATAATCTTATTGTTCAACAACGTCTAGTGGACGATTAGGGAATTACAAAAAGCCTGGCCAGGCAAAGCACGCGGTGCGGCACTGAGGAGAAGATGATGTTCTAGTTTTTCTTCTGCCTTGCCTTGCCTTGCCTTCTGACTTGTTAACAAGGCGTATTGAGGATTCGACACTTATGCAGACTAACGCTAGTCAACCTATTCCTTCTTTTTGGTTTCTTAAAACCGATCAGCAAAACAAACCCCGCGAAAATCATCTCGAAAACAGCGTTTAATTCAAGTACGTTGTTTGTTGGGTTCCGCCCCGAACGGCTATACAAACTGTCACCGGCACAAAGAATAACAATTAGCAGCCACCTAATTGTCATTCCGAGCGGGTAGCGAATATTTTTGGGACATATTTTCGGCCAGATGTTTTTAAAAAGATTACACGAACGGCGATTTTTAATTTTCGGGTCGGTTTATTTGCGATGCCAGAAATGCGTGCATGTGATGTTTGGTTTATTCTAAATCATCGAGCTGATGTTAATATTTTGTTTATAGAAGGGGAAATAATTTTTTTCACAGAGAAAATTGTGGTATTTGAGCAGACTAAGTTCCTTGAGTTTGGTTGCTTTTTTTTATGTTTGCAAAAAGTAGAAATGTTAATACAGCAATATTACTAATGTATGTTACAAAATAACTACATATTTAATTACATTTTCATGGAACGCGAAAATTTAAAAAGGTGTGGCTGTGTATTGACGACCGTCTAGTGTAGTGGTTCGCGCTCCGGACTACAATGCCTGGCGGTTGCGGGTTCGAATCCCGCGTAAGGAGCAAATGTAAGTGTGATGAGCACGAGCATTTGCACCTAAGTCATGGATGTTTATAAACGTATTTAAGTATGTTTATCCGTTATCTAGTCGCCATAGTACAAGCTTTGCTTAGTTTGGGGCTAGATAATTGGTGTGATTGTGGAAACAATTTATTATTACATATTTCTGAACATTTGTCTTGTCCCTAATCGTTATCAGTAATCAGTTATCATTGATATGTTTCCGCACTAATGTTACGACGGACAGAGTTAGACTAAAAGCTAGATAGCTATTATTGGACCCAGTTGGGCGCATCAACAATTTCGGTACACTGGATTTTGACTCTTCACAATTCTAATTATTACATTTCGAGCGACTGTCATCAGACCTCTATAATTCGACAGACAGAACCAGACCATTAATTAGAACCATGTTATATATCTTGTGTTATCTCAATATTAAAATATCCAGATGTAAATGCTGAGATTCAAACTCACAACTAAGAAACCACGCACCGGTACCAAATCCCATTTCTTCTTCAAAATACCAATTCCCAACGCATCAAATAAAATATCGACGGAGCGATTAGGGTGGATAACACGCGCTCGCAATATATCGAGCGACGTGACCGGGGGATATTAAGTCCCCGAGTTACGAGGAACAATCCTGGGCACGATAGAAATACGGAGTGACTGGTCTTCAAGGTGGAGATATTGGACCTGTCATGTTGCCTGTTGGGAGTTGAAGCTTCCTTGTTCTTTATTCTGCTTAGTGGATTTAACATTTGTATGGTTAGGGATCGGATTGAATTATAAATTAACTTTTTGCAGATATTATTGACAATGATATATAAAATATTAACACATATTCATAAAAATATTATTTAGTTGAAAAAATAAAAGTTTATTTGATACATCCATTAATCATGCTTATTTTGTAATTGGCAATAATTCCTAAATAAAACGACAGAATGTTTGGAATTCGGAGGCTTGATTACTTGCCCGAAATTACGATTGTTTTATGTAAATTACTTTGCAAAACATGTGCGCCCTAAATTGCAACCTTTAAATACCTTGTCTTTACGCAAAGTACCGACTTGCAACCGAGCTTTACTCGGTATCATATGGTTAAAATTTGCCTTTCACACTCATATTCTAATAAGCTTTGGGCAGATAGGAAATAATTTTGAAAATTTTAATGGGTCAAAGCTTTCGGTCTTAAATTATATGGAAAGGGTGAGAGTTGAGACTGATGATAACAAAGTTTCCAGTAAGGGCTTGAAATTGAATAACACTTTAAATGCGAGGCTTACCGACAAATAGGAGAAACAGATTACCTACGGTACGAGCGTTTAAAAGGTTAAAGAAACTTGAGCGAATCCCGATATTAATAGTTTAAATTAAATACGAAAGTTTGTGAGGTAGTGTTGTTGTGATATTTAGATGTTTGTGACTCAATAACGCGTAAACGGCTAAACGGATTTGGATGAAATTTTGCACACATATAGAATATGATCTTAATTAACATCATCATCATCATCATCATCTCAGCCTATTGCAGTCCACTGCTGGACGTAGGCCTCCCCCAAAGAGCGCCAAAGAGCACAATGTTTAATTAACATATCGGATACTTTTTATCGCGGTTAAGTATTCCTGTGGGATCTTTTTAATAAACTAAAGGCCACGCAAACGAAGTCGCGGGCAACAGCTAGTGCAAGATATAACAAATCAGTAAACCTCTTCCGACCTCAGTGAAGTTGTCGCCGTCATCCCTAGACACCATCGATTAACACTCCAGGCACGCGGGCTAGGCAGTATGCGGGTCACTGTGAGCCGAGAGAATGTCCCTTGGCTGGCATGAGCTACAGTAGTGAGGTGACGGTGTCGATGAATTAACTATCGAGAGTTACGATAGCTTTGGAAAAAATAGGCGTTCGTAATCGAAATACGGTTGGTTGCAAACACTTACAATGCAATGTAGGTATAAATTTTTTAAACTTTAAGGGATTTTTATAAGAAATTTAGTAATGATTTCAATTTCATAGAAATTTAGGGATAAAATATACTATATACGTTGTAAGACCACCTAAAAGTGTAACTGTAAAATATTGTTTATATTTTGGTCGGTTTTATGATAACTCATGTTCGTACGTATTAAAATCTATTGCCTTAATTTTTACACAATGTTACGTATCCATACTACACAGAATAATAGGTAGTACAGGACGCTGTGAGAACCGGTCATCGTAACTCTTCGTCAGTATTGTAAAAAATTAGGACAAAGACTAATTAACAAAAAAAATCTACCCTCAGCAACGTACTATATCAAATGAGTCCTTAAATCTTAAGAAAACAAAATCATACAATCTATCGACACTTTCTCATCCCTACCTGCAGTCTATGAGAATGTCCCAGGGAAGAGGCGAGGCATCCCCGGCCTCCCCAGGGAGTACCCAAACCCCGCCTTTGTGTCAAGTGCCCGAATTTATGATCTAAATTTCGGGACGCCAATGGATTCTGGAGGCATGAAGTGCATTGTTTTAATGTTTGAGGTTCTTGGGAAAACGTATTTTGAGGATTAGGCTATAATAGTTATTGATTTTACTGACAACCTGATCAGCGTAGCGCGGCGCGGTCATTTGCAAGGGTCCTGAGTTTGATTTCCTGTTGTCTTTCAGGAAAATAACTTTTTCTATAAATCTTATCTCAGGATCGAGTGTGCTGCGGGCCGTGGCTTTTTTTTCTCTCGTGAAAAAAAACTGACGCAAGTTTTCTCCTGAGTTTGTGATCTATCTGTGTCTGTTACCTAGTCGCAAGATCTGATTACTTTTAAATATGCGCCAGTGAACTAAGTAACTAAAAGTTTTGTTATCATTGTGTAACAAGGTACTAGACAATGAATTTTGCCGGTAGCGATCCCAGCACACCCAGCTAAGATACAACATTTAATTAACCGTGATCGTTATTGACCTCAGCCGGGAATAGTCATTGTCTGGGGGGAAATACCCCCCATTAAAAATGAATATCTCCTTTAAGCTACATGTAGGTACTGTTAAAACTATTTATGGCCCGTTGTTGTGACATGCTCGGCAGTCAACAGATACATGTAATGGATAAGCATAACCGAGCTTAAGATAACATAGTGTTATTATTACATACCCTATATTTAGACTTCATTAATATCATCGTCCGTCGAAATATTGTTCCAACAAACAACTCTCATTGGCTCGCAATAACAACAACACAGAAACTTGGTCTAACTTGCAGAAAGGATTTGTCTGTCTTTAGTCAGCTGTAATACGATATTGCAAAGTTGCTCGATTTATCGTCTAGCAGTTTTCATTTTTCAGATTTATCCATGTCTATATCATAGAGTTATGTTTTAAAACTAAAATGAGATCAGGCAGTATTTTTTTATTATTCTCTAACTTACGAACTGTGTGTAAAATATTATAGTTTTAACATTCAGTGTTATTTGAAAGATAATGAGAGACAATTCAATTATTCAACATTCTACATCCATTCCTCGAAAACAACAGGATTCAGAATCAGATATATTTATTTGCTTTAAACATGGTAAATACAAGATAATATTTAACAATTACTATGTCCACATGTTTTAATTAATTAGTCATGCAAATAAACAAAGTTAAAAATACAAAATTTTGACAAAATAATTTAACCTCTCAAACAAGCAAAGCAGGAACCAGTAGAAATTTTACACTTACATGGTCATATACGACCGCTCCAATAAGTTAAATTGTTGAAGTTGTTCCGGATAATCCTTTCTAGAACTAAATAAAAGTTAAATGTTTATTATACAATTAGTGTTGAATAGATTATTTAATTCATTATTGTGTTAATAATATATCAGTCAGTGTAATACATTCAAAGTTTCTATTATCATTCCATAACGTATAACCAGCATCCAAATAGGTAAGTTCCCACGAAATAGAGCAAGACAACTCTACAAAGACAGTTTCATGAATTTAAATCCGCCGTTATGCCGCGGCTGTGAGGTCCCAAGTTGTAGATAAGTTGTGCAAAATATTGGGCACGTGTCGTGTATTTTAACCTAGTTTCGTTATTTTAGAACTGTTTGTGCATAACAATAGAGGTATAACACAAACACCTGATGCGTAAGTGAAGGTGAGGCACGCTTACGAGTAAAATAATAATTAATAATTACTAATTGACTCGAATCTTGACGATACTGTAAAAACAAAGATAGACCTACATGAATAAAGACGCATAATTATTATCAACTTTTGTGTTACATCATGTGTGACTTAAAGATAATGCAATCTGCTGAATTCTACCTCGTTTGAATATTTTTATGCCTGAACCGCCATCAAACAATACAAAGCCACACAAAAGGCGTCTTATCGACTCATAACAATCCCGTTCGGAAGACGCTCGTAATTCGAGCTTCTCACGTTAAGATTACGATATCGGGGTGACTCGGGCGTTTCCTTCATCCCGTCATCCCAGAGCTCCCGGTTCCGCTGTGTCGTCGTGACGACTGCCAAGTTTTTGTGGTGCGGAGGAAAGATAAAATTTTGTTAGAAAAACGGAGGAAAGCTATCTCAAAATGAATTTAAGAAAAGTGATAACATTATAAGCTGTTGTTTCATGGCCTTTTTATTCTATACAAAATTTACTAGCACCCAAATTCAAAATCAATCTCACTTAAATGTTTTGATATCTTTCTGCATTTAGGCTTGTTTTTCCTTTTGTAACGTAATATTCTTCATGCAAAGCGTTTTAAATCATTGAAATGTTTTGCCATAAAATAAAACTATACAAAGCATCCACTTCGTAGTTTTTTGAGCGGACAAAATTACAAGCACCCACTTCAAATTGTCATATGAAACATAAAGCGAGTAACAGACCACGTACTTGAAAACAATAGAAATGAGGAGTGAAGCTGTCATGCCATAAGCTACCAAAGTAAATTACATTATACCATTCCGACAAACAGAAACTAGGATAATGTTTACATCTCACATCACTTTAAGGAATTCCACATAAAAGGTTCCTTTCGTAAATACATTTCTCTTTCGTATTCGAAAAAGAAACCCGTTTTTATTAAGGAGTATAAAATAAATTGTTCGCATTCCATCACGCTTTTCCGACGGCCGACGTGAGAGTAATTGAAAAATAAACCTTTCAACCGAAGAGAAGCCAACTCGATAGATTATTTACAGTGTAATTTACACTTCATAAACACTTCGAGGTCAATGTAAATTGATCCGCCGAATTCATCTGGCTTTAAATTTTATGGGAAAACTTGCTTTGCTTGCTTTTTAGAAAATAGATTGACTTATAAAGTCAATCTCACTCGAACAAGTCGCGATCTATTTTGTTATTAAAACGCTCCAACTTAGATTCACCTTGTAACTTCTATCAATTCGAGGTTGGAACACGTACACAAAAGACAAAAGTTGTGAGTGAACTAGATCGCTGTATTCTACGTCGGAAGTTGTCCTATGGATGTTCATGTTCTGACAAGTCTACGTGAATAGAAACTGTAAACTATTGAGGCGATAACTGTTACCGTAGAATCTATTTATACTTAGATGATATACTGTTTATCATGAAAGACGTTAACGAGCGTTATCTCAAAATTAAATCGGAGCGTTTGGTTAACTTTATTAGTCAAATATCCATGTTAACGAGATACGGGATAGAAATTGTAAATGATGTTATGTGGTTTATATAAGTTTAACTAATTGCTTATATTTCTGTTAGGTACTCCATAAGCTATAAATGATTGTTTCATAGAGCAAGTTCGAGATTTTAATAATGAAATGAAATGAAATGAAATGAAATGAAATGAAATGAAATGAAATTTATTTGCATGTGAAAAAGGTACATTTTAGATAGAATTGTGGTTAAGTTCAGCTTTTTCAGCCATTTACAATAGCATGCAAATATTAAAATTAAAAATATTAAAATTATTTGAGAGCAATAAATAATAGTGCTTACAAGTGAGATTCCATTACCGGTGACTTAGTTTTTGTATAAATAATGACATGAACGTCGCATGAAATAAGAATGAACAGAATAACAAAATTACAACCACAAAAATCTATGAATAATAAAACGTACATCGTTTACAAGAGCGTACCTACCTACTGGTAACAAAAGCATTAAATGAAGTTGCTCGTCAAAGATATTCCATGAGATGTATATCAGGTGCTTTGAAAGACATGATCGCCGAGAAATACTATCAAAAATCGCTTGCTTTTTAGCTTTTGTTGGATGAATTGAAAACAAAAGCCTGTTTATTTTGCAATAGTTTGATTAAATTAATTTCAATAATTCGACCAATTACAAATTTCAATCAACAATCATGATGAAAATGACAATATGAATACAAAATAATGTTTACGAACATGAAGATTTTGATCAGGTTATTATTATTTTGTTGTTGGAATCATCTTAAATATAACACTTTTTCATAACGGCAACTGTTCGGCTTAAAGTCTATGTATGTAATCTTTAGTCTATTTGCATTACTGTTATTTATTAGTACTATAAAAAGAAGATTAGCTTATTTCACTTAACGCTGCACTGTGTTATTGGCCAATCATGAGTTCATGTCATGGTACTGTAAACAAATACATATACCACCTTTGTAAACCACATGAGTGCAATAAATATATTAAATTGATTTGAATTGAATGAGCAGAAAGGTTCTAGAATGGACGCCATGTACCGCGTAGAAGCGTAGCGTAGGCTGTCCACCCACAAAATGGACAACTGTAGAGGATTCAGGAAGTCGCTGGATGCAAACCACTGCAAACCGGCCAATTTGACATTAGAGTAGGCCTGTGTTCCACAGTGGAAATCCTTTATCTAATATGTTGATGATGATGAAATGGTAAAATTATTTTTATGAGATAAGTTGTGATACGTAAAATTAATTAATCATATTGTATTTACTACGGTAGAATTAAATTACAATAGTTGCAAATCCAATAACCGTTTCAAATATGAATAATGGTACCTAGTATAACTGTGCAACAAATTAAATATTCGCATGTATTATTGAATCCGCATATCATGACATGAAATGGTTCGTATACTATTTCAATGAAAGAATTTGAGTCATTATTGTGATTCCAATAATTATAACGAAAATCAATTTCGGGCATACCTTTCGCATTTCAAAACAGATAAAAATTATCGTTCATCAGATAAATCATACCGAGAATTCCAACTGCGACTGTTTCAATATGCAAACAGAATTTCACGTGAATATCGATATTAACCGTAAAACACGTTTCATGGATTACTGTTACAGAGAGAAATATTTGTTCATGCCGTACGTACACAGTTTGTGATCAGTTGCGTTTGTGTACTGACAGTTTATTTACATAAACGTCATTTCAAGATTTGATACTCACTGAAATTTACACAAATTAAGATTTTAATTTGGATTTATTTATTTATTTATTTGAAGAGTACACAGACTGATTACGGTCATAACTTGCTTATAACTAAAAAGAGTTCTCAGATATAGACTAAACTGTAGTCAAAAAATAGTGCACCTAACATGATTTTAAATATCGGCTACACAAAGTATATTAGTCACAATTCAAGGATTCATCATTTCAACCTATTGCAGTCCACGGCTGGACGTATAAGCCTCCGCCAGAGCGCTAAAGAGCACAATCTTCCACTTTTTTCATCCATCTTATGCCAGCCGTATTCCTAAGGGTCGTCAGTCCAATCGAGCTTGGGGGCGTCTTACACTACGTTTGCCAAAACGTGATCTTCACTCGAGAATCTGAATTGGTCCGATTGAAAGTGAATTAATTAATTGAAAGTTGCAAGTAATGTCAGGTTGTAAAGATAACAGGTTTTTTAATCCATAAATGTCAGTAAGATAGGCCATAAAATAATTATTAGCTAATCACGAACTCCACTCTTCATGGTATGATACGCAACATATTCTAAACGCTATAGAAAACGTTGTAAAACAACCAGCTTATAATGACCTTATGAAATATTTTGCAGTTTAAACTGACGCCGCGTTCGCAATCCTCTTTGCTATATTGATTCTCGTTTCGAGTCCAAGCAAATATGTTCTGCAAACACTGTCAATAAGGTTCCAAATCCATTGGTAGCAGAGCACAGAACAAACTGGCAGTGAAAGACGTATTCCATCCGCTTAAATATCCACAAGACCAATGCGGCTGCTTTGCTTTACAAATTCAAACTCTGTGTCAGCTAGGTAGCGTTGAAATTTGCGGGAGACGTCTACCGTTATTGGATTCTCCGAGTCAATGCAAATAGAAATGTGCATACGGTTTTTTTTTATTTGTTAGTGCTGTTCGTATTGTTTATTCCCTCGCTTCCGAGGTTTTGTTTAAACATGTGGTCTGCATTTAAATCTTGCTCGTGCTTTTTATGCATTGCTAGTTTATTAGCCTTGTTTGCATGGTCTGTGGATGTTTCATCAGCAATAGTGCGCGCTGTAAAGTTTTCTATCTTCTAAAGATTTTTATATTTTTCGCATTGACGGATTATATTTTTCCATTAGTACGGATACTTACATCACCCTTTATAATTATTTAATCACCGGAAAGAAACACAAGCGCTACCTGGCGGCGTTACAAAGAATCTAGGAAGTAAGTGGAGTCGGTGCGCGGACGGACCAGATCATTATTCGTTTGTTCGCCGCCGAGTGAACACTAGCCTAGGAACTGCAAAGTGTTTCTGGACCAGCGTAGTAGTAAAATAATAATTGTAATTATATTTTCTCTAAATACATTTACTTACACATTATAAAAAGAAGTTTTCTCTTATTGCATTTACCCATTTTGTGCCCACATCATGTCTGATCCAGAATTATTGACTGAGGATTCGATATATTGATAAAAACGCCTCTACTGTTGATATATTTGAGATTTTACTAACTCCATTTTATCTCATTGTGTAATAGAGAAGGTTGTAAATGTCATTTAGCCCAAACTTGTCCCGATGCAGTGGTAGGGAAAAAAATAATGGGACGTGTAAAAGTGCTTAGTTTAAGCCTATTTGCAAAAATAAATTGGTTTTAAGGTTTTTATTGGTTTTCATTATTTGCGAGAAAATCAGTAGAAGACCTAAGTTTTCAGATATTCGCAAGTTAAAGCGGCATTGGCCACGTAACGAGGAGTACTGATAGCTGATAGGGTTGAATGGTTCTTTAGTGCAGTTCACACACTAGCAAATGCAAAGTGGGATGATCCGTTTGCTCGGTGGACGATCTCATAAATGTTACATGAAGTCATTGACTTTTATGTATCGTTTTCGATAAAAACATTTTCATCACTGAATGATGATTTGATGGTGATAATGATTGTACAAAAAATACTGACATTAAGATTAGATTTTAGATTAAACTTATTTTAGTAAGTAGTACGTGAATTAATTATTTATTAAGAGCGACCAACAAACCTACGTCAGTAGGTAATACAAATTATTAGCTATGTTAACTAAGTACCAATCCCTTATGATCAAAAACCATGGAGTAAAAGACTGAAAACGTGCATTTATTTTGAAAAGAAACAAGTACACAATAGTTCCACTTAATTAACAATCACAGAACGAGTTAAATAGGTCAAATTAACGCCAATTTAACTCAAATGGAAATTTTTATCCGACTACAAGGGATGCCCCCGAGAATCGACAAAAACTGGCATTATCTTAAGCGGAGTTCTCCATTACTCCCCCGAGAGTTGACCTACTTGCCAACTGGGTATTACCCGATCAATTACGGAAGTCATCTGAACATAGCTATGGAAGAACCGTTACATCGCTATTTGAAATGGAAATATATGGGCACTGCATGATTTGATAATTTTTTTTGAATTTTTAAAAGATAATAGAGAAAAAATAAACCAAACTAATTTGTAATACAAACAAATAAATATGTTCCCGACCATTGCACTTAAGGTGAAAGTCTTAGGTACCTTAGCGCGAAATTTTCATCTTAAATAGGTTTTATTAGAGCCCCGAAGTAGAAAACCAACGCTCATGAAACTACTTACACCAATCATTCATAGACGTCAACACAAAATACAAAACTCCAATTATAAATCACTAAGCTGGATCGAAGCACCTTGATTGTTATCCTAAAACTATAACTAAAGATTTTAATTGGTAGAAGAAGTATCAATCTAGTTTTGCAATTCCAAATCTAGCTATCAAACACACACAACTGACAGACATGTTTTATGAATAAAGCGTAATTAAACCTTGCCAATCATATCGTAAAGCTCAAGTTCAACATTGTAAAACAATATTACGCTTTTTATTTTAAGTTCCGACACAAAAATATTTTTACGCCTTAATATGTGCTTTTTCTATTTAGTTTGGTAAAAATACAATATTTTTATGCCTTCTTTAGTATCTTATTTATTTAGGCTACGCATCTACTACTCGTAGAGACACTAGAGCAATAACAGGGGTTATTCAAAACTAGACGTCTAAGGCTGAAACGAGTGCAACCATCGCGGGAAGTTAGATTTCGAGTGGCCGGGTCTGTAATGAATTGATTTAAGTTGGGATATATAAATATTTTATATATTGGACAACATCACATACATTGCTCAGATCCTAAGGTAAGTAGCTAAAGCACTTGTGTTATAGAAATCAGAAACAACGACGGTACCACAACACCCAGACCCGAGCCAATAAAGAAAAATTCGTTTTCTACATTGACCGGACCGGGGATTGAACCCGGAACCTCAGAGATGGCGACCGCCTTATAGTCCGGCGTGCTCGCCTCTCGGCTACGGAGGTCGTCATATGATATATGATTGTGGCTGAGATAGTTTGAAACTGAGTGTTTAAGATGATCATTGATCATATATTCTTTATATAAGAGGCTGTTGTTTGAGGTTATAGCGGTGTTTTCATGAAAGCTAAATTTTAGTAAGCTTAGATAAGATTAATGAAATTTTAAAAATCTTGTTAAATATCCACATACTTCTTATAAACGGTAGTTTTTATCTAATTACAACTTACTTATAGTAATAAGAAAAACGTCTACTACTTTTAATTAAACACTAAATAAATTTTAAAAAATATTATCATCAAGCCTCAAACTTAATAGAGCTTTCAACTAGATCACGGTTATACTTCCTCAAACATACAATGTTTAAAGTCGATACGATAATTTGAAGTGGATTAAAATCGACTTGCGTTTTAGATTAAAGTTATAGTAAATTACGAACGAAAAACACTAATACAACCTAGTAAAGTCTATTTAAATAAAAAATAATGTATGTATGTTTGTCCTCTATGCACTTTTAATCCATTTATCCGTGTATTCCCTGTGAAGAAATCCCATGATGGGACAGCTGTCATTTTTTCCCAGAGGTTCCAGTGTCTGGACTATTATGACTAACTGACTGACAGTCTATGACAATAATTGATTTGTTACTAATTTCACAATGTACGGATAAAGTGACAGATAGATACGCTAAAGATAAAAATAAGTAGAGGATAAAAATGCTTCAATTAAAGTGTCATATAGCGCTATTTGACGGTCGTGGAACGCAAAAACAGTGTATATCCTAAAGATAAATTAATAAAAAATAGCTCATACAGAACTTATCAGTACATTGTGAAATAGCTCTTAAAACTGTAAGTAGCAAGTACCTATGTGATTACGGACAAAGCCTAATTGTTCCTGAACCTCTGGGAAAATAAATATCAGTAGTCCCATCATGGGACTACTTCATTGGCACTACTGGGAATTATACACGCACTTATCAGAATGATAAAACTTGTATTATTGTTCCTTTGGTTTGGTGTTGATATTGGATCTTCTTAGAATACCGGAGAAAGTTTCTGAACTGAATAGAAAACCACGCAAACGAAGTCACGTGAAATAGCTACTCTTTTATGAAAACCAAAACAAATCTGCGCTTACTGTTATTCCTGGCAACGAAACAAAACTGAAGTGGCTTGCCCAGTCAGCCTTGATAAATGCTTTTTGCTTTTAGTTGCAACAAGCTTTTTGGACGTACTGATAAACTTGAATGAAAAATATTTTTGAAATGTTTTTACTACAATTTTTAGGGTTCTGTACCCAAGGGGTAAAACGGGACCCTATTACTAAGGCTCCGCTGTCCATCTGTCTGTCTGTATGTCTTTCCGTCTGTCACCAGGCTGTATCTCATGAACCGTAATCGTTAAAGAGTTGAAAATTTCACAGGTAATGTATTTCTGTTGCTGCTATAACAACAAATACAAAAAAAAAACAGTATTAAATAAAATATATTTTCGGGGGCTCCCATACAACAACCGTTATTTCTTGACGTTTTTATAGATAATGGTACGGAACCCTTCGTGCGCGAGTCCGACTCGCACTTGGCCGGTTTTATTTATTAAGTAATGTAACTTTTACTGGCAAGCATGTTGGGTACTGATAATTTAATTGCGGATATTAATAGACTAAAGCCCGGTTCCTATATCCGAGAAACGGTTGGTTTTGCTAACGGATGGTAGGAATTGTCAACTTGACATACTCAAAAGCGTTCCTATAAATGACGCTTCGTCTAATTTTATAGGAACGACTATAACGGCTCGTTGCTTTTGACACCAAAACGATCAGTTGCTGATGTACACTTACGCATAGTAGAATATAGAAACCCGGTGTAAGACGACACTACACAACAGAGATGGGTTTGCTTAACTTTGTTAATTACAAACAAAACACTATCGCAACTGAGCTAGAACAACCTCTATTTAAATATCATCATCATCATTTCAGCCATTGGACGTCCACTGCTAAACATAAGCCTACCTCAGTGACTTCCAGATTGGCCGGTTGGAAGCACCCATAAATATAAATTATATTATATATATTATATATAATATAGTATATATATACACAGGTTAAAAGGATGAACACTAATAAAATCGGACCTTATATATAAGGTTAACCTGTGACTATATAGGTGAAAAGCAATCGTAAAAACCAACCATCAAATGTCTATCATAAAAACTAAAAAAGTTAAAAATAAAAATACAAAATAACAACATCGACTTCATATTGCATAAACTCGTCCTATCTTCAACTCTTTCTCGCTCTGTACAAGGGGAAGGAATAAGACGGATCATCAGATGGTTAAACGTACCAAAGATAGGACGAGTTTATGCAATATGAAGTCAATGTTGTTGATTTTGATTTTGATTTTTAACGTTTTTAGTTTTTATGGTACACATTTGAAAATTGTTTTTTACGATTGCTTTTCACCTATATGGTCACAGGTTAACAGGATGAACACTAATAAAATCGGACCTTATATAATATAATTTATATTAGTTATTAGTTAGTTAGCGCCTGCAGCGCATGACCTCAAAAAACTAATTTATATATTTTTGAAAAATATTGTGTTATACAAAGCGTCCTTCTGAAATAAAATACATTAACAATAACAAAGGTAAACGTTGAAATGTTCTGCATAATTGTAAAAAGCTCAAAGCTTTGTAAAGCTCAGTCGGACGCCTCGGATTCCTTTGTAATTAAAATTTAAGCTGAATTCAGTTGAAGCTCGCTACCAAACATTCTGACGTGTAAGTTACTAGTGCAGTTGGTGTTTATTGGTTGGTAGGTAGTACTGCTATTGCCATCGCTTGATGTATGGGAGCCTTACTTAAATATTTATTTTATTCTATTTTTAGTATTTGTTGTTATAGCTTCAACAGGAATACATAATTTGTAAATACAGGTTGACTTTTTTATCACCATCCAAAGCTTCTGAGAAGACTCCCGTGATACAAACGAATGACTCTTTCTATTGGACAAACTCTCTAACTGCAAAAAAAAACAGCAGTTCCATTCATTACATGCATACATTTTGGTCGAATGAATATTGATATTTTGTATGGAACAGCTGATTTTTTTGGCATGCAAACTTACTCGCATACCTTGATGATAATGTATGGAGCATCTGAAAATAAAATCACGATTTCGATGTAGCTCCCGTAACCTGTCAGGCCAAGGTCAAGAGACACAATAAAAAATCTATTATGACGTGGCCACCGGTGGGGAATTGAAGCTTGACAGGATAGGAAAAGTTGATGTATATCACAAGCTGATCACGTGATTTAAGGAGTGTCCCATTCTTTTGTACAATAAAACCAATTTATTTTTGTAAATAGGCTTAATTTAAGCGCTTTTACACGTCCCAATATTTTTTTTCCTACCACTACTTCGGAACAATTTTGGGCTAGCGCCCGAGAAGAAGTAGCGCAAGAAACTCGGTCACTATTGTCAGCCTCTGACAATAGTGACTATACTGTGTTATGCCTACAATTAGAGCTAAGAGTGTTTAGTGCGTACTAAACCGGTGAGGCACTAAACCGTATTACCTGAGCTAGCGCCAGTAAATCAACCAAATGAATGGCTGTAGAACAATGTGAGTCGAAGCGTGGTGAGATGGCAAGATAATTATGCGACTAGTATTAGTAAAAGGAGACATTGTCGTAAGAGAAGCTAGAAGATTGTGGTTTAAAATGTAATTGTCAAGTCTAGACACAGCAGTGTGTTAAGCCAAGTTATAAAAAGAAACTTACTTTGTAACACAATCCATTTTGATATAAGAAAGTACAGCACAAAGTTCGAATTATTGTGTAAAGGTGTTTTTATTCTTTTTTATTTAGTAATCCAAAGTATATAACATAATCAACAAATTCGTTTATTTAATGTCAGAGACGCGAGTGATTCTTTAGGGATTACATTTTTCATTCATCAATGTAAAGATACAAGAGATTTAATAGCTTTTTTAAACTTATAATAATAATAATATTTAACCGTCCGTTTAAAGACAACCCAAATCACACGGAAGTTCAATCAGAATCCGTTGGGATTCTGATTGAATTTTCTTATGTAGGTAAAGAAATAGGCTCAGAGTTTATCTTAATTAAACTTGATTGATTAAGTATTACCCTAATAAATAAATAATGGACAACAACACTACATTGCTCTGATCTTAAAGTAAGTATTGAAAGTACTTGTATTATGGAAATCAAAAACAACAACACCCAGACCAGAAAAAACACAGAAAAGTTTGTTTTCTACATTAACTCGACGGAAATCGAACCTCGGACCTCAGAGATGGCGACGCCAAGTCCGGCATGCTCGCCTCTCGGCTACGAAGGTCTACAAACTTTGAAAATGTTATATTTTTTATTTAAAATTCAGATTGCCAGCTAGTTTTCGTGCCAGAACGTTCCAATTGTGAATTTTCTATTCACAATTGGAAACAAGAAAAAGAATTCGAGTTTCTCCGAACGACACAATTCAATGCATGTCTGACTTCTACCCTGGCCTCTCGACAATATTGAATCTAGACGTCTGGAGCACATCGAGATGCATTCAAATTTGCACTCTCACCCCTCCCAATATGATTTACATTTCTTCAACAATTCTTCCAGTTCTCCGCATGTGCGACTGTCGACTCTAATCCATCAAAATAAGATGACTTTTCGGATGACAGACGTTTCCGATTCCTTGAGTGCTGTGTCCCAGCCTTTTTTGTTTGGAAATTGGTTGATCTTTTCAGAGATTAAGCTTGAGGCCCGAAGAAGAGCAATTTGCATATATTTTTGTACAAAATTGTATTGTGGTACAGTCTGTAATCTAAGGATCTTGATTTATTTGACTTTACATTGTGTCTTGGTTTTTGAGATTACATTGTAAATATATGCAAAGTATTTCGGCTTTTTGGAAAATCAGCTTATTACTTTCATGTTTATGCAAAGTCGAAAACAAAGAAAAACACACTTTCAATCGCATGAGCTGTAAATAAGTACGTGTGTAAAGTTTTTTTAATTGGTTCTCACTGCAATTGGTTAAAGTTCGATTTCTCATCGTAATTTTTTGTTTTTAGCAATTCCATGCAAGGTTTAATTGCATGCGATGGGACGTGGGTTCGAGTCCCACCTGAGGACGATGATTTTTGTTAAGTGTTAGATATTTATCTTTAATTAAACCTTGCATGGAATTGCTAAAAACAAAAATTTACGATATTAGCATTTCATCTTAACCAATAGTCAAATATTTGTAAAAATATTTCTATAGGTTGACGGTAGTACTACTCAGCTATACATATAGCTACAACATCGATCAGAGATATGCTGGCTTTGACAGCGAGAAAAACACTTGAGGAATTTCATCTTGTCACTTGACGTCCTCGGTAGCTTAGTTGGTAAAGCACTCGCCCGGCATGCGATGGGACGTGGGTTCGAGTCCCACCTGAGGTCGATGACTTTTTTTCAAGTGTTATTTATCTTTGATTTCTCATCTTCAAAAATTATGTTTGGAAGAAATAAAATAACCTTATGTATCCTCAGGACGTATGTATTTAACTTGTTCCCTCTTAAAAATAAGTTTTTTTTCTTGAAATTAAAAACGAACCTCGCATAGTAAAAAGTAGCAAAATTATGATATGATACGACGTCTAATTATTTAAAAAGCTCTATTTTCTATCGTTTATTGCTTCCACAATGAATAGTTTTAATTAAGTAATTAAAACTATAAGACATTATAGAGGCACTGCAATTAGAAGAGGGGAACTTACTTTTTCTTGCTATTAAATAACTTTTAAAACGCATTATTATACTTGCCAAAGCAAAATCTAGCTGTTAAGCATCTACTTCACTGACGAATTACTTGAGCCAGACAAATGGCGGACGCACTGAAAAATTGCCGGCGTGTAATGAGAAGAGAGGATTTATTGTCTAGGTCACCCCGTGTGGGCTCAGCTAGTGCGCTGAAGGATCTGTTACTTCAAATAAGTAAGAAATACTAATGTTTACTTATGAGTGATTGATTACCATAAGAGGCTAATAAACATTGATAATTTTCACGTAAAAAAAATCTGATCAACTCAGAAATGAAAAGATCCGTGAACGAACTAAAGTCGCTGACATAGCCCGACGGATTGGCAAGCTAAAGTAGCTGTGGGTGGGACACATAGCACGTAGCTGACGGCCGATGGGGCAGAAAGGTTCTGGAATAGAGGTCACGCACCGGCAAGCGCAGCGTGAACATCCACACGCAATGTGGATAGACAACCTGGTAAAGGTTACTGGAAGCCGCTGGATGCAGGCCGTGTGCAACTGGCCAATCTGGAAGTTACTGGGGGATACCATTCAGCAGTGGATGTCCTGTGGCTGAAATGACGATGATGAAAAAAAATATTTAAATGCCTCTGGTTGGATTTGAACCCTGCTTAACTTTGGACCTAGGCCCTGCCATCACTAATCTCATCATCTAAACCCATCATCATGTCAGCTAATTTCAGTCCACTGCTAGACGTAAGCCTGCCTCAAAAACCGTCAAAGAGCATGGATCCCGCTTTTTTTCACCCAACCATGTCCGTTCTAAGGAAGATGGCTGATCTTCAAGGAAATCGATTCATCGAGCTGGGGACGTCCTACGACACGTATGCCCAGACGTAATCTTCAGAACCCGTTTACTTCTTTTTTTAACGGTTCTGCTACAGATGTGGCTAGCCCACTTTGTTAGTCTACATTATTTCGTCTTTTACTTTGGTTTTCTGCGGGATGATCTCGTTTTGGATTTTGAATAGAATAGAATAGAATAGTATTTATTTGGCACAAAATAAATAAAAACATAAAAAAAGTATACAGTTGGACACAAAAAATTATGAACAAAGTAATGATATTATAGCTCAGTATTAGTCCTGACAACTTAAGGCTGCCACGACATTGATATTCTTTAATTTCTTAACAAAATTCCAAGCATCAACCTTTCCATAGATAGCTTGCTGGTGACATGAAATCGGTGGCCAGTTTTACTATCATGTTCCACGTTTCGGCTCCGTAGGTCATCACTAGTAGAAAGCTCTGCTCATATACCTTGCACCTCACGCAGGCCCTAATTATACAGGGTGTAAAAAAAGGCTAAACGAAGCCTTAAACCACGAATTCTACACATAAAACCAAGTAGAATGCAAAAAAAATAATTGCTGGGAAATGACTTTTATTTTTGGGTATCAAAAAAAATAACTTATTTCTAACCCGCAATGTATAGCGCGCACGCCACAGACTATCCCTGTGTGTGTAAGCGGATCATGTTTCTTTGTAAAAAAGTTTAGTATTATCGAACAGGAGTCAATTTTGTAAAAAATCTTTGAAAAAAAAAATGTAACTTTGACTGTCAATAACTCGGTAACCCGTCATTTCCCAGGTATAGTGTAACAGAAAAAAATGATCGTAATAATACGTAGAATATGTGGTGTTCGGCTTCGTTAAGCCTTTTTTTACACACGATATATATAATTATAATAGTATTAAACATGTTTAAATGACGAATGTTTAATTTGTTACAGGTAATTACACCACAGACTCCTTGCAGAAGTTCTAGGTAAAATTTATTAAGCCTTAACAAAACCCAACGTTGAACGATAATATGATATTAATTACGCGACGAAGTTGTTATTGAGTAAGTTTACAACAGAACAAGTTTAAATCGTGTTATATTAGTTTACATGTTGGGGATAAACTTAGTTATTAAATGTTATAGTGATCCCTGATTAGAGTTTCTGATGTGTTGTTTTTAGTGTTCCGTACCCAAAGGGTAAAACGGGACCCTATTACTAAGGCTTCGCTGTCTGTCTGTCCGTCCGTCTGTCACCAGGCTGTATCTCATGAACCGTGCTAGTTAGAGAGTTGAAATTTTCACAGATGATGTATTTCTGTTGCCGCTATAACAAAAAATACAAAAAAAAAAATAGAATAATAATATTTAAAGGGGCTCACATACAACAAACGTATTTTTTGCCGTTTTTATAGATAATGGTACGGAACCCTTCGTGCGTTAGTCGGACTCGCACTTGGCCGGCTTTTTAAAATATAGCCGTAACTTTAAGCGTAATTAAACAAATACTTTATTCTTTGAACTGTGTCTACTCACACACGAAAGCCAGTGTCTGTCCGTCTACCACAGGACGGGATTAAGCCGTAGCCGTTTAGCCGCTCGTTAGACACCCAAGCCAGTTATTGGCTTCTGTAATCCTGGCCGCAACGGTGAGATTAATCGTGTAGCCTTGTAGCGGGTGCCGAAAGTTAAAATAAAACTAATAAAATACCCAATTAAGGAGAGTTTTTGGCCATCTCGAATTGGGTATTTCGAGATCAACTGTATAATTGACATTGTTAAAAATTTTTATTTTTTTATTTTTAGCAATTCTATGCAAGGTTTAATTGATGATAAATAACACTTGAAAAAAATCATCGACCTCAGGTGGGACTCGAACCCACGTCCCATCGCATACCGGGCGAGTGCTTTGACCACTAAGCTACCGAGGACGTCACGTGACAAGATGAAATTCCTCAAGTGTTTTTTCTCGCTGTCAAAGCCAGCGTATTCTGATCAATACTAATAATAATAGTATTTTGTCACGTGACGTCCTTGGTAGCTTAGTGGTCAAAGCACTCGCCCGGTATGCGATGGGACTTGGGTTCGAGTCCCACCTGAGGTCGATGATTTTTTTCAAGTGTTATTTATCTTCAATTGTTAAAATTGTTAACGTTGAATGTCAAATAATATTTTGTAGTGAAATTAAACCAAACTGATAAAATACCCAATTTGGGAGGGGGTATTGGCCATCTCGACCTGGGTAAGTACTTACCTTATGTCGAGATCAACTGTACAGTTGACATTGTTAAAATTGTAAATTTTTGTTTTTTGCAATTCCATGCAAGGTTTAATTGAAGATAAATAACACTTGAAAAAAATCATCGACCTCAGGTGGCCTCATAGATCTCAAAGCACTCGCCCGGTATGCGATGGGACGTGGGTTCGAGTCCCACCTGAGGTCGATGATTTTTTTCAAGTGTTATTTATCTTCAATTAAACCTTGCATGGAATTGCTAAAAACAAAAAATTACAATGTTTAAGCATTTCTGATCTTACCCAAAAGTCAAATATTTGTAAAAATATTTCTATAGGGTGTTGACGGTAGTATACTACTCAGCTATACATATGGCTACAACATTGATCAGAATACGCTGGCTTTGACAGCGAGAAAAAACACTTGAGGAATTTCATGTCACGTGAAGTCCTCGGTAGCTTAGTGGTCAAAGCACTCACCCGGTATGCGATGGGACGTGGGTTCGGGTCCCACCTGATGTCGATGATTGTTAAAATTGTTTTCATTAAAAGTCAAATAATATTTTGTAGTGAAATTAAACCAATTGTAAGTATATGATTTATATTAGGTCAAAATGTTTAATATTGTTGGTAGTGATGGTTTTAGTTTCCATATTATTTTGCCGTAATGTCATATCAAAGAGGATACGAACCCGGGACCACGCCTCTTGAATTCAACTGTTTATTCTAAAGTTTTTATACATTAGGTTTTTGAATTATTTTATTAAAATAAATAAAATAACATAATCTTTATTTGCTTAAACATGGTATACAGAGGTGTTTTAAAATGAACGTTTCAAGCATGTTTAGCCAGCATGAGGCATGCAAGTTTAAGTGACACTTCAGTCTCTCTAATTTTGTGCCGTAACAATTCAAATGGAATGTTCGCCTGAACAAAGAAAAATATGTTAATAAAGTCCTGAAATCTCCCCAGCAAACTTTTTATTATAGATAGATACTCATTTTTGCACACCAAACAAAGAAGTTACAGTTATGTTTACAGAAAGATGTACAATTTAAGCGGTCTTATTGCTAAGAGCGATCTCTTCCAGACAACTTGCAAGCAGAGGACAGCTATAAAGAAAGGGGAAAGTGGTGCAGTGTGCCTATAGTGAAATTTTATATACATACTTACAATTACAATATCCATAAGTTTAAACCTAAATACAATATACATGAAATATAACTATAAAATATAAATACTTATATAAAATTAACATACATACTGACTTCGTTTAAAGCCATCAACATGACCGAAGCCTGTCTGTCTGTCGCATCGTTTAAAACATCCCTCGACGAGCGACCCTCCGCGACCCTCCCTTGTCATTACATGGGATTTAGTTTTTCCAATCAACCCATCGCTCTTCGGACTTGGACGTTACTCACGATAATTGTGACCTGTCCGTGTGTCGATGGTCCGACAAGTTCTATTATTTATGATTGGAATTAAGCGGTGTGATTGGTGTAACACTTGTTTATGTAATCAAACCGAAGTAATTTAATGAAACAATTGAGACAAATTCTCGGGAATTAAAGTCTATCGTATCCCAATTTCATGTGTAATAAGATGTGTTATAAGCAAAACATCGAATCCTTAAATTAAAATACACAAAAAAATTGGATTTTACATCATCTCAGTAAGATCCGCTATTTATAACCGTGAGAAAAATGCTCTAGGCACATGGGCACCCGAAATCATAGTCCTTATAAGAAAAATATTCGTTTTAACAATCTTAATTTGTAAGCGATTAAACAAAGCAAATGTCATGAGGAAACTTTCACTCTCATAAAACCATCAATAATAATAATGTATTATTTAACAAACTACATCATAAACTCATAATATGTCTTTTGCCTTTTCTAAAAAAACTAATGATGGCCAAAAACCTTGTTTGTTTCCCATATAGGTACACATGTGGTGCATAAAGTTCATAGAGACAAAACAAAATAAAGTAGAAAAATCATTGTGTTAAATACAGACAGTCTTTTTCACTTAGGGAAACATGGCTAATAATAAACACCAAATTTATTCGTAAAGTTTGGCAGTTACAAGCAATAATTCGACAAAACAACACACAGGCATATCGCCAATCGGCCGTGTATCGTGGTAAGAGCCAGAAATCATAATAAAGGTAGACGAAGTAGGACCAAATTATACACGTAAGGCTACGTCCAGATGCGCCGCGCACGCGCAGCTCGCATTGCTTGTTACTGCAATCGTTTGGGTTTACTCTTTAGCGCAACTCATGCAAGTATTGTATCGTGCGCCCGAGCAGCGCGCGTGCAATTTCAGGAGGCCTAGCATTAAAATATATCTTTCGTTCGGACGTATAAACCTAACAAATTGAAATTACCAGTCTCAATCCTTTGATAAATGACCAACTCAATCTAGCCGTGTAAAAAATCCGACCGTTTTCAATTGTTCATAAATTGTCAAACCTTTGATACAAGTGAATGGATATTTCATTTGATCGGATTATACGACCGAACGCTACGCTTTCGTATTAGACCCCCAGTTCACGTTCTAGTTCGTGAGCTTACCCCAGCCAGAAGTTGTCGCACTCGCTGCATTGTATGCTCGTGAGCTGCACATTTGCCAGATTTGGACGCTTAGAATGTTGACCCTATATAAAAAGTTGTTTGATTCATGAACAATTCATGTACTGTTTAAAATACACGATGGATAAGGCAATCATAATGCTCTCTTAGTTAATATACTTAAATAAAAAAGGTTCAACTTTAGCCCCTATGTTTTTTCTCCCTTGTTATGTGGCTTTATTTCAGCAAAGTCTTAATACGCAAATATCTTTATTCCACTTCAGGGCCATAACCATGAACTCTTAAAACAATCTCAAAGTTGTCAAATCTGTCAATTTTGGTACGTCATTTCATACAAAATTTGGCAGAAATGATAATGTTTGACAGATTTGAGATTGTTTTAAGAGTTCGTGGTTACCCCGCAGTTTAAGAATGCACTGAACTCGCCTCCATTGTGTAACTATTGACCGCTGCGTCGGCGAGTGGAGGGGGCAATTAATCTTGGGGGGGGGGGGCGGGGCTGTCGGTAGCATGCGGTGATTACCGCGTGGATATATTCGGGTGTTTAGCTCAGCCCCTCCTCTAGCAACAGCAACAAAACACGATATGATATGATACGATATAGCGATTTATCGACACCCAACTTTCAAAATATGATAACATAGCCACCATCTTGAACTTTTATCGAAACAGTAAGCACGCCGTCAACATCACGGTCATGCTCGATTTTTCAAAAAAAGTTCATATTTTGACAAAAAATATGCGATAAATCGCTATATCATATCATATCGTGTTTTGTTGCTCATGCTAGAGGGGCATGATTCGTTACAAAAATGTGGTTGGCCTTCATTGAACTTGATATGATTCAACCAATATAAACATGTATGACTTTAGTTTATTAAGATTTCTTTAATATTGGACAACATCACATTACATAATGATGCTATGGTAAGTAACGAAACGACTTGTGTTACAGAAATCAGAAACAACGACGGTACTACAACATCCAGACCCGAGTCAATGTAGAAGAGTGCGTTTTCCTTGACCCAACTGGGGATCGAACTCGGAACCTCAGAGATAGCGACGCCAAGTCCGGCGTGCTCGCCTCTCGGCTACGGAGTTCGTCAAATACATTCGTTTTAAATCGTGCCGTGGAAGCGGCTGGCGAACTGCCAGACTAACATTTTACTTATTTATAAAGTTTCGACCGTTTACAGTCAAAATTAGTTTTAATTGACCTAATTTTCTCTCTGAACTAGACTAGATATAGTTGCTACTATCGGTACTGCAAATGTATCATTAACACACTTTAAAACGTAAGTTAACTTATAAAATAATACGTCTCGAATAAATATAGGGGTTAAAGCTCTCTTACTCATGTGAGAAAATGTAAGATAGTTTTATGTACAGCAGCGAAATGTTAATAAAAGTACTCTGGTAACACTAAAAATGCTTATTACACTATAATAAACTTTAACATCAAGTGACTTCTTAGCTAAATTTAAGATGTCAAGCTCAAACAATGTCACAAATGCAAAACATGTCAAAATGCTCGTACGTGAAACAAATTTAACTGAATGTTAGCTCTAACTTTACAATTATTATAATTGTTGTTACCCTCTTCTTGTCAATAAATAATCTTGAAAACTTAATAACACAGCATCAAAACAATAATAATACCAGTCCCATACAAGTAAACACGACATAATGATAAAGTACCCCATTAGAGACAAGACAGAGGTCTTTAAAGGGTTATTGTTAATTTATTCACATTATCCCCTGACAATGGCTCAAAAGATTTACGAGCGTAATGCGTGGGACACTTATGTTATTACGTTCGTGTATTGTGTGTAATAAAGCAGATATACTAGTCATTTCAACTTTAAAATCTTGTGACTTATCACAAATTGTTTTGTGACCTATTCACAAAAATCCTTGTGGAAGATGCAGCTGCTGTGTTCTTTTCGCCGTGATGGTAGTAATTAAGTAAAGCGAGACCTATTGCATAAGCAAAATATCATTCTGCTCATCGTAATTATCTATTCAGCCTATTGCAGTCCATTGCTGAACGTAATCCTCTCCAAAGAGAGCCAAAGAGCACGATCTCCTGCTTTTTTCATCCAACCACTGCCAGCCATCTTCCTAAGGTAGTTTGTCCATCGGGCTGGGGGGCGTCCTACACTACGTTTGCCAAGGCGTGGTCTCTACTCGAGGATCCGTATTAGATAGCATCAAATACATTGCTCTGATCCTAAGGTAAGTAGCTAAAGCGCTTGATAGAAATCAGAAACAACAACGGTGCCACAACACACAGACCCGAGACAATATAGAAAAGTTCATTTTTAATATATTTGAATACATTGTTGTTTGTTTGTATATTACAACAAAACATCAAACTATATGTCCAGAAAAAAATACGTTTGCAAACTCTTTTGGCGACCTCCGTAGCCGAGAGGCGCGCTAACCGGACTTGACGTCGCCATCTCTGAGGTCCTGGGTTCGATTCTCGGTCGGGTCAATGTAGAAAACTATCTTTTCTACATTGCCTCGGGTCTGGGTGTTGTGGTACTTCCATTGTTTCTCTTCTATAACATAAGTGCTTTAGCTACTTACCTTAGCATCAGAGCAATGTATGTGATGTTGTTCAATATTTATTTATTTATTATTTAAACTCAGTGTAGCGTTTCAGTGGTTGAACATAAGTTTAAATTAAATTCAAATACTTTCGTAATTTTACCTTACCTTTCTTCTTCGTCGTTCCCTCAGTGCTGAGGATCGCGACCATACACGACACGTCTCCAAGCCGCGCGGTCTTCAGTTCTATGGACCGCATCATACATGTTTCCTCCGACAGCCCTCTTTATCGCGTCTGTCCATCTAGTAGGCGCTCTGCCCGAGCACGTCTACCCTCCATCTGCCCCAGCATTAGACGCTTCTCCAGACGATGCCTAGATGAGCGCATTATGTGTCCGAAGAAGTTGAGAGCTCGTTCCTGGCATATGGTTGAGAGTCGCTTGGTTATTTTGAGCTCCAAAAGTATTGACTCATTACCTTACCTACCTTTACGAAATATATTCAAGGAAATCGTTAATATACTTCGTATTTTCGGTTTCTCAGAATTCGTTCATCATTCAGCGTTTGGCATGAAACATGGTAAAAAATCTAATGAACGAATATTTCTTTTGCCAAATAATGATATGTTATTTGCCTAACAACATGAATATTATTTAAATAGCTTCTTTCGTTCACTGGAGGTAACAAAAGGTATTTTATAATGTTGAATGCGTACAATAAAGAGTTTTTATTAGTAACCTACTTATTTAAACTCTTATTGATTCGATTATTTTAACCCTCAAAATTATGACAAACTAATGATGATGGTTAAATAAATTAAAAATACTAATGAAATATTCAGCAGTCTCATACAAAATATTAAAATACCGTCAATTATATCGTCATCATTAAGTCCGCTATCAAAAAACGAGTTGAGGTTATATTAAAAATTCATCTAATAAATTCCACCATTAATTCCATTCAACTACAAACTCGGCGTAATCAAATTACACCGGTTTTTAATCGAAAAAAGACCGTAGATCCTCCGCCAAGTTTCAGAGTTTCGTGCAATTAAAATTAATGGCTCTCATAGACATGGCCATAGCGTAAAAAGAGCAGCCAGTACTATTTATTGCATATCGATATAGTTCACCTACAATACTAAGGTTGACTTGCGCACCAACGGATAAGTTTATTATTTATTTTTTTATTTAGAATTTTATTGCACAACTTAGACTACACTGTACAAAAGGTGGACTTAATGCTAGAAGCATTCTCTGCCAGTCAACCATTGGGTCATGCAGAAAGTTTTGAAACGGCGCGGTGCAAGTAACTGATAAAATACAGGCAAAAGGTTAAATAGCCAAAGAGTAAAATAATTCAGAATCTTCTACTTAATAGTATACTACTAAATAGTTTAGTACGAGATTAAGACATCATTCTGTCTCTGTCATCGTCGTACAAACTGACAGCCATAGAATGATGTTTAATACCGTGTTAGTGGATAGTTTGGGATTAAATTCGCTAACCCGCAAAAGGCCATTAATTGTGTTTGGTTACAACCATGTGTTTTTAGGTCTTAAATGTTTGTAAATATATTCAAGTATGTTAACCTTATTTTCAGTTGCCGAGGCCTCAAACTAAGAATATTATAAAAAAAATACATTTAGGTTCGTTGAAGGAGTCAGGTCACCTGTCCTAGTGGATCGCAATAGGCCGACATGGTGATGAGGTAAGTGAATCAGATTAGAATCAGCAATAAAAATGTGCAGAAAGATTTAGAGCTATGAAGAAGCGGAGTCTCCTGGCACAAGCATTTTATTCTTAAAAGGAGACTCCGGCCACCAGTTTTAAGAAAGCTCTGTTAAACTAACAACGACTTTTATTATTATTCCGTACTGCGCCGTACAGATAACTTGCGTAACGGGGGCTACACTAGTCACTTACAACACGTTCGTTTCCTCCCCTCAAACTATGTTCCACCTTCTGTCATGTCCCTCATGTACTCTCGCGAGATCGTGTAGGTCGTACTGCGCGTCGCCTAAACTGTCCCTATCGGTGTAGCGGTCACAAGTTCACGACGACGCAAGGGAAACATATTTTTGGTTTCTAGCGATCAGTGAGAAAAACCGACCTCGTGCGAGTCGGACTCGCGCACGAAGGGTTCCGTACTATTATTGAATAAAAAACGGCCAAAAAAATCACGTTCGTTGTATAGGAACCCCCTTAAATACTTGTTTTATTCTGTTTTTATACTATTTATAGCAGCAACAGAAATATGATTCATCTGTAAAAATTTCAACTGGCTTGCTATTATAGTTTATGAGATACAGCCTGGTGACAGACCGACAGAAGGACAGCGGAGTCTTAGTGATAGGGTCCTAAAAGGTAAAGCGTACCTTTTGGGTACCTAAAAAGGTGACCAAACATATATTTTGTAGACCATATTCAAATTGAATTTAAAAAAAATGAGATTTACCTTATTAGAAAAGTGATTAATATTATGTTCCTTAGCTTACATTTTAGATAGTAAGAGTGCCGAATACCGGGCTCAATGGAATGGAGCTGATGATTTCGGAATCACCCTAGTTTTAGTTTTATTTTAACTTCATCAGATGTCTGCTCTCAACTTAAATATCACTATCTCTATGTGGACAATGTTGTTGGTCCTACAATTACTTATATGTATAGTAATGTAGTATTTTAAATTAAGAATCATTGTAAGACTGTTTGTTGTCCTGAATATGTAGAAAAAAAATTAATTAAGAGCGATCAGAAAAAACACAATGACTAATCTCACACTTTCAACAGACAGTTTGTAAATAGTGTTCTGCAAAACGAATTTTAAATGAAGCTTTATAATTGGTATAAATAATTCCAAATGAATGTATAAATCAATAAACACTTCGTAATTTGTGATATTAATTATATCTTTATCATTAATATTTTTAAAGATATAGTCTAAGAATCAGTATTCTGTTGTATTTGAGCTGTGTCGCTCACCGGAAAAAATATTAATTTCACGATAATTTATCATGTCAAATCCGAATTAAGTAGTAGAGTTTTCTTGGCATTAAATGTTTACAAGCTCCCGCCAGTT
Organism: Anania fuscalis; assembly: GCA_950371115.1. NCBI lineage: Eukaryota > Metazoa > Arthropoda > Insecta > Lepidoptera > Crambidae > Anania > Anania fuscalis. The sequence goes on along the minus strand of OX493348.1, from coordinate 12,118,527 downwards.
TGGGCCTTTAGATTTATGGCGATTAATAAATCGTTTAAGAAACATGTTGTTCTAATAAGTTTTGTTGTTTCTTTTTTCCTTAAAACATCATAATATGATTTGCATATTATTATGAAGAAAATTTAAATTAGGCCAGCAAAGCACAGCCTACTACGTCAACCTATTTAGGACCTATGTGGCAACTATAACCTTCTTCTTATCATGTCGATGGTGGAAAAGCGACTTAAATTTGTTGTGCCCAGTAATTGGCGACGCGGATTGCTTTGTCGTTAGCACACATAAGGTCTTCTAGCAAGCATGAATCAGGGCACGCAGGACAAGACAGCAAATGGGACATGTCTTGCGGAGTGAACCCGCAAACACAGATCAGACGGACAGATCAGTTCCATCGGAAAGTCCCCATCTGAACATGGGTGTCCTTGCATCTACCCACTTGGGACCGGAGTCTGTTAAGGGACTTCCAAGTAGGCCATGGCAGTTTGTGTCCTGCAGGGGGGTGTTCGGAAGGAGGAACGAAAGGAGCAGGCGGTAAGGGACCGTTCTCCCACAGGACACGTCTACCCGTTGAGGGGTCGCGGTCGAGAGGGGAAACGCACTTTATGAAGCTTCTGCGGCTTTTAATAAAATAAAATAAGAGCAATGCAACAATTGATTTTTGTGCTGAATTTATTTCACAGTATAATTCCATTTCAGAGTAAAGGTGGGAACTGACCAGCTTTGTGTGTTTCAAATCTTTACGAAATCATTTTCCCAAATTATATCATGTGAAAACGAGCAATAATAACACACGCCAATAATTACTCGTATTTCGACGTGTGATTTTAAGCTGTTTGGTAAGAACATTACTGTTTTGACTGTGAACGAATTACAAATGAATAATTTAATACCCTTTCCCAAAGTCATGGGAAATATTTTCGCTCGATTACCTTTTTTCAGTTCAGTGAATTTGTTGTGCTTTTTTTGTGATACGTATCTTTTATGGGTTTTATTTTTGATCTTTATCAAAGTAGTTGCTTAAGTTAAATGAGATAAGGAAAACATGCCCAAAACGGGTAAACGTTTTCAATTTCGTGCCTTTCCCATTATTTCAATGTCTGCTTCAATGTGTCTAAGTGTCTGCTTCAACACTCGCACCATCTTTTTACACGCACACACACATTGAAACAAATGCGAAAGGAACGAAATTTAAAAATGTTTACGAACGCAATACAAGTAAGCTTGCGCTTTCCATTACATTCTTTAGAAATAAAAATGAATTGCTGTTCGTTATGTGCGCTAAGACTCAAGAACGGCTTAACCGATTCTACTAATGTTGGTCTTGAAATATTCGTGAAAGTACAGGAAAGGTTTGAATGTAAGAGAATATTCGAAAATTGCGAGGAAAATACTAAAAACGACAATTTAATTTTTCCATACAAACTGTTCAAACCTGTCAAATATTGAACAGGGTGCGTAGGTGGTACGAAGTTCGTCGGGTCAGCTTGTAAAAAATAAATAAATATAGATAAATCTATATGAAACCTGTCAAAGTAAGCACTCTACTTTAAACCTAAAATATTTGCAAAATCCCAAAGTAACCAGGTCGCAAGTTGCAATCAAACCCAGCTTTGGCCGGTCGGACGGATGTTTGATTATTTTAAGAAGATTTTGTACAAATTGAAACTGTGATTGGGAGCGGAACGTTGAGGCGGGATTTAGTTTGCTAGAGATTACATATAAATATATGTTGAAAATTGTCACTTGCAAAAACGAGTTTTAAAGTTAGTAAGTGATATTCTGTTTATGTATTTTTTCAATTAAATCGATTAAACCGTAAAAAACTGATGGATACTACAAAATAAATAAAAATAAAACATTTTATAACCAAAGTAGAATATAAAGACAAGGGCCCTAACCATTAACTGTTAAAACAATCACAAATCTGTCAAACATTATCATTTCTGTCAAATTTTGTATGAAATGACGTACCAAAATTGACAGATTTGACAACTTTGGGATTGTTTTAAGAGTTCATGGTTATGGCCAAGGTCTTCTCAAAAACATGCAAAGCTAAAGCTACTTAAGTATGTTTGCAAATAGGCAATAACGACACTTTTACACGTCCCATAAAGGTTTTCACCAGCAGGGTAGCCATGAACTCTTAAAACAATCTCAAATCTGTCAATTTCGTACGCCATTACGCACGAAATTTGTCAGATTTGAGATTGTTTTAAGAGTTCATGGTTACCCCAGGTCTTGAAATTTTGATTTCTCCTAAAACCGTGATAATTTTAAACACGATAAATTCAAATTCAAAGCTTTTATTTCAGACAAAACAGTGGTCTAGTTAAACTAAAGGAACATTAAACAATTCGCCTTAGTACAGAAGAAGAATGATAGCAAAAAAAGTCGATTTAAGACAGACAGTAACTTTCATAATACGTTTTTATCCAATCGAGCAAAGTTTCAAGTGGCCAGCTCTACGTTTGAGCACAAAGACGCGATATCTCACCTAACAATGGCGGGGGTGGTGACGTCAGCGGTAATGAAGTGACGTCAGCGGTGGCCATGCGTCTTTTGTTTTGGGGACAGTCCCTTTTACAATGAGAGATTTGTTTTAAGAGGGACTGCTAAAACTTATAAACTTTATATATATATACTACGTAACATACTCTTTTCCAACTATGTTAGATGTAGAATAAAAAAATAAATATAATTTTTATTGGATCCGAGTTTTTATTCTGCAAGAAGAAAATAATATAACGAGCATTTTGCACCTAAGCCATAATTTATTTATCGGAACAGATTCACCAGCTACACATTGATAAACATTACAGTTCAAAAGAAAACATTACAGTTAATATGGGTAACATGTATAGGACAGCCTCAGAAGTATGGGATAATTAAATAATAATCAGGGTTTTCATGCAGTACAATGATTTCTGCGCATTAAAATATTACACAATTTTATGACAGCTCTGGTTTCCAAGCACACCGCTCTTGAATGTCTCGCCAAAGAACATACAATCAATTATATTGTAGTAAAGAGTTATTACTCTATTAAGGGGATTACGTATGCTAAATTAATTGTTTAGTCTGCACCAGCCAGCGGTGCAGACTAAACAATCTAGCGTAATCGCTGGATATAGAGTTAAAAAATCGTATATAATGTATTTGTATCTTAAAACATTTGATATTACTAATAACTATTCAAATCACAAATACCTAAATACCTAATTTTAGTAAAAAAAATTGAAGGTTATACTCACATAACTTCTGAGATAGGAGCTAAAAATACTCAAAAATTAGTCTTTAGTGTTTATTTTTTTTATAAGTTACTAATTGTTATTATAATACGAAACTTCTAATTCCTCTTCGTAAAAGATACATAAATAACATATATTTTGTCGAAGCTACTAGCATGTCAACTTTTATAGAAAATTACATCGGAAAATAACAATTTATTCCTGTATTTTATTTAGTATGTATTTCTCTTAAATAAGGTTTACAATAATCCCATCCTTTATAGTGTTTCAAGACTATCCAGCGTGCACACTTATGATAATTCATACTAAATAATTGATTAATACTGTTCACAGGCTACTAGATTACACTAGTAGGCTTACACATGTATAAAAGATATGTCTTTATAAGTAAATATAGTGTTTTTAACAATACGTCGGTTAAAAAAAACAAAAGGACAGTACATAAGGAACAAAAAGAAAAACACTATTTAAAATTCAAGAAACAGGACAAAGCTGAAAGTTAATGTGAATTAATACATTTCCTTTTTTTAAAACAAGGAAGAACAGTCTTATTCTAGGACCAAGTTTTTACAAATTTCATTGAATGAGGTCCTACACATATTTTGTGAAAGCCATGTTTATATCCAATTAAGTATTTATATTCTATTTTAGTTTAGTTTACTGCCCCTTTACGGTTAGAAACTATAAAACCTCCTAAATTGTGCTATTTGGAATGTACAATTTTTTACATTTATTATTATATATTTGTCTCATCATCATCATTCATAGCAGGCTATTGCAGTCCACTGCTCGACGTGAGTCGCCTGCCAAGAGCGCCAAAGAGCACGATCTCCCGTTTTTTTCATCCATTTTCTGCCAGCCATCTCCTAAAGTCGTCGGTCCATTGAGCTGGGGGTCGATTTGTGTCATCTGCAATAAAAATTATCTATCTACTTTTCAAAAGAATATCCTGAAATTAAAACTAGTTGATGGTCACCCCACAACAAGGATAAGCCCTCTCCGCGACAACTCCGTCACAGATAACAAATAGGTGGCATTATCTCAAATTGGGACACTGGTTTTTGCTAACAATTGAGATGCCGGGGAAATTAATTGTGAAAGTATTTTGAATGGCAACATTGATGTTATAGTCATTGGTGTTGTCAAAGATTGTTTGTAAACCTACTGAGCAGATTTTGATAAAACTATAAAGTGATATAACTTGTACATCAGAATATCATATAGGCTCCAATTTATAAGGGTTTTTTTTGTAATTTGGCCCTCCTACTATAGTATATCTATATCTATACTAATATTATAAAGAGGAAAGATTTGTACCTATTTTTGTATGTTTGTAATGAATAGGCTCAAAAAGTACTGGGCCGATTTTAAAAAATCTTTCACCAATATAATGCTACATTCTTCCAAATTGACATAGGCTACATTTCATTTTGAAAAAAATTAGGGATCCTTGGTAAAATTTGAACAATGTAACCGAAGGTGTAGAAAAATGAGTCTTAAAATGTCTTTCGTCGAATGCGCTGCCGAAACTATTAGCGATAATTGTCTACCCCGTGCGAAGCCGGGACGGGCTGCTAGTTATACTATATTATAGATGCGAAAATTTGTAAAGTACGTATGGATGTTTGTTACTCTTTCACGCAAAACCTACTGAACGGATTTGAATGAAATTTTGCACACATATAGAATATGATCTGAGTTAACATATAGGATACTTTTTATCCCGTTTAAATGTTCCTGTGGGATATATTGAATAAACTAAAGACCAGGCAAGTAAAGTCATGGGCAACAGCTAGTATTATGTAAATTAAATTAATTTAACATCTAGTTATATCTAAATTTTACAATTGCTTAATTAAATTTCTTATTTAACGTTTAATTATGCATGAGTTAAGAGCAATTTAATCGTTCCACAAGACGACAAACGTTCGTCGTAGCATTTCGTAGCAGTTGAATTATTGCACCGTTGAATCCACTCGTAGCGAGATACGTTCGTAGCATGTTCGTAGCGTTTTCGTAGCACGTAAGTTACGTACGAGTAGTCGTTCGTTTAATTTAATGGAGCAATTTTCAGTTCCATTCGCGATTAGGTAAACCTAAATTGTGAAATTAGTGTATTTCTATACAGGGCTAAAGCTAACTAAGTACATAATAAAAGCCGTTAGCTTTTTAATTGATTTAGGCTAAAAATTTAATATTTTAATATTTATTTTATTTTATTTATTGTAAGGAAACAAACAGTGCATAGTTACATATTGATAAGAATATAAATTTAGATCATAAACCAATAAATAAATAAAGATATTAAAAATAAATATATATTTTATTATATAATTTATTGAAGAAGGCAGCTGGCAGCGACTGGATGCAAAGGGCGGGAGATCGTGCGCTGTGGCGCTCCTTGGGGGAGGCCTATGTCCAGCAGTGGACTGCAACAGGCTGATATGATGATGATGATATAAATATTGGACAACATCACATACATTGCTCTGATCCTAAGGTAAGTAGCTAAAGCACTTGTGTTATAGAAACAACGACGGTACCCAACACCTAGACCCGAGCCAATATAGAAAAGTTCGTTTTCTACATTGACCTGACCGGGAATCGAACCCGGAACCTCAGATATGTCGACTACAATGACGACAATATAATTTACATCATCTCTATGAATTTTCAATTTCTAATTCTGCTTGTGCATCACCAATTTATTTTTAATTTAGCAATTATAACTTGAAATTTTTACATAACGGATAGATTAGATAGATAACTTTTTCGTGATTTTGCTATTGGTCCCATAACAGAAAAAAACATATTTTTATGTAAAAACTTTGCTTTAAATAAATTCGAAAAAAAACAATATTTATTTTTATTTCTGCCACCAGGGCGGTAACCACGAACTCTTAAAACAATCTCAAATCTGTCAAACATTATAATTTCTGTCAAATTTTGTATGAAATGACGTACCAAAATTGTCAGATTTGACAACTTTGAGATTGTTTTAAGAGGTCATGGTTACCCCGCAGGCAACAAGTTTATATCAAATTACGAATCTTTTGGTGATAAAAATGTATACGACTAAGTTGTGTGTCTTTATCGCACCGCCCACAAAACATCTCTGTTTAGCCTAATGGTCGACTGGTAGAGAATGCCTCATGGCATTAAGTCCACCTATTGTATGTTGTTTTTTTTTCAAATCTGTGCAATAAAGATAAATAACACTTGAAAAAAATCATCGACCTCAGGTGGGACTCGAACCCACGTCCCATCGCATACCGGGCGAGTGCTTTTGACCACTAAGTCAACCAATCTTAACCAATAGTCAAATATTTGTAAAAATATTTCTATAGGGTGTTGACGGTAGTATACTACTCAGCTATACATATAGCTACAACATTGATCAGAATACGCTGGCTTTGACAGCGAGAAAAAAACACTTGAGGAATTTCATCTTGTCACGTGACGTCCTCGGTAGCTTAGTGGTCAAGTTTGTACTGCAAAAGAGAGCTGTACGGGCAATTTACGGCCTTGGACCCCGAGAATCCTTAAAAGAACTGTTTAAAGAAATTAATATACTAACAGTAGCATCCCAATTTATTTATGAAAATATAATGTATATCCGCAAAAACCTGTCCTTATTCCTTAAGAAAAGTGACATTCATAATCTTAACACCCGAAATAAGAATAAACTTGCCGTTCCCAATTTCAGACTGCATAAAGTAGGTAATTCGTTTATGGGAAAATGTATTCGCTTTTTTAATAAATTACCAGCGTCTATTGTAGAACTGCCCCTGTTAAAATTTAAATCGCATATTAAAACAACTTTAATGAAAAAAGGATATTATACTGTAAATGATTATATAAATGATAAAAATATTTGGAAATAAATACTGCCCTGCTCGCACAGGTACATTTATCTTGTAATGTAAACTATTTACTATTTAAAAAGAGGCTGACAATAGTGACCGAGTTTCTTGCGCTACTTCTTCTCGGCGCTAGCCCAAAATTGTCCCGAAGTAGTGGTAGGGAAAAAAATATTGGGACGTGTAAAAGCGCTTAGTTTAAGCCTATTTACAGAAATAAATTGGTTTCATTGGTTTCATTGGTTTCAAAAGCACTCGCCCGGTATGCGATGGGACGTGGGTTCGAGTCCCACCTGAGGTCGATGATTTTTTTCAAGTGTTATTTATCTTCAATTAAACCTTGCATGGAATTGCTAAAAACAAAAATTTACACTGTGCAATAAAGTTTTAATAAATAAATAAGTTAATTCACAACTTCATTTAAAGTCACTTTAAAAAAAAACATGTAACCTCAGGGCTCGATTGAAATGACCGGGATCAGAATTTCAATCTCGCGGTTCGTTTCTGGGGATTGCGCTCGATTGGGTCGGAGGGTCAAAATTGGATTGTGTAAGTCTCGTAACATCGTTAAACTGGACCGGGGTGGTAACGAAAAGTGATTGCGATCCGTTGCGAGGTAATAGAGATTGAGGTATTGGACACAACATAGGTAACTGTGCTTATAACTCGATTTTAAACTAACCTATACACATCACGGGTATTAATGCAACATACAGGGTTACATTGCAAGTTAGTGCCAAATAAAAAAATAAGATCTAGAGGTGCACTGCTTAAGGTATTTGTGGTCAATTTGAACCTCTGGTATGCGCGGGCGCTCCTGCTGTTAGAAATGTGCATTACATCGAAAAGGGTAAGGTTTGTTTTCGCGCGCCATTGTGACTATTATTGCATTGAACTTTGCAGTTCTAGGTTTAACAGAGATAGTGCGTGCGTATTTTTAATAAATAACAAAATAATCCACGCGTACCACCTTTGAACAGCAGATAGAAATAAAAAAATAAATAAAAAGAGTTAGTATTTTAGATCGTTTATATCGTAGATCGATTTAGTTACTGATTCTGAGTGCTCCCTGAAAATTTGGCACTACCTTGCAATGTACCCCTGTATAACTATTTTTTTTGACAAAAAAAAAACGGCCGACGCGTCAGGAAAATAATGAATAAAAAGGAATGTGTTGCATGAATACACATGATGTTAGTTTGAAAAATATAACATGGAAGTTTAAAATGTTATAACTAGATTTATTTTTGTGTTAAAGTAAAGTAAACTTTTATTTAGTTTAAAACGAATCCGATAACCCAGGGCAGACTAATGGAAGGGTTTCATAAGGCCGCTGATGACTAAATCCTACTGTTACATGTTAATAAGGAGTCTAAGACCTCAGCCATGGCTACATAAAAAGAATCAGGCTTTTCTTAAAAAACGAAAATCATAATATGAAAATACATAAAAAGCGCCCCCAGTATAAAAATAGAAATTATAAATAATAAATTTTAGACAACTACTGTATACATACATTCTCTGATCCTACGGTAAGTAACTAAAGCACTTGTGTCATAGAAATATGAATCTACAACGTCACCCCAACGGGTGCGTAATGTTTGATATAATAACAGATAATATAATTTCAATAGGAATAACGTTCAAATGATAGAATTTTCATAAACTATAAAGACAAATAATCTAATTTCATTTGACCTAATATTTTATTTCATACAACTATTGTTTGCTCTAACAACATTTATTATAACATTTGTTTTACAGAATTTTCACTTTGAACAATGTTCTTTTCCTATAACGTTCCCTTCATATATTTCTCATTTTTACTAATTTTTACTTTAGGGCGAATCCGACTCGGCCAACCCCGACTCTACGTGGTACTCGTCTGCCCTACCCCTAGAGTGTAATGAAATAAGGCGGAGGCGCGGAGGGAGGCAGCCCCAGCCCGCTGTAACATAATACAGGCGCCCGGGCACTCCGTAGCGGCTGAGGCTGCAGCAAGCCGAAGCTGCGAAGGAGAGCGTGGGTGCCTACACTATGTTACGTCAGCGTGGAGGGGCTGCCTTCCCGTACCGCCGAAGCACACGAAATTCTAAGTGCATGCTTGCATGCTGCATGCCTGATTGCAAGCTGCATGCCTGCATACCTGCATGCATGCTGCATGCCTGCTTGCATGCTGCATGCCTGCTTGCATGTAAAAATGTATCTTAATTAAATGAAATGTTATTCATAGATTTTAATTATTACACTAAATGAATATTAGAGTAAATACATATTAATTAAAATGTTTTTTATAGAAAATGTTCATTAGAGCCAATAAAATTAGGTAAAATGAAATTATAACAATAATACCTTAGATCAATTGATCATTATATTTAAAAAAAATGTGTAAAATGAGATAAGGTCAAGTAATCATTAGTGTTTTTGTCATTATATCAAATATTACACACCCTACCCCAACACTCAGACCCGAGACAAAATAGAAAAGTTCATTTCTAGATTGACCCGACCAGAAATGGAAACTCGCTAAGTCTTTCGTACTAGTCCCTCAGCTACAAAAATATGCTATATTTACAGCAAATAACTGTTCAGCAAGCTGGTTTCTTTGACCTCACGTAATAACTGCCGATCAATATTCCCGTGATTGAGGGATAATGGGAATTTATTGTAAGATGTCGAAGGAAATGTAAAGCGTCTTTCATAACTTTCCCTTTTAAGTGCAACCCAAGTTTCTTCTAATAACCGCTCAACTTGCTATGGAGTTATGCTTCATTGTAGGATTTCTTTGAAAGATTGAATAAAATATAAGTAGTAAAGAATAAACGATCTTAATCAACAGCAATTGCTATACAAGGTATAATAAAATAATGCAAATACTCTTCGTTTTTTTTTTTTGAATTTTGATGATTGTAAAACAAAATGTTATTGTGACCACTAGAATCAGACCTTAAGAGGATATGCATTAATTCTGTAACACCTTGTATAACTGAACGAATAGAATGAACGCAAAATAAAACATGATTTTGATGTAAGCCCCTAAGTAAAAGTTTTGTAATAATAAACACATTCTCCTCCTTAAACTTATCAGCTATTTGATATGCATGAGCATGTACGACATTGAATCAGCAATGTAAACCTTAAAATCGAAAACGTATGTCCACATTTTCATCCAGAAATAACAATTCCACAACTATCTCGACAAGTGCACAAAAGGGACAATTTATGGCCCTTGTACACCCGGCTTATCCGACACGTCGGATTAAACCTGTTCCGACTGGTTATCACCCGCACATATCCGGTTTTTAGGGTTGACACAAAAGTTTTTGCCTTTGTTCGACATTTTTTTGCGACTACAAAATAAAAAAATATGTTTCGAATGGGTTGTTTTGTGAATATTTACAATTGTCATAGACATTCGTAGGCTGAGTTTCAAACAGTGTGATAAAAGTTAAAAGGTTACATAATCATGATGTTTTATTATTTTTCTGGCATTATAGACCCTTCAAGTGCTCAAATTTAACAAGTCTAGGATTAGGTTTTGTTTGAATAAGTTAACTACGTGGTTAGTTTAATAAGACGTCTTCTAGTCTTCAACTTCAATTTATTCTGTATATTCTGTATAAAGGCCCTCTTCCGGGCACTTATACACATCCTAAAATATAACTTAGCCCTACCACCGCCTGGGGACAACATATCGGCTGGTGATGAGAAGAAACGGCGCAACAGTCACTCAGTCACCTTTGTCAGCCTGGTTTTACTACAGGAAATACAATTACAAGATAGTGTAAGTGCGAGCTAGACAGGTAAGGTTATTAAGTCCATGCACTCTTGTCGTTCAAGTAATCTTTAACTTTGTTATATCCTTTTTCCATAATGATTTTTTTAATGTTGTTTTTGAACTTATAAACAGGCAAGTTAACAAGAGTTTGTGGTACTTTATTAAAAAAAAAATACATTTCCCCAATAATGAACTACATACTTTCTTTAATCTGAAGTTCGGAACGGCACTAAAAGTTCAAGTTGAAATTAGGTAAGAAATCATTATTTAAACGTTAATTATCCGCAAAATGCAGCAGCCCTTGTGGCTAGTGGATCCAATTTGCTACCAAACAAATGTTTCGCGCGTCAAACAAAATTAAGCTTTATCCCTGTACAATAAAGTTTAACAATTTACTTCAATCCTGAAAAGATATGCGTAAAATTTATTGAATTCAATATCATGTTGATTTTTCGCTGATAGGTAAAATTGGGTGGTCTGCAAAAAGAACATTTATTATTTTGTTGCCGAAAACAACATATCAAAATTTGTAACTGTTTGTTCTTTTGAAACTGTAAAATGATAAATAAGAGTCAAGAGTAAGCCCAATTCAAATAAAAAAATAAAAAAAAAATATTATAATAATATTTGAGTTCATAACTACTATTTGTTTGCGACTTCGTTCGGGTGATCTTTTAATGATTTTGTAACTTCTCTGGTCTCAGTAACAAATCTTGTCTGTACATTAATTTATTAAAACTAACTGACCCGGCGAACTTCATTCAGCTTTTCTTATGTTTTCAGTATTTATTCTGCTCTTCGGGGCAGAGACAAATCCAACCAATTATAAATTCTGAAAATCGGTCCAGCCGTTCTCGAGTTATAAGTGTTGTTACAAACCCGACTTTGTTTTATATTTAAGAAGATTAACAGATATAACTCTAAAACAATTTTAAATTCATCATTAAAGTGTATCAATAATACAAAACGGTAAGCAGAGAGTATTATTAAATTATTTTCACTAGTACTAACACATAGACGACTCACATCATTATAATACTAGAAATAAAAATTAACTTGCCGTTCCGTGCTTCAGATTAAGTAAGTAAAGTTGGTAATTCATTTATGGGGAATAGTATAAAATTTTTCAATAAAATACCACAAACTCTTGTTGAACTTCCGATCCATGAGTTCAAAATCAACATTAAAAAAGTCCTTATGAAAAAAGGATATTACAAATTAGTAGATTATTTAAACGACAAGAGTGTATGGACTTAAACTGCCTAGCTCGCACTTACTATTGTCTTGTAAAATGTATTTCCTGTAAAATCAGGCTGACAATGGTGACTGAGTTTGTTGCGCCGTTTCTTCTCATCACCAGCCTATATGTAGTCCCGAAGCGGTGGTAGGGCTAAGTTATATTTTGGGACTTGTATAAGTTCGCGGAGGAGGGCCTACATACAGAATAAATAATTTCATTTCATTTCATGATAATTTCATTTCATTTCATTTAAATTTGTATTATACAATTGAGTAACTGTATATCTATTCATTGGCACGAAATTTTCCGATCAGATTAACAGTCATATTTTACTAGGTATTCCTCCTAAAATATGCAAAAGCTTGTATATTCGTCCCTAGTGACGTCATAGTGTGACGTCACGTAACGGTACTGGGACGCAATAAATACGTCACGACTGACGGCAGCCGAGCGCTCTGCGATTTTATATGAGTTTCTGATGTTTTTACGTTCTCTTATTTGTATCGAATAGTTTTGTTCCATTACATAATCTGTTTTTAGGTCTCTGTACCTAAAAGCTGTCATTAGTCTAGCACCGCTGTCTATCTGTCCGTCTGTCTGACTAGACTTGTCACATAATTATTATCATTGTAGGCAAATTTTCTAAATTGTATAACTAAGCCGTCAAATATGGTATGTCAAGCGTACTTAGTTTCTGAATGGGAATTGGAGGAATGGGCTAGCAGACAAGTAATTTGATGTATAGTGAGTGCGTAGTAAATGCAATGGTGTAAATAATCTTGCAGGATGGATTTTAACTACATTTCACACGTTCCGGGTTCCGGTCCACCCATACTACTTACGAATTAATAATTTAATATTTTTAATAATTTAACGGTTTTGCCTTAGTACTGTTTTTGTTAAGTTTTTTGTTAAGATTTTGTTATTTTTTTACTTTTTAAGTTTGTTAAGCTTTAAACCACTTGGCAAAAATCTGTTTTCGGCACTCTGGCAACAGAATATTGCAGTATTTCTTCATATTAGAAAAGGGTCAGTAAAATAAAAATCGATTCAACTTTCTTTATAAACTTTCTCGATTTCCGAAAAGTATCGATTAGATTTCGTTAGGGCGCATCACTATAAGTGTAAACTGTCATATTTCAGAGCGATCATCTTATCCTGAATGGAGTTTAGTTGTGCTATTATGCAACTTCGAATTTCGATAGATTTTCCTCTATAAACCCAAACATACCCTCGTTCTTTATTAAATCCTCTTCAATGTCTCTGCCAATAATATTTACGAGCACACTTCACTATTTTGACGTAATATAAGTTATTTCAGTAGCGTCATTCCACAATGAACCTTAACACAATCGCAGACAGTATTCCAGCAAGTTTTGTTGTTATCACGACTGTAACCGTGTAGCGTCCGTTAAAATAAATTAACAAGGATCCTGGCAGAACACTGGCGCGTTGTTTTACCTTCATGCAAATCAAAAACATTTATGCAAAAAAAAACGAAAGCCGGTCAAGTAAATTTTGAGAACATACTCTTTTAAATTTTCTTGCGTGCTAGGAGAGTGCCATTGTCTAAGAGACCTAGGCGGTCTTTTGAAAAAATATATTGTCTGCTACTTTGACACAAAATAGTTCATTTCTAGGGTTCCGTACCCAAAGGGTAAAACGGGGCCCTATTACTAAGGCTCCGCTGTTCGTCTGTCTGTCTGTCTGTCCGTCTGTCACCAGGTTGTATCTCATGAACCGTGATACTTAGAGATTTACAATATTCACAGATGATGTATTTCTGTTGCCGCTATAACAAAAACTACTAAAAAACAGAATACAATAAATATTAAAGGGCGCTCCCATACAACAAACGTGATTTTTAGCCGTTTTTATAGATAATGGTACGGAACCCTTCGTGCTCGAGTCCGACTCCCATTTGGCCGGTTTTTTTATTCAATTACGCGCCAACTGTCATGCCCTTGAAGTATCTTTTCCATGTAACGCAGATTACCGCACTACACACAATAACGTCGAACTTCAATGACATGTACACATAATAGGCTAGTTGACACCACCAATCAATTGACATACTTTTTATGAGCTGTCAAAACGGATATCTTCCTTATAATTTGTATGGCAATATCAGATTATGACGTCACTATCCGATAAACTCAACTGCCTTACTTTTTTACGATTTAAAAGCAATCAAAAATTAGTTTGTCTCTTAAATAAAGTTGGACTGAGTTATTAGGCCTAAAATAAAGTGTCTGTTTTAAGAAATGATGCCTTAGAATTATTTATGAACGGGGTCAACATCCCTATTGTACATGTCATTTATCAATTTTCGACTTCCCGTATGTATTCTTATTATGTTTTATGTATATGTGTAGTAAGTATTTATATATCTCTCTCTTGGGTCGGTCCCTCATGTCTGAGGATCGTGGTCAGCATTAGCGTTGCATCTGGGGCGGATGATCTGCCTCCACCGGTTTCTGTCCAGCGCGTCTCTTACAACCGAGTAAATTTATATATAAATTTACAAATATAGCATATATCTATTCTGTGCATATTTAAATAAATATGTTCGTAAGCATATTAGTATGTAGTGTTACTTGAATGTAAGATATTTCAGTTACTATAAGCTCCGCCACAAACTACATTGGTCACTACACTTCATTCAGGAGACCACAAACTACTTACTCAAGGTTGACCGGTAGAGAATACTGTATACCATTAAGTCCGCCAATCGTACTCACATGTGCAATAAATTGTTACCACTTTCGCTTAATTAGCACTGTATACGTCTATACTGTGTATCCTAATCGTGCAGAGCCTTCAACTGCCGTGACGAAGGGCGAGCGAATTGAATCAATCGGATTGACCGAGCGGTAGTGGACCTAAAAACAATGTCATTTATTATTTTGGAGAAAATGAGGTAGGTTCGTAAATTGTTTTAGCGATTTTCACTTTGCTTGAACGAAACTTGTAGGCAACTTTTTTCTATAATATGATTTAAAACTCAATTTAACGGGAATTAACGCGATCATAATTTAGGTACAAAATGTTACCTCTTTTGCCTGACGTTTCGATTGGGTTACACCGACCGTGGTCACAGGCTGACTGGAACAGAAATGTCTTCACTCCGTATGATGATGACCACGGTCATCATCATACGGAGTGTGAACATTTTGTACCTAAATTATGATCGCGTTAATTCCCGTTTCATTGAGTTTTAAATTATGCAACGCGAAAGTTTAAAACCTATATATATAAAAATGAAACCCGTTTTCCGTTGTCACGGCATCACGCGTGAACGGCTGGACCGATTTCGCTCATTCTTTTTTTGTTGTGTTTATTATTGACAGGAGAAGGTTCTTATGAAATAAAAATATAAGAAAAAGGCGCGGAAAATTAAAAAAAAAAAAAACCAATCTAAAGACAACGGGAACGAAGTCGCGGGCAACAGCTAGTTATCTATAAGATGATACCAAAACCTTTCTAAATGAAGTTTAAAATAATAGTTAAATAATAATATTGCTGTTTTTTTTGCAACAATGAAATCAATTCTATCTTCTACTTGATAACAGACAAATGTAATACACATAAAAACATCCATAACATAAGTGCTAATGCTCGTGCTCAAACACAAACACTTGTTGCGGGAATGGAACCCGCAACCGTCTGGCTTTGTTACTTGGAGCGGGAACCACTAAACTAGACTCGTTTTATTTGATGTTAAAAATTGAATAAGGTTTATATCAGGGTATAAATCTAATTAAGAAAGTTCTACAAGTGGAACATATATTAGATAAGAAAATAATAAGCAGCAATAGTATTTGTATGCGGACAGCAATAAGCTTCTATCAGAATTTACTCATTTTAATAACCTATTTTGTTTGTTTCAGGTAATTGCAGTAATGGACCGGCAAAGTATTTTGTGAAAGTAATATAAAGGTTTACTATATTATTTATTTGTTCCAATTGCAACTACTCAGCTTTGTAGTTGAAACGGAGTACATAAACCACTGTTGCTGTTCCAAATTAAAGCGATAAATGTGAGGTTGTCAGCGCCATCTGTCGCTTAACTCAAGCACTACGTACTACTATGTTTCTTTGCTGCAGTGATTTGCTTTCTCCTGCTTAGATGTTTCATTTACTGGCTATTTGACCAGTACTAAAGAAAATATAGTTTTCTTTTTCAGTACCAAGTTTATAAATACTGGTTACTTTTAAAACAGTTGAGAATTTAAGGAAGCGAACGTGTTTATGAATAAAAATAACGGGTCAACATCAAAATCAGTAAAAAATGCTGCTTCAATTTAATCATCAAGGTAGAGAGAGTTAATGCAGAAACAAAAAATAAACAATGTTGACCTTAAAGAAAAAGTTGACGACCGCCTGGTGTAGTGGTTCTCGCTCCGGACTACAATGCCTGGCGGTTGCGGTTTGAATCACGCGAGGGGCAAATGTTTGGGTGGTAAGCACGAGCATTTGTACCAAAGTCATGGATGTTTATCCGTTATCTAGTCGCCATAGTACGCTATGCTTAGTTTGGGGCTAGATAATTGCTGTGATTGTAGAAACAAAATATTTATTTGTCTTTAATGATAAACATACCTATTCATTTGCTGAAATTTGGAAACTTTAAAATCACCCCTGTTTAGATACCTAGCTACAAAATATTCTTTATTGAGATTTATACAAAAAATACAGAAGTTTATAACTACACAATTTATATTCATGTGGTCTTATAGCAGTAAGCCCTTTTTAGGGTTCCGTACCCAAAGGGTAAAACTGGACCCTATTACTAAGGCTCCGCTGTCCGTCCGTCTGTCTGTCTGTCTCTCTGTCCGTCCGTCACCAGGCTGTATCTCATAAACCGTAACTGTTAGATAGTTGAAAAATTGATAAATGACGTGATATTTTGCCGTTTTTATAGATAATGGTACGGAACCCTTCATGCGCGAGTCCGACTCGCACTTGGCCGGTTTTTTTTTTAATAGAAATCATGACTCAGAAGTTTGTTTTTTAATAAATTGTTTCCACAGTCACACCAAATATCTAGCCCCAAACTAAGCAAAGCTTGTGCAATGGCGACTAGATAACGGATAAACATACTTAAATAAATGTATATACATCCATGATTCAGGCACAATTAATGCTCGTGCTCATCACCCTTACATTTGCCCCTTTTGGGATTCCGAATCCGCAACCGCCAGGCTTTGTAGTCTGGAGCGCGAACCAATACACCAGACGGTCTTCATCGTCCTCAAATGTAACTTCGGAGTTTTTTATCCAAAAAAAGAAATACACAAGTTTTAAAAATAAGCTCCAAGTGAAGATAGTACTAACCCGAGTTAACTACTGTTCGGGATCGTTACTGCCATTCCGTAAACGAGCCATTATGTAGTCAGAGTTAGAACATTGTCGTAGCGAATGCTGCAGCTACCGTCATATTTGCATAACCCCACGCTTAGTGTGAATCGCCGTGTTAGAACACGACATTATTATTGATTGTTTTAGATTGAATGTGTGTTAAACACTATTGTATTCTGTGTGCACTATTCACATAATACAATACATTAAAATTTATGGTATTTACTTATTTATTTAATGTTGTTGCACAGATTTAAAAAAAAACATACAATAGGCATTCTCTACCATTTCTCGACCATTAGGCTTAACAGAGAAGTTTTGTAAGCGGTGCGATAAAGGCACACAAATAAAAAAAAAGTAATAAAATCATACATATTACATACTATCATACATAGACTACATAGAGATGATGCTTTATATATAAATATGACGACGATAAGTAAGAGATTACTACGTTTAATAAATTAATAAAATTTTGTTTTCAGCTATTCCATGCAAGGTTTTAATTGAAAATTCGACAGCGAGAAAAACGCTTGAGAAATTTCATCGTGTCATATGATGTCCTCGGTAGCTTAGTTGGTAAAGCTCTCGCCCGGCATGCGATGGGACGTGGGTTCGAGTCCCACCTGAGGTCGATGATTTTTTTTTCAAATGTTATTTATCTTCAATTAATAAAATGTGCTAGGTACTAGTGCTCATTGGCCACGCTATAAACTTTAAGTGACATTTAGCGCCTGCCCATTGAACCGTAGTTGCGGTTCCGCATCTTGCAAAAGCAATGTGATAGCGAAAATTGTTCAATTCTGGCTTTAAAATTGCAAATTGACACCAAAAAACAAAAACAATCTACTGTCAGTGCTGCCCATAGATTTTGACACTATCTATCAATCGGGCGATGACTGCGCAATTATTGCTGATTGCTAATTTTTAGGGAATAAGGGTAAAAACAAATTCATTCAAACAGCCATCTCCGACATTACTACGGCCAATCGAGGCCCTATGTATCATTACACATATAAAGAAATATCGAAAGCTTTTACTAAGAAAAGGAAACTGTAAACTTACCAACATTGAATTTTTTATTAAAGCAATATTGCATCGATTAAAAAAACTCTAAAATTATATAGTATTATTAAATAACACATTCCAAATTGTTTAGCCATATATAAAACTTTTGTATATACTTATTCCGAAGATAAAACGATCATATAATAAGACGGTTCGTTTTGAAATATGTATTGAACAACGTTGCATATATTGATAACATTTGTAGTTGCACCTGCCGGCTGCCATCGGCATTTGCATAAACCGTGCTTTGTGCGATGCCGTGTTCGGACTAGACATCGGTATTGATTGCTCGTCCATCGAGGTTAGAACATTTCATTGTTAATGCCCGCACATATCACTGTATTATTATAGAATACTAGCAGCCCGTCCCGGCTTCGCACGGGGTAGACAATTATCGCTAATAGTTTCGGCAGCGCATTCGACGAAAGACATTTTAAGACTCATTTTTCTACACCTTCGGTTACATTGTTCAAATTTTACCAAGGATCCCTAATTTTTTCAAAATGAAATGTAGCCTATGTCAAATTGGAACAATGTAGCATTCTATTGGTGAAATATTTTTTTAAATCGGTCCAGTACTTTTAGAGCCTATTCATTACAAACATACAAACATACAAAAATAGGTACAAATCTTTCCTCTTTATAATGTTAGTATAGAAATAATAGGTATCAGAAGATAAGCTTTATACAATGCGCGCTCGGGCAAAGCACTCAGTCGCTTACAGATATGATTTCAGAACACTTGGGCGGTTCAGGGTGTTCTGAGATTTTGTGTTCGTGAGTGATGTATATTTACCTGACCAAACGAGGGTTATGTTTTTCGAGCGTATGTATGTATGTTTATTTCTTTGGCACGCCCTACAGCCTAAACCGTTTAACGGATTTTAAAGTATAATATATCAATAGATTCATCTCAATTGTTGGAGTGACAAGGAGCATGTTATTTCCCGAAATTCCCGCGGGAACAGAACTTACGCGGGAAATACGGATCTGCAATACCGATAAACCGATTTTGAAACTTTCTTTTATTAACTAAAGGTCACATATTTTCAGTGCTCATAGTATTCAAAACTTTATTTTCCAAAATTCCTATGGGAACAGGCAAAAAATAAACTGAAAAAATAGGAAGGAAAAGCCGTTTAATGGATTTCTACATAATATATGATATGTCATTAGATTCGTCTCAGTTGTGGGAGTGACAGAGGCTAATGTATTACCCGGAATTCCTATTGGTACATGAATTAACGGGAAGAACCGATTTCAGATACTACCTTCTCGAGTTAAAACCTTTTGTTTTAATTAAGAGTTACAAATAAGGCTTTATAGTTCATTGAAAAGTAGTAGTAGAACAGTACAAACTAAAAAATCAAAAATAAAATAAATTAATTAAAAAAATCTAAAAATCCGACTGCGTAAAACGTGAACTTAAAAGATGAAAACAAGATTTATAGAATCAATTTGCAGTCTGAGGCATCGAATCCATTAACAGCATAATTATGATTGAATTCACTGCGTTAGTAACTTATTAAGTAATTTAAATCCGTGTAGAAAAAGTCGAATCAAGTAACATAGATTTGATGCCTCAGACTGCAAATTGATTCTTTAAATCTTGTTTTCATCTTTTAAGTTCACTTTTTACGCAGCCGTGTTTTTTGATGTTTTTATTAATTAATTTTATTGTCAGTTACGTTAATGTTGTTACGAAAAAAAAAACTTTATCAGGTGATAAATATTTTATAATTTTGTAATTGCTTCCCATAAAAAGGTTGACAAAGGTGACTGCGAGCGTGTTGCTTCCTCTCACCACCGACCAAAATCCGTTTAGTTTTTTTCCTAAATGTTACTTCAGTTTAACTAAGCAGCTTTAGTACTCGAGATTCTTTGAAGCTGCTCCAGTAACGGTATAACAGCTCGTTTAATGCTAGCAGCAAATCATTACCAATACAATAGCCACAGGGATCTCAGTAACAATAGCTCATAAATCCATTGCTGTTGTAGGTATGTCAATTTGTCGCGCGTCGACCAGTGACAGCGTCGCTTTGTTTCCCAACACTTACTAGCTGTGGTTTCATTGGCTATTGGCTTTTTACCCGACTAAAGAAATAAGAGTGATGTTTAAAAGAGTACACACTCTCATATATAATATCGACTCATAATAAATAATAAGCCATAGACTGAAGGAAATTCCATGAAATAAACCATGGAATTAATAACATTCGTCCAATTAAAATTCGATGAAATGAACCAATTAAGTCATCGATAAAGTAAGTAATCGACGAGGTGTCATCAATCAATTGTAATTTGACGAAACGTATTTCGAAATGGCGTAGGGAACCCTAGCCCGGGTGTTAGCTTTGATCGCATACGTGTGTGACGGAGCCATGTTATTCAATTGTTGTCTTTTTTTCCGAGCATCAAAACACGACGAGCAAGGCAAAAAAGGACTAAATTTTAAAACTTATTGTATGCCCCCCAGCCGCAAATATATGTACAAAAAAAATGTTTTCAACATGTGCATTAATATTAATAACTTATTTCCTAATGACTTAAAAATACTTAAAGGTAGGTATTATGTTTAAAAATAATTTATGTGACTGGCTTTTGTGTAACTGCTTCTATAATATAAAATAATTTATTGAATTTTGTAAAAAGTGAAAAAGTTAACATTATAGATATTAATGACTAATTATTAAAAATAAATGACTAAATTTATTAACAATATTAATTTAGTATTTGCGTCTGCTTGCAGGCAGAATATTAATGACTTACCAAATATAATAAAACCTTAGTGTAAAACTGTATTCTTGTAAATAAATATTTGATTTGATTTGATTTACATACGGGTACTTTAATACACTATTGTATTATTTCCATCCTTTATTCCCTAACCTAGCTAATACGTAACTGGCAGTATCGTCGATCCGTCATCAATTACCACGCGTCCAGCAATTACCTGTACGCCACTATCCGCTTTGTCCCAATTCCAACTTCCCAATATTGTAGGTACAATCGCGCGAACGACTCTCAATCGGTTTGGAGTTATGGGTCCGATACTCCGATTGCATCAGTTATATACAGGATGTAAAAAAAGGCTTAACGAAGCCTTAAACCACGAATTCTATACATAAAACCAAGTAGAATGCAAAAAAAATAATTGCTGGGAAATTACTTTTATTTTTGCGGGCTGTGCCCTTTAAAGGCCTTTTATAAAAGAAGTACTGAAAATATTAATAAAAATCTTTGAAAAAAAAATTGTAACTTTGACTGTCAATAACTCGGTAACCCGTCATTTCTCAGGTATAGTGTAAAAGAAAAAAATGATCGTAATAATACGTAGAATATGTGGTATTCGGCTTCGTTAAGCCTTTTTTTTACACCCGATATATGACCGCAGACGACCTCCGTAGCCGAGAGGCGAGCACGCCGGTATTTAGGGCCTTAACACACTTGAATGACCTTGACGCGTCGCGCCCATACAATCTCGCGCGTGCGGATGACCTCTAAAAATCGGAAAAACATGTTTTTTTATGAAATTAATGCCTTTAACGAGAATTTTCAAATAAAATTCTCAATTCAAAACATGTATGTTTCCAAAATCTTGTTTTGTGTGATAACAGTAATGAAATAGCTTGTGCCGTTTAAGAGAACATTTGCAATTTATGAAAAAATGGACACTATTTTGAGCATGTTTTTATCCAAGGGACTTAACGGAAAAACAAAGTTATTCAATTCAAGATGTTCATTAAATCCACTTCTAGCATATCTTATTTTAAATTTTTAGATTCAAGTAACAGGTATTCTGACAATTTGGTTTTCATATTTTAGATTTTAGGCACTTGGGTGGTGTGGCACCGGGTGCGATCCCCGGTCGGGTCAATGTAGAAAACGAACTTTTCTATATTGTATCGGGTCTAGGTGTTGGGGTACCGTCTTTGTTTCTGATTTCTATAACGCAAGTGCTTTAGCTACATACCTTAGGATCAGAGCTATGTATGTGATGTTGTCCAATCCATCCATCCATCAGCCGGAAGACGTCCACTGCTGGACATAGGCCTCCCCCAAGGATATTTATAATTATATCCATATACTTTGTCAAATTAAGAACTTATACACTTCTGCTTGATTGGGTTTAACTTTTTAATGGGAAAATTAAGAACACCGCTTGTCATTCTTCTTTTAGTTGCTCTTACAGTCGTCGAGATGTATTTTTTAGGGTTCCGTACCCAAAGGGTAAAACGGGACCCTATAACTAAGACTCTGCTATCCGTCCGTCTGTCTGTATGTCTTTCCGTCTGTAACCAGGCTGTACAGATGATGTATTTCTGTTGCCGCTATAACAACAAATACTAAAAAACAGAATAAAATCAATATTTAAGGGGGCTAATACAACAAACGTGTTTTTTTGCAGTTTTAACAGATAATGTTACGAAACCCTTCGTGCGCGAGTCCGACTCGCTATTTTTATTATTTTAATGTTGGTTCAAGCATAATAATTGTTGTATTTGTGAAGAATCATCGCCCATAATAATGCTAAGATAGCTTTAGATTTTAGTAAGTAACATATTGGGGGACCTATCTCGTTCACCAATTTCTCTCAAAGAAATGCGTTTTATAAACAAAATTAGTCAGAAAACATTTTACTATTTAAATAAAACATTGTTATACGGCAATGGAGCAATCGAAATGTAATTTATATCATAACTACATAAAGTTTAAAAACAGCACTTAATTTACACTTATTACCTAACCTAACTAAATAATAATTTTATTTCTTTCGTCAGTCAAATCACGACCAAAATCCTTTCTATTACCATATTTGATTCCAACCGTCAATACCGATTACCACCGAAATTGACGTTCAAATATCGGTCGCAATCAATTATCGCATGACCGTCAGTCACGTAGTATTTCAATCACGCCTGTTCCACATCGCTGTACAAATTCGGTGCTAGAGTAATTCGATAATGTTATTTTGGTTTGTGTTGGATTATTAAATAATTGCTGCAAATTCTGAACTGAGAATTGAAGCCAGGTAATAAATAAACTTTTTAAACATTGTGAAGTCTGGCAAAACATGAGCTTGAAGATAAACTAGTATTATGACTAATTCAATTCAATTAGCTCAGGTTTGATAACATTGTATTGTATGTCGTCGAAGCGCAGCCGAGGCGACAACATCTCTCCTGATGATGCCACGTGAAGTGGCGAAACGCGCGTCGAGGTTTTTATGTCGGTGTTGGGCACTAACTTTTGCATTCGTCTGTTTCGCATGCAATTTGAGGGAGGGAGGGCGGTGCTCTTTGCATGTGCCTGTGATTGTCCTCAGATTGTGGGTTACAGGTGGTGTAATTGGGGTTCCTATGCCGGCGTAACTAAGCGGAAGTTGCAAGCAAAATAATTCCATTTTCATAATTATTTAGTTATGGATTTCCGCAAAGTAACGCCTGATTCTATCAATTTTAACATTATATTTTTCATCTAGTAGAATGTATTTATTGTTCTACCATATCATCATATCAGCTTATTGCAGTCCAATGCTGGACATAAGCCTCCCAAAGAGCACGATCTCCCGCTGCCTTCTTCCACTGTCAGCCATATTCCTGAGGTCGTCGTTCCATCGAGCTGTGTGGCGTCTCACACTACCATATTCATAATCTTCATCATCATTTCA
Organism: Anania fuscalis; assembly: GCA_950371115.1. Lineage (NCBI taxonomy): Eukaryota > Metazoa > Arthropoda > Insecta > Lepidoptera > Crambidae > Anania > Anania fuscalis. The sequence goes on along the minus strand of OX493348.1, from coordinate 12,094,304 downwards.
GTCACAGGACGTCCACTGCTAATCACAGGCTTCCCCCAGTAACTACCAGATTGTCCGATTGCGCGCGGCCTGCACCCAGCGGCTTAACTTGCAACCTTTACCAGGGTTTTATGGTCTCTCTCAGAGTTCCCAGATGCTGATGTAACCGCTTAGCAGCCAATAATTTAAGTGGAGTACATGTTTTTAAGCCAAGGCAAACGTAGTGTAGGACGCCCCCAGCTCGATGGACCGACGACCTTAGGAAGATGGCTGGCAGTGGATGGATGAAATAAGCGGGAGATCGTGCTGTTTGGCGCTCTTTGTTCTTGTTTTTTCTTTGTTTGGGGAGGCCTACGTCCAGCGGTGGACTGCAATAGGCTGAGATGATGATGATGATGACATATTTTTAAATTGAAAAAAGACAAAATTGCCCATACCGGGATTTGAACCCTAATCTCCTGCTTAGGGCGCAGGCGCTTTTACTAATTAAGATACAGGGACATATCTCGACCGGACGAAATTTGCCTTCTCAATTTATTTGTGACATCAACGCCATCTAGTACGTGCTGCACGCATTATTCCCCTTGTTTTTCGAGTCGATGCTTGCCGCACCATGCACTCTTAATTAGGCGTGAATTATTATTTCATAATAACTTAACTTATATGTATTCCTTTTAGCAAATTACTTTGCCAATATTGTCAATTAAATAATAAATAATTATGTTTTCCACAATATTGGCAAAGTAATTTAATAATTTAAGTTTAAACGAGTAAAGTCGCAGGTAGGTGTAGTTACGAAGACACTTAAGTGGTTGTCCATAATTCAAGTTTCGATTCAAACTTGCACCGATTGTACCTATACCTACCGGGGTACGATTTATCACTAAGATGAACCGCCCCCTTTATCCGGAACGGCCGCTGACACCCCCTATAGTGTTGTTTGATTTATACCCAATCTACTGATGATTATCGCCTCGTTGGTACAAAAAGGGTTTGTGTAATAAGACTGATACCATACTTGTACTATTAAGTATTCTGTGCTGATACAAAATTTGGGGACAGATTTTTAGGTTTAAATTGACTTCACAGCGTCATTTCCTATTTTATGTTACAGTTTGTAAAATAATAGGACACTCCTTAAAACCACGTGATCATATATTGTTTTAAACTTTCATGGTCACTAACATTAGAATAGTTTGTTACGAGATTGCTACCATGTACCAGGAGATTACTCCGTGATCATGGCGCTTGCAACAGTGCCGAAATATTGGGAACTCAAAAATAAGGTACATGGTAGCAATCTCGTAACAAACTACCACGTGATCAGTTGCGAAGTCAAAATACATTAATTTTGTATAGTCTTTTTTTTTATTTGCAGAGCTTTCTTTAATATTGGAACCATTAGACGACGTAGCTATAAAATTTCCGTTGCCTAATAATATTGGAAATTTAAAAACACATGACCAAATCTTCGACATAAATGTATAGGTAAATTTAAGCAAAAACCCAAACTTATTTCATTAAATCATTTTGTTTACCCAAGAAATTCCTTGCATACCTCTTTATCTCGTTAAATTTACTCATATCAGACCACTACTACCACTCACTCCGTGTATCGGGTTCGGTCCAAAAAAAGACTATAAATAATTTTAATTATCCCACTATTAATAAATGCGCAAGTTGGTGAGAATGTTTGGATGTTAATGACTCACGGGAAAACGGCTGAATGGATTTGAATGAAATTTTGCACACATATCGAATATGACTTGGATTAACATAAATAGTACTTTTTATCCCGGTTAAATGTTCCTATGTGATATATTTCTATATATTGTTCTTTATTTGAACGTTTTGTGTTCATACCAAAAACCCTATAGTCCACGCATAAGAAGAAGGGACAGCTATCAAAAGAAACAACCTCACAAAGTGACACGGCTGAACAATAAACAACAACGCCATCTATTGACGACGGGACGGAGTAAAATAAGCATGCTTCCTCGCTCCGCGCAAAACGGAATCAACCTAAATCGTTTCCCCGATTTATCCTACATCGGAAACAGGATAAGGGTGGATGATAAACAGTGGGAACGTTCTTGTAACCTCTGTTGTAGGAATATAAACCTTAGAGTACAGAAAGAAAAGCCATATTTGAGTGTGAGTGCTTGAACAAGCAAAATATTATTTGAAAGACATCAATCGTATGCAGGTGGGAATAATCAATCTTTGACTTTTTCCCCAACGTCTTATTATAGCCGTCTCGTTCCTTATTCAGGAAGGCGACAGAGTTAAGCGAAATAATGGTCGTTGTTTTTTTTTTAAATATGAAATAATATTCGTACTCTTTTCATCTGATGTTATTTTTAATGTTGGCACGCTAACAATTTCATTTTAGACGAATGATTTTTTTATGCTTAAGAAGTTTTTGTGCCTATTAAGTAGAAAAAAGTTAAAATATCTTTTACCAGGAACAAACCATTCTTCTTTGAGTTTAAATAAAATTTATTTCATGATATTTGTAAAATATTCAGTTAACAATATATTTTATGTCGCAAAAACTGTTTGTAACCACAACTTTCCAGAGATTTCTCTTTAACTGTCCCCTTTAAAGTTACATTAGTAATTAAAAGTGTTAAATACTTATTGCAATAAGATTCTTAAGAACATAATTCAACAAGGAAGTTCCGTGATAAGCTTTGAGTTTTAGCGTGTTAACGTCACGCATTAACTCAATTACACATCAGAAACAATCTCTTAAATATACTCTGATAAATAAACGAAGCAATTCAAAATAAAAGCCTTATTTACTGTCGAGTGCATTATAAAGACCTTTAAAGCAATATTTTGTCCCAAAAATGTCTGCAGATGTTGCAGTAATGCATTCTTCTTGCGAACTTCCTGTGAAACGATGCAGTTTCTTGGTTTCGGTTGGCGAATGAAACTCGACACTATTGCTATGGCTTTAAAGTTGATTTTGCTTGTTAAATCTGAAATGGAAAAGTTTGTTAGCTTTATGAGGCCTGCATGAGTTAGATGTGATATGGAATTCGACAAAAATGCGTTATTTACGAATAAATTTAATAATTACTCATTAACTTTGGATAATGAGAGAAACTCGATTTGATCAGAGGATGATTCTACTTTGGCTTTGTGTCAAATAAAATATGAAACGTCTAAGGTTTTGCTTCTAACAAATCGAGAAGAGGAGAGGAAAAACAATGTGCTTATAACTCCAAAGCCTAAATCGAAGTCCGATTTATTTAGCTCTGGTTATTTTTTCTTCTTTTCGTGTCAATCATACTGCCGCACTCAGAGACGTCACTTAACTTTAATGGTTACTTAAGGAAAACCTGAACTCCTTAAAACAATACGAATAAAGACCATTATTGAACTAACAAAAATGTTAATCTACACTTTATTGCTAATTGACGACTCAGAGTGCGGCAGTTAATCTTTTGAAACTTCTTGTGACCCATATTTATTATTCTGCACTATTTCAATACCACATCAAGTTATCACAAATTGTCAAATTAATTAATAAACTCTTTTTCTTAAAAAAAAAAGGTTGAAAATAGATAAAAATTTGACAGTTATTGATACCATGAGTGCTGTTGTCTTATCAAATGGTGATTTTTTGTTTTGAATAGCTACCTAGACACTTACAGAATAACAGAAGATGAATACACAAAGGTTTCGCACCGAAACAAATACGAAAACTGTAATAACCATTTTGACAAAAGAAACAAAAGCATTTGCATTCTGTCAAAGAGCTAGCTGCGTCGGATCGCTGAGATAGCATCACGTTGCATATCAATCGCTCTCGGTTCGACTGAACCTGTATCTCGTACGTAACTGTACGAGATCATGATAGTGATTTAGTAATATATAAATTATACTCATTTTGTGTGATTTTTAAAGGATTTGTAGCTTTGATAATAATGCCTGTAGGGTCTTAATGGGCAGATGGGATTCACCGGCAAAAAAAAACACTTTTCATTGGAACTACGAGCACTTAACAAAATCTTTACGATAGTGTAGAAAGCATTTTTATGCTTGCACTTTCACATTTTTTCTTAATTTTTGTAAATTTTTTATGTAAAACCTCGATGTCAATTTTATAAATATAGATCGAATTGTTTTTTTAGTTGGGCCTATAAATAATCAAAATAAATCTGTTACATCTGAGTGACTTGGCTCGTTCGTATAATGCAAATTTTTGTATCTCCGTAACTGATTACTTAGTACTTTTTAACCTTTCTTTTATTAGAACCAGCAGAAACGACAAGAAAATTATTCAATAAAAAATAATAACAGTGAAAATATTTCCGCAATATAACATTACATCGTACATTAAATTCATGACTCGAATTTTCTCAACTCAAGTGATGTGACGTGACAAGAGTACAAAAGTACACGTACCGCGATATCGTGATTGTGTCACGTAGTACCGGAACAGTTCCCAAGGGTACGATCTAAGTTGGACTCGTACAAATACTTGCAAACAGGATTTCTTGTTGGTGACTCTATAGTAAGTCTTGAGTGCTTTGTGGGTTAAGATAAAGTTTTTATCCTAGCTATCATAGTTTGTGAAATAAATAAATATTTAATAGTATGTTCTATTAACTTTCGGCAAAAAATAAGTCTCTTACATACAAACATTTACAAAAAAATTGCGCTGAGAAAATAATTTTGCAGGTCGCATGTAATGTCTATTAGTCTGTCTGTACAGTAAAATATAAATATTCCTTTAACTTAATAATGAGATTTAAAGGTTAATATTAAACATGTTTATTATAATTGAAATTGCAGACTCGAGCCTGAAATGTTTTCTGAACTAACCCGTACCGAAAATGGAATCCGGGACCCATTAGGACGAATCACAGAGTACCATTATCTAAAAAAAACATGTCTGTTGTATGGAAGCCCCTATAAATATTTGTTTTATTCTGTTTTTTTAGTATCCGTTGTTATAGCGGCATCAGAAACACAAAATACATACATAAGTACCACAAAATCTTGTTGATTTGCCTGTTTATAAGTTCAAGAACCACATTTAAAAAATCCTTGTGGGAAAAGGATATTACAAAGTTGAAGATTACTTGAACGACAAGAGTGCATGGACTTAATGCCTAGCTCGCACTTTACACTATCTTGTAATTGTATTTCCTGTAATAAAATCAGGCTGACAAAGGTGACTGAGTTTGTTGCGCCGTTTCTTCTCATCACCAGCCGATATGTTGTCCCGAAGCGGTGGTAGGGCTAAGTTATATGTTGGGACGTGTATAAGTGCCCGGAAGAGGGCCTATATACAGAATAAAGAATTTCATTTCATTTCATGTAAAAAAACCGGCCAAGTGTGAGTTGGACACGCGCACAAAGGGTTCCGTACCATTATCTAAAAAAATCATGTCTTTTGTATGAGAGCCCCCTTAATATTTATATTTTTCTGTTTTTTAAGTATTCGTTGTTATGAATACATCAACTGTGAAAATTTTAGCTGTCTAACTATCACAGTTCATGTTATACAGCCAGGTGACAGACGGACAGACTGGCGGACAGCGGAGTCTTAGTAATAGGGTCCCGTTACAGCTAGTCTCACCTTATTAAGTTTTTGTAAAACTTGTGTTAGGACGAAACTGTTCTTCTGTATTCATTAGAGTCTTTTTTTAGCCTAAGTATCAGTTTTTAATATAAAACAAAAAATAAGACTAATAGGAATATGAATCAGAAACATTTATTTTAAGTTAAGACATGTCAAGAGTATTTTTTGTATATTTAAAAATGATGTTAGTGAAGATAAATAATACTTGAAAAGAAAACACCGACCTCAGATGGGACTCGAACCCACGTCCCAACGCATGCCGGGTGAGTGCTTTACCAATGACGTCCCCGGTAGCTTAGTGTGTTATTTAAATTAAACCTTGCATGAAATTGCTAAAAAACATATAACACCATTGTAAACCACATGAGTGCAATAAATATATTGAATTGAATTGAAAAAACTAAAATTATTGTAAATTTTTGTTTTTAGCAATTCCATGCAAGGTTTAATTGAAGATAAATAACACTTGAAAAAAATCATCGACCTCAGGTGGGACTCGAACCCACGTCCCATCGCATACCGGGCGAGTGCTTTGACCACTAAGCTACCGAGGACGTCACGTGACAAGATGATTTTTTTTTCAAGTGTTATTTATCTTCAATTAAACCTTGCATGGAATTGCTAAAAACAAAAATTTACAATGTTTAAGCATTTCTGATCTTAACCAATAGTCAAATATTTGTAAAAATATTTCTATAGGGTGTTGACGGTAGTATACTACTCAGCTATACATATAGCTACAACATTGATCAGAATACGCTGGCTTTGACAGCGAGAAAAAACACTTGAGGAATTTCATCTTGTCACGTGACGTCCTCGGTAGCTTAGTGGTCAAAGCACTCGCCCGGTATGCAATGGGACGTGGGTTCGAGTCCCACCTGAGGTCGATGATTTTTTTCAAGTGTTATTTATCTTCAACTAAAATTATGTTAATGATATTGTGGGTTGACAAGCTATAAAAGGAAGTTAGTATATCACGTAGAAACACAATTCTTACTTGAGAACAAGTTGGAAAGCTAGAATTTAATTAGAACTAGTGCATAGGTTAAAATAAGATAAGCCGTCCATTCTCTTATTTAAACATTTTTATCTTATTTAATTTGATAACAAATGAAAGGATAAGTGTGGATAACATATTATATTGTGTACTAGCAGCCCGTCCCGGCTTTGCACAGGGTAGACAATTATCGCTAATAGTTTCGGCAGCGCATTCGACGAAAGACATTTTAAGACTCATTTTTCTACACCTTCGGTTACATTGTTCAAATTTTACCAAGGATCCCTAATTTTTTTCAAAATGAAATGTAGCCTATGTCAAATTGGATGAATGTAGCATTCTATTGGTGAAAGAATTTTTTAAATCTGCCCAGTACTTTTTGAGCCTATTCATTACAAACATACAAACATACAAAAATAGGTACAAATCTTTCCTCTTTATAATATTAGTATAGATTTAACCGTTAAGAGGACCTATGTTTGCTTAATTTGCGGTGCTCCTACGGGGTGTCATGTGTGCAATGTACTTTTAATTGTAATAACACCTGAAATTTACCATGTGACAAGCAAATAAATTATTATAATATATTATTAACATTTTGTTCATTCGGCAATTCAATTTTTACCTCAAAATCTAACTAGCTTGATAACCCTATTAGATATCTCCAACAAACTTAAAATGGACTTTTAATTCAAAAGTCATAATTAAGAAGATAAAATCATAAAATTCCAACTGGTAAGAATTTATTCTGCAAGGATTCGCGTGAATAATGAGTTCAATGCTTAATTAACGCTTTCTTTGAGTCTAAAGTAATTTAACATTATCTCTAAGTACCGCGACTCTGTGAAGATTAAAAACCGTACATCGTGGAATAGAAAAAACGGGTCTAACTTGTATCGCAGAACTATGAATGTCATAATTTTATTATGCATATCAGCGGATGGCATCAACTTTATTTCGCAGAAAATCATTTGGCATTCACTCATTTATCAGACGTTCAAAACTCATAACCTCGTAACCCAGAACCATCTTTAGGCATAAATTTATTATCCAGAATAATGAAAACCGGCCAAGTGCGAGTTGGACTCACGCACGAAGGGTTCCGTACCATTATCTATAAAAACGGCAAAAAAAACACGTTTGTTGTATGGGAGCCCCCTTAAATATTTATTTTATTCTGCTTTTTAGTGTTTGTTGTTATAGCGGCAACAGAAATACATCATCTGTGAAAATTTCAACTCTCTAACTATCACGGTTCATGAGATACAGCCTGGTGACAGACGGACAGACAGACAGATGGACAGCGGGCCTTGGTAATAGGTTCCCGTTTTACCCTTTGGGAACCCTAAAAAAGCAGAACCATCATAAAGCAGAAAGTTCACAGACAGAATCGTCTTCTGGCATACAATGTAATCTACAACATAGTATTATACTACGTACAACTATGGGCAAAGGTATCTCCTAAGCCCCCCCATGTATCTTTGTTGAACGCCAAAATCTGCTATTCCCTAGCGTGGCTCTCCAAATCTTACCCTCGTCGTTTCTTTGGACGTCCTTTAAGGCGATACCTATCTTCAGGAATACACTGAGTGACGATCTCGATTCATTTGTTTAAAGGCTATGTAGGTAGGCACCTAAATATTTTACAACATAACCGGGTAGTAAAATGGATTCTGTTTTAATCAATTTTTCTGCAAGATGGATAAAACCTTTAACCAGTCGGGCGCGCAGGTTTAACGTTTAGGTTAAAGGTACATCGCGGAGTGTTGGATTGCCTTAAGGGGAAAGTGACTCTGGTCGAAATTGATTTAATACAAAAACCAGCAACTTTCATTTTCAATATAATTTGTCTTCAAGTGACGAATTTTATCGAGATTTTTAAGGAGATTAAATGTTCATAATCATCGTCATTTCAGCCACAGGACGTTCACTGCTGCCTCCCCCAGTGACTTCCAGATCGACCGGTTGGAAGCGGCTTGCATCCAGCATCGTCCTGCAACTTTTACCAGGTCGTCTGCCCACCTTGTGGGTGGACGTCCCACGCTGCGCTTGCCGGTACGTGGCCTCCATTCCAGAACCTTTCTGCCTTATCGGCCGTCAGTTCTGCGTGCTATGTGCCCCGCCCATTGCCACTTTATCTGGCTAATCCGTAGGGCTATGTCAGCGACTTTTGTATGTTCACGGTTCTTCTCATTTCTGATTTCATCTCGCAAAAAAACCGAGCATAGCTCTTTCCATAGCGCGCTGTAAAAACCTGTGCAGAACTTAGGTATTACATTCAAAGCCTTTATTCCTCACCCAGCTCAATGCAACCTAGTTCACCGTGTATGTAGTGATTTGTATTGTCGCACCCAAAATGGCACAAACCCCCGGTGAGAGTCCCGCGGGTACATCCGTCACTGACCCAGTTTCGGCACAGCTGTCACTGCGGTACGCAAAAATAGCAGCGGTTTGGCGCAAATAAAATATTATTTGAGGACTTATAATGTGACCATGCGTAAGGTGTTAAACGGGATTGTGGTGAAAGAAGGGCTTTAATAGCAAAATAAAACGCGCGGATTTTTATAAGCTATTTTTTGTAATACACGTCAGTTCACTCCTGGTTACATGGATCCGCTTCATTCAATATACACTACTAAGTCAGATTCTGGAATATTATCCCTTTATCTGAAATTGATGATAAAAGATGCAATGGGGTAAACCGAACTCGGTAAAGAAAATAACACTATACACTAGGACACGGGTTTTAATGGAACACATATTACCTCTTTTTATTGCGAATTGATTTTCGGTTAAGATATACCAGTATAGCTCAGAATTGCAGTGAGTGGAAAATACGTTCTTAAAAAAAGGATTAAAAAAATCCTGTTAAAGTGTAAACTCCTTGTCACCCTGAAACTGCGGAAACCAGCGTGAGGGCGCACCGTATTAATACGCGCGTATAAAACCTCCCCGCATATACGACATGCAGATCAGTCGGCCGAAATACTCAGCTATTTTTAGTAGGAGGTAGGTCGAGACTTTAATTTGATCACATCAAATTAAAGTCTGCTTCGTCTGGGTCAAACACGGTACCATTCTCGTCAGAGCCACGAAACATCGCCGATCATGGCTATTCGCTCAGAACAAGACCTACCGAAGATGGAGTCTAAAAAGTGAAGATGACGTCTTTAACCTGTGTACTATAATTATTAAAGTACTTCAAATAAATATGGTATATCGTGTGTGTAGTGTAAACATTGCCAAACATAATTATCATAGTGCATGTAGCTCTCAATCGTGCATTGGTCTATGTGTTTGCGACTGTGGACGGGTGTCTATTGTGTGCGGCTTACCCGCTTATTGTTAACGAATCAAGTAATTATAAATAGTCTTTTATTAATAGTTACGTACATAAATACGTACGTACCAGTGATGACATACGGAACTGAAACGTGGCCTCTTACTATGGGCCTTATTAAGAAGCTTAAAGTTGCACAGCGCGCTATGGAAAGGGCTATGCTCGGTGTTTCTTTGCAAGATCAAATCAGAAATGAGGAGATCCGTGAACGAACCAAAGTCGCTGACATAGCCCGACGGATTAGCCGGCTGAAGTGGCAGTGGGCGGGGCACATAGCACGTAGAACTGACGGCCGATGGGGCAGAAAGGTTCTGGAATAGAGGCCGCGTATCGGCAAGCGCAGCGTAGGACGCCCACCCACAAGGTGGGCAGACGACCTTGTAAAGGTTGCAGGACGACGCTGGATGCAGGCCGCTTCCAATCGGCCGATCTGGAAGTCACTGGGGGGGGCCTATGTTCAGCAGTGGACGTCCTGTGGCTGAGATGATGATGATGACGTACATAAATATGCAATTAATGGAATTTACAAGTAAGTTTAATTTATGTGACAGTGGCAGCGGTAGTTATACTGGTCAATATCCTATTAATTTTGCGAATTGTTCTTCTAGTTTCAAGCTTTTGACGGATATATATTCAACATTGGTTTATGTCTCGCAGTATAGTAATACTAATAACATTGCAATATGTAGAAGAGAAAGATATAATCGTTATTTACTACCAGAATTGCAGAGGACTCAGGACAAAGCTGAACACACTGTTTATGAACATTTTAGTCGAATCCTACGATGTTATTGTATTATCTGATTCTCGATGTTATGATCTTACCAAATCTTAGAAGTCGTATTTATTTTTAAAAAATCCGGTGGTTGGTATATTATGACATAATTTATTCAATAATGTTTTATGTGGCATGAAACACCATTTAGGTACCCTTAAATATGGATCATGTAATGCATTATTATTTGTTCTTAACCAAATTTCATTTCCTTTTTTGGTACTGTTAGATAATAAATACCTATGTGTTACCCATACCATGACAATTATTTTCTGGTATTCATTTTTATTATCCAATAATAATTTTAATTTAAAATGGGCCATTTTTATTTTACACTCAGTCGGCAACCAGTTTGCACAGTGCATCGTTTCGTCGAGATATTATTTCTGTGATAAGCAACGATATCTTCAAAAGAACTAGGTATGTAAATATACACTAAGCAGCATAAATGATTCGATGTGTGTGTGCTTATCTAAACAGACTTTTTACCTCCATACAGTGATATTTACCTTAAACCACTCGTGTGTTTCACGAAAACACCCAGGAACATTTATTTAAATGGTTGAATTATAATTCGTGGGGCCTAAGCCGAAGTTGGGTGAAAAATGGCGGGTACTTAGGCAAGCGCCATGGTAACGTGTGAGCCATATAAATCTTTATTGCAGAGGTGTTTCAAAGGACAAACAAGCCCTTAATCCGCTAAATGGACAGGCAAATCTAAATGGGCAAAGGTTCACACGTTTTATACACAAAGAAAAAGAGGTGTAAATTTATTAATTTGAATTTGAGGATCTTTACAGCTAGCTTAGACGTAATTTGCAGAAATACTCAATGAAATTATTATTTGAACCGGTGCCACCATAATCAGCGCTGTTCCGGACAAATCATGTTTTTTTTTTAAATTCAAATAAGTCTTATACAAAACATGAACAGATACAAAATAAAGATAAATGACACTTGAAAGAAATCATTGACTTCAGGTGGGACTCGAACCCACGTCCCATCGCATGCCGGGCGAGTGCTTTACCAACTAAGCTACCGAGGACGCCACATGACACGATGAAATTTCTCAAGTGATCTTCTCGCTGTCGAAGCATACAACGAAGGAACAAAGATACAACTTACTAACTATCATGTACTCTTTGTGTACAGCAATGTAACATTCAATAAATGATTGATTGATATCCAGGAAATGCAGATTTCCGAAGTCACATAAATATTAAATTCCTAACGAGATTCTATCTCGAGATTTCTTTTAAAAAGTGCGCATCACTAGGCGCAGACCATCATCTTTCTGCATTTAAAAATCTAGCTTCATGTATTTTTGCATACCAGATAAAGTTGTATCAAACTAAACGTTTATTGTGCAATATTTTACGGTCACGGCATCACGCGTAAACGGCTGGACCATTTTTGCTAATTCTTTTTTTGTTGTGTTTGTAAAATTTGAAAATTTAAGAAAACTAAAGACCACGGGAACGAAGTCGTGGGCAACAGCTAGTAAGTAATATTTGAACAGAATACAGCTCGTGTTTGTTGTCTGAAAGCGTTTATGTTAGCTTACCGGCTAAGAGGATTGCCGAAGCAATCCCGCTAACGAGTCGCAGCGGTAACGCAGCGTTTTCGGTATTAATCTGAGGGTGGGTGTTAAGCAAATTGCTTTACAGTTTGCAGGATAGAAATAGGAGTTTACTTGTATTGAAATTAATGATAGAATTCTTCCACAATGACACCAATTATGTAGCGTCAAAAGCTTGTACTATGGCGACTGGATTAACGCATAAACGTAGAAAATTCAATAAAATTAACTTGCAAATTGAAATTGACCGTAGGCGTTACAATAATATATCATCATTTCATGTAATTTGGACACCTAAAGCTCTAGGAGCTTTAATAAAAGCTTATTAGCTTCACTTTTAACTTACTAACGATAAGTTAGTGGGTGATATAAAATGTTACAACAGAATTTTCATAACCTCTTCTGAGTACGTGCCTTAGCAGCCCAGATTCAATACATTCTGGGTTGCGTATAATCTATATCTATACTAATATTATAAAGAGGAAAGATTTGTACCTATTTTTGTATGTTTGTATGTTTGTAATGAATAGGCTCAAAAAGTACTGGGCCGATTTAAAAATTCTTTCACCAATAGAATGCTACATTCTTCCAATTTGACATAGGCTACATTTCATTTTGAAAAAAATTAGGGATCCTTGGTAAAATTTGAACAATGTAACCGAAGGTGTAGAAAAATGAGTCTTAAAATGTCTTTCGTCGAATGCGCTGCCGAAACTATTAGCGATAATTGTCTACCCCGTGCGAAGCCGGGACGGGCTGCTATATAACATATAATCATGATGTGTTTGTAAAAAAAATATTCCAAAGTTTTTTCATTTCTAAGTTCAGGAATTGTTGTACCATAACAAATATACATTTGGCTAAAAAAGTTTTCTGAGCCTCAAGCTTTATCTGAAAGCAATAAGAAAAGCGCAAAATACCTGTTATTCTACGAATTCCGCCCTTGACCTTTGTGTGCTCAACTCATCGGAAGTATGGGAAAGCTTAACGACATTCTAACGACTCAGCCGTTCGAACTAACGGCTAAAACATAAATAGGTAGGGGAGACAAGCCCGAAATGGGTAGTCCGCTAAAACAGCAAATGTTTTCGTTTTCGTACTTTTCGCATTTGTTCTTTAAGTGCGTTTTAACGAGTTTGAGTGTGTGTTTTAGCTCTTGTGCTAAATGTACGAGTACATGCACACATAAAAACTTATGCGAAAGGCACGAAAAACCTGGGCTACACGTTTTAGGCTAGTCTACCTTAAAGCTCGCGCAAAACTTCATGTGTTTTTTCTAAAGTGGTTAAAAAAATGCATGCATACAAATTATAGCGCTACCTCGATGATAATGAATATGTATATGTCGTGGCCCGATCTTAAAATTAAACATTTCATGATGTGGCCGGCCATTTTATAAAATGGTCGTATTTCATAAAACGGCAAAACAAAACTGGCCATATCGTTTGAACGTCAACGTTTGATGATATGTTAATCAACGTTTGGCAATATCATTAAAATAGCTATAAATATGTTTAGAAGCTACTTGAATTTGGTTAATATTAATTTGCTCAATAGATAAGTAAAATATTATAAATATTTGTAATTTTGAAAGAAAACTAATAAATATAAAGATTAGAATAACCTAACTAACCTCCCAAATTACATGTCGAACTCCACGACTTTTGATATTGAGCTTTTTTTCGAGTAACTTTCATAAGCTTAATGTCTTAACGATAATTCACTGCAATTTAATCTTATATTGACACTTTGATTCACTTTCACAATTCACAAGAACATAATAATTTGTCCGCCGCCATGTTGTTACCACAATAACAAAGCGACATCAGCCAGCTTCTCTACCGGTGAATAATATAACTGTTTTACGATATGACCACCAACGTTTGGCCTTTCATGAAGTAGTCCATCATATCGTGAAACGCTGATTGATTCATTGATCTGGCCTATTAACATCATGATGTGGCCAGCGGGTACTGTGCCGCATCATGAAAAACCACCATTTTATGAAATGGTTGGCCAAATCATGAAGTGATTAATTCTAAGATCGGGCCACGACATATACAGCATCTAAATATTTCTATGATTATCATAATAATATTTCGATGTGGCTACGTGCAACGGTGTTAGTCGTGATTTTAAACTTTCGGACGTAAAAAAGATGCGGTTGCATGAGACCGCATAACCACGTTCACCGTTTGGTGTAGTGGTTCTATTGTGGTTCTCGCTCCGGACTACTAAGGCTCACTTGCGCACCTCAGGTCCCTCAGGATTAGTAAATTTAATCCCGAACTATCCACTAATACGGTATTAAACATCATTAAATAGCTGTCACTTTGTATGACAATGACAGAGACAGAATGATGTCTTAATCTCGTACTAAACTAATCCGGTGGTGCGCAAGTCCGCCAAAGACTACTAAGCCATTAGGTGGGTTCTAATTCCGCAAGGGGAAAATGCGCAAATTTTTAAATTCAAATTCAAATATTTATTTGCTATTAAGTAGGGTACAGTACATGTGATATTATTGAGATGGTGCATTAGCCTACTTAACTATACAATGAGCATGCAAATATTATATATAGAAAACAGTTTCGAATACCTAAATGATCTTAATTCCTCAGTCAATTCAATCACAGCATTCAATTAAGTGATCAATATAATGTCAATAAGTTAACTAATCCTTTTTCTTTACCTCAGTCATGGACGTTTATAAACTTATTTAAGTAAATTTATCTGTTGCCGTTAGTCGGTATAGTACAAGTAATCGTTGCTTAGCCAGGTGAAACAACTAAGCTAGATAATTTGTATTATTGAGGAAACAATAAATTTATTATCATAATTATTGAATACTAGCGGTTTTTAGTTTATTTAATATAGATAGATATATATATATTCTCTATTGTACACCAAACAAAGAAGTTACAGTTGATATTTACAAAAAGATGTACAATTTAGGCGGTCTTATCGCTAAAAAGCGATTCCAGACAACCGTATACAACAATATATCCCACAGGAACATTTGACAGGGATAAAAAGTAAGTATCCTATAAGTTTTAATTCAGATTATATTCTATATGTGTGCAAAATTTCATCCAAATCCGTTCAGAAGATGTTGCGTTAAAGAGTTACATCCATACTCACAAACTTTTGCATTTAATATTAGTAGAATTAAAAACTTTTCTCTCGTGTCTCGTCTTGAAGGGCTCAGGGGTTAAATAGTGTACTATTCTTCCGTACACCCTGTATTATTCAAAATCCCGCTAACCCATTATTTAACTTTAAAACGAGAACTAAAAGATAAATTCTCTTTCAAAACTATTGAACAGAACAAACTTTTAAGTGTCGGAATAAAAATAGCGAAACTATAAATTATTTCCACTTTCTATGCGCATTTCGTGAAAACTTTGTAAGGAATGACAATAGAAATTCAACTTTATGCGGTGGGTGTAAAGTAGAAGTTGGAACGGCAGATATATGCAAGTTTCTCCTTGGAAAATTTTCATATGTCAATATTAGTATTTGTTTGTAAAGTTGAGGGAATTTCTTTTGACGATTTTTTTCTTTTTGCAAACATAGTGGTCTCAATTTTTTACTGCGGCTGTTGCAATATTAGTTTTTTTTATTTCTGACAGCTAATATTAATAAATAAGTTGTAACTCGATTTAAGGGTAAACCACTGCTTAATCTAGAAAAACGCAAATTTTCAGGGTTCCGTACCCAAAGGGTAAAACGGGACCCTATTACTAAGGCTCCGCTGTCCGTCTGTCTGTCTGTCTGTTTGTCTGTTTGTCTGTCTGTTTGTCTGTTTGTCTGTCTGTCTGTCTGTCTGTCTGTCTGTCCGTCTGTCCGTCTGTCACCAGGCTGTATGTCATGAACCATGATAGTTAGACAGTTGAAATTTTCACAGATGGTGTATTTATGTTGCCGCTATAACAACAAATACTTAAAAACAGAATTAAATAAATATATAAGGGGGCTCATATACAACAAACGTGTTTTTTTGCCGTTTTTATAGATAATGGTACGTACGGAACCCTTCGTGCGCGAGTCCGACTCGCACTTGGCCGGTTTTTTTTCATTTTACCAACCACAAACCTAAGAATAAGATAATGAACATATTATATACGGTTAATGTCAAACGTGACTTTCGCCAAATTGACACTGGTCGCATAAAACTGACAAGATGTCAATAATTGACATTGACACTCTCTAATCCTACAAAATTGAATTGTTAAGGCATTTCAAGACAACCTCGAAGAAAAAGGATTTCATCAATTTTGGTGGGTTTATACATTCGTTCATCATTCACACCATAAACCATAGAACAACAATATTTAGAGCAGTGTGTGCCCTAAGTAAGATGGAAACCCCCAATAAAAAAATACCACTTGAAAGTGCCTTTTACATTTAATTTAATTTTAAAAATTGCATTAACACAGAACCTTATTTTAACAATAATTTATTGCACCTAACATACACGTATAAAAACAAGTAGTAACTTTAATAATGTTTTGTAATAATACTTTTTGACTTTGCCCCTCTAGCACGATATGATATAGCGATTTATCGCATATCAATATGATAAAACAAATTTTCTATGCAAACAACATCAAAATCTCAGTTTATCAAAGCAATTACTCCGTCTCGTACAACGTAATTGTAATTGATTTATCCTAATCCGAAACCGAAATTAATGTGATAATGCTCGCCACAGTATTCAGCAGATTGGAACAAGCCTATCCCTTCAGCAAACAAGTCCTGGCTGATCAATTAATTTACAAGGCGAAGACAAAAGTTTCCTTAGAACAATGGAATTCACAATTGCGAGCTCTTGACATAAAAGAGTAAGGTTTAGTAGAGTCATTCTGAAGGCACAGTGTAAGTTATTTTTCTTTTGAGCGATAAGGCATTTGGGCTGGCGATACTTGATGACAATAAACATTATAAAAACTTTATGCAAATCAGCGTTTAGTAAAATATGCTCGAAGGTTTCTCGCATCATCATTATCATCGTTTCAGCCACAGGACATCCACTGCTGAACATAGGCCTCCCCCAGTGACTACCAGACTGACCAGTTGGAGGCGGCCTACATCCAGCGGCTTCCTGCTACCATTACCAGGTTTCTCGCACAGGCGCGAAAAATTGGACGATTCTTTAAACCAAATTAAAAAGGTTTTCCTCACCTAGTTGCCAAAAATATTGTAATAAATAAAAAGTATGTAATAATAATGTATGTGAGATTATGTGTTGATCAAAAAAGTCAGACGCGTAAACGTATTAATTAATTACGTCGCCTGAAACGCCTTTCTCGATGTAAATGGATGTAAGGTATTTTATATCCAATTAAATATGTCAATAAAAATATTGCAAATGGGTTGTCTAAAAAATTTCAGTCCAGAATAAGATTAATTAACAATATAAAATTATAATTTCTGTTATTCAACCTGCAATATTCAGTCAGGTCCAACAAAACACGATATGATATTAGCGATTTATCGACACCCAGCTCTCAAAATATGAACTTTTATCAAAACAGCGAGCATGAACGTAACGGCACTGACAGGACATGCTCGCTGGCGGCTATTTATATCATATTTTGACAAGTGTCGATAAATCGCTATTCCATATCATATCTAGTTTTGTTGGGCTAGAGAGAACCTTCTCTATGTACTTGCGTTGCTATCATTTTGGAGTATCTAATCTCAGCGGTGAAGACAATTTGAGAGGTTACAGAATTAGGCCAAGGTTTTTTATTCATGCTATTGGAACGATGCAATTAACATATTATCAACGTGACTTTGTTTAAGTTTTTATTAGAATCAAGCCAAATGATGAATGAAAGGGATCTACGGAAATACACAAAAACAGGATAAAAAATATCTATGTGATAAACTAGATTCCACATCTGTCGCAGAATGTGTGGAAGGCGGAGTAAACGGGTTTCTGGTTCCCACTTCTCTGCAAAGTTCGTGTTGGACGCCCCTCAGCTCGGTGGCCCGACGACTTCGAGAAGATGGCTGGCAGTGGCTGGATGAAAAAACCGGGAGATGATGTTCTTTGGCGCTTATTGGATGTCCACGTCCATCGGTGAACTGCAATGAGCTGAGTCGATGATGATGAAGTTACATATATTCTGTTAACTTCGTAGGTACTGCCGTTTAAAACTATTGTTACATATTTGACTCATTAACTTAAATGACTTAATAATAAATAAATTTTAAATAATTTGAATTATCATTTTCTTAAATTTTCCTGTCATATATCAAAGATAAAAATAAAAATATTAAGTTAACAGATTACTTATAAATGACAAAACCTATACCATAGAGAAAGAATAATACTACCTATCCCACTTTTTAGCAAGAACTTCCCTCAAAAGAAAATTGCAACGATGCATAGCCTACCCTTTGAATAATCTTTGACGGTTGCCATGGCAACAGCGTCGATACGACGACAGCGCCACTACGGTATTTTCACTAAACTCTTAAACTATGACCCTGCTTTTCCTTCTTCTTAGTTCACGTCTTCGAAGTCAGATGGCGCTCTAAGATAAAAGTTGGTTGACAGTTGTCTGTCGCACAAAGTTTTCGAGAATGTATTTTTTATAGCATTTACTTTTGAATGTGAAGGTTATTGTTGCATTTTATTTAAAAGTTAACGGTTATTTAAACGCAGTAGATTTTCTTTATTGTGTGTTTATATTGACATAATTGTAACTGTTAGTGTTTTCAAGGCAAAGGGTGTGTATCTTATTTTATCTGATTATTACCGTTTACATAGGGAGGTATTATTATTTTTTTAATTATTTTAATTCAGGAAAATTATTGTTTTAAAAGATGTTGTTTATTAAAAGAATCAATTTTTACCCAAACAAAATACACAAAAAGATTCAACTTTCCTATACAATATCCCTTTCTTTTGCGATTCATGGTAATAATTCATTGAAACTCAATCCTCTATTTAACTAAATTCAAAATGACTAATTTGTTTAGCAACACCATGCTATTTTTGTATCAAGTGTTGAATATCTACTGTCTTATATATATTTATTAGCTATTACGATTATTAATATACATGTTCAAATTAATAATATTTCATTTATCCTGAGAAATAACTGAGAAGAGAGATGAAACTTTTCCTCTAAAAAGTTTAAGTACAAATCGTTTCTGCATATCATTAAAGGTAAAGTTTAAAAAAATTGTAATCACATTTTTCACTACATACCCACCTTCGAGTTAATGAGCAATTAACCTTAATAATTATCATTAGACTAACTCGGCTACATTGAATTAAATATCGCTAAGGCTGAAACATGCATTTCTCTGATCCTAAGGTAAGTAAGTAGCTAAAGCACTTGTGTTATAGAAATCAGAAACAACGATGGTACGTCGTTTTCTACATTGACCCGACTGGGAATCAAACCCAGAACCTCAGAGATGGCGCGCAAAGTACGGCGTGCTCGCCTCTCGGCTACGGAGGTTGTCTCTTGTTTTATAAACTTTAATGTTGTAGGTACCTGTTAGTTCTTTTAGGGTTCCGTACCGTAGGAAAAAACGGAACCCTTATAGGATCACTTTGTTGTCCGTCCGCCCGTCCGCTGTCGGTCAAGACCCTTTATTTCGGGAACGTGTGAAGGTATCTAGTTAAAATTAAAACGATATACCAGCTCCCCTAGCATGAGCAACAAAACATGATATGATATGATGTAGCGATTTATCGACACCCAACTGTCAAAATATTAAATTTTATCGAAACACGCACTGGCACGA
This sequence comes from Anania fuscalis, assembly GCA_950371115.1. Classification (NCBI taxonomy): domain Eukaryota; kingdom Metazoa; phylum Arthropoda; class Insecta; order Lepidoptera; family Crambidae; genus Anania; species Anania fuscalis. The sequence continues at coordinate 12,074,265 of OX493348.1, read as the reverse complement.
ACATGCTCGCTGTTTCGCTAAAAGTATAAGAAGTATAAGATGGTATATCATATTTTGACAGTTGGATGTCGATAAATCACTTTATCATTATCATATTATATCGTGTTTTGTTGGTCATGCTAGAGGGGCTGATATAGTTTTAATTTCAACTCGATACTTTCACGCGAATCGAACCCGGTACCTTATTTTATTCAAGGCAAATTACTGCGTTTATTGTATAATTTTCCCATTGTTTTATTTATTAACCATATATAAGGCACAGCGTAATTAAACTTTTAATTGGTTTTCGACCTTAAAACAAGTAAACAAAGTTCAAAGTTTGTTGGCTACTAAATCATCACCATAATAAAGTGAAATAGTCAATGCATGTTATTAAAACCTCAAGCTCAGAACATCGACCGCAGCTTAAGTGGTAGTAGAAAAGAAAATTATGCCAATAAGGAAAATGGCCGGATTAAAAAGGCATCAATTATTGGGATCGCGCTATTAAGACTTTACTAAGCCGATTGGCTGAGCACCAGAGTACCGGATACTGGTACAATTTTATCGGAGAGGTATGAGATTTAAGCTTAAAAGTTTTGCGATTTATTGCCGGCTGATAAGAGGGACTTTTGTAGCCAGATAATAAGTTAGAATCAGAATATTAAAAGGTTTCTTGTCTAGCTAAATCAAATTACGTATAAAATTATTGCTTGGTGACAGTCTTCTTAAACCCTTATCTAACATGATCTTTGTTACAAGTTCTATATCATGAAATAAAACCATTTCATGAAATGGCCGGACACTGAAGTGATCTATTTTAGGATGTGGCTACGACAAATACATCCAAAACTAAGTTTCGCAGAGCGGTGGTGCATTTTAAGTAAAAATCGATGTGTAAATCGTGTTCATTTGGTCAACATCTTTCTGACGTCTATAGTGTTGTTTGTGTTTTCAAAATAGTTTTCAAGACGACCGTCTGGTGTAGTGTTCCGCGCTCCGGAATACGAAGCCTGGCGGTTGCGGATTCGAATCCCGCAAGCGGCAAATGTTTGTGTGGATGTTTATCCGTTAACTAGTCGCCACAGTACAAGCTTTGCTTAGGTTGAGGCTTAATGTTGTGATTGTTGGAACAATTTATTTATATTATTTTATAAATAGGTTAATTGGAAAACGGTAGTGTTTGTTTAAATCATCATCAGCCCACACTAGGACACTGCTGGATTTGTTGATGGTTTGTTTAAATGTGTTTTAATAAATCAACGAAAAAGATCGAATAATTTATCTTGTAATAAATGAACCATTTTTAAGCAACTCAACTTACAAACAAGTAAATTCCCTGCCTGTTTTATAACCTGTCTGGCTTTAAAACATTATATCAAATGAACTTGACAAAACCAGGATGTACCTAGTAATCTACTTATTTTAACAATTTAATACTGCTTTATAAAACTTGCCATGATATGGTAAAATATGTATTTTGGTTTAAAACCATTCTAATATGTACGTACCACTTTTATGGGAAATAAGGGATATCGTTTCTGCTTTTCATTAAACGCCATATCGATGACAAACGAATATCTCACACATTTCTGTTGATTTCGATTTGAAACGTAATTTTTGTTTGTTTCAGTTAAGGGGTAAGAAGTAATTCAAGATGGCGGCGTTCGTAGCAAAGCAAATGGTGGGGAACAAACTCAGCGCCGTTAAAGGTAAGTTATTTATTTATTTATAACTTTAACATTTCCTTTAAAAAAACTTCACTTGCTTACCCACAGTGTCATCGTGTGCCATTAACTTTTTTTTTTAATTTATAGGATATGCCTACATTTTTATTAAAAAATAAAAATCTATAAGTCTTAACTAATGGTGATGAAAGAGGTCGGTTGAAAACAGAAGTACAGTTCAAAAAACTGACAAACTTCAACATTTTTGCTTTCAAAACAATTGCGGTTTGACAAACCGAATTCGAAATCCAAACTTCGAACCCAAATAATTGGCCAAATCTCCTAAAAACACGATTAACCCAATGACCGTCGCTTCCCAATCTACGAAAATTTTACATCACACTTACCTCACCATGAAATTGTGAGCTGCAACCGGTTTCGATCTATGACTGTCGCCAAAGTGTAGTTGAAATAAAATTTTAGGTAAATTATCAACGATTATCGCTTGAATTGTATCGTTACCGTTTCATAATACCGGTGCAGTAGAAAGTCGAGTCAACGGAGACGTAACGAGGCCCGTGACTTCGCGTTATTGGGCCAATAACGATATTGTGATCTACCTGACTCCCGATTTATAAGAAAATCGCTTTGATCGGCCCCAGTACTGATGTCGCAAGATTTATTTCGTATCCTTCAAATGTAGATACAGCGTTTTTTATCGGCAGTAAAATCTTATTTGTACAGATTTCTGATACGGTTGGCTCTCGTTTTGATATGATTTACGCAGGTTTCACGTAAGCTTAAATAAAAGGTATGTACAGAAAATTGTTGTGATGTATTTGACTTTGCTGTTTTGAGGCTACGATTTTAGGCTACAACTGTCAAATTGTCAAATTGTGCCACAATTTTATTTATTTTTATGTTTTAACTATGTATTTAATTCTAATTTTAATTTTATTTTAATTTGAAATAAAGATCTATTATTATTATTTATCATTAGTGGCACGGTGATAAGCCTTCAACGCAAAGGGTTCCGAGTTCATTTCCGGTTTACCTAGGTCATATTACGAATCGACGGCTCGCTCCTGGATGTGCTGGGATGAGAAACGCCCTTAGCATAATTATACAATATACATTCTTTATCTATTTACTCATACCACACGATGATCAGCCTAATTTCTTACTTTGAAGTACCAACATAGTTTTTTTAATTTTTTGCTAAAAGGTAAGTAAAATTTTATTAAAAAACTGGCCAAGTGCGAGTCGGACTCATAGTAGGGTACCATTATCTATAAAAACGGCAAAAAAAATCACGTTTGTTGTATGGGAGCCCCCTTAAATATTTATTGTATTCTGTTTTTTAGTATTTGATATTATAGCGGCAACAGAAATAAATCATCTGTGAAAATTTCAACTCTCTAACTATCACAGTTCATGAGGTACAGCCTGGTGACAGACGGACAGACAGACAGACGGACAGCGGAGCCTTAGTAATAGGCTAATAGGCGTTTTACCCTTTGGGTACGGGACCCTAAAAAATACCACAAATACAGTAAGTATTAACATATTTCTTGCTACGATACGTACGAGTATTTACGGTATTTTAGTGTGAATATTTGACACACTTAGTGTTGTATAAGATTAACTGAGTAGTACGTCATTAACTTCCAAATAGGTCTATTTATACCAACAAAGTAATAGGTTGTCACAAACCTAATTTACTAATTATATTCAAACGAATACCCCCGCGACGAATCTTTGATGATACAAAATCGGAAAAAACGTCCCAAACCGCAGAGACAGCAATTAATTTTATCTGTGCAATTAACAAAGATTTCCCCCATCCCGCAATAAATAAAAAAGATTTCCCGGCTCCCGTCTCCCCGCTCCCCGACTCCCATTACCCCAGGCTTAGCGTTTACCACAGATTTCCCGTGGGTAACGGGATCGAGTCTGCGGGATGTTCAAGTTATAAGCATAAAATCACAAGTTAATTAAGATGATATTTATATTTAAAGTTAATAATCAATTTTTAAATGTGAATATTTTTAATAAAAGGAACGTTCTTTAAATTAATTTTAATAAATATACAAGGTCGAACAAAAGATGTAATAAAATTTGAAGACGAGATTCTACTCTTAATACAGGGTGTACCAGAGAATAGGACACTCCTTAAAACCACGTGATCAGCTGGTCATAAACAACAACTTTTTCTATGGGAGCAACATTAAAATCGAGAATATTTTTTTAGCTTTTCCATACAAAATCACTCGTATACCTCGATGATAGATAATGTATGGAGAATCTAAAAAAAAACACGATTTCGATGTAGCCTCCATAGAAAAAAATGTTGTATATGACCAGCTGATCATCTTCTTTTAAGGAGTGTCCTATTCTCTGGTACACCCTGTATATCAACTTTTGTTAGAACAATAACGAGATTTCGTTACTATTCCAACATAACGTGACAATATGTAATCTCAAAAAAACTCAAAAACCCCATAGAAACGGTGATTGTATTTGAGCTATAGAATCCTCCCTTAAAGTATTCTTCTGACACTCTCTTACACCTAGAGGATTTTATTTAACCATACTTACTGCGGTATTTAAATAGTTATGACTGAGATACATACCTACATAAAGAATACAACACAAACAACGATGTATTGAACGTATTTGAATAATTATAATAAATTTAACAGGATTTCTTTGTATCCGAGTTGGTAAAATAAATTAAAACATTATTATATTTTTACATATTTTATTGTTTTTACTTAAAATAGGTACTTAGTATAATTTACCTTAAAACTAAATGTATAGCTTAATAGAAACATTAAAATTACCACAATATACTTAATTATTATCACATAATTATAAAATTAAAATTAAAGCAAAGACAATGGAAGACATAGGACAAAGAAGTAAATCAAAACCACTTTTGACAGCAAAAATCGGTCAAAAGCGGTTTTGACCAAAGTACTTAGTCAATACTACTTTTGACTGATTTTTGCTGTCAAAGGTGGTTTTGACCAGTTATGAGTTTTGACTGTAACATATAAAATTTCACAAGTTATCACTTTGCGATTCATCATAGGTAGGTATCCAAAATTTTACACAATTTCATTTTCTTTGTAAGATATTAAAATTATTTAATAACATTACATTATTAAAAGCAACGTGAAATTTATATTTCATCATTTTTTCACGTTTTTGTATTGCATTCCTTATTTTATTAAATTTCCGTATATTTGTTTCTTCATTTCAATCAATAAAACTTTTAATACCTACTGTTAATTATGCATTCACAAACAATTCAAAAATAAAAATTCGAAGTTGATTCAGTAATTCCAAAAATACTATTTGACTACTACTTAAAGTAATGTGAATACAGTTTTTGGTCAGTTATTTTATGGGTGGATGACTGCTCAACGCCTATCAATGTGACACATATTTAATGTGACCATAGAATTTGTGACTTATCTCCCCATCTATAAATTACAATATGGTATGACTAAATTGACGTTACGTCGTCATGACAGGCGATATAACCACCTATTTAAAGCAAATAAACGATTTGATTTGATTTGATAACGGAGCCCAAACTTTTGGTGCCATTTTACACTTTTAGCTAACCAATTAATCACAGCAGTTAGGAACATTAAAAAATTTAGAAAATACCTCTGGTATCCTCAAACATCCAATTCCATAGAATACTCTTTATTATGAAACAGGCTTACCAACACCTTCTTTCTCATTCCCGCATCATCGCCCGGACTGTAGCCGTCTTGCTCGCACTCAGTGACGTACGCTTTCTTGATTTTCTCGCCAGAATCAGGAATTAGGATTTGCTTTCTCTTTTTGGCTTTTCGGCTCCTCTCAGAGGCTCGGTTCGTGTAGGTATAATTCTCTGTCTCGTGGTCTTTCATATTCAGTGGAGAGTGGAATAACTTCTTACTAATGGGTTGAATGTTTCGTTTTCTTACTGGCGAGACGGTTTCCATCTGTAAAAAGTAAGAATAATTTCAGCCTATAAATATGCCAATTAAAACCAAATAGTTATGTGCTTCATAAGCAGTAAACAGTATAAACTGTAGAATAAATTTAATTTATGCACATTTGAAGCTTGGTATATTTCTTATCTATATTATACAGTTTTGGCAATTCATTGAATCGACCCAGTTACCCAGTAGGTAGAGCACAACAAAATTGGATGGAGACTCATGGCAGTTTTCCATAAATGATTTTTTTTTTGTTTATTTATTCAAACTAGTAAACATGTTACAATCTGTTTTAAACAATTTGTATTCGTATTTTTATTCTTATCCAGCGGGTTTATACAAATAAATAATGATCATCATCATCTCAGCCTATTGCAGTCCACTGCTGGACGTAGACCTCCCCCAAAGAGCGCCAAGGAGCACGCTCTCCCGCTTTTTTCATCCATCCACTGCCAGCCATCATCTTAAGGTCGTCGGTCCATCGAGCTGGGGGGCGTCCTACACTACGTTTTCCTAGTATAGTATGATTTTAATAACAAAAAATATCCATCGATAGATAAGATATAAATAATCATTTTTTATAGAACTTTATTTCTATGTCATAAAATAGTGTACTGCATTACAGCTAAAATTAAATTTTTATATTCCTTTTCGTCTAGAACTTTATTATTCGTTAGGTCCATACAACTGAAAGAAGTCTCAAAAGAAAATATTTTCTACTCAAATAAATGTCAGGTTGATTCCAAGTACAATAAAAACCCGCTTACGACTATTGTGGCTATAAATACCGATCTACCTGCTCTATAAAACCTTTTGAGTTTTGACCAAAAAAAGATATTTTCAAGTATCCTTACTCAATCAATGGAATAAGATCTAAAATTGGATGCTTTAAAAATTGCCATTGGGTTTTAAAGTAACGGGTTCCTATAAATGTTAATTACATTAAGTTTTGCAGACAGCAATATTGAAAAATATAAAAATGAGTGGTTGTATTATTTCTATTAAATCGCATAACCTGTACTGAATTGTGTGGCATATTATGGTTTAAATTACGTTTAGATTTTACTTCATTTAACTCTTAAATTTTTAACAGGTTCACAGTAAAAACTATTCCGTCAATTCCTGTCCAACATCTTAAACAATGTATGCTAAAAGATTTATAATTAATGAGAAAATAACTATTATGATAAATAAAAGATTATCAAATAAAACAAAATACAAAATATGCCATCTAGATTAATTTAAAATGTCAATTACTTTAAACGACAAATTAGATATCTGTCAAAATAAATATGCAGAAAAAAAACTAAAAAATAAATAACAATCAAAACTAAACTTACCCTTTCAGTATCCGAACCGAAATCCACTGACGAGTTCATAATATTATTCGTAATTAACACTGTTAAAGCTTCTCTAGTGATTGTGTTTACTGGCGTTGAGAACGCTGAGGCAGCCATTTTGGGCGCGGAGTCTAAAGACGTGTGAACACTGCGGTGGTTAGTGACAAACTGAAAAGTCGGCGGCACTGGACGCTGCGCCGGAGTGTGTGGGGTATTGTTTTTTGTGGTGCTAGGGATGTCGCGTGGGTATGAGATAAGCTGTCGATAAGTTTGAATGAAGACGCATTGGTATTTTGCAATTTGCATGCCATTATGCAGAAACCGCGTGATATTTTCTTTGTTATAAAAGAAGTTGCCGTAGATAACTTTTAAAACATAAAAGATCTTGTGCTATGGTTGTGGGTTTATACTAAGTCCGATTTCATATAAATTTACTGTTTTTATCATATAGCAATGAGTTATTCATTATTGTGATAATATTAGATTTAGTAAAATCAAACAGTTATAACACGTTTGTAATTAAATGTATGGGAAATATGTAATTTTTTTAAACATGTGATATTAATATAAACGAAGTTTTCAATGGATTATTTAATTATTTTAAGTGAATTTTGCATAGTTTTGTTATATTTTTTTCAATCTTTTTTGACGTTTTTTTTTTCGATATTCGACGGAAAATTAAATAACAATTCATTTTTATTCATCAAAACATTTTATAAGTAATTAAAATCGACCAACTCATAAATAAATCTTTTACTACAAATATGTAATAAGTATTTCCTTTGTATTCTCTGTGTATGATGTGTGTGTCAAATAAATGATTTATTTCCGTTCCCAATTTCAGACTGCATAAAGTGGGTAATTCGTTTATGGGAAAATGTATTAGCTTTTTTAATAAATTACCAGCGTCTATTGTAGAACTGCCCCTGTTAAAATTTAAATCGCATATTAAAACAACTTTTATGAAAAAAGGATATTATACTGTAAATGATTATATAAACGATAAAAATATTTGGAAATAAATACTGCCCTGCTCGCACAGGTACATTTATCTTGTAATGTAAAATATATACTATTTAAAAAGAGGCTGACAATAGTGACCGAGTTTCTTGCGCTTCTTCTTCTCGGCGCTAGCCCAAAATTGTCCCGAAGTAGTGGTAGGGAAAAAAAAATATTGGGACGTGTAAAAGCGCTTAGTTTAAGCCTATTTACAGAAATAAATTGGTTTTAATGGTTTTAACTATTTCTTGATTTTCTATTTCTAAATAAAAATCAGTAACCCTTTTTCTTATTTAATAGTTCTTTATTAGTTTTAAACTCGTGAGCTTGTCAATAACATGGTTTATTTTGATATACGATAGTCCCTAGAAAAATAATAATTTCTAACAAATTAGTATTTGTTAAGTGATTACTTTAACGCAACAGTCACAGTTGACCATTTTTAATGAAAATGTACTCTTGGTGCTATATTTCACTTTTAATCTCACTTGCACTTACAAAATCTAAACACATAAAACTAATGCTATATTAACCCACGTGTGATTTTTCGACAAGCATTTTTCATAGAATGATGAGTCATTTATCTACTGAGCATAGGTTTTTTATCTTAAATTGTTATCGCTTTGAGTGACAATAAAAACATAATTATTTAATTCTTCAAAAGAAATAATTCTAGGAACTTTAGTGTATGTTTATCGATAACACGTGCAGTGCAACACTTAGATTTTTTCTGACTTTTTTTATCTTTACCTTTCTTCCGCGAAAATATCAATAAGTAGCTAATGTATTGAATAACTTAGGAATCAAACAAAGTCAAAAGAATATACTTACAGTGTAATTCTCCTTGTGCTATTTAGATAACCAGTAGGTCTACGACAAAATTAAATATTCCAGTTTATATGATTCTGACATATTCCTATTAAATTTGACAGGAAAGAAGTTAAATAATACAAATACAAATATCTTTATTGACAAACCATATGCACAATTTACAAACACCAGGGACCCTGCTATAGGAAAACCTGTGGCGCGGGCGTCCCACTTTGACGATAAATTTACAGAATGGCAGACTTATTTCCGAGTTTAGAAAAAAGATAACATGCAGAATAAACTAGTGACATTACTTGAGTTGAGTATAATATTAAAAATATTTAAACAGTACGGTAAGGTACAAGGTAAACAGTAGGATGTGTCAAATGTGTTAGTTTGTGTGTGTGTGTGTGTTTATGTGTGCGTGCGTGTGTATATGTTACCCACTCGAATAGAAGAGAAAAAAGAGCTACTTTTGAGAAGTAATAAGCATTTCCGTTTGGTCGTAGGATAGTGAAAGAAGATAACGCTCGACAGCAGTCTTAGCTTCACGCCATGAACCATATCGTATGTCACAAACCCTGAGCAGACGATTGTATACAGCTGGAAATAAGTAACCTGGCAAGCGCTGAGCAAACTCAGTCTTCACGTTCAACCTTTGTACTTTAAAGATCCGCTTTTTAAGCATATCTTGATATTCACGTGAGTTTATTACCGAACGGTGCATCGATAGTGTAACTTTCATTACATATCATTGTCTTACCGGAAGGACTTCAGCTTCTGAGTAAAGGGACGTAGTTGGGTGTCTAAAAGATTTACGGAGCATCACCTTTAACACTGAACGTTGAGCACGTTCCAATAGGAGCAGTAGGGTTTTGCATGCACCTCCCCAGATTGTGATGCAGTGGCTAATAATTGATTCGCATAGCGATTTGTAAACCAGGTGCAGGATATTTTTGCTGGCAGAGTTCCGTAATAGCTTCATGACGTGAATCATTTTTCTAGTCCTTTTAGACATTGAGTCGAGGTGTGCCTTGAAAGAGGGATGCTCATCAACAGTAACACCGAGGTATTTTATATCCATAACTCTGTCAATTATGGGACACTGGCAGCGTTATTAATAATGTATGGGCAGTAGGTTTATAATTGACTGAGAAAAGCTTAGAATAGTGACTAAGTTTCTTGGGCTGTGTAAAGTGCCTTAGTCAGACCTGTTTATAACAATGCTGAAAAAAAACATGTTTCGTGCATGTTTTTGCTTTTTTTGGTATTATTACTTTATTCTTTAGTAGTGTTAGCCGTCGTCGTAATTATAATTTAGAATTAAATCAAAAAAAAATTAACAAACGGGCAGACAAACGGATAGAAACACATGTAGTAGTAGGGTTTCCGTTTCGTTCAGAACCCAAAAAAAATGGCTACCAAAGTTTTTGTTTTTCAAGTTAATTTGTTTCAAATAGAAAATACTAAACTATGTACTACTAATTAAACAACATAAATATGGCTAATGTCATTTATTTAAGATGTACACATTATTGTCATATTTCTCGTTCACGATGGTAAAAAAATTAAATTAAATGATACAAAATTACTACAGATAAAGTAGCAAAATATAATAATTATTTTAAAAAGGAAAGTACTTAGTCAAATGCGTATAAAATTATGATTCATATCTTTCTAAATTTATTATTGAACTCATTGATTTTCATTGAGACCAAGCTCGCATCAAAAAACTCTTGGCTGCTGAATGACAACGCTTGTACAGCGTTGACTGTAGGCTTAGCCTCCTCTAAACCGTCGACCGACTTAGATTTCTGCCTATTCCTACTATCGTACATTTTCACAAAATCCTCAATTCTAGGCGCCAATTGTGAATAGGTACTTTCTGCATTTGTCATCGGTGGCTCCAAATGATTACTGAAAGATCTGAAGAATTCCTGAGCCGAATTGTACCTCCCATCCTCAATGTTGCTTCTATTCTTGTTTTCTTTGTTGTTATTTCTAGATTTTTTGGGTTTCTTCGGACTTGAAGTGGCTGGTGGAACGCCAAGGATAAGCTTCAATTGGATCGTTTCGTCTGTTTTTGTTGATTCAATTTCCATTTGGTCTCCATTCAGATATTCTGTTGTCCCTGTAGTGTCGTTTACGTTTTCTTCGATTGTTGAATTGAGGAAGCTGAATTGCGGAGGGTAACACTCGAAGAACTTTAATTCTGATTCAAGTTCTTTCTTTTTGATGTAGTTGGCTACATTTTGAACTGTTTCTTTAAGGTCGCACCTTGTTGCGTGTTCCCTGAAATCTTCGAGAAATTTCCTTAACGTGCACTGCTTAGTCTTGCAGTATTTTCTTATGATCTGACTCGTTTCAAGAATTTCGGCAGTTGTGACGCCTTTTTGTTTGATGTCGTTGAACCCTTCAAGCTTGAAGATAAACTTCTCGTTCTTGATTGATTCGAGTTTTTTTACGTAGTATGGGTCGATGGGGTCGTTGGAGTAGAGTTTAGGGAAGTGAGCCTCGAGGAAAGGGGAGGTAGGAGGAGGGGTAAGGAACATTGTGAACTCGTGGTGGCGGCTGATGGCGCGTTCTGATGGTGGCAGTTTGTCCTCCTGAAATTGGAAAGAAAAACCAATAAGATGTGTGGTGTGATGCATATTTTTTTAATTTACAAAGGATTTTTAGTAGTTGTAACTATCTATCTAATCGGACCAGTTAATCCATTGTTGGGTATAGGCCGCTACTTTGTAAACCACTTCTCTCGGTCCTGTAGCAATTTTACAGTTTGTCTCAGTTAATAGCATAATTTTTCAGACCTCTCTCTTAGCAACTTAGCAATCACTTTGTTACCTGCTTTAGTTCATCGGCTGGGCATTAAATCGGTAGCATTCGGCTTTTGGCAGTAGCTAACGGGTCGCGCCTACCATGCAACAATCCGTCAGTATGTACATGAAAGAAGATGGACGCTGGACTAAATAAGTAACAGAGTAATGGTTAAGAGAAGGACGAGGGACAGTGGGCAAGGTCCAACCTTAAACTTGGCAATATGCTTACAAACTCCTTTGACCGTCGTCCTTATAACAAATATCTAGTAACTAAGGCAGTACCGTCTTTCAAGAGTCGACGTTATGGTTGTGGCAGTGTCCAATCAGCGTTAAGTAAATGCTGCTGAGCAAGCGTTGCGTCAACACTCATTGAACGCTGCCACGACCTTGACGCTCGTAAGACGCGAGTGTGGGGGTGTACCCTTTATCTTACCATGGCTTCCAAGTGGTGGTAGTAGTTGCAGACATCCTTAAACTTGTTGGCCTGCCCGCAGTACATCCAGACGATGAAGGCTCGTCGCACTGTCGTGTTCGAGTACGCGGGGGAGGGGGCTTCTATCAGGTTATGGGTCCCATCTACGATGACGTCCAGGGATGTGTCTAGGTGGGCCATTGTGGCTGAAAGGTTTATAGGTACATTAGAAATTAATTCATTAATGACAGAGTTGCACAAAGAAGGATCTTTCTGTCTCTGTATAAAGTTCCTATGCCATTGGGGGGTCGTTTTTATGTATCTGCCAAAATTGTAAGACATAACTGCTTATATGATATAGCAATGAATAAATAATCCTCTCGTTCAATTCACGCACACATTTGTGACGCGGCCATTGTTATTCAATTGAATACCTAGATTCGTGACGGCGGCTAAATTCACGAAACAAGATTTCAATGATTTTATAACATATTCTTTAAAATATTAACTTTAATATTATTTTGACACCATGGCTACTAGTAAACATTTTTCTGTAATTAACTTATATTATTGGACAACAAATTTGTATGAATTACAAAGTCCTAAGTTGTAGGTTTAAATCCGTCAATTAGAAAATATTTTGTGTGAACAAAACAAGCATAATATTATTGTTTAGATATTAACAGTCATGGATGTTTATAATTGTATTTTAGTAGATCTATCCTTTACCTAGTTCCTTATCTGGGGATAAATGATAAATTTGATTGTTAGAAAAAAGCCTTATTTTACTATACCAACGAGGAAAATAATAAATTACTTTAAGAAGTATCTTATTAAAAATTCGTTTTCATAACAATCAAATAAATAGATGTATTCTATGCCATTAACACTAAATTATTACTTTGACTGTTGAAAGTTTATCTATATTTATCTTATAAAAAAAGGTTACTATGAACTAATTTTATATTGAAATTTTAAACAAATTTGTAAATGTGTATTGAATTGTATTCTGTAGTTGTGCCTTTAAATAAATAAAATAATTAATAAACAAACACCAAAGTAAAACAATGCAGAAACAAATGTCGGATGATTTTCAGGTAGGAAAAAATAAAAATAAAAATTTTGATCTATTATTTAATTCAAATGGACAAAAAAATAAAATTACCAAGATTATACCCATTTTTCGTTGCAATCAGTTGAACTCGAAACAATCAAATACGTTATTATAACCTCCTTTACATAATTCATCGTCATACGCCCAAACTAATTATTTACACTCAATTATTCAAATTAACACTTTAAAAAATTTATCAAAGGCTTGAAGTAGGTAGACAAGTATTTATTTACTGTTACAACAGAGAAATGCATCAAATAGCCACATGCTCTAACTTTTTATGTGAATAATTTTAATTACTAACGTCATTTACTAGTTTTTCCTGTCTACATCACTAATGACACGGCGAAACATTTCAAAACAGTGAATTCCAATGCTAAATACCTATTCATTTTCTGAGTAAATTAATAAATTATAAGACCAGCCAAATTCGTTATAAATTAAAAACTTTAAAAAAATACCAACTTATATTTTTAATGCATAATAATAGATTTATTTTTCTAGTTTGTTTTGCGAATACATTTATTGTCCTGAGTTTAAGTTTTATTTAAACAATGTTTTATGTTTTTTGTTCTTCTAATTCTAATAAATGTTTTAAGAAACGTTTCGTTCGAAATTGGCCTGGGTTCTGGCTGTTTTTGGTTTGGCTACAAACAGTAAACTAGGAAAACGTTACCCTCCGTTTCTACGTTTTTTTTTCTGCAATTGCTTAAATAATATATCACAAGATATTATCTCATGGTTAAAACTGTGAAGCTTGTAGGTTTCGTAACGGAATGTAAAGGATTATCCTACATATAATTTCGTAATTGTATTAATAGTAATTTTTATCCCAACTCTCAAGAGACAAGACTTTTTGATTTCATTAAAAAATACAATATTCTACACAAGCGCACATAAAGGCTAGGGCCTGTAGTAAAAAAATGCTGACAAAATAAAATAATGGTACTTACCTTTTGTCAAAAAATAAACACAATATGGACGTTATAATAACTAAACACTAAAGTCTACCACTTGTCTTGATTAATTGTAAATTTAAAACATTTTTAGTAATTATAAAAATACGTTACAATTTGTAAAAAAATTATATAAATGTTAAAACGGCCGCTCCTCATGCGAGCTTTGTCCAAAGTACTAGAATGATAATGGCCGGCTTTCTTTTAAATTCTAATGACACTGTTGTCATACCCTCTTTTGGCCATAAAATGTAGGCATCCATGCTGTGTCGCTACCCTCAGTTGCATTATTTGTTAGTTTCCAATTCACGCATAATTGTATTAAAATTATAATTTTCTTTGTTTTTCCAAAGAATCTTATTAAAAAAGTCTACCTTAATTGTGTTTATCGTTCTTTTAGTATGTTGTATTGTAAATAATAATAAATTCTTTCCACAATCACACTAACTATCTAGCCTCAAACTAAGCAAAGCTTGTATTATGGCGACTAGGATAACGGATAAACATACTTAAATACGTTTATAAACATCCATGACTTAGGTACAAATGCTCGTGCTCATCACAAAAACATTTGCCCCTTGCGGAATTGGAAACCGCTACCACCAGGCATAGTATGTAGTCCGGAGTTAATACTCTTTGATCCGGAGCGCGAACCACTACACCAGCGGGGTAACCATGAACACTTAAAGCAATCTCAAATCTGTCAAATCTTATTAAATCTGACAAATTTTATACGTAATGACGTACGAAATTGACAGATTTGAGATTGTTTTAAGAGTTCATGGTTACCCCGCAGATGGTCATCAAATGTTTTAACTTGTTACCTGAGTGTGTATGTATTATAACAGTATATATAGATATATTATGTACTGTGGTATTATTTATATACTTGAAACTACTCAGTAATTAAGTTGATGAAATTTTTTGGTTAATTATTAGGGAATTCCATGAGAAAGGTTTTATGTTTCTAGCTCATTTACGGTTAGAATTTTTTTGAAAATTATTGGAATAATCTGCTTTTAGCCATAAGACCTTCCAAAGTTTTTGTTACTCGTAGATTGTTTGATATGATAAATGATGTTTCATGAACTTTATTAAATAGGATCCTAAGGTTAATAGCTAAAGCACGTTTGTTACATAAATTACAAACAACGACGGTACCACAACACACAAACCCGAGCCACTATAGAAAAGTTCGTTTCATTTCTGGGAGTCGAACTCGGGACATAAGTTGTCAATTATTATTTATTTTAGAATAAAAATATTTAGTTGTAGTAAATGGTGATCATATTAATTTAATTACCTTACGCAAATATGGGGGTATAGGTACAGGTAGGGACCTAGGTTAATAAACAAAATAATACTTTGTTTTTACTATAAGGAAATAATACAAAAAAATCAATTACTCATTATTATTTACTTTCATTAATCAATTTATATCAAAATAACTTATATATACCCTGCCACAAACACCGCTAGAAGTCGCAGCCTCAGTCATTCGGGACTTTATAGGTTAATATCGCTTGGATTCAACCTAAAACGATATCATCTCTTCCCTCTTACTACGATAGGCCTTTTTATAGTACGAACAAGCAGGTAGTTCTAGGCCAGGCCTATAAGAGGGTTCTTGATGCATAAACTACGCGGCTGCAACTATAATAAACCCAGAGGGCGCCACTTGCACAGAAAAAAATAACTGCTCAATACCTATGTTCCTGAGTAAAGTACAATTTGTTGACGTCATTTTAAAAGAAACTTATATATGAACGTAATAAATTAGTACATAATACCTTTGAGTATGTTTTTCTTATTATAATAAGATATCTAGCTTAATTTTAAAAACACCCCGAAGGGTAAACCTTCGTCTCGGTCTGAAACACTGTTTTTGGTATGTTCTTTTGGTAGTACATAAAGGTATTAGAAATATATGATTATTGATAACACGATTTATAGGGTAAAATTTTAAGAAAAATCTATCAAAGTGGCGCCCTCTAGAAACACAATAATAAAACACAAGTTCTAGCGTTAGCCTGAGCCTTAATCTGTTATAGAGGTGATGCACGGTGCGGGGGGGGGGGAGTGAAATGGTTACCTGATTGGCCACCTATCACTTCACAAAAACTTCCGCGAACACCTCAGGATTTAACTCGAAGAGAGGCTATACGATGCGTTGTAGTGTCCATACTAATAGCTAACTTTATTTTTAGAAGGCTATTTTACTGCTCAAAAATAAAAACTTTTACAATGGAACTGATATCAAAATCTCAAAAAAAACTTATGAAAACTTGACAAAATGATTGGTAATAGCCAATGGGGGACTACATCACTAATAAAATGTGACTTTTTATGTAAATATCGTTAAATTACAGTACAATTTAGGTTTCTAAAACTAAACAGCGCGGTGCGGCGCCGCGCCTTAAGCCAGTGCCATACTGGTACTACAGCGGCATGAAGCGATAAAAAAGCGACAAAGACACATGGATAGCCATGTTTATAAAAGTTTGTATCAACATCGCATTGCCATCGCTATACCAGTGTGTCCCCGGCCTTACTGGACCTACAACGCATCGTTCTTTAGGGTTCCCAACCATAATGTTTAAACTACTTTTTTCGTTCCTTATTTTTTTACTGTTTTATAGAAAAACAAATCTCCAAAATATTATTTTTATCATCTTATTTGAAGCTAAAAAGTTAATTATTAAAAGACTGATATCTTTTTAAAATAAAAATATGTCCTTTTAAAGGGACGGTTGGTATGAGTAGTGAGTTTAAAATCTTTCTGGGCCTCACGAGGATAAACTCGTTACGTAAAGTTGGGAAACCTACGTGTCTGTGACAGGCACGTTACATTAAATCTTAAAATTAACACAAAAATATATTTGCCTATAGCTAAGGCGTCCGCCATTGGAAAAGTCTCTAGTGCAATGGCAAGAGTCATCACTACGCTTATGATTACTTGAGCTAAACTAGGATACACGGTTAATGAGCCTGGTTCACAGTCTAAATAATAAAATATAAGATCGCTGACTGATTTATACGGTAATATCTGGTAGCATTCAAGTATTACATAAGTTTATTTTTATATTTTTAAGTCTTGTTTAAAAACGATTACAATACAAAATGTAAAATGTAATTTGATTGCTTTTAATTTTGAATAAATTTTATAAACATTTCTTACATCTTATCTTTGGAGAGACACCAAATTTTTTTTGTGTTTTTCTTTTTTTAAGGCGGTAGTTTAGGTAGGGTGGATAACGATCAAAATTTTTGCTTTTTGTGTATCTTTCTCAAGTAATCCTTGAATGCTCCCTTTAGTCTGTGGGCTCAATTGACAGTAATGCAACGGAATTGATCGCTAAGTCATCGACGCACTATCATAGAAATTAGCCTAGAAAATATGATCACATTTCGAAACATACTAATTGTATGATATACAGTCAAATTATATTTTCTAGCTTTTACAAAAGATTTTTAAAGTTTGAATTCGTGAAAACTGTTTCTTATCTTTTACTTTACTAGTATTTTTTGGCTTAATCTTTGTTATTTTATTTTAAAAAATTGGAATCACAAAAAACATTAAAAAATCAGACTTCTAAAATACTCAAAAATATAGTGCTGCTCCCCCCAAGGCAATTACAAATTGTTTAAAAAATTGAATTTTATGTGTTGGTAAATAATGTTTTTTAAACATTTTATAATCGCGGTTGGAGCACATAAAAAGTTTGTTAATGTAACGTCATTTAATTCTTTAGATTTAATAGTATTTTATCATATTAGAACTATCATCACAATATTTTAACAATTAAAATTTCACAATTCATATACTTATAAAAACCTAGTAACTCTTGCCTAAATACGAAAACACACCAAATTATAAAAATAGACAATTTGAAAATATTAATAATAGGACGGTCATCTTAATTTTAATTATCAATAACAATCATCGGAAGACAATTTACTTTGTTTAGATATCTTGTAAATTTTATTTCCTGTTAATATAAAAAAGGTAAATGCATACATATAATATAAAAATTGCTGAAGAAATATTGAATGAATATTAAAATATGTCAAAATGGTAATATAATATACGTATTAAAATGAATTGATCAAACTTTTTTACTTAAAAAATATATGTTTGTCGTCCAAAACGTAAATCTAACGAATAAAAAAATAAGTTTTTTTTTGTATTTTTGATGTTTTATTCTTTTTTTTTAAGTTTCTCCTTTTGCAATTTTTTTGCCTTGATGTTTTATTTAATTTTGTTATTTTTTTGTTTTCTTTTAGTTTTTAATGATACACTAAAAGATTATTAAATTATGGGACGTTTTCTTTATTTTTTACTACGTTTTTTAGAAAACTGAGATATTGTCTTACATGATTGACAGTGTTTCCACAGATCATTTAGTGACGATTTTTTGGCAATTTTATCATTCGAAGAAAATTTATAAATAGCGCCAAATAAAACTTGGGCCAGTTTGCAGCGTGCTGCGGCTTGCACGCCACTTCCAGGCTGTGTTACATTCGATTTATCAACTCTTGACAAATTCTTTAAATCTGCTTTGTGTTGACCATGTGACTTAAAACCTTATTACAACACAATATGGTTCAAAAACATTTATCATTACACCCGTCTGTGCTTACATATTATATTAATTTGAGAATCTCTCAGATCCCTTACGACATGTTTACTGTATAGTGTAAATTGTTGGGTACTCTTAACCCCTTCGTAAACGGTACAACGCAAGTATTCAATATTCGATACTTAAGTATCTATTGTAACGCAATTTACGTCGTTTTTGATGCAAAGATACTCAAGTCATCAAGTATCGGATATTTGCGTTGCATTACCTATGTAGTAACGAAAAGACTAATTGAGATTATACTGGATTTGTAGGGGGACTGAAAATACGCAAGAAAATAGTGTCATAAATCCCTTTTAGGAATTATATATGACTGATTAAAACTTTTCTAATTCTGCGCATCATTACCTGAATAAATAAAATAAATTAATATTCTTTTTGCAATATTTAAACTGGAAAAAGTCGTTAATAATTTAAACATTAAATGTTGTATAATAAATACGGGTTTGTTTTTTTTTTTAGCCCAGTCAACTAATTTGAAAAATATTATTTTTAAGACGTTCGAAGCTGCTTTCTAAGCTATTATGAGTCAGTTTTAAGTTTTAAAAAACTATGCATTTCAAACAAAAAAGTAAACTAACTTTTAACTTTATGTAAAATTATCAAATGAGGTCTAATGGTACAATGTAATGTATTTTTTTCTAGTTATTATTGACATACTTTATACCCGTCTGATGTCGTACCTAATTTTTTTTCTGTGTTTCTTGAATTAAATCTGTTCTTTCTTTTACTATTTTAGTTCTTACGGCAATTAAATTTATACGTTTTTTACTCATCGTAAACGTCCCATACATACATAATATATATAAAATAAACATAATAAAAGTACTCATAGACATAAGGCAGTACCTAGAGATAGAGCTGTGTTTTTCCGCGTGACACCTGTAACAAAAAAATAATAATGTCAATACTTGTACCATGACTTAGGGGTTTAACACGTTCGATGTCTACGTAGCAGACAAAATACCTAGATAAAAAAATACTATGTACTAACTACAGTACACTGGAATAAAAAAAAACTTATAAACTTTCCCGGAAAATTTTCCGATGTGGAAAAAAATAACTCTCTATTTTATGGATTTTTTTTTACTATGGGCGCAAATGTTATTTCAAAAATAATTGTCAGCTAGTTACTAAACAAAACTGTTCAAATCCCAAAAAAATATTACTATTCCAGTAATCAGAAAAAAAAACAATTGCCAATAAACTTGATCAACATTTAAAATTGGTTGGGTATTCTGTTGTAATTATTTGGGTATGATTTAATTTTAGATTAATTTAATTAAACACAACTTTATAGTAATAAATATAACTGGAAAATTACTTACTTTACAAGAAGAATTGGTGGTGCTGTAGGTCCGGATGGTCAAACTCGCTAAAGAAATACGCAGTATAGTTCTTATAGAACTTAAACAACGTCTCTACTCGGTCGTACTCTGGCTGCGGATAACGCCAAATGGATTTCGGGTGAGGCGGCCAGGACATGTTTATCTCGTTATTTATTGATTCTGAAAAAAAAATGTTTAATTAATGCTTCATCCTCACGCTCAGTTCGCGTATAAACGTAATGGGCCCTTCGTTTTCATTTTTTTTTTTTCTGATTAAACGGGTTAAGTAAAATGTATATTTTTTGACGGAGACGGCTACTGCACATTTAGTAAACCTTATTATAGTGTCGATACTGTTGTAGGATAGTATCGATAGTATTTTTTCGATACGATCGCTAGGACTATAGTGACAACACTATCGATAGTCCTAGCGATTTATCGAGTGACAACACTAGTTGTGAGCCTGAAAGACCGATCAGATCATCACGACGTCAACATTCTAAGTCCGTACTATTTAATATTGCCATTTTAAAAAGAAAAAGAAGAAGAAGAGTTCTAATTTTCACAATTTTCGCACTGCCAATCTTGAATAGTTTATTTGCGTTTAAACAGGCCAATGTTTTTTTCTTTTATTATAAACAACAAAAAGAAATTTGAAAAGCTATAAAATTATCTACATGACAGACAGCAGTCTTAGTAATAGGGTCTCGTTTTACCATTTGGGTACGGAACCCTAAAAAGATACTCACCATCAATCGGGAATCTCATATTCGGTCCTCCTTCAGTTATTTCTGGATGCGACGCCTGCACCCACTGCAGCAGGTCATCATAGTACGCCTTTAGTTCTTCCTCTTCAGTATTCCTCTGGCACTGCCAAGGAGGAGTAGGCAGAGTGTTCGCAGGCGGTGGCGTTGGGAACTCCCCTCCAGGTGGTGCCATATCATTGTAATCCTCGAAAGAAGAACTGGCAGCCAGCGGTGGTACCAAGTCCACATAATCGATCTCGCTGTAAGAGCTCGTGTGAGGTGACGAGACATAGCTGTAGTCGATTTCGGAGATGGAATCGGTGCTCGATCCGAGTAGGTATTCGATGCCCATGGCGTTGGGGGAAGCGCGGAATGAGGTGAGGGTGTAATTAGCACATCTGCACCTCAGCCGGTTGCAAAGGAAGCACTCACTAAAGTCAGGTTCGTCGAGGAGGTAGACGAGAGCTCGGCGGACATCTTGCAGGTCTAACTCCTGGAAAATTAAAGTAAATTCATATGCCGTCCGTCTGGTGTAGTGTTGCTAAAATTTGAGCTGAAATTCAGTTTTATATCGATAGTATTGATACTAATACAATAGTATCGATCATATCGATTGCTAAAATGTACTATTACTATTGTATAATACGGTCCATAAATGGACTAGCTTTAAGCTTGCATTGTCTTCCTACTCTTGTAAATTTATGGTGTGCAAATGAATAAATAAAATAAATTGATACGTAGCAATACTATTCATAGTAGTGATAGTTTAATGCTATTGAAGAACCGAGTCTAGAGCGATAGTATTGAAAGTGTTGTGATGAATCAATACTATTAGATGAAATTAATACTATATACCGAATGTCCCGTAAGTCAAGGTCAACCTCGTAACCACTTATTCTATACATCATAGTTCAACTATTGTTCTATCACTTCTTTTAAATTTGCATAAAAAACATCGACTAAAAATTAACAAATAGCCTATTTGGATAGAAAGCCAAAAAACATGCATATTTTTTAAAGATAATAGAACAAAAGTTGTTCACTATGATGTATAGAATAATGTGGTTACAAGGTTGACCTTGATTATGGTACACCCTGCATACTATAGTTAGTATCGATACTATTGGAATGTACGATAGTGTCGATAAGCCATCGAAAAAAAGAAACTACCGATATCGATAGTTTGGCCTTTTTTCGATAATCTCGTTATGACTATACTACTTTCGATAATAGAGGACCATCGATAGTGGGCAACTTTATCCTGATGACGTGTTTCGCGCTCCGGAATACATCGCCAGGCGGTAGCGGGTAATCCCGTAACGGGCAAATGTTTGTCAAGTGTGATGAGCTTATGATGATTTTTATGGTATCCTTTCATTTGGCCAAATTATTTTTCGCCAAATTTCAATTCCCAGAAAACATAACGCCGGTGTTTCATTTCCCAAATGAATCTTTAGCAAATATACATTTCGCACTTTATTCATTTGGTCAAATTATCATTTGGCATAATTTTAGTTTGTCAATTTCCATTAAGGCAAATGTTAACATAGCAAATGTTTTATTTTGGAAAATATTATATCCAAAAAAATTGATTGGTCAAATTGCCATATACAGACAGAAACGAACTGCTGCCGGTAAAGTTGCATGGTTGTTGACTAAATGCATATATATTTTTTCAATGTTTTATTAAATAATGAGACAATTAATTTATATAATGAGATTACTGATTTGTACTAAATAACGATATATATCTTGCCCTGGGAGTCATCGCTATCGAATACGATCGAAACCCAGGAGTTAGGTAATATTATTCCTTACTTAATTTACCAAAACACTTTACAAACAGAGATCTTTCCAACAGAGTGTAGGTTAGGTTAGGTTTGAACAGTGACCACACAAAAAGCGCGAAGCCGCGTGCCGCGGCAGCGGCCGGCGAGCGCTTCATTAAAATGTTTGCTTCCAATAGTATATTTTCGAAACTCTTAACTTGCCATTAAAGACTTTTTAAATGTTTTTTACATACGTAAACCGCATGCCTTGCAATATTTTGGGAAGTGTACGTTTTGCCAAACCATACATTTGACTAAATATTATTTGGTAAAATGAAACATTGCCAAGCAATTATTAACAATAACTTGCCATTAATAGTGTTTGCTAACTGAGAAGTTGCAAGTTGTTTTGCCAATTTTTTTTTGCCAAATGATAATTTGTGAAAAATAGTTTGGGATGTGATACTTTGGGAAACGTTTTTTGGCCAAACATTAGTAATCCGATTTTTATCTATGTCATGGTTTATTAATTTAAGTATGTTTATTCGTTTTTATCAATAAGTCGGAAATTGCCGTGGTCTCGAAGTAGGATATGACATTGTTACGATGTAAAAAAAAATCGGCCAAGTGCAAGTCGGACTCGCGCACGAAGAGTTCCATTATCTATAAAAAACGGCAAAAAATCACGTTTGTTGTATGGGAGCCCCCTTAAATATTTATTGTATTCTGTTTTTTAGTATTTGTTGTTACAGCGGCAACAGAAATACATCATCTGTGAAAATTTCAACTCTCTAACTATAACGGTTAATGAGATACAGCCCGTTGACAGACAGACAGTCAGACGGACAGACGGACAGCGGAGCCTTAGTAATAGGGTCCCGTTTTACCCTTTGGGTACAGGACCCTAAAAAAACGAACCGAGAATCGAACCCGGGACACCATTCGCTATAGATGACTAAGCCAATCGGCCAGGAGACCGCATGAAGGCCTATATCCACACTACAGCCTTCGGTCTGAACTCCGACTTGGTGTGTATAGAATTATAGATAGATACCTAACTGCTAGATAAAATTATTTATAATTTTTAAAAATGGCACCATTCTTATCGAGATTCATATTATTCCGTTTTATACAGGGTGTAAAAAAAGGCTTAACGAAGCCTTAAACCACGAATTCTATACATAAAACCAAGTAGAATGCAAAAAAAAATAATTGCTGGGAAATTACTTTTATTTTTGGGTATCAAAGAAAATAACTTGTTGCTACCCGCAATGTATTAGCGCGCACGCCACAGACTATGCCTGTGTGTATAAGCGGATCATTTTTCTTTGTAAAAAAGTTTAGTCTTATCAAACAGAAGTCAATTTTGTAAAAAAAATTGTAACTTTGACTGTCAATAACTCGGTAACCCGTCATTTCCCAGGTATAGTGTAAAAGAAAAAAATGATCGTAATAATACGTAGGATATGTAGTATTCGGCTTTGTTAAGCCTTTTTTTACACCCGATATTTAACAAATAGATTTGTGATTCACTGTTACTATGAAAAATTAAAAATCTAAAAAAAATTACATTTTCTTTTGAAAACGGGACCTAAATGTTTGATAAACGATACCAAAGTACGAAATTTAAAGTTACAATGTAAGTAGAGGAGAAAAATACTATGCTATAGAATAATGCCGAAACTTTTTTACCGGTTATATTTTAGCATCTAGTATAAATATACCTAGGTATGTATAAATCCGACTAATTTAGCCAACAGTTGACAAGAAAAATAACCATGTATCAAAAAGTAGAATTCAAATAGTATTTTACCCTAAAAACGTAACTTATCACAGTGTTTAAGAGACGTCCAAGTGGTACCAAATAAGAGCCAAGTTCCCAATGAAAATAGTAACATTTTATTATACTTTTAATGTTCGTAGTATTTGTAGTAGTATTAATTATTATTGTTAGCCTTAAAATTAGGTAATTTAAATTACTAATACAGCAATAAATGGCGACGCCATCTCTGAGGTTCCGGGTTCGATCCCCGGTCGGGTCAATGTAGAAAACGAACTTTTCTATATTGGCTCGGGTCTGGGTGTTGTGGTACCGTCGTTGTTTCTGATTTCTATAACACAAGTGCTTTAGCTACTTACCTTAGGATCAGAGCAATGTATGTGATGTTGTCCAATATTTATACCTTATTTAGATTTAAAAATAAATAGATGCTAATTTCTATTTTACTTTAGAAGCAATTTGTTTATGTTTCCGTTGATTTAAGTGAAAATATAAAACTTAAGTTTTTACAATCTCTTTGATATTATATAAAATAATTTCAAACAAAACAAATAAAATTAAAATAAATTAATATTATCTTTCACATTTTTATTATAAATAGCATACCAATCACACTAGACTTGCCTCAAACTAAGCGAAACTTTTACTATGGAAACTTGAAAACGGATAAACACACTTAAATTATTTATAAGCATTCATGATGCTGGACGACCGTCCCGGAGTGGTGGCTCACGCTCTCGCCAGGCGGTTAAAGGTTCGATTCTTAAAAGGGAAACATTTTTGTGTGAGAGAGCACGAGTACTTGTATGTACCTAAGTCATGGATGTTTATAAATGTGTTTAAGTATTCATTTATCTAGTTGTCTTGGTGCAATCTTTGCTTTGTACAAAAAATAATTATTTATATTTACTCATGTGCTAATTCAAATTAATTTATTTACATGAAAATTCTCGTATTTAACTCAAAAACAAAACGGGCTTTACCCACAGCCGCTTGTTTTGTAGCCCAGTTTGCAAACAGTAAACCAGATGACAAAATTTAATAAATTTAAATAATTATTAAAATAATTGATGCTTCCACACGAAAGTGACTTATTGTAAAGCAACCTTTTTAAATATTAATTGGCAACATTTAAAATAAAATAAAGAAAAAATAGGTGCACAGTTGCTTAACAAAATATAATTTCGGTCTAGATGCACTTTAGAGTATAAAGTTAATATTTAACACAAACTACTACAAATAATCAACTCAAAACACTTACCATCTGGAACTCCGCATCATTTTTGTAATATTTTTTTTTATTCCACCTGCTTGCCATAGTTCACAAAACACACACACTTCACAAAAAAGTTTTAAAATAAAAATATATATAAAACACAAACTCACAAAATTTTAAAATAAATTTAATAAAATATTTTGAATCACGAGTAGTCCTTCCTCGTCGAAAGACACCCTGAGATTGACTTCCCAACATTTTTGACCGACCACGAAACTTGCGCGTACGCACCCTTTGGGACAAAAAAGTATTTGCGATCCTCATTTACCGTAATTAGATAAGTAGGTGCCGAGAAAGCGCTTTGTTACTCATTACAATAGATTTCGCACTAGTTTGGTTGTAAATAGCACGATTTGCTAATGTCGACCATTACTTTACTATTTACTAAGTACTTAAACATTTTTAGATATAAAATAACTAGAGTTAATTGATATGGGATTGTTAGCTTCTTTGATTGGAGGCTACAATGAGTCTCACTAATGTTTTTTTGTTATCAGCATATTTAAAAATTTGGTAACTCGAGAAAGGAGTATCTGTTTTTTTCCATCTCCAAAAATTATTGAGATATTCAACTTTAAAGTACAGCCTCCATGGCAAAATCACCACATCACCCGCAACAGGAGGCCTAGTACGAAAGCGCATCGTTCGAACGGTCGTATTATCACATCAAATTCCATTCATTCCCCGTGTCAAAGGTTTAACAATATATGAGCAATTGAAAACGGTCGGGTTTTTCACACGGCTAGATTGAGTTTTCATATTTTATCAAAGGATTGACACATGAGACTGGCTATTTTAATTAGTTAGGTTTATACGACCGTCGTGTGGTGCCGGCACGTTAAAAGAATTGCACCACCCCTTCTCTTCCTATGGGTGTTTTAAGAGGCGACTACAGGAGAACCGCTATAAGAAGACGGGCAGCAGCGTCTCCTTTCCACCATTGTGAAACTGCGATACCAACCCACATGCCAAGCGTGGCGATTATGGCAAAATCCTCCTTTTGGAGAGGCCTGTGTCCAGCAGTGGACGGAATAGGTTGGTGATGGTGACCGAACAAAGAATACACTTTCGTGCTAAGCCCCCAGGACTTGACACTCGCAGCGTGACTTCAACGCAGTAGCGCGCAAACGTACGCATTTAAAAATTTATTGATGCTTACAACGCTGCAAATTCGTTAAAAAGATAACCATTACCTATTTAAGATAAATAACACTTTAAAAAATCATCGACCTCAGGTGGGACTCGAACCCACGTCCCATCGCATGCCGGGCGAGTGCTTTACCAACTAAGCTACCGAGGACGTCACGTGACACGATGAAATTTCTCAAGTGTTTCTTCTCGCTGTCGAAAGCTAGCCACCTGAGGTCGATGATTTTTTCAAGTGTTATTTATCTTTAATAAAACCTTGCATGGAATTGCTAAAAACAAAAATTTACAACATTACCTATTATTTTATTCTAAACAATACTTGTTTAGAAGTGATGACCAATCATTAGGTTTTATAAATATATCCATATTCACGATGCCAAATATTATTTGGAATTTTCAAAAGGTCATTAGTGCTAGCGACCATTAATGTAAGTAACTTGAGTATCAAAGACTTGCCCATCGTTTGTCAAATAGTTGAAAACCTAACAATTTATCATTCTTAAAAGCAATTGGAATTTAAATCTTTAGCAACAATTTCTTACAACTTACCTGGTTTCTTTTACCATCGAACTACACTACACTGTATTATAGGTATTTGATTTTGATCTTTAAAGCTAGACATCTGTAAAAATTAAAACACTGTAATTTGCTTTTGTAAGTACATAACATATAGTAAAGCAATGAAGAATATGACTAATTTTACGTATTACAATCATGTTTGTGCCTAAAACATGGTATTTAATTTATCTACCTTTTGACCTTGCCAACAATTTTTCTCTCATCTTATTCTTAACCTGAAACAAACCACATCCAGGTAAGCGCCCATTTAGAAGAGATTAAGCCAGTTGCCCGAACTTGGCGCATTGTTTTCCCATAAACGCGATAACATTGTGGAAGAACAATAGGACTTATGAATGACTGGGAAACCTTTAACAGACGCCAGATGCATTCTTCCTTATAAACAAAAGAGGGATTTACTTTATTACGCCATAAATTTGAGTATTTGCGAAATACCCCGAAGAAAGAACTTTATAAAAACTTTAGGAGTTCGTTTGAACGCAAAAATGAAGGTATCTAAGCTTTGAGAATATTACAAAATTTTGTTGTACCTTGCAAAGTAGTACAAAATTATTCGAAGCGACTCATAATTACTGACATACGTACATAACTTTTTTTAAATATTTTGTATTATTTTATTCTGCTGTTACAAATTGCACCGTATGTGCATTCCGTAAGGTTCTTGTTTTCGCGGTCGCCGTAAGTATGCGATATTTAGTAAAATAGCGCAAGATTCACGATTTTAGTTCTTTCAAAACTTACCTTAACTTATCACCAAAAATGTAATAATAATTAAGTATTTATTAAATAATAAAGGATAATAGTAAGTATATTACTCTCTTGACGTTTGTTTCAATGTTTGTATTGTAGCTCTAAATTTTTAAAAATTTTAAAACCAAGTCGGGTTTGTTACAAGTTACAACACTTATAACTCGAGAACAGCTGGACCCATTTTCATGGTTTATAATTTGTTGGATTTGTCTCCGCCCCGAATAGCAGAATATATAGTAAAAACATTGAAAAAAAAATACTGTTAGGCGGTACAAAGTTCGCCGGGTCAGCTAGTAAATAAATAAAAACAAATATTGCGAACATCTAAGTAAAATATATTCATTAATTAATAAACTATGCTAATGTGATTATCCCTCACTGTTAATCTGTGATGCTATTTTTGGCGCATTTCGACATAAGCCATTAATTAGTATTATGATGCGCAAACATCCGCGACGCACTTCAAGCAGGGCAGCCCCAGAATGATCTTTAAAATGTGTTGAAAACGCAGAATAATCAGCGGGTCTAAACCGGCCGCATTGGATGTATCATTTTTAATCTGATTCATTTAGTGAAATGTAGCGGAAATGATTTGCAAACCCTAAAACGGCCACATTAATAAATGAATCATATGCAATTCATTTCATCAAATGGATCATATTTGATGACGTTAAAAAAATATAGTGACGCGTCCAATCTTACTTTACGGTTTTTGTGAAAATGAATGTTTTGAACAACACAAAGGAACAAAATGTTTCAAAATACTCAAGTTTTGTGTGTTCTACCCAATATCAATACAAAATAATAATAAAAATAACATTAAAATGGTGGTTACCCAATTTGACATTTAATATGAATTACTCTTTTCATAATAAATGGACCATATTACGAATTTCCATACAAAACTGTCAAATTAGATGAACTGCAAATATGAAATGTTCGAGGCTCATTTTATGATTCATCAAATAACATTTCATTTTAAGATTTGCTAAATGAAACATATTATGAACGGAATATGAAACATCCAATGCGGCCGTTTTAGACCCGCTGTTGGTATGCCTTGGCTTCCTTCTTATTTTGGATGTTACATTATATAGCAGGGGCGTGCGGTGCATATAGGCAATTAGGCAGTGCCTACCTGGTAAATGAAATAAGGTAGGCAGTAAGTACTTACAAACGTGTGTCATTGATGAAAACCACTGATTTTCATTTTTTTTATTTTTATTTTTTTATTTGAGATGGGCTTACTTTTGACCCCAATCTTGCTCTAGAGCATAGATGGGATCTACGATAGAGCGAGCTTGCCCAGAAGATGCCTATTCACTCTGGACTTAAAGAGAGTCAGGTTATATGCACTCGGAAATACAGACGCAGGCAGAGAATTCCAATCCCTAGCTGTGCGCATTATAAAAGATGATGAGAAGCGCTTAGGGCGGGTTATGGGTATATCAACTAAGAACGGATGGTAGCCGGCCATGCGTCTGGATGTCCGATGGAAGAAAGGTGACGGTGGTATGAGTTCATGCAGCTCATGAGCACACTCTCCGAAGTACAATCTATAGAAGACCGATAGGCAAGCAACCTTGCGGCGGTGAGCCAGGCTGTGCAGCTTGGACGCCACCAGTTTTTTCATCAATAAAACACCTAAGAAAGTATTTACTGCTTAAAGTATGCCTATATACGTCCCACTGCAGGGCACAGGCCTCACCTCAACTATGAGGTGGTTTGGGCCATACTCCACCTAGCGGGCCCGGTGCGGATTGGTGGAGGGGTGTTGTAAGGCCAGTGACTTAAACCTTACTGTCAGATGTTATCAAGCCGCCTTAAGGCCTCTGACTAGGCTTCACGACCAATATCAAGCGATATTGGCCGGGACCAACTTTTTAACCTGCCTTCCGAAGCACGGAGATGCTCGTGATAAATGTCACTAAATATGGTTGGAATGGTCACCCATCCACTCACGACCGCGGCGTTGATTGCTTAACTTTAGAAATCGATACCAAAGCGCTGCCGCCACTGAGCTACGAGCACCTCTACTGCCTACCTCGAAATAAAACTAATGCCCGCTACTGATATAGGTATACCCTCATTATTACCATAGTCATTACGGACCCGGTTCACCACTGCAAAGGATACAATGATAAGAAAAGAGGAAGCTTGATTTAGTTAATATTTATTAGGTTTAAGTGTATGTAATGATAAATCATTGAAACCATTTTTATCTTATATAAATCTGATATTTAGTGCAAAGCTAAGCTAAATATACATTTAAGGAAATTAGCAACAAAACTCTCTCCAAAAAAAAAAACTCAATTCGTTGTATATCTTACAAAGGGCTTGTTTCACAATCGCTGAGAAAAGTTCTAAGTAAGCTAATCTGCTCATTAAAGAATAGGGATGTTGACAATATTTGGAAAAGCGTTTAAAAGCAAGCAAAAGTGCCCTGTCAACGTCAAAGTCAGTCAAACATGATGATACTGAGCAGATAAGTTCGAAGTAGCTTACTTAGAACTTTCATATTCATATTCATTTATTGCGTCATAAGTGTATACATAAGGTGTTACATTGTGTGAGATCATACTTATGGACCCTGTAAGGGTATTGCATTCTTATTTATGTTTACAAATACAATATTATTATTATTATTTAATTATAAAATCGTCATATATAAAATTCAAAATAAAATTAGTCATATTAAATTCGATAAATAAAATAAATAAAAGTATATAATGTCAAAAGTAATACACGAGATTCATCTAAACTAAGATTCAATTAAATTACAGAAGAGGATCACGCAGGTTAATACAGTATGTCAAGCAGGTATAGTTTTTGTGTGGAGGGTAGACCAACACTTTTTATGTTGCCAAGGAACTTGCATTAAATATTTTTATTATCAAAGAATTCTTTTAAGTCGTAGTAGCATTTGGCTATTAATTTTATTGATTGTAAAAAAGGCCCTAAATATGTAATAATTATTGTAGTCGAGTGGCATTATCCTATTATGCTATCTGTTATTTTAATTTATTTAACTTAAGTTACACTGAATTTTAGTTTATTAAATAATTATTACTGATTTGTTTCAGGTAACTACATAATTCTTCATGAAGGTGCAAAAGTAAATATAAATATGTTTATATGTATCATAATCAAATAGGTACGCACTATGTAATTTAAAAGACTATAATAAACAAAATGTTATGCCTGAAATATAAGAATAGCTTACAATATCTACTACAAGACACATTCATAAATAATGGTATATAATTAAACCGTACAGATCTTTACTAAAATTATAAACCCGAAAGTTTGTATGTTTGTTACTCTTTGACGCAAAAACTACTGTACAGATTTGAATGCAATTTTGCAAACATCTAGAATTTGATCTGGATTAACATATAGGACACTTTTATCCCGGTTAAATGTTCTGCATATTTTTCTATATATTGTTTTTTATTTGAACGTTTTTTGTTACATATCATATCAAACATCCTGTAGTCCACGCAAACGAAGTTGCGAGCAATGCTAGTAATTCATAAAATAGCATAAGCATTAAACGTACAAAAATACTATACAGAGGATGTAACAAACAAAACTGCTCAAATATAACCCCATTTTTTCTATGAGACCAACACGAAATCCCATTCATAATGTTGATCCGTTAAAAAGTTAGTTTATTTGATAAATAGAATCAGTCCTTAAAGTTGCACCTCGTACACTCGGTATTAATAATATCTGTCAAACTTTCTATACGAACTACATGATAAAATCCAAAATTGATATGATTGATATGATATTGAAAATTTTTGTTTTTACAATTCCATGCAAGGTTTAAAGGAAAAAAATGGGGTTCGAGTCCCACCTGAGGTCGATGATTTTTTTCAAGTGTTATTTATCTTCAATTGATATGATATTTCTTTATTTCATAGAATTAGTACAAATAGTTTCTTTTACAGTAAGTCCAATACAGTAAGTATTTGCATGTATATCACAAGTTTTCGAGTTTTTTACTGCAAAAAAATATTTTCACAGACACTAAATACTTTCAATTTCAGGAATATAAAACTGCCCTCTGCTTATACAGTAAACGGCAAATAGTTTAAGGTATTTGGCGTAATTTTTCGATCGAGCTCAAATGGGGTGTAGGGAGCAAAATACCAATGCCTTCGACTTCGAACTGTCTAGTGATGTACTCTGCGTGTCGATATCGATGTGCGACGATTTATTGTGACCTGTAAGAGAAATAAAATAGTGGGATAGATGAATCATGTTAAACATAGCTTTTTTTTAATAATTAGCTTTATTATGTGATAAAGTTTAAATGTATGCTGGCATTCTTTGATCCTATTACTAAATTGGCACACACCACTATAAATATGATTGTTTGATGAATCTATTAAATTTTGCACTAATTATTATAACTAGACCTAATCAGAAAGGTCGCGTAAATTAAAGTAATTACCTTAACTAATTATGGTAGAAAAACATTTATGATATTTTTATAGAACTAATATTTTATAGAAAAAAAAAACTGTTTTCTATTTGCTACAATTAAGACTCGAGGCTATAAAGCTTACTATTTGAGGAAATAACATCAAATAGTAAGCTTTATAGTCGAACACCGCCCTTTTCACCCAACACAAATAATATTACCTATCTTTCTATAATCTATTGACAACGTGAAAAACGATAAAATAAAAATCGTACCCAATTCAAAAACCTTCCCCGCAATTATACCTTAGACAAAAAGTTCAATTACTCGATAATGCACAGCCCACTGCCGATAGACCAACCCCTTAGATATCGCTTTGTTCTCCATTATACCGCTTATACACCTACAGTGCGAAAGAATGCGGAGCGCTTAATATGCGCCGCAGACGACAAATATTGGAGGCGATCAAAACGCTAGGAATTTCAGTGACGCTTTAAGACGGAGGGGAATGCGGCGTCGATGGCTCTATCGATATTGCGCTCACATGACTATTTTATATCGTTTAATTGTCTTGGCCTTTATTCTTTTTTTTTAGAAATGGGACGTTTGTAGGAAAATGTATTCTTATTGTACCATAGGTACCTTAAAATTCTAACTAGCTTTTCACAATATTATATTATAATAATAATAAGGTTATTGAAAAAAGAAAAACTGCTACTTCAATGTAATATATAAAATTTAAAATAATTAGTACACAAATAGATAATGTGAAATAAATTATCCTTCTTTGGGTGAATAAATGATTTAGGACTATCTTCTACAACAAATGAACATAGTAGTCTTAGTGACATTTTAAAATTCAATTTTTATTTTTGTATTTTTAAACGAAGCTAAATGCATATTTTTATGGTAAGTTTATTTGCTGACATATAAATGTTTAAAACGCCAAACTAATAAATCAGGATCTTATGGAGAACGTATTCTTAAAGCTAATACAAACTAACAGAAAACGTTCTTCACGCTTTAAATTAATTTAATTCTACAAAACTAAAATCATGACCTATTTCCACTTCCAATCGTGGAGTCTGTAACTGAATTAATAATATACTTTATTAAAAACGTGCTTTTAATATTCTCGAGACTTTGAACCAGCTATCCAGGTCAAACGGGACGCTTCGTCACGTCACCGCGTCCCGGCATTCCTCGTCGTGTTCAACAGGATCGAAGATATCGGCTCGGCTTACGCTGCTTTTATTGAGATACGATGTATTCTTTAGTTTATATAAGGTCCGATTTTATTAGTGTACATCCTTTTAACCTGCGACTATATAGGTCAAAAGCAATCGTAGAAACCAACTTTCAAATGTCTATCATAAAAACTAAAAAAGTTAAAAATAAATTACAAAATAACAACATCGACTTCATATTGCAATAACTCGTCCTATCTTCAACTCTTTCTCACTCTATACAAGGGGAATAAGACGGATAATCAGATGGTTAAACACGTACCAAAGATAAAACGAGTTTATGCAATATGAAGTCAATGTTGTTGATTTTGATTTTGATTTTTAACTTTTTAGTTTTTATGGTACACATTTGAAAACTGGTTTTTCCGATTGCTTTTCACTTATAAAGTCACAGGTTAACAGGATGTACACTAATAAAATCGGACCTTATATACTCAAAGTACTCATTACACGGAATGTATTACACAATTTTTGCGATAAGGCGTTTATTTTCGGTTTTGCCGAATTCCACCGGAGGATATTTGAAGCGAACTTTATGACCCCACGTACAGTCAACAGCACGTCGACCTACCCCAAAAGTCGAAAATTCTCCAATATATTTTCAACTTTAACCCTGACATATAAAGTTCATTTTCAAATGAAAAATTTTGACATTTTGTGGTAGGTCGACGTGCTGTTGTCCGTACAAACTACCGCGAACTAATATATCGGCCGATGGTTGCATCGGTATTTAGAGTACTATATCTATCGACCGATTACAAAATGTTGAGTGTGGGCATACAATGTGTTTTATAGTAATTAAAATACCAATCATTGGAAATAGTGTAGTGCGTGGTGTTCTAAGGTAGCAAGCAAGTAGGATACAATACGATAGTAATCGAATTATTTTTTATTCACCATGACTTACTTTTTTTAGTTTATTAGGATAACATACAAATAATTTTATGAACTATTCGGGTCAAACGGAACGCTTCGTCACGTCACTGCGTTCTGGCATTTGGTTTCAGCTGGATGAAAGATATCGGCTCGGCTAACTCTGCTTTTATTAAGATAAGATATTTAACTGATTTTTAACCCTTTTTTTCGGTTTTGTCGAATTAAGTACCGGATGATTTTTAAAAGCCCGCGGGCAAACTACAGACTGTAGATTAGTCGATAGTTTTGTCGGTATAAAGTACTATGAATATCGACAAAAAAGCGTTTCAGTGAGTCGACATAAGCCCATATTTACTTTTGTTTTCATAAAGATTAAATACCGATCAAGGCTGGTTAACAAGGCTCTAGTGTGTGATGTTCTTAAACCAGCTACCGATAAAACTGCAAAAAATCTGTTTGTCAAAACGTCGGATTTGTTTTAACAATTGCTTTGATTGAACTGCCTGTATTTGATTAGATGAAATTAAAAATGACCAGTAAGAAAAAAAAAGTATTCGATCTGATTTATTTTCTTAAAATAATTAGGTATAAACCGTGCCCCCATTGTAATTTGCCTATTATGTAATTGTATTCAGGCAACTGCGATACAAGCTACGCTTAGTGCAGAGGCTGCCGTAAATAACCTAAGCATGTTAAAATATTCTTGAATATATATATTTTATTCTACCTATATTTTGAATCCTACTTTATTATTAAAACTATTTTGTTTAATCTTCTATCCGGTTAAAGCATTATTCCATGAAGCCGTATACTAAGAATCGTTTGTAATCCCACCCAGGCCCGGTACCCGGAATTCCGGCATGTACGGATCGATATATCGCGAACGGTTATGAGACATAAAATATTCGAACCCTTTCCACACGCCCCTTTTATTGGTCAGTTTAGCGATTCTGAACGTGTCTCAGCAATGTATGTTCGATCGGTTTTATCGGTTGGGAATTACGCAATAGTTTTCTTCTTCTGCCTATTAAATAAAAAAACCTTTTAAGTTGCCCAAATAATAACGAATACCTAAAAGTGACGTCATCGCCGCGGCTAGTCGATTTCAGAAATTATTTTAGTAATTTTACTTTGTTGCATAAACATGGATACATAACTGAATTCGTAATTTATTAACGATCAAAGACGTTTAATTAATTGCCAAATGTTTTTATCTGATATGCACTTATGCATATCAATAGACATTCCTTAACTTTCTATTCAATGTTCTAATGCAACTTACTTGTATTTCGAAGTCACAGATTCAGAGTTTATCGTGGGGTTAAAGCAATTTCTTTTGTATTTAATTTGGTACGTTAAACATGTTTTTCTGACATATAACATTTTTATAAGTATTTTATTTACTGCATGAAATTTTACTTGAATTATTAACGATCTAAATAATAACTTTAACAACTCTCAAACAAACGAGACTTAAAATTCACATCCACATTATTCAGCAACTCGCCTGCAACAAAAATAAACAAACCCATCCGTATTTCACTCGCAAAATCCCGTTCTACATACGAAACACGATCACAAAAAATAAAATAGAAACATCGAAAAAAGAATCGATGTTAGCGCATCACTAGTAACGAGGGCACACATGTCGTTGCCATGGCAACGCAGGATAAAGACGTAGCGTCACGAAGCATGGTATAGCGTATGCGATTAGTGAAATGGTGGCTTTATTTTATTCGAATGGCGTGAGGAAAATTTGAATAGGGATTTATATATGTGTGTGGGAAAATAAAAACATTTTGTCTTCCTGTTATTTGATTGAGAATTCAATTGGTTGAGTTGAAATTTCAACGATTATGCTGTAGGTAGCTGGATGTTGACTGTCTGTCAGTCAATCTACAAAGTCTATACATTTCCACCGTGTATACTTACACTCGTATTTATATAGAAGTTATAACTTGTTGCTAATCAACAACATAGCGAAGTCATTATTTCAGTAATAAATTCTTATTTTAAAAATTATTCTATGGTTTAGTGATTTACGTCACTTTTTTTTTAATAAATAAATATTGGTACAACATCACATACATTGCTCTGATCCTATGGTAAGTAGCTAAAGCACTTGTGTTATAGAAATCAGAAACAACGACGGTACCACAACACCCAGACCCGATCCAATATAGAAAAGTTCGTTTTCGACATTGACCCGACCGGGGATCGAACCCGGAACCTCAGAGATGGCGGCGCCATTTACAGTCCGGTGTGCTTGCCTCTCGGCTACGGCGGTCGTCAACTTGTTCTAAGCATGTTCTCAATGCTCAATTAAAGGAAATGGCGTGTTTTACTTGGCTAAGAATTGTAACTTTTGAGAGTTCTTATACTTCTGAAAATTACTTTACTATAAAAACAAAATCGTTGCTTTAGTAATTACTTTTAAACTAGTAATTATTTTCACTTGCCTATAAATACGAATGTCTCTTCCCAAACAACTATTGTAACGTACGTAATTTGAAATTATTGAAACTGTAAATTGCCACAATCCCATAATTTACGCTATCGTCTACAAAACAATTGAACGACAAATATCCGTACGTTTCCAATCCGTATCTCTAGTTATCCGTTCGCAAACTGTGAATTATGCGGCGTTTATCCGAATAAGTCGGTTTTATCACCGGCGGATCTCTGCCGTATAAATTTTTATATCGACGGATCTAGGAGATAGTATAAGGAAGCTCTTTATACGTGGGATCAGGGAGGTGCGTTGGCTCAATATCCTTGGACATTGTGTTCGTAACAGAGCAGTGGACTATGTACAGAACCCTTAGGGCGATAGAAGTGTCAATTAAGAATATGAACTCATCTAATTGGCTCTGGAGGTATATTTTCAAATAGTATACGAACTTGTAGGAAACTGTACACGATTCTTGGGATTTCGAACGCTTTAAAATACGCCTCCTGGTCTTCTGGGTAACGCTTATGACCAATTTAACTGTCTGGAACTTATTACTAGCATATTATTTCTATATTTCTAAACCATAACTATAGGTTTGTTGTCGAACGCATATTTACCTATGTCAAAGAACTTTATTAAATTTTGTTCACTTGTAGATAAAAAGTTGAAGGATAACCGAAAAAAATATAGATTTACAAACAATATATTCTAAACGATCCCTATGAAAATAGTTCTAGTACCTACGCTTTTAATTTTAAATGCGATGAGAATCAAACAAAATATTAAATAAATAAATATTGGACAACATCACATACATTGCTCTGATCCAAAGGTAAGTGGCTAAAGCACTTGTGTTATTGAAATCAGAAACAACGACGGTACCACAACACCCAGACCCGAGCCTATATAGAAAAGTTCGTTTTCTACATTGACCCGACCGGGTATCGAACCCGGAACCTCAGAGATGGCGGAGCCATTTAAAGTCCGGTGTGCTTGCCTCTCGGCTACGGAAGTCGTCAATTAAGATGGTCCTGCATGCCATTCAGCAGTACGTTATGTAGGTTGCAAATTATTCCTAAAGTATATAATGTTGTGTGAAATGACGCACAAAGATACTTACTTACAATTACTAAATCAATTCAATATTTCATGCTATTTCACTGTGAAAAGCGGCTGAACTTCGCACATAAACTATTTTATTATGAATGTGAATTTGAACAACGGTACAGTAAATATTGAATCGTGTAATGTTTGTGCCCGATTTCATAGTGTTACTTTGGCTACATCATCTTTTCTACAGAACACTAGGAGGCCTAATACAAAAGCGTATCGTCCGTTCAGTCGTATTATCCGATCAAATTGAAATATCCATTCACTTGTATCAAAGGTTTGACAATTTATGAACAATTGAAAAGGGTCAGATTTTTTACACGTCTAGATTGAGTGGTTCATAATTTATTAAAGGATTTGACACATGAGACTGTTTATTTTAATTTGTTAGGTTTATACGCCCGAACGAAAGATACATTTTACCTTGACCTTTGCCAAAAAAAAACTTATTTTTTATTTTTTATTGGACAACATCACATACATTGCTCTGATCCTAAGGTAAGTAGCTAAAGCACTTGTGTTATAGAAATCTGAAACAACCACGGTACCACAACACCAGACCCGAGCCAATATAGAAAAGTTCGTTTTCTACATTGACCCGACCGGGGATCGAACCCGGAACCTCAGAGATGGTGGCGCCATTTAAAGTCCGGCGTGCTCGCCTCTCGGCTACGGAGATCATTTTTTCTAACACCTATTTTCTATCTCAATCATACGGTCCCTACCACATATTACGCGCAACATAAATAATCCGGAGACGCCGCGCGCCCGACCGGCATATCGCGCCGCACACT
The DNA here is from genome assembly GCA_950371115.1 of Anania fuscalis. NCBI lineage: Eukaryota > Metazoa > Arthropoda > Insecta > Lepidoptera > Crambidae > Anania > Anania fuscalis. Next base: position 12,035,246 of record OX493348.1, on the reverse strand, counting down.
CGACGCGCGCTCACGCGTGACGAAACACTTTTTATTTATTGAAAATTGTATTTTCTTTGAAGGGATTTAAGGAGGTGGACTTTATAATTGTTGGATTAACTTTTTAATAACACACACACATAAACACTCTTCACACTCACTGACGCTTGATGAATGAGTTTTTATTTATTGACAATTGTATTTTCTTTGTAGGGATTTAACCCTTTCCTATCTGACGGTACTATAATGTACCACCTCATTTTTTGTCAAGTATACTTAATATGCAAACGCTCCATGTTTGAGTTCACTGACGATCCGTTCTAGTACCGTTTGCGTAAGCCAATCAACGCGCTTCATGCGGGATCGCGCGAGAAACGGCCAATCAATTTGATTTTCAAGTTACAACCTGTCGGGCGGTCGGTGAGTATTGAATGCAAGTTTTTTAAAATTGTTTAAAAAATAGAATACTTGAGGTAAGTGTTACTGTTTATTATTATTTAGTTAGATTATTAATTAAATTAGACTTGTGGATGTTTTTATTGTATAGTATGGCATTATATTATCTGTAAAATATGCAAAAACCGTAGAGGACTAAAATGTACCGTCAGTGACTTTTGGTATCAAAAATTATTGGGATTTTTTCTAGGTAAAGATTATAAACAATAGTTATTACTTCTTATTTGCCGCTGGTTAACTTTAAAATTGCTATTTTAATTGTTATAGGTCCACAAAAATGGACATTTAAAAAAAGACATCTGTTATTAAAGCTCTTTTGTTGGGAGATTTGACAGATTGTGATGAAGGGTCTGAAATAGACTTTTCAGACGAAGAAAACGAAAAGGATGTTCTATTCAACACAGAGAGGATTCAATGACATTTTTGAAGAGGCTGTTGAAAGGGCCCTAAGCAAAGTCCAAACACCTACAAATGAAGAATTACCACAAGAATCTTCTATGGATCAAGTTTCTACATCGTCAGACCGTAGTCCCAGACCCGATATTGTTCTTCCGTCAACAAGTACATCCTTGCCGAAAGCTACTCGACAGAAAGCTGTAGAACCTAATTGAAAGTGGAAAAAGCGAAACTTAGAGACAAATTTACCGGAGTACTCAGCAGATACCGAAGAAGTGCAGGAATTTTTCGGTAACTGTACCACACCGACTGATATATTTCTAGTATTTATTGACGAAATATTTGATAATATTGTGTACCAAAGCAACCTGTACGCTACACAGAAAGACAAGGTATTGAATTTCAAAGTCATCAAAGTCCCCAATTACATGCCCTATAGTAGTCAAAGATTATAATGATATGGGGGGTGTGGATAAAGCGGATCGAATGAGAGCCCTATATTGTGTCGACCGAAAATCACCGAAATGGTGGCATAGACTATTCTGGGGTGTCATAGACATAGCATTTGGAAACGCCTTCATTGTACATGGCCTTATATTTGAAAAAACTTCAGTAAAAGACTTCAGACGATCTGTTACTCAAGGGTTGATGACCATGAAAGACGCTGGTCAAAAAAAGAGCTTCAGATAATGTTTTAAGTTCTGGTCCTTCTAAAAGGCGCAAATCGAACTATTCCACTTTAAAAGATGTATGATTAGGGAATAGAGGTATACATTGGCCTATATTTGCACAGAATAGAGAAAGATGTGAGGTCTGTAGCAAGAAGAAGGTGCAATCGAAACCTCACAGCAAATGTTCGCATTGTAACGTATTTTTTATGTTTAAATGACAAAAAAAACTGTTCAGCTAAATATCACGAAGTAAACGTATCATTAAACAAAACAGTATTTTTTATTCATATTTTTTATGTCATATTTTTTAAAACAAAGTTCCTAAATTTGTGCTGCATAAAGTTCCTGTCGGTACTAATTAGTCTAGGTCTTAAAAATAGTACTTCTAGGCATAATAAAAATCTAAAAAAAATATATGTGTTTTATTTTACCTACCTTAGTAATATAACACAGTAAAGTTTTAAAGAATCTAATAAAAAGGAGATGCCGTTAGGAAAGGGTTAAGGAGGTGGACTTTATAATTGTTGGATTAACTTTTTAATAACACACACATAAACACTCTCCACACTCACTGACGCTTGATAAATAAGTTTTTATTTATTGAAAATTGTATTTTCTTTGAAGGGATTTAAGGAGGTGGACTTTATAATTATTGGATTAACTTTTTAATAACACACACATAAACACTCTCCACACTCACTGACGCTTGATGAATGAGTTTTTATTTATTAAAAATTGTATTTTCTTTGAAGGGATTTAAGGAGGTGGACTTTGTAATTGTTGGATTAACTTTTTAATAACACACACACATAAACACTCTCCACACTCACTGACGCTTTATGAATAAGTTTTTATTTATTAAAAATTGTATTTTCTTTGAAGGGATTTAAGGAGGTGGACTTTATAATTGTTGGATTAACTTTTTAATAACACACACACATAAACACTCTCCACACTCACTGACGCTTGATGAATGAGTTTTTATTTATTAAAAATTGTATTTTCTTTGAAGGGATTTAAGGAGATGGACTTTATAATTGTTGGATTAACTTTTTAATAACACACACACATAAACACTCTCCACACTCACTGACGCTTGATGAATGAGTTTTTATTTATTAAAAATTGTATTTTCTTTGAAGGGATTTAAGGAGATGGACTTTATAATTGTTGGATTAACTTTTTAATAACACACACACATAAGGCTGTCGCGCAGCGAAAGAGTTTTTATTTATTAAAAACTTGCATTTTCATAGAGAAAAGGATTTAGGATTTATCATTGTCGATAAAGTTTTTAATAACACACATACAAAAAAAAATGTGTTGAATCTGCAAAGTGTTGTAAGAACTAACTTCATCTCGACTGGTTGGTCTATTGGACCAAGATCCGGACTACAAAACCAGACGGTTGCGGGTTTGAATCCCGCAAGGGGCAAATGCTTATGTGATAGATGAGCGCGAGCATTTGTAGTTTTTATGTGTATTATCCGTTATCTAGTCGCCATCGTACAAATTTTGCTTTTAGAATAGATTAGAATATTTTTTTGCAAATATCATGGGTATTACAAGTTGTTATAATATTAAAATGTGTCCTCATGTTTAACCTAAGATAAACAGTGGTAGAGAAAAAATGGGAAGTGTGAAAGAGCTTAGTTTAAACCTATTTACAGAAATACATTAGTTTTATTGTTTTTTTTTATTGGTAATGCAAATATCATTATAAAAAAATAATTATTAATTACAAAAATATAATTAAATGTCACAAATTTTATAAAGTGAAATCATTTGGAGCTATAAAATCGTCTAAACAATTTATTTATTAATTAAATTCGCTACCAAACATTCACAAGAACGCCGCTTTCAAACAATACATGCCTGACACGGAACATATTCAAACAAGACAAACAAAAAACGACTTCAAAGAGGCCCGCGTCACGCGCACGAGTCGCCGGAAATTGCGGCGCCATCTTGCGACCGGAAGCTGCCCAATTGTGGGGCAGCGATGCCTAAGTGGATATTGATTATGAGGATCTGGGTTGAAGAAGAATCATCTACGGGCTATGTAGTAGGCAGCCGGACTGTAAGAGCACGGTCTTATAATATTTGTTTTGTCACTTTCGTAATGTCTTAATTAACCCGTGTAATTTAAATTTTGTTTTTCAACAAATGTTTGTTTGATAATAATAATTGCTATTTGTTTGATTGCTGTTCAATTGGTTAATATGTTTTGATCTGCTCACCAGCAACGACACATGTTTGCTGTCTATTTTACTTTGTAATTTTTCGTGGTCAACTATCATTGGCAATTTAAGTTATCTCTTATGTAATATGTCAAATTATGTATGCTGTTGTTGTCCCAAATACATCACCAGCCTATAACAGTCCACTGCTGGACACAGGCCTCTCCAAAAGGAGGATTTTGCCATAATCGCCACGCTCTGCAGGCGGGTTGGCGATCGCAGTTTGGCCAATGGTGGAGAGGGGACGCTGCTGCCCGTCTTCTTATGGCGGTTCTCATGTAGTCGCCTCTTACGACACCCATAGGAAGAGAAGGGTTGGTGCAATTCTTTTAACGTGCCGGCACCACACAAATACAAATGAAATAAAATAAACAATTACATGCTAGGTTAACTAAATATGATATAATACTTGAAATAAATCGACCTCAGGGGGATCCCAACTCACGACCATCGCATACAGGACTTTTTCGAACTAAGCTACCGAGGAGGTTAGCTGAGTTGACCATGTCGATTTTATTCAAGTAATATCATCTATCAATCTATTTACTACTAATGACTAATATCATATCTTGAATTAACCAGCGTAATACCACAGAGTAAGTATTATACTACTGCCACATGAGACCGCTTAGTAATATTTCCATTGTGTCTCGTTCCCTAGATTAAACGATTAAGAAAGGACTTCATTGAAGACAACCATATTGTAATCAGTTATGTCTTTCGTTTAAGTTTCTAAAAATAATAATTAGTCCAATTTGTACTCATAAAATACCGGGTGTACAAGAGAATAACACACTCCTTAAATCCACCTGATCAGCTGGTCCTTTACAACAACTTTTTCTATGGGAGCAACATCGAAATTGAGATTTTTTTTCAGCTTCTCCATACAAACCTACTCGCATACCTCGATGATAATGTATGGATCATCTGAAAATAAAATCACGATTGCGATGTTGCTCCCATAGGAAAAGTTGTTGTATATGACCAGCTGATCACGTGATTTTAAGTAGTGTCCCATTCTTTTTGTACACCCTGTATATCTGAAGTCAATTTGCACAACCTTCTTAAACCTATTTTATCCGAAATGTGGTCAAAAACAAGGTGAACCATAAAAAACGCAAAACCATAAGATTGATTCTAGTGCTCAAATAAAATAACTTTTGATTAAGCCTAATATTAAACACTCAAAAAAAAACTTATACAAATAATAACAGCAGTATGATAACCATGTAGGTATAAATACCCTTTATCGAAGATATTAGTCAAAACATTTTGAGTTAATCAATACTTTAACTTATGTTATTCAAAGGCTTGTGTCATATCAATTAAGCCATAAAAAATATTAGTTATTTATTAAATACTATTTAAATTACTATTGCCTCTCTTCGCGTATTAAAATCACCACTCTTACTCGTTTGTGATGATAACAAACTGTGCTTAAGCTTTTATGGCCTTACTACAAAAAGATAGACTAGTGTTAAACACTTGACTAAAGATTAGCCAACCATTTTGAAATGTTGACACATCAGCGGGTCTAAAACGGCCGCATTGGATGTTTCATATTCCGTTCATAATATGTTTCATTTAGCAAATCTTAAAATGAAATGTTATTTGATGAATCATAAAATGAGCCTCGAACATTTCATATTTGCGGTTCATCTAATTCGACAGTTTTGTATGGAAATTCGTAATATGGTCCACTTATTATGAAAAGAGTAATTCATATTATATGTCAAATTGGTGAACCACCATTTTAATGTTATTTTTATTATTATTTTGTATTGATATTTGTAGAACACACAAAACTTGAGTATTTTGAAACATTTTGTTCCTTTGTGTTGTTAAAAACATTCATTTTCACAAAAACCGTGTAGTAAGATTGGACGCGTCACTATATTTTTTTAACGTCATCAAATATGATCCATTTGATGAAATGAATTGCATATGATTTATTTATTAATGTGGCCGTTTTAGGGTTTGCAAATCATTTCCGCTACATTTCACTCAATAAATCAGATTAAAAATGAAACATCCAATGCGGCCGTTTTAGACCCGCAGACATTCGAGACATATTACTAACAAAAATTTCAAATTGGTTTGCTAATATTTCGACAAGTGTTTAACACTGGTCTATCTTTTTGTAGTCAGGCCATTAAAATCCCACGCACAAACTAACAGACCCAAAAGCAGCCGCAGTTATAAAAAAAAATCTTACTTTTTTTTTAGATTATTTATGGTCATTTTACATCATAGATACTGGCCTGTTTTACTGCAGAAAAAGGTCATCGATTGTTTCTTTTTTTACTAACTATGCTAAATCTGCGAGCAACCTTTTTGTGTGAAAAAGACAAAAGAATATAAGCCCTTAACAATAGTTTGCAAGTATAATATAGGGTAGCATATTTTATCCTTTCTTTTAGTTATCTTGGGTGCATATTTATTATTTTAAATCAGCTTGGCAACATGGGAGCTTAAGTTGTAACTGGCTTGTTGCTAAGAAAGTGACTGACTAATATTATTTTCTTGTCCTAAACCCGTATTAATCCGTATGTGCGTTATGTTTTCCCATTTAAACCATCCCAGTTATTAGTCATTAAATCGATTAGTCTATGAAACATCATGTCAATCTAGATAGATTGACAAGAGTTAAAGAGATCATTAAGTCGTAGTTAAAAACTTGGGTATTGCTATCGATCCAGCTCCTCTAGCATATGCAACAAAACGCGATATGATATGATACGATATAGCGATTTATCGACAAACAACTTTCAAAATACAGTGACATAGCCGCCCATCTTGAACTTTTATCGGAACAGTGAGCATGTCTGTGCCGGCGACATAACAGTCATGCTCAATTTTTCGATAAAAGTTCATTTTTTGACACAAAATATGCGATAAATCGCTATATCATATCACATCGTATCGTGTTTTGTTGCTCGTGCTAGAGGGACTGATGTTGCAATCCGACTGAATGGATTTTGGATGATCAAGCTTATCCCAAATAATAAGACTATGTGTCAAGATTACTTTATTTATTTTATTTACGATCACAATAAAACAAACTATAGTAATGATTTTATATATGTGGCAATTGATTTTTATTTGTTGTTTTGCTGCCGAGAGGCGAACACGCCGGATTATATGTCGTCGCCATCTTTGAGGTTCTGGGTTCGATTCCCGGTCAATGTAAAAAACTAACTTTTATATATTAACTCGGTTTTGGGTGTTTGCACCGTAGTTTTTTCTGATTTCTTTAACAAAAGTGTTTCAGCTACTTACCTTGGGATCAGAACAATGTATGTGATCTTGTCAATTTAATTTAATTTGTAATGATTTAGCAGAATATTGTGTATTAAATAGCAATTTCAAGATACTAACACCAAAACTCGAGATAGGAAACGCAGGCATAAAGCAAGTTAACAGTGAATAAAAGCCGAAATGCTATTAGTATGTCTTCGGGCTGGCGGCGTAATTTTATTATTTGGCGCTTTTCTTTGGAGCCCCGTTCTGTCTGGAGTTCTTGACTATTGAGGAAGAGTCAAGTTCTTTTTTACCCAACGACGGCAAAGCCAAAAGGAAACGTAATGAATTAAGCAGTCTATGTATGTATGTTTGTATGTATGTTCCACTGTAGCGCCTAAACTACTGAAACGATTTTAACGAATGAGGTGTCAATGTATTCGTAATAATGGCCCAAGTGACATAGGCTATATAAATTTTGACAAAATTGTATATGACGGAATTTAGACCTCAGATTCTAACCTCGAAAAAAAAAATTATGATAATCACCACGAGTTTCGTATCAAAAGAAAGGTCTTGGCAAGAACATTACAAATATGTTTTGTATATCTTATTGTTTAAGTCAAATATATCTTTAGAATGCAGTCGTACAGTTCGCGCGGTCCAGTCGTATTCGGGTTATAGTTTTTAAACTTTATGATTATTATTCTGTGAAATAATTAGTTTTTTTAATAAGTAGGTATATACCAGACAACATACGTACCTATTGTAAGGAATTAAGCCCACATCAGTCCACTGCTGGACATAGGCCACTCCCGCAGTCAATCAATGGATTGCTGCCAAATCAATGAATGGAAAATGCCGAATGCGGCATACCAAGTTTTATTTCACCACCCATCATTAACTGTTTTTGTCGCCAAATTTAAATTATGTCGTTCGCCTTTAGGCTACAAAATCATTGCGTCTCAGTTTTTGACAAATTCTATTATATAATCCGGTCGCAAAACAGTTTTTAATAAGCGGCGGGTAGGTTACGGAGTCGAATAAATTTGCCACCCTCGTTATAGCTCGATAGTGATACTTTCTTGATAAATCTATTCTTATAATGCAAACTATGAGTAATACTACTTAGGTACTTATAGGTACGAGTAGCCGCAACCGCAGCTGCTGGCTGCTGGCTTCGACAGCAAGATACACTTGTAAAAATTTTCGTCAGGTCTGTTAACATCCTCGGTAGCTTAGTTGGTAAAGCACTCGCCCGGTATGCGATGGATGGGTACGGGTCACCCATAGAAATGAACTTTCTCTGATCCGAGGGGTCACCACACCACACCTGAGGCTGTTGATTTTTTTCAAGTATTATATTTTTGACGACCTCCGTGGCCGAGAGGCGAGCATGCCGGACTTTAAATGGCGCCGCCATCTCCGAGATTCCGGGTTCGATCCCCGGTCGGGTCAATGTAGAAAACGAACTTTTCTATATTGTCTCGGGTCTGGGTGTTGTGGTACCGTCGTTGTTTCTGATTTATATAACACAAGTGCTTTAGCTACTTACCTTAGGATCAGAGCAATGTATGTGATGTTGTCCAATATTTATTATTTATTTATTTTATATATTATTATTTTGAATAAACCTAGCATGACACCGAACATCGGTAAGACATGTTGATACTAATGACACTAACACCAAATAAATATAACGCCCAATGTATAAGATAAGATAAGATAAAATTTATTCTCTGTATAAAACTTAGCATAAATACAAGAAACTTAAGTAATTCAGTTTAATCTAATGTTATGCAGTTAATACCTAAACTAACCAATGGTATGCTTGTATCTTAGGTATCTACTATTAAAACACGTAAAGTAGGTTAGCGCTTATTCGACATTAAAAATATATAAATATATATCCAGACACAATATGTTTACGTAAATAAAATTATCTTATCATGTAACTATTTCAGTTCGTTATACAAGGCAAGTAAATCAGCATAGTATAAAGTTACTTGCCTAACCCCAGAAATGCAATTGCCCTGATTCAAACGCGGCTCAAACTCGCACTCATTGGGCTAACGAAGACTGAGCCTTAGTTCGGTTCGAGACGCCTGATTCAGTTACAACTGTTGCTTAAATCCTTTTGTAAATAAACAGCTTTAAATAAATGCCGGCTTGATTCGATTAATCAAGCAGTTAGCAATGAGATTCAATCGTGTCATGTCTATTTAACATTAAAAACCGGCTAAGTGCGAGTCGCACTTGCGCACGAATCTATAAAAACGGCAAAAAAAATCACATTTGTTGTATATGAGCCCCCTATATTTATTGTATTCTGTTTTTAAGTATTTGTTGTTATACCGGCAACAGAAATACATCATCTGTGAAAATTTCAACTGTCTAGCTACCACGGTTCATGTGATACAGCCTGATGACAGACGGACAGACAGACAGACAGACAGGCAGACAGACAGACAAACAGACAGACAGACGGACAGCGGAGCCTTAGTAATAGGGTCCTGTTTTACCATTTGGGTACGGAACCCTAAACAGGGTTAAGACGATCATATAATATTAAATTAAAATACACAGTTTTACTATTCTATACAAGGTGTTTCAAAAATATCTACCGCAGCTGCTATGAGATGAGAGTATTACACATAATAGACAACGATAGTGAATATATATTTATGCCCCGGACGTCATCTATTTGTTATTTAAAAAAGAAATATAATTGAAGATAAATAACACTTGAAAAAATCACCGACCTCAGGTGGGACTCGAACCCACGTCCCATCGCAAACCGGGCGAGTGCTTTGACCACTAAGCTACCGAGGACGTCACGTGACAAGATGAAATTCCTCAAGTGTGTTTTCTCGCTGTCAAAGCCAGCGTATTCTGATCAATGTTGTAGCTATATGTATAGCTGAGTAGTATACTACCGTCAACACCCTATAAAAATATTTTTACAAATATTACAAAAGCATTTCTGATCTTAACCAATAGTCAAATATTTGTAAAAATATTTAGAACGTGGGTTCGAGACCCACCTGAGGTCGGTGATTTTTTCAAGTGTTAATTATCTTCAATTAAACCTTGCATGGAATTGCTAAAAACAAAAATTTACAAAGAAATATAAACTAAAAATTAAGCTTCAATTCGTTTAATTTTGTTTAAAACTATCCACACCTGTTTAACTAGCCCCTTTTACTAAGTCACTCGCTAGTTGGACAGGTGTGGATGGTTTTTAAACAGAATGATGATTAATATCTTTAGTTTATTAATTGTTTAAATAAAAAAATAGATGACATCAGGCATGAAATTTCTTCACTATAGTCATCTATATAAGTTATACTTTAAAACATAGCAGCCGCGGGAGATATTTTTAAAACACCTTATATATACAGGGTGTAAAAAAAGGCTTAACGAAGCCATAAACCACGAATTCTATACATAAAACCAAGTAGAATGCAAAAAAAAATAATTGCTGGGAATTGACTTTTTTTTTGGGTATCAAAAAAAATTACTCATTTCTAACCCGCAATGTATATGTATGTCTGTAGACTATGCCTTTGTGTGTAAGCGGATCATGTTTCTTTGTAAAAAAGTTTAGTTTTATCAAACAGAAGTCAATTTTGTAAAAATCTTTGAAAAAAAAAATTCACTTTGACTGTCAATAACTCGGTAACCCGTCATTTCCCAGGTATAGTATAAAAGAAAAAAATGATCGTTAGAATACGTAGAATATGTGGTATTCAGCTTCGTTAAGCCTTTTTTACACCTGATATGTATAATACAAGCAACTTGTACAATGAAAGCAAAATTGATATCGTAAAAAATGCTTTTTACAAAATAACTGTTTACATGATCTTTTTCAATAAATTTAAGACTGCCTTGTATACATGGCTTTATGATAGATTGTTTTACAGTGTTAAAGAGTACTTAAGCTATAATTGTGATTAGTTCTAGAAAATTATTGTTAATTATCATTTAAAATATTATTATTTAACGAGCAAGAAGTAGATCGATATTTAGAACATCTCAACTCGATTCATCCTAAGATGAAATTTACATATGAGTTGGAATCGGCCAGGTCGTTGTCATTTCTGGATATCAAAATTACAGTGAGATCGGATGGATCCTTGTCGCACTGTGTCTATAGAAAGCCAACACACACAGATAGATACTTACACGCTGACTCACATCACCATCCACGCCACTTACAATCCGTAATGTCATCATTAAGAAATAGAGCATATGATCTCTGTGACCCTGACCATTTGAAGCAAGAGCTAAATCATGTTCAGGAGGTTCTCATTAAAAACGGATACAAAGTGTCACCACATCTGTTGAAGCCACCGATAAAACGCTCTCTAAGTCCGAATGTAAGCAGACATCCCGCATTTTTGCCTTACGTGAAAGGAGTGACTGATAAAATTGGCTCCCTGCTAAAGAAATGGTCCATTCCCACGATTTACACCCCGGGGTTAAAAGTATAGACTCTACTAGGCACACCGAAGGATGTCTTGCCGTTACAAACACCAGGTGTTTACAAAATAAACTGTAGCTGCGGGAGTTCCTACATAGGCCAAACGAAACGAACCATCGCTGAAAGGCTTAAAGAGCATATAGCTGCTGTGAAAAACCGCCAAACTGCAAAATCAGCGATTGCCGAACACCTTCTTGAATCGGGCACTAATCACTGGATTGAATTTCATCAAACGTTCTTTCCACGGATCGCCACTTTTATTCAAGAGTTGTGCGTGAAGCTATTGAAATCAAAAAGTATAAAAATTTCAATCGGGAAGACGGTTTCAAATTATCCGCGACATGGAATCCAGTGATTAAAAATAAACAATCTCGTTTTATTTCGCGATCGAGTTCTCACCTGAATACGGACGCGGCGGTTAGTGTGCAGAATAGGGACACAGTGAGTGTAGTGTGTGACGGTACTTGGTGTGAAAATAATATTATGAGAGTAGATGAAGAATCTGCCTCTCATACGGAGTGAAGACATCGCTGTTCCAGTCAGCCTGTGACCACGGTCGGTGTAACCCGATCGAAACGTCAGGCAAAAGAGGTAACATTTTGTACCTAAATTATGATCGCGTTAATTCCCGTTTCATTGTGTTTTATATTATTATTTATTTTCTTTTTTCGACATTCTATAATTTACGAACTGTAATTAATGAAATTGTTATTTATAAAATATGTGTATTCACAATAAATTGACAATCCTTGTAAAATTAATATGTAATTAATCTCAAAAACATTTGCATGCTATTATTAATGGCTAACTGGGCCGAACATTAAACTAATTGTAAGACCTTCAGTGTACCCTATTTAAATGCAAATACACTATATTCTATTCTATTCTATTCAATTTGAGAAACTTTTTCCTTGAGACCAAAATCAAATTTTACAATATTAGAATCAGCCCCTCAAATGAAGTTAACTAATAAACAGGACCTTATATAATCAGAAACCTAAATCCGACACACAACCCTTGTCCATCCACATTGATTAATTAACATCGTAATTAATAGCTTCAGATTGCGAGATGACTGATAGCTATGACTTGACGTTTCTGACTCGAATTTAATTATTACATTAATATATCTTTGTTAATATCAAGTTTACATACTCGTGCATAAATATAGTGATATTGAGCTAGACTAATCGCTCTGTACCTTTTTTATTATAATTGCCACTTCAGCTTTGCAGTCTGAGAAATAATCGGTTGGTTAATTTACGGATATATCCGTATCCTTATTTTGGATCATATCTCGTAAATAATGTTACATTGCTTCAAAGGCAGCTAATAATAATTATAAATATATTGATTTAATACCGTATTAGTAGATAGTAAGGGATTCAATTCATAATTCCTGAGATGGACGTAAAATTTGTATAAAATTCAAGTTTAAAGAAAGTTCTAGAAAAATTACAAAAAACAAATGCAAAGATGCACTTTTATATAATGATATCGTAAAAAAATCTGCTGTTCCGTCTGTTGAATTAATAGAAAGTTTTGTATCATCATTGCGTTCCTTTTTTTTAATTTTTCCAGTACTTTCTATAAACTTAAATTTTATACTGCGCGTGACGCGTCAGTTTCATTACAATAATTTGATTACATTACAATAATTGTAACGTAACCATAATCAAAATTGTTGATAACCATGAGTATAACCTTCCATAAAAGTTTGTCGACTGTTAACAATTTCACCCTGTATTTAAAAATAGATCGTCATTAAATGCCACCAACTATAAAGCCATACTGCAAAGTAAAATACAAGTATGTTTTTTGTTCAAAGAGCACTCTTTGCTGATCGTGTCGCTCGCCGCATACGCAAAGTTAACGCTAAAATGACTGTAGTTAGGATTTTCCGAGCGATCACGTTCGGATACCCTTTCTCGATGCATTACGCTCGCGGAGTTTGTGTGTGGTCCAACGTTATAGGTTGTAGCCTTGATTTTAATAACCATGGACTGTTTAAATTTTGTTTGTCGCGACAAAAAGCCTCCTCTCTTTTAAATACCTTTGACGACCTCCGTAGCTCCGGAGCACGGCGGCTTCGCCATCTCTGAGGTTCCGGGTTCGATTGCCGGTCGGGTCAATGTGGAAAACGGACTTTTCTACATTGTCTCGGGTCTGGGTATTGCGGTACCGTCGTTGTTTCTGATTTCTATAACACAAGTGCTTTAGCTACTTACCTTAGGATCAGAACAATGTATGTGATGTTGCCTGATATTATAATTATTATTATTAATATGGCATCCGCATAATACCAGTGGTAGAGACGCGCTCACCGGCCGTCACTGCCTCATACTAAACGGAGACCGTTTTGGGACCTACCTTAACTTAAATTTTTAAATTTTATAATATCTAGTTGTAAGGTTATATATTTTTTTAATTTTGTATTTTGAAATGGTACTAAATAAACATTTTTTCTTTCTTTCTTCTTCAAAATTTTGGTTTTTAGCAATTACATGCTAGGTTTACTCAAGATAATATAATACTAATAACTACTTAGTATAGATACGTATAGCCGCGACATTGATCAGAAAATGCTGTTTTCGACAGCGAGAAACAACACTTGAAAAATTTCGTCAGAACAGCTAACGTCGAGGACGAAGGTCGGTTAGAAAAGCACTCGCCCGGTATGCGATGGTCGTGGGTTCGGGTCCCACCTGAGCTGGTCGATTTTTTCAAGTATTATATTAAATTGAGTAAACCATGGACTGTTTGTGCTAATAGCGCTTGCTATAAACGTTTTGATGTCGTATAAGGTGTTTCAAAAATATCCTACATATTACGTTAGTAAAGAAATTTCATGCCCTATACGACATCTATTTTTTTATTTAAAAAAATTATAAACTAAAGATTAGGCTTTATTTCGTTTAAAACCAACTAGCGCGAAACAAAATTGAATAAACAAAATGAAGTCTCAAAATTATTTCCCTTGTAGACGCTGCTATGATTTAAAAAAAAACATTTTATAAACAAAAACTATATTGAGAACAGTGAATCAAAAAAAGTTTAATAAAAAACTAAAAACCGACTTCAAAATGAAACTAAAAAGCGAAAAATAATATTGACTAAAACATACCTAATCAGTTCTTTTTGGAGTCGGTGCCAGCCATCGAGAGTTAAAATGTGTTCATTCGCACCGACTCCAAAAAGAACTGATTAGGTATGTTTTAGTCAATATTATTTTTCGCTTTTTAGTTTCATTTTGAGGTCGGTTTTTAGTTTTTTATTAAACTTTTTTTATTTTACAATTTTAAGTGTTAAGTCCTCTATTTTTTCCCTCCTAACTTCGCCAAAAATTACTTTACAGCAAAGTAACCTTAACTAATATTAGTCCTCTATAGAGCCCCCATCCAATGGTATGATAAAAATAAGGTGTTATATAAGGTCAATTTTTCGACGAAAATTTTAAAGTCTTAAGAAAAGGGTCTACCTACACTCCAACCAGAACGGCGGCTATTTTGGTGTCGTAACCATAGGATAAGGTCTCGCGTTAAATAACAGGTTAAATTAAGAAAGGAACTTTCAAATTTTTTTTCGTTACTGGATGTGCGGGTACGCCCCCAGTAAATAAAAATTGGCGGTCTGGTACCTCATAAGCTCCACGTCTGCTCAACACACTGCGAAATACGTTCTGTCGACAAATTGCAGTATTATCTTCTAACTCCTATCCGTTAAGGAGTTCTGTGGCTTCCATCATCAGGTCAGCAACATGACATGATGATTACCAGACCCAAAAATCAGCATCGAGTCAGAAAATATATGCAAAACATTATGGGTGCCTATAAAAATTGAGGGTTGCCCTCGATTTCCCAGGGATCCCATTATCAGAATCTGACTTGGTGGAAATGGGACCACCTCGGGAGTATACCCTTTCAAACTAAAAAATAAATTTTGAAATCGGTCCATAATTGACGGCGTAATCGCGTAACATACATACAAAAAAAAAAAAAAAAAAAAACAACATTCAGACGAATTGAGAACCTCCTCCTTTTTTTTGAAGTCGGTTAAAAACAGGTATTATTTCTTACACACAATGAGCGATGCACAGCCGTCCTCACTATAGCAATTAATTCCAGCAATAAATGTTCTTTATCTCATCTTATAATTTTTTTGTAAAATGAAAATTATACAAAGAATATAATTTTAATTTTTGTTATTCTTTATATCAAAACGCCTAATCCTGTACCGTGCGCCACGCCCGGTCGCAAGTTGAGAGCATTCGTCGCAACGCAATAAGTCAGAATTTTCCTAATAATAGTCGGGACTCATCCTGATGCTCCCGCCTGCTATGAAATATCGCAGGTCTTAGTCTTTAAAGGTTTTTTTTTAGAAGTGGGTGCATTTTTTTTGCATCACATGGAGTGTTTAATAGCGGAGCGATTGTAGCTTAGTTTAAATCAGTTATTTTCGCAACTGTGTGCCGTGCGTGAGTTTGAATCCTAGCCCGGGTAGCATGATCAATAAAACACAATATGATGTTATATAGCGGTTTATCGACGCCCAACTGTCATAATATGAACTTATAACGAAACAGCGAGCATGACCGTGACGACACCGGCACGGACATGCTCGCTGTTTCGATAAAAGTTCAAGATGTCGGCTACGTAATATTTTGACAGTTGGGTGTCGATAAATCGCTATATCATATCATATCGTGTTTTGTTGGTCATGCTAGGAGGTCAGGACAATACTATTTTTGTATTTGACGACCTGATTGGTCTAGTAGCGCGGTAACTTGCCTTGAATGCAAAGGGTCCCGGGTTTGATTACCGGTTTGGGTCAATGCAAGAAATCCATCTTTTCTAAACTGACTTGAACTGACGCGGATAGATTATGTACGGCCGCCATAAATTATCAAGAAATGCGGGTGGGTGAATATTCCTCAGCGCTTGGGCAGATGCGCCGTACATCGCCAGTCTTCCTGCGAACACGGCCTATGTAATTACTTTGCATCCTTGCCATATTTACAGAGGTAACTACATATATCACTGACAATGATAACAAATCGGTAAAAAAAGAAAGACCTAAATTTTGTTTTTTTTAATCTTGAGTATTTTATTTTATCGACAATCTATTAAACACAACACTAATTATCGAAACGCATGCACATCACTGTTCTTATTCATCGGCACAAAAGACATTGTAGTATTACTTGATTAGTGATCGCGTACCGTTCGAGACAACATCGGTTTCTTCCTATGTGTACTGCAAAACCAAATTTACTAAAAACTTAGTGTGCTTTATTTATGGGATTCTCTAGTTTATCTAAACAATAGGTATTGTTCCCTATCTCTGTAAATATGGCAAGGATGCAAAGTAACACCGTGTATATGAAATAAAGTCGGGTTTATTAGAACACTTGTAACTCGAGAACGGCTGAACTGATTTTCATGGCTTATAATTTGTTGGATTTGTCTCTGCCCCAAATAGCAGAATAAATAATAAGAACATTGGAAAAGCTGACGAAAAAATACTGTTAGGTGGTACGAAGTTCGCCGGGTCAGGTAGTAATTAATAAAACAACGTGTTGCATAAATACCCGTGTCGTGTATAGTGTTAGTTTAATATGACTAAAAAACCATTAAAACCAATTTATTTCTGTAAATAGGCTTAAACTAAGCGCTTTTACACGTCCCAATATATATTTTTTCCCTACCACAACTTCGGGACAATTTTGGGCTAGCGCCGAGAAAAGTAGCGCAAGAAACTCGGTCACTATTGTCAGCCTCTTTTTAAATAGTATATATTTTACATTACAAGATAAATGTACCTGTGCGAGCAGGGCAGTATTTATTTCCAAATATTTTTATCATTTATATAATCATTTACAGTATAATATCCTTTTTTCATTAAAGTTGTTTTAATATGCGATTTAAATTTTAACAGGGGCAGTTCTACGATAGACGCTGGTAATTTATTAAAAAAGCGAATACATTTTCCCATAAACGAATTACTATTAAGGTATATTGTAATGCTTATACTTACCCAGCTTAGGGCCACTAGTGTGATTATTAAAATAATGTATTTGTCTATCCCATATTCACAAGCCGTCCTAATGTTATACTAAACCACTTTAATTACAAGCGGTTCTGAACGATCCCGACCCGTATTTTTCCATTCCTGTAACTAGAAACCGTTGCCGCATAGCAAATAACATACATATGTATGAGCGCCCTTGTATGTCGGATTAATATGTATGGGCACATACAGTCCGCTCTTACAAAGATACGAAGTCCAGTTAAGGGGTTTACTAAGTTTTATGTACGTTAATGTAAGTGAAAGTGCGCGATCAATAAGTAGGGGGATAAGACAATTAGGTATATTGCAAGATTTTTGGCACAACACATCAAAAAATAGGCCCAACATAGATATAATTATATATGAAAACATATTATGTTTTCTGGCACCTAAGACTTTAATAGCAACGTTTAATACCTATTGGAATTAATGCTTATTGGAATTAAATTTTACATTAAATCATATAAGGAACTGTAGAATTATGTATTTTATTATTCTGTACAAACAAGTGTAGTCTGCAAATTCTGTTCGTTTAAATAAAAAAAAACACGATGATTTTTTCAAAAGGCACATTGTTCTCCTCCAAATCAATTATTTTTAATGAACTAATCATCAAAATCTTTAAAAAAAACTTTCCGATACAAAAGATAAATATCATCTGTAAAGATTCGTATCGAAAAGAGTAAGTACTTTTTTGAGATTTGGACGTTAGATAGACAAAGTTATTGCATTCGAGGTGGAAAATGTTCTTTTTTCTGCTTCAAACCCAATAAACACTCATGGTGTATATTCTAACCAGAAAGAGTATTATACATTTCCAATTTAATATTCTCATTGGCTTTAATAAATATCCCATTATAAGTACCCTCAGTCATTTCAAAATTCATACGATCTATCTTGTAGATAAACTATCTTAGAGCGAATTCTATAATCCCAATGTACAGTCTGAATCAAAAATATAAACGTATGACTGCGAAGACTTTGGATTTAACAGTAAGAGAACATGGAAAAAAACAAAGGTTTATCGTCAATTTTGATTTATAACTCTCACGGGTAACGAGACACTATGAAAATTCTATTATAACGCGGTGATATGAGTCCGATGATGTTGGACTAGTTGAATTAATTTTGCATTTAATGTTGCTAAAATTATACTAACTTTTGCTCATTCAGCAACTATTGTGTAGCCAGAACAATACCTTCAGAAAGTGCCATACCACCTAATCTTGAGAGTTGAGAAGTTGTAGGGAAAATCTAACATATCTGTTGCAACAAACAACGAATTCAGAGTTCAAAGTATCGACTTCAATCCTATACATAGCACAGGATCGAATGTCATCTTGCGTTACTTGTCATAAACATTTTTCTAATCGAAGGTATCGGAACATTTTATACTCACGCAGGTTGCAGGAAGCCGCTGGATGCAGGTCGCTTCATACCGGCCGAACTGGAAGTCACTCGGGGAGGCCTATGTTCAGCAGTGGACGTCCTGTGGCTGAAATGATTATAATGATCAGCAATAATTCGCCTATAAGGCGTAAGACATTTTCCTTCTTTGCGTGGGCAAATGTGTAACACAAGACAGATAGTAAATGAGCCTGGTTTGGGAGAACTACCGCACTTTAATTGAGGCATAATAGGTATGTTTTAACTTGTTAAGCTTATCTGCATTCCAGATGGAAAGAAAGATAGGCATACTAAGTAAAAACGTCCTAGTTCCTAGTTTAGACTCAATCTTTTTTTATTATTATTAGAAAATCAATGGATTTCCGCAAAGTAACGCCTGATTCTATCAATTTCATTAGAAAATCATTTATCTGTTCTGCAACAGATGTGACCAGCCTTAGATATACTGCCTCTTAAAGCTTGCTACGTCTTTAGACTCCGTACATTATAGTGTAAACAGGTTCCCGAGTGGAGACCACGTCTAGGCAAACGTAGTGTAGGACGTTACCCAGCTTGATGGACCGACGATTTTAGGAAGAAAGGACAAGTAGCTGGATGAAAATAGCGGGAAATCGTGCTCTTTGGCGCTTTCTGGGGGCTTACGCCCAAAAGTGGACTCCAACATTCTGACATGATGATGATGATAAAGTCATTGTTTAACTCGAGTTGCAAAAAAAACTTTTTATAGATATATTTTTGTAAATACGTCAAAATATGTGAACTATTCCCATAGATATTTCTGATACTGACTGTCCCTAACCTAACGAGGCTTGGGTCTAATGATAAAACAATGACTAGTAATTTATAGTTAGGTGGCCTTATTACATTACGCATAAGGTTCAATTTGGACTAGTAAAGATAATGAAGTTTGGTTAATCACTTAACAGTGATTAGGGTGATGACTGGTGTATTGCGATGGTACTGGATCAGTGATTGAAAATACTAGGTACTATACGTTATTGAGATTGTCCAGTATTTGGATAACAACTATGGTTGATAATCGTCACAACTTTTATTATTTTTGCAAAAAGTATTTCACGATGTAATTGTAAGGTTCAATTCCCAGTACTAGTCAATTCAGAAAACGATGTTTATTCATAAGCCTATGTCACATTCTAATAAATAGAAGGTATGATTATGGTATAGCGATTTATCGATACCCAACTATCAAAATATGATAATACATAGCCGCCATCTTGAACTTTTATCGAAACAGCGAGCATATTCCGTACCGGTGAAATTACGGTCATGCTCGCTGTTTCGATAAGAGTTAATATTTTGACAGTTGGGTGTCGATAAATCGCTATATCATACCATAAAATATCGTTTTTTCATTTCAAGTCAAGCAAGCAAGGAGTCACCTTGCTTTAAACCCATAACCATTGTTGTCTTGCAGAACACAAGAAGACTGTATCACATATTATTATAGGTAAGCATGAAGTATTTCCCAACCTCTATATTAGCTCGGGTCTGGGTGTTGTGGTACCGTCGTTGTTTCTGATTTCTATAACACAAGTGCTTTAGTACTACTTACCTTAGGATTAGAGCAATGTATGTGATGTTGTCCAATTATTAACCTGTAACCTGCACCATCTAGTGCCATCTGCTTTCTTAAAAGTTATTTCATCACACCAAATCATAATTGCCGATATGTCTGAGAAAGGAGTGAATGACTCGATGACGAGTGACCGAATTGCATGGAAAAATAAAATACAGCGCCGACCCCAGATAACCCGGGAACAGGTCAGGCGAATGATGATTAAATCATGATTCATTTACATGTAAAAGTGCCATTGATGGCCAACTTACAGAAATAAATGACTTTGACTTTGACAAATAAAAATACTTGATTATGTACTAATAATTTTACTTTTCTTCTGCAAAAATACCAACAATTACTGCATACAATAAAAACCCCTTTCCACTCAATCATATATTCGACTCACATGAGCATTTACCAAATCACTTCATATATTTCCTCGTCCTTGCGCCTTTGACTTACGATTCAAAATGGAGTAACAATTGATATGGTTTTGTGTGATATAAATTATTAGGTGGGAAACTCATTAAGATGAATGGGTCGAGATCAATCTTGGCAAGGGCTACCCTTTGGCATGTTACTCCAATTATGTGTGGATATGGGAATTTACCTCGAGTGCCTACACAATAGCAAGTCATTGTTTTATGGATAACCCTGTATATAAAGGTCCCCGTTTTCTTATGAATCTTTTCGGAATATAACCCTTGATAACTGATTATGTTGTTACTTCTCTAATATTTATGATGCTATATGCCTTTATACAACGAGTAACACAAAGTTCCAATCATATTTCACGACTAACTTTTTTTTCTAAGTCTATCAGGTAGATCATCAAAAATAATTGGATACGTATTTTTTGTTTTATTACGTAATCAAAATATTACGGAGATATATTGATTTGAAATGTCTCATGACGTCACGCCTAGGTACAAGTTTGACTTAGTGACGTCACGAGCCTCTCCCGAACTTTGACGCCCTTTATCTTTGTAATGTTTTGGTTGATTTAAAAAAGAAAAATATTCTTCCTGTGGGATATATTTTCCTATATCGGGTGTAAAAAAAGGCGTAACGAAGCCGAATACCACATATTCTACGTAATATTACGATCTTATTTTTTCTTTTACACTATACCTGGGAAATGACGGGTTACTGTGTTATTAAAAGTTACAGTATTTTTTTTTATCAAATATTTTTTACAAAATTGACTTCTGTTTGATAATACTAAACTTTTTTACAAAGAAACATGATCCGCTTACACACACAGGCATAGTCTGTGGCGTGCGCGCTATACATTGTGGGTTAGAAATAAGTGATTTTTTGATACCCAAAAATAAAAGTTATTTCCCAGCAATTATTTTTTTTGCATTCTACTTGGTTTTATGTATAGAATTCGTGGTTTAAGGCTTCGTTAAGCCTTTTTTTATACCCTGTATATTATTCTTTATTTGAACGTTTTTTGTAACATATCATTCCAAACATCCTGTATTCCACGAAAACAAAGTTGCGGGCATAGCTAGATATATGTATACCTACTTTTGATAGACTTAGAATACCTCCTTTCTATTGTCAACCAAACGAACCCAAGAGAACCCAGTCACGTCTTAAAAGTTTTCAACTTATTGCCCCTGGCATAACCGGAGTGCCGTTAATAATGTCGGCCACACGGCGGAAATTGTCACGGCCATCTTGTGACCGGACGTGACGCCATTTTGTGCACCTTTGATTTGCCGCCTTTTACGGATAAGTGAGCGTTTTTGTTGCCAATTCGATCCATCCATTTAGTGACAAAATTATGAGATCTTTTCAAATACGTAGACGGTTTTAAAAGGAATTCATTGTGATCAGGAGTATGCTGGTATTTAAAAATTCACGCGGAAATTACATATCCTTTAGTACTGCTTACTTTACAAGAATCAATCAGAGTAAAGTGTAACCCCTATCTCAACCTACAGTAAGTCCATTGAAATGGCAAAAAATAGAGTTTATTAGGAAGACCAAGGTGGAGTATTCTTCTATAATTATAATCATACCTGAAAAACATTTAAAAAACCACTTACCATGAAGTGGACCATCACATTCATTTTTCTATTCCATTCAAATAATTTTCCTCGTAGATAAGTTTTTTTTTGCGTGTTTGATATGGGTTCTATTGTATGTATGTGTGTATAAAATGGGATGTGTATAACTTGATATGAAATCCCAAGAAAAATACGTATTCAAAGTCCCATGTAAAGTTTAACATTAAATTTCTCATTAAATACATCGTAATATTACAGGCTTTGACCAAATGATAACAGCTTCAACTGTTCACTTTATAAACATACCATGTAGATATTCTACATAACTGAGGCCGGGTCTGAAAGACCACACACACAAAGGAATCCTCACCCTTCTGCCGTTGACGGGTTTAACCCTCATGACAATTCTCGCTCTGTTACCCCCGTAGACAAATTTGGACCTTAACTTGAGAGGAACAGAAGCGATAAACATAAAGGCTCGGACTCAAATAGTTTCGGTTCGTTTTGTACTAAACGCATTGTGAAGTGTGGTGTGTGAAGTTATAGATTTAATTAGTAAAGCTATTTTCTTTAACCTATCAAGCGGAAAGACCTTCCGGCCGGTCCATAACAATTTTTTTTTTATTGTGTCTCTTGACCTTGGCCTGACAGGTAAGGTAATGATTCAGATATTTTATGATTTGGATTTCTTCACCAGCTGATATGCAGTTTCGAAGATGTGGTAGGGCTAAGCTATATTTAAGGACGTCTAAGTGCCCGGAAGAGTGCCTTTAAACCAATAAAGAATTTAAATTTAAAAATTTTGATAGCTATATTGGTGAGTATAGTACCCTTAATACAGGTCGTGGGTTCGATTCCTCCGAAATCAAATATCTAATATCGAAAAATGCAGACGCTAAACATCCTTAATAATATTATACACGAAAGTTTGTATGTACGTATGTTTGTTCCTCTTTCACGCAGAAACTACTAAACGGGGTTTGATGAAATTTTGCAATATATACTTAGGATACGATCTAAATAACAATAAGAATGCTTTTTATTCCGCTAAATGTTCCTTTCGGATATTTTACTATGTATTGTTCTTTTCTTGTATTTCCTGTAATAAAATCAGGCTGACAAAGGTGACTGAGTTTCTTGCGCCGTTTCTTCTCATCACCAGCCGATATGTTGTCCCGAAGCGGTGGTAGGGCTAAGTTATATGTTGAGACGTGTATAAGTGCCCGGAAGAGGGCCTATATACAGAATAAAGAATTTCATTTCATTTCATTTAATGGAACGGTTTGCGTTATGTGTCATACCAAACATATTGGAGTCCACGCAAACGAAGTTGCGAGCACAGCTAGTATGTACTCATCTATACCACCAATTCAAATACGTGTTTCAATCACTTAACCCCTCATCATTTACATTCGATTCTTACGTCGGCAGCTGAGCGATGCGCGGGTCATTCCGACCGGCTGATTTATATCCGGATACAAAGCCGGTTCGGCTGATGTATCACGAGCGTTACTCACCATACGTTTGCGTATCGATATTTTATTTCATTTTATGAAATTGTTTCATTTACCATCTATTTTATTTTCACCATCATCTACTGTTTATCATTAACCTATTTCAACTTTTTTCTATAGCTACATGTTTTCTTTCTTTTACATCAAATCAACACCAAACACTTTCACTTAAGTCAAATCATCAAGCCGAGTGTTTCCATACAACAAAGTTTACCTACCCATTTACTGTTTCTCAAGAACTGGACTCCTCCAACTGCACAATATGTGATTTCGTACTTAAAAAATCCTCTAATTTAAAATTATATGGTGCATAAGTGGGACCAGTAATCTTAAAACGCACTAACCCTGTTTTTGCTTTCTCTATTAATTTATAATTACATTAAATTAACGGTGCTGTACGACTTTTATAAAACCCATATCGATTTAAAGTTTCTTTGTCGCGACGAGAATTCAGTGAGTGAATTAGGCTAATTTTCGCTAGGCTGGGTATCCGGTTATTTATATTGTGGATCCGGATACACTTGATGGATCACATACGTTACTCACAATGTGTACGTATCGGGACAATTTCATTTGGATCGGGTTAATAAAAAACTGACGGGACTGAGTGATTTCTGATAACACTAACAACACTATAATATATACAGTGTGAAATACTTGTGTTGTAATCGTTTTGAATGTGAATATTTTTTGGAATTGAATATAACAATTATTCCAAAATATTCTTAGTAGTAGGGTTCAATAACCTAACTTTTGCAGATATTAAAATTTTTGTCTGTAATAGAATTCGATTCCAAGAATAGAAAGATAAATAAATAAATTGTTACCACAATCACACCAATTATCTAGCCCCAAACTAAACAAAGCTTGTGCTATGGCGACTAGGATAACGTATATCATACTTGAATACGTTTTTAAACATCCATGACTTAGGTATAAATGCTCGTGTTCATTGCACTAACATTTGCCCCTCGCGGGATTCGAACCCGCAACCGCCAGGCATTGTAGCCGGAATTTTTAATATTGTACTAATGAGGTCATCTACTGCTCAACATAGAACTATACAGCATTACAGCGAACGGCTCTAGGCCATTTTTCTCCAACAGCACCTTGACTAGGTCCTTAGTAGGAGGGGCCTACCCACACTGCGTCTTCAGTTCGTGTTCGCCAATCGAGAACCTTTCATTTCCAAGGATTGTTATAATGCCATTTGCAATTTGAAGACCTACGTTGGTGGCATTGATTATCTTACTGATATATGTATCATATGCTATACAATAGCATATTTATATAAAGTAGATCGTACCTTATCAACACCTGCGGACAGGTCGGCCCTTCTAATAAATAGACAGCGTTCCACTGTCAATAAATTAGCCCCGCCCGCCGCACTCCGTGAAATACAATCGTGGGGGGTTGGCCCAAGTGATAAGAGATCGCGTTTACTCATATTTTTCGAGCAAATTTTCCCAAAAATCGTATTATTATAGCGAATTTGCAAACGCAGCGTGCCCTCCGTCGAGGTAAAGCATCATGACCTGAAGGTTGCCTGGAAGAGATCGCTGTAAGCTTAAAGACCTTAGAGATGGCTTCTGACATAAAGTACTTTTATTACGTGTATAAGGTTCGCTAAAGTGAGCTTTGTCAAACGCATAAGACAAACTTTTCAAAATTGTCCCCTATCTTGATTGGCTGGAGGACACTCCTAGCATTCACTGTCTGTTACCTCGTACACAAGGATGTTTATTCCTGACTATAATTAAGACTATTTTAATAATTGGTGTGTTATTTGTCTCATACGTTGCCTATAACTTTTGCCTCTAATTCCTCTTGTCAATTATCATGAGTGGCTAACGTCATACGATCATAAATAATCTAGCTAATAGTAAGTGGTTACAAATTACAATCGGGTGGATTGGGTTGGTAGTCGGCGCAGATGCAAGGCAGAATTCTCAAAAAAAACTTTTTATCTCACGTGGTCTCAATCCATTTTCAATTATTTATTTTGTAAGGTATAATGTTCCACAGATATTATAAATAGACATTTAACAGATCATTAGGTTATTGGACAGAACAAAAAGTTATTGTGATCTCAAGTATGCATATTTTATAAGCTTTCCCAATGCTATCATTTACCAATGTGATAATGTTTTAATAGTGTTTTAAAATGCACTTATTTCATTTAATTTAAAGCAGTTACTTAGTAATCACAGACTGGCACATACATTATTTAGAATATAGTTTTAGTGTTTTGTCTTTTATCTCTTAGGCCACAGCCCAAGATGACCCCTAAAGTGGCTCTCAGTGCGGCTCTGACAGATTGAATGTACGCTAATTCGACTGAAGAGCTCTTCCCGCTCGCCTTTTAGTTTTCAAGACGTTTATTTAGCTGGAAACGTTTAACTTACGTCACTGTAAATAGGGTGGGGGAAATGAGAGTATCGTTTATTGTCTGGCTATTTAATAATAAACGTAGAAGTATTGGGAAAGCATGTGAAGAAAAGAAAAAAAGAAAAGAAAAAATATAATTCTTTACTTTTAGCAAATACTTAAGAAATTGTTTTGTTTATACCAAAGCTACCGAAGTTATAAATAAATAATAATAAATATTGGACAACATCACATACATTGCTCTGATCCTGAGGAAAGTAGCTAAAGCGCTTGTGTTATAGAAATCAGAAACAACGACGGTACCACAACACCCAGACCCGAGTCAATATAGAAGGAGCCAATATCGCAAAAGGCAGTATTTTTTTTTAAAAGTGAACGATATCTTGATGGAATGGAAATTTATTTTGACATGTCTTAAAAGGATTTAGTATGGAAAATACTAATAAGGGTTAAGTGCGTCATAAGAATAATCCTGCGGGGTAATCATGAAATCTTAAATCAATCATGTCAAATCTGTCATTTTCGTACGTCATTACGTATGAAATTTGACAGATTTGAAAAGATTTGACAGATTTAAGATTGTTTTAAAAGTTCATGGTTACCCCCTTATCTATTAAACCTTACTTCAATACGTAAAGAACATAAACCATTATACAAAATACTTTACCTAATAGTTTAATGTAAACGTTGTATACTATACCTATTGGCACTTTATATAATAAATTAAATTAAAAGATCGCTTCGATTCTTTGTGCGGCTCTGTGTTTAAGTAATAGTTTTCATTAGACTTTAAAAGGAAGAGGCATTCAATTGAAATTTATACAGGGTGTACAAAATAATGGGACACTCTTTAAAACCACGTGATCAGCTGGTCATATACAACAACTTTTCCTATGGGAGCAACATCGAAATCGTGATTTTATTTTCAGATGCTCCATACATTATCATCAAGGTATATGTAAGGAGTAAGTTTGTATAGGGAAGCTCAAAAGTAATTATCGATTTCGATGTTGCTTCAATAGAAAAAGTTGTTGTATATGATCAGCTGATCACGTGGTTTTAAGGAGTGTCCTATTCTCTTGTACACCCTGTATACGAGTTAGGTTTGGCAGTTCACATTTACTGTATAATACCTCGTGACACAATTATATTTACTTAAATACCCTACTAAGAAAACATGGCAATTTAGAACATGCTACTATATTCTTAAGTATTATCAAAAATTTAAGCAGTATGTTTCAGAATTCTGCACTATATTGGAATACGCTACAACTTTCTAAAAATCTTTATTCTCCAACATTTGATTTAACCTCAATTTATCATAGCTATTGCAGTCAGTTCTTAACTATGCAAAATAGACAACTGTAGTCACTAAAATTAATTAAAGGATTAAGTGTTGCTAACATTATAGCTCTGCCTAAAATAAAAAAAATAATAAATAAATAGATACATCATAGGCGTATTATCAACAACACACTCGTTTTTCTATTTAACAACACATCTGTAATTGAAAAACCGGCCAAGTGCGAGTCGGACTCGCGCACGAAGGGTTCCGCACCATTATCTATAAAAACGAGGAAAAAAAAATCACGTTTCCTGTATGGGAGCCCACTTAAATATTTATTTTATTCTGTTTTTTAGTATTTGTTGATATAGCGGCAACAGAAATACATCATTTGTCAAAATTTCAACTCTCTATCACGGTTCATGAGACACAGCCTGGTGACAGACGGACAGACAGGCAGAAATACAGACAGACAGACAGACAAGACAGATAGAGAGACAGACAGACGGACAGCGAAGTCTTAATAATAGGGTCCCGTTTTACCCTTCGGGTACGGAACCCTTAAACACGTATTCTTCTTTGATCCATTTGTTCAAATATCTAATTCCCACCAAAATTAAAGCGATAACAACATACAACCGCATAATTTGGCCACAAATAGCGACAATGCTGAAGAAAAACGTGAGGCGCGATGCGTAATTAGAAAACGCAAACACTCCGCTGTTTAGGGAGGAGCTGCGGAGGGTCAGAGGACCACTCCAGACCAGACGTTATTTTATACGTAAACGATGGTAGGGCTGGTTCGGGGACAAAGCGTTTCGAATACCAAGCTCTTGTCTATGATTTACTCAGTTATAATTATTAGTTTTCTGCAAATTAATTATTGTAAAAAAAAATACTAAAAAACTATTGATATTTCGTACGTGAATCGTTGCTGTGCCATTTCGGGTGGTCTGGTTAAGGGCAGGTTCACTAATTTATTTAATTGATAAGCTCCTTATTCTTGCCTATTCTCATTATTTTTATTATTTGTTTAATTGATTGTAATTCGTTATTCTAAAATGTATTAATTGATTTTATTTCACAAACATGGTAATAAGTACAAACACTAACAAAATGAGTCTTGGTCACTTGAATAAATGTTTTTTTTTTGACAGTTAGGTGTCGATAAATCGTTATATCATAATAAATAAATATTGGACGACATCACATACATTGCTCTGATCCTAAGGTAAGTAGCTACAGCAATTGTGTTTTATAAAATAGAAACAATTAGAAACAACGACGATACCACAATACCCAGACCCGAGACAAT
Source organism: Anania fuscalis (assembly GCA_950371115.1). NCBI lineage: Eukaryota > Metazoa > Arthropoda > Insecta > Lepidoptera > Crambidae > Anania > Anania fuscalis. Next base: position 12,006,209 of record OX493348.1, on the reverse strand, counting down.
ATATAAAAGTTCGTTTTCTACGTTGACCCGATTGAGAATTGAACCCGAGACCTCAGAGATGGCGACGCTCAGTCCGGCGTTATTGCCTATCGGCTACGGAGGTTGTTAAATTAATTCATATAGTTGAGGTGATTAAATAGTTCAATAATGTTTGCTGTGTCCAACAGGATCCGTAAATTGTAATGTTCTAGATTTAAGTCGAGTTTCTTCTTTTACTCTTTTAACATGATGGTGTGCAAATGAATAAATGATTACTGATTACTGTAAATTTGTAAGCTGTTAGTACAATTCAATTCATCATCATCATCATCATCACCAGCCTATATCAGTCCACTGCTGGACACAGGCCTCTCCAAAAGGAAGATTTTGCCATAATCGCCACGCTTGGCAGGCGGGTTGGCGATCGCAGTTTGGCCAATGGTGGAGAGGAGACGCTGCTGCCCGTCACCTTGTGGCGGTGCTCCTGTAGTCGCCTCTTACGACACCCATAGGAAGAGAAGGGGTAGTGCAATTAACGTGCCGTCACGTTAAAAGAATTCAATTCAGTTTAATATATTTAATGAGTTTTATAATGTAACAAAGGTGAGATAGTCACATTTTAGGTACAAGTTAAGCTAACAAAAGTAAATAAAAACACCACAAAACCCCACAACACAAGAACTTGATAAAAAATCAATCGATTTGTGTTTGCCCAAACAGCAAAATATCGGTGGCAGCCCTACCGCGTCCATCAAAGGCGGCCGCTAAGTATATCAAATGAATTGTAAATGAAATCAGGGGTGAGTGCCGGCCGGTTTATCGCTCGCCGCGCGCAGCTCCAGAATCAGAGCTGAGCGAGAATGGCCGGCCATTTGTTTTAAGAAATAACAGTTTCTTTACAAAGTAATGGTTTTAGGTATTTCGATGGAAATTACGCGTGTTCAAATTCAAATTAATTTATTTACCTGAAACATGGTACATTGAAATGATAGTTTACACATAAGTTCTCTGCATGATATACTTTTAAATAAAATAAATAAAGTAAAATAAAATCAATTTATTTCAGACATAAAAGTCCATACAAAATTACAAAAGATGTTAGTACATTTGACTTATGAAACTATGTTAATCGAGTTTATTACATTATAAAATTTCTTTAATTTGATTCATTGAATCCTCTAATTTAATTCAATTCAATTATTTAAGTACTTAAATTTAAATCAGTTATTTAAAGAATAAAATATTGCACGAAACCAAGTCTCTATTTTTTATTTACCATATTTGAAATTGTAACCTAAGATGAGTAATATTTTAGCACGAATTAAATTGACTAATCCAATTATCACTTTAGAATATTCAAACTTGACATTAGTTAAGAAAAACAATAAAAATAACTATTATTTAATCTAAAAAAAAGTTTTAATTAAAAAGAACTTCAATGTTAGTGGTTATTATATGTAACCATAAAATACTTAAAAAACCGGCCAACTGCGAATCGGACTCGAGCACGAAGGGTTCCGTACCATTATCTATAAAAACGGCAAAAAATCACGTTGGTTGAAATGAAATGAAATGAAATTCTTTATTCTGTATATAGGCCCTCTTCCGGGCACTTATACACGTCCCAACATATAACTTAGCCCTACCACCGCTTCGGGACAACATATCGGCTGGTGATGAGAAGAAACGGTGCAAGAAACTCAGTCACCTTTGTCAGCCTGATTTTATTACAGGAAATACAATTACAAGATAGTGTAAGTGCGAGCTAGGCAGGCTATTAAGTCCATGCACTCTTGTCGTTCAAGTAATCTTCAACTTTGTAGTATCCTTTTTCCATAAGAATTTTTTTAATGTGGTTTTTGAACTCATAAACAGGTAAGTCAACAAGAGTTTGTGGTACTTTATTGAAGATTTTTATACATTTCCCCAAAAATGAATTACCCACTTTCTTTAATCTGAAGCTCGGAACGGCAAGTTTATGTTTATTTCTAGTATTATAATGATGTGAATCACATTTAAGGCTAAACGAACTTAGGTTTTTTCTAACATACATAATATTGTCAAAAATGTATTGTGACGCTAATGTTAATATTTTAATATCTTTAAAGACCTCCCTCAGAGAGTCGCGAGGCCCAAGACAGTATATTGCACGTACAGCTCTTTTTTGCAACACAAAGTTTTTAGTTGTATGGGAGACCCCTTAAATGTTTATTGTATTCTAGATTTTAGTATTTGTTGTTATAGCGGCAACTAAAATACATCATCTATTAAAATTTTAACTGTCTAACTAACACGGTTCATATGACACAGCCTGGGTGACAGACGGACAGACAGACAGACGAACAGCGGATTCTTAGTAATAGCACAAATTACGTATATCGGCGGGTGGTAATAGGTTCCCTTTACCCTTTAGGTACGGAACACTAAAATAGGATTACAGATAAAAACTACGAAAATTCGTAGTCGTAACATTACATTACTGTAGTCTATTACCGCATAGTCGAAAGCTTGCTACGAATCGAAGTATGCTACGAATTTCGTAGTCATGAATGCTACGAACAGACTACGTATAATTTTGTAACTTGCTTTCGGATGAGTTGGGTGTCATTAAGAAAGGGGTCAATGTCTATACATGGCGTCGCCATCTCTGCGGTTCCGGGTTCGATCCCCGGTCGGGTCAATGTAGGTAAATAACTTTTCTATATTGACTCGGGTCTGGGTGTTGTGGTACCGTCGTTGTTCCTGATTTCTATAACACAAGTGCTTTCGCTACTTACCATAGGATCAGAGCAATGCTTGTGATGTTGTCCAATATTTATTTATTTATATGTAACTAGCTGACCCGGCAAACGTTGTTTTGCCATATAAATAATGTTTAAGGGTGGACAACCCTTATCACTAAGGGGTATGAAAAATAGATGATAGCCGATTCTCAGACCTACTCAATATGCTCACAAAATTTCATGAGAATCGGTCAAGCCGTTTCGGAGGAGTACGGGAACGAACATTGTGACATGAGAATTTTATATATAAGACAAGATTTAAAAAAAAAGATTTTTTAGTGAAATGATTTTATTACCACTCAAATTAAGATTACGAATATTAAATAACAATATTTGTCTTTTTCAGGTAAGGAAACTAGTGCCAGAATATTAACAGCAAAACTAAGGTAAGATAAAATGTAAAGATTTTCCGAAAAACTATTTTCAATGTCAAGACAAAAATAGTTAACAAATCATTCAAATCAATGAGCTATTTCTATATTTTTGTGCAGTTCCTAAAAAGAACGAAAAAAAACTATAGTAGTTTTTTTATATTTCAATCACGCGTCGCAAATCCTTTCCAAGATCACTTAAGCCTTTATACTCCTCCATTAAGACAGAGACAGCTGGTCCTGAATCGTGCTAGAGTGAAAAGGACAGCTGGTATTTTCGCAATGTCGCTTCGAAACAATTTTTGTACGAGGCGTAAGAGGTTCTTACTTTTATTTTTATAGTAATGCATACTTCGAGGCGCGACTTATTGGGCCGAGAGTGAAATCATCTGTACTCGGTTGTTTTATGAAAAGTATAATTCTTATGGGCGCACTCGTTTCGCTGAACGTATGGGCGGGAAAGTGGTTTTTGAATTATCTTTTATGGGATACGTGAAAATATTTCAGTGGGGTCCGAATATTTCAGAAATATTACTCTGGTCCGAACTTAAATGGTAATATAGGTCGGTTGACATACTGTTGTCTTTTATTTACGCGAACACGATACATTTAAATGAAACTACTTTTACGGATTATTTCGCGATTTATTAACATTTTATTTAACCTGACGTTTCGAACACTAGAACAAAGAACATATAGCCGACATCAAACATAGACGGAATACTAAGTCTGCAGTGTGTGAACATGCCTTAGATACACCCAACCATTTCATACGATTTGACCAGCCTAAAGTCCTTGCAAGAGAACGACGATTTGTTCCTCGCATGTTACGGGAGGCAATTGAAATTAGAAGACACCCGAATTTCAACAGAGAAGATGGTTGGAAAATACCACCAGCATGGGATCCTGTTTTAACGAAATCCCATGCTAGGCCCCGCACTGCAAGACCTCTAGATACAGTTAGCTCTTTTTGCGTAGATAGGAACACAAATTAATATTAACTGAGTGACGGTAGTTTATAGTTTTTTCAAAATATTGTAAAGACGAATAACACCTTAGTCTACCTGTGACCACGAACGCTGTAAAGTGTTCGAAACGTCAGGTTAAATAAAATGTTAATAAATCGCGAAATAATCCGTAAAAGTAGTTTCATTTAAATAGGTCGGTTGCCTCGAGACAATTGCTTGAAAACGTTATTTTTTTCTTTTGGTACGTACAGTAACATTAACGCCAAGTTTGAATAAAACTACTTACCCGTAATTTCCGTCTTTCTGTCTGTCTGTCTGTCCGACCGTCACCAGGCTGCATATCATGAACCGTGATAGTTAGAGAGTTGAAATTTTCACAGATGGTGTATTTTAGTTGCCGCTATAACAACAAATACAAAAAATTTAGAAAACAACAAATATTTAAGGGGGCTCCCATACAACAAACGTGGTTTTTTGCCGTTTTTATAGATAATGGTACGGAACCCTTCGTGCGCAAGTCCGACTCGTACTTGGCCGGTTTTTACAAAAGATGTGTAATTTTAGGCGATCCATTTAAAATGAGAGATATCCTTGAGGTAGGGAACAAGTATAGACTAAATTTTGTGTTATTCACAATTTATTTAAATTAATCATGAAATAATTCGTACAAAGGTATATCCAGATATATCATACAAATACCAACACGTATTTTTTATTATATGACAAGTAAATAGTTGATAGCTGCCTTCAACGGTTCCGTTCTTGTTCGCACTCCTTAATAACACAAGGAATACGAACAACGTACATAAACATAGGTACAGTTGGCTGCAAAAAAGGTTTAGTTGCAAAATTTTTGTGTCTGTGCATTTTGACTAAACATTTTGAAAAAAAAAGAAATTATCCTACTGCCATATTGCACTTCTTAGCGAACTAGAGGCTTTGTTTGTTTGTATCGCTTGGGTGATATTTAGAGGAAGTTTACTTGCGTTTTTAGGAGAATCGACCCCTGTACGAATTTATGGTGGTAGTAATAACTTTTAAACTTTCGCGTTGCATAAGTGTAGTGAGCGACGGTACTTGGCATGAAAATAATATTATGAGGGTAGATAAAGAATCTGCTTCTCATACGGAGTGAAGACATCGCTGTTCCAGTCAGCTGTAACCGCGGTCGGTGTAACCCTATCGAAACGCCAGGCAAATAAAAGTTTACATTTTACCTAAATAATTATGATCGCGTTAATTAATTCCCGTTACATTAAGTTTTAATTATGGCTGTAGATCATTCAATACATCCCACATTTCTCGTACGAGTGTACACAAAATGAGTAGTGATCACATTCAGCCCGCGTTCGCATGCCTCCTCCGCGGTGCACTTCATTTGAATATTATATTAAAGGGGGTATTAACGCGTAAGTGGGGCGAGAGGCGGTCGACCGTTTAGCGTCTTGCGTATGATGTCAGCTCGGTATGAGTTCGAATTCAAATAATTTATTGCACATTGCCACATTACATTTCTTTGTTGGTATAATATAGAAAATGTATACAAGTGATGAATGAAGTGACGCCCTGCAAAGGCATGAGAACAATGAGCGCTAGTGTTTAGTAGAAAAAAATAGTTGAGAATATAGAATTAAATTAAGTACATAAATTACATAAAATCAATACATAAATTATTGAAAATACATACTAGTTACATCTGAGATAATAATGGCCTTACTTCAAAAAAGATAGGTTAGGTTTCGTGCTTTATCCGTTTGCAAATATTAAACTTTAAAGTGCCAATTTTTGTTGGAATAGCCCCCCCCCCCCCTCTTAAAGCTAAACTATTGACATCTGGAAAAACTCATGATAATAGTGGTTTTCATGAACTTTTAAAGAAAATAATAACGGTTAAGATAGATCAGTAAGTTTAAGAGTAATAGTCGTTAAAATAAATAACTTAGTCAATCAAAAATTCGTTAGAGGAAAACATTAAAAGTGACCTAAATGAAGTAATTGCTGAAATATATTGTGGTAACGACAGGCAACTACGGAACCATGTACCGCGCGACACGCACTTGGCCAATTTTTACTCTAAGTTCAACATAATGGAGATCAGTTTTAATTGAGAAAAATTGCCGTTTTGTGCTAGGTTGATGAGCTTTTGACTGCACATAATATAATATATACAGTCATCAATGCCTTAACTCAGTAGGTTCTTTTTCTTTCCAGATTAACCATATCTTATGGCTTTACTACAAAAAGATAGACCACTGTTGAACACTTGTCTAAAGATAAGTTAACCAATTTGAAATGTTTCTTAATAATATGTCTCGAATGTCTGATGTGTCAACATTTCAAATTGGTTGACTAATCTTTGGACAAGTGCTCAACACTAGTCTATCTTTTTGCAGCTAGGCCATTAGTATTTAAATTATATGCTATATTAAATCTCTTTTCAGGAATTCTCGTGTTATAATGATATGATAATGAAATGATTTAATACGTAGTTTTAATATTTTTTATCTCTAGAATCTAGAATATTCAATTGCAAGAGTTATGTTTTATATCATTCACAAAGTTTGTCCCAAGGATGCTATCGGAAGTAAGTCTTGCGAATTAAGCTCAAACTAAAACTAAGCTTAACTTTGTGTCTTACTTAAAAGGAAAGTCAGTATTAAAAGGAAAAGTAATAAAGTCAACGATAAATAACAGGATAAAAAGGAACAGTCTTGTGTACGAATAAAATATCAGTAAACTAAAACAACTATGTTCTACCATGTCGTACATCCGACCGGAATTGTCAAATGCAAGGTATAATACTAAATTACTTAATGCATCGAACTATAAAAGATTTAATGCACCCACACATACAACTAGCCCCGCCCACAAGGACACAACCACCTTTGTTTAAACACACACTAAAGCGGCAAAGAAATATCCGAGCAATTTTCCCTACTTCGATTTTCTTCGTTTAAAACTTGAGTTCTAAGAAAATTTATGTCCCTAAAGGGAAAAAATCAGAGCTTCCCAATAACGATAATTACAATTATATGGGCACAATTTGATGGGAATCAACTTTTCTATCCCCATTACTGACTGACAATGCGCGGACAATTTCCCTCTGCACCCTCTTAAGTGAACGCGGGTGCGAGCGAGACAGCAACAGAGGAAAACTAGAGCGAGCGACAGAGGCGGAAAATCGACGCGTGCTTAAATACGGACTGAGACCGGATTTTCCAGCATTGCCTTCCTGGCAGCGAGCAGGGTAGGGCCTCGCTCGACCGCCATGCCATAGCTCCTCGATCTACTCACTCCTTCTTCTTTCATCTCTAGTATAGTTAACGAAACGTATCATGTATTTTGTAATATAGCGTAAATTGGTGCTCAATTAAGGAACAAAGTATTTTTTTATATTCGGACGTTGTTATGGGGTTAGGTTAGCATAGTATAGTACGTATAGGCCTGTGTGATAGAAACGGTCAACATGAATTTCCTTGGTAAGTGATTTTTTACTTATTCTATTCGTAGCAGTCGTAAACGATGCGTAGCACTGCTACGAAATCGCTTCGACTTTTTATGTTTGTTCTCTAAATTCACTTTGACTTTCAACTGTTCGGATATTTTTTTTACATTTCGTAGCGGCCTTAGACACTTCGTAGTAAAATGCTACGAAACGACTACGATTATATATTGTACTACTTAAGATATTTTACTTTACTTTTAAATAATGAAAATTTTAAAACCAACTAAATTTACTTTTCTTAGACTTAAAGACGATTTACTAATGTATTTTTATTGACGTTATAATGTGTTTTCAATATCGGTCTTCAAAATGAAAAATCTACGCTTTATTTGCAAATACAGACTAATATGTTCTCTAAGTATACGATACGAAATAAATTTAACAATTTCGTGTTCCAAACTAACCTGAGGCGAATAATGACCGAAACTACGTGAGTATTCGAATTCAGTCCCATTAAAACTTTAATTCCGCTGGCTCTTTGATACTGACACTAAATAGAAATGAAATTCGTGGAAGCGTTTGTTGTGGACGTTTTAAATTTAAACTGCACAGCTTAACTACTGTTAGTCCAAAAACCACAGACTATTGGATTTTTGGGAAATTAATCTGTAATGGAATATGCCTAAGTACGAAAAGCAACGGTAACTAAAAAAACCGGCCAAGTGCAAATCGCACTCGCGCACGAAGGGTTCCGTGCCATTATTTATAATAACGGGTTAAAAATGACGTTTGTTTTATGGGAGCCCTTTAAATATTTATTGTATCCTTTTTTTCAATATTTTTTGTTATAGCGGCAACAGAAATACATCATCTGTGAAAATTTCAACTCTCTTAACTATCACGGTTCATGAGATGCTGCCTGGTGACAGACGGACAGACAGATAGACACACAGACAGACAGACAGACGGACAGCGGAACCTTAACAACGGGCCCCGTTTTACTCTTTGTGTACGAAACCCTAAAAACGACATTTTACTGAAACATGTACTCTAGCCCTTATCATTGACAACTTGCCTTCAATTCCATGTAACTTGCAATGATGACATTGAATTGAATTGAAAAAACACACCTACTTCATTTTACCTTTATCAATCTAGATATTTCATAGACTAAAGACCAACTTTAATACATTTACTAAGAACCTGTATATTTTACTATATCAAATACTAATTATCTAGATATATTTTCCTTTAAACTTACTTGCAACGTTACATACAAGTACCAAAACTATTCATTTACAATGATAATGATAAATAATTTATTTCCAAGAATATGGTAACACAAGATCTTAAGCTATGCACAAGTACAACATATTCTGCCATCATTTTAGGCGTAGAAATATTCACACTAATTCCTATACTACTAAGATCATAGATAAAATAAACTACTATAGTTTACCTTATTTATTGGGTTAGAAGTATATAATTACTTGAGTTACTTGCGGCCTACCCTGTCATAGATAAAGTAATCTACTATAGCCTTACTAAAAAAAAGAATGGGTTTAAGCCATGTCTAAAAAATAGCCAACCAATTTGAAATGTTGATACATCAGAAAATAAAGATATTTTCTATTGGTCGACTGATCTTTAGACAGTGTTTAAACCTAGTCTATCTTTTTGTACTAATGCCACTATAGTTTGCTTTAATTATTATAGTATAATAGATCTTATAAACCAAAATTTCTAGCGGAAAATCTTCTAAGTATTCATCTCTAAAACCCGCTGACCGTTTCAAAAAGTCGAAAAAAAATAACAACAAAAATTGGTCCACATCCGCGTCATAGTAGAATCACTCGGCTGGGCGGCCAGACGCGGCGGGTGTTCGAAGCTGGGTGTTCAAGGCTGCCGCCCTGGCGCGCTGCCAACTAGGTTGCGGGGTTGCGCCGCCCAACCCTTTGTGGAACCTTATTTAGAGCTAATTCTGGACCGGAGTCAGATTTCCTTTTGAATTCCTAGGGAAATTGGTTTGGGATGCTTTAAAAAGATATGGTGTGAGGATAGATTACTTCAATAAATCGTCAAATAGTTTTGAGGACATGCGTATGAATAGATAGAAATAAGAACAATATAAATTTAAATAATTTAATTTAATACAATATAATTTAATTCAATGTTTCTGCCTCGTCCGATGGTTGACTGGTAGAAAATTCCTTAATGCATTAAGTCCACCAATTGTACCTTTTTTTTCGTGCCATAAAAAAATAAAATAAACAACTTTATGAATTATTAACGAAATTTAAAACTAAGCAAAGCTTTAACTTTGCCAATGGCGACTAGATAACGGATATTCATCTACAAATACAGTGGACACAATTATAACACGTTAAATTCCTTCTTACGGGATTCAAACCCACAACTTCTGGGTCTGAAGTACGAATCACTAACCAGTCAGTCGTTAAAATAGTGAATTAATATTTTAATAAAGAAATACTACCTGTTCTCCACATTAATATGTAGTATCTACGTCCTTGGTCGGATAACACAGTGAAAAGGAAATCAGTCAAACCTGTCCAAGTTTTCTCGAGTTTTTGCAACTAGTACGCACTGCAATCGATTACACAAAATAATTCCTAATCACTCCCTCTCTACTTTACTTTTATTTTAAAAATACTAGATTTTACAAAAATGCAATTTCTATTTTACTATTTATATTTTAAAAATACTCTTCGATAAAAAACAGGAGGCGTATCTTTGAAGCGTTCGAATTCCAAGTCGCATACGAAATCTTAAGATTCGTATACAATTTCCTAGGAGTTCGTATGCTATTCTTGTTGAATTTGTGTGCGAATTGGCATTCGAATGCTTCAGAAACCCAGTACAAAAACAATTTGGTCATTAACTAGTAATACAGTGACCACAAACTTAAGACTCCTAAATTATAAAAAGAAAAAACTGTTATTCTAATCGAGACTAAACGGGATACTGGCTTAGTGCCAATGTTTCATAATAATCGGTATGCTTTGTTCACAAACTAGTTTTAAGCTATTTAAAACCACTCGTTCAACACAAAAAGGTTGCTTTTATTGCAGAATCATATAATCTTGTTTTGGGGAATAGAATTTAGAATCTTTATTCCAAAATAAGAAGTTGGATTAGGGATCAATACAATTTAATTGTAAAACTCTGTGCAATAATATAAATCACATAAAACTCTATTTTCAAAACCTTTTACTGTTAACAAACCTTTTTAAAGATATATATAAAAGATACAAAGATGATTATTCACTATTTTCTGTACCATATTATCAAAAACAAATGGTAATTTCGGACAATATCCAGCGCCATCACCCAGCATTGCCCGACTAACAACATTATCCGGACCAGAATCAGTTAATATAATCTGGCGAAACCGGAACATCTGGCAAAGTGCCCGCTTGGCGACTCTGTTTCAGCGGGTTTTGAGAAAAAATGCACTTAAAACGTGTCAATAAATCAATTGAAAGCAAAATAATTATTTCAGTTCAAGTGCAGAAATGATTTACGCTTTCATTCTAACTTTAACCTGCACAAATTATTGCACAGTTTCGTTTTTTGTTAAGGGCTTTTTACATTTGCCCACACGGGCGGCGATAGTGTGCCGTTTTTCCGAACCAATTCTACTTTGAGTCTCTTCCAAAAACTTGTAGAATTTTATAGGCAAAGAATGTTTAATTTTTCGATTATTACTCTATGATTGTAGCAGATTTTATTAGGAAAAAAAAGGTCTACAGAACCCAACATTTTACAAGACTAATGTTGCTCAATTTACCCGCTATGGCAGCGCTAGCAAGCGAATTTTTCCATCCACATTTATTCGGTAGCACGCCTCCAAATCCGCTATAAAAGAGAAAAACTTCCATTGTAGTGGCGCTACGCAATGGTGGAATGTTTTAATCCTCTTCTCGCTAAAAGCAGACCAGTGTACTCCGGGTCTCTCTTTAATGTACACACGTCCTTTTCTAATGTAGGGGGTCAGAGAGGGAAGTAACACTAATGGTCGTTCTTTTGCGGCTTTTTCCGGTTCGTTAAAAAGTTTGGTGGAAGATTTTCGAGGAAGTAGGCGTTCGGACCGAAGAGGGTTGGAAGTATTTGAACGTTTTGGTGGCAAGTTAAAACTTTATGCTGAATGGATTCTACCGGATTGAAAGGAAAAAATAACAAGAAATTGGTTGATGAACTGTAGTTACTCGCAAATAAACTTTAGATATGTATGTTATTACATCTCGATATTCATTTGGTTAATAAATGTTTTTGTTACCTAAAGCGTAAATAATTGTCAGCAACTCTCTCTCTCTGAGATCTAAAATCATCTATATGTGAAAATAATTAAAAAGCACGGTTTATGGCTTTGCTTTATGTCATGAATTCATTGATTTCAAAGGTACCAAGATAACAAAATCATCTAGCATGTGATCGAGATTCAACTAAATGTATTTAGGGTGCGCTAGAAAACTCATAAAAGTCATAAATAAATCATAAATTGTCATCTATTCGTTAGCGAACGCTTTATCCGAACTGAAATATACCAAAACAGTTAGAAATCAAAATCATTATCTCTGTTAATTAAACAAGTATGTTTTCGAATGTGAAATGATATTTTACTCGATATTATTCCGTATTTAATTATTCAGAAATAAACAAACATAATAAAAGCGAACCATTACTCAAAGCTAACACTTCATTTAAATCAGTTTCATTGATTAACCACATCAAAATCGCGACGATTGAATTTAACTGAACCACATAAAACAAACTCGTCGTAAAACCGAGCTAAAACTAGTGGTTTAATATCAATAAACTTGAAGTTTACAGGGTATTGTAAAATTCTAATTTAATTAAATTTTGAAAGTTAAAGAAAATTTTGATTGGTAATGGTTGAAGCTCAGTGGCAGCTATTATTCAAAGCTTAAAGAAATCCACGCCCTGGTTATGGGTGACTATATTCTGGGTCTGGGTGTTGTGGTACCGTCATTATTTCTGATTTATTTAATACAAGTGCTTAATATTAGAACAATGTATGTGATTTTGTCCGAAATATAAATAAATAAATATCAGACAACATCACATACATTATATTGATCCTTAGGTAAGTAGCTGAAGCACTTGTGTATAGAAATCAGAAACAACGACGGTACCACAACACCCAGACCCGAGACAATATAGAAAAGTTCATCTTCCACATTGACCCAACCGGGAATCGAACCCGGAACCTCAGAGATGGCGACGCCATTATAGTCCGGCGTGCTCGCCTCTCGGCTACGGAGGTCGTCAAAAGATGAATGTATTTATTAATTCTAATCACTAAATAAGACGATCCTAGCAAAAATATTTTTCTGAATGTTTAATTGGTGTGTTGCCTTTATTCGTTTATACCTCTGTTATTCCCAAGTCGCGTGAAAATTTAGTTCCGGCTGATACAGCTTAACACTAGTCGTCGTTGTCAAAGAGCTTTTGGCCGGTAGATTACTTTCATCATCATCATCATCTCAACCTATTGCAGTCCACTGCTGGACGTAGGCCTCCCCCAAAGAGCGAGAGAGTACGATCTCCCGCTTTTTTCATCCTTTACTTACTTACGAATAAGATTACTTTCGCCTTGGTTTAATTAACTCCTTATTATATTACAATATATAGGAGTAAATCCAATAACATTTGATAAGTATGGAAAAAGACGCACCATTATCATTACATTCCAAAAACAATGGATTACTGGTAAACATAAGGAAAATTATGCTATACATTTAGTTTAATTTGAATGATGGATTCGGAAACATTCGGAATTATCCTGACAATTTATATTGTCATTATTGGACATTTTCATAGAAAATTAAAGCCATTATTCATGAAATAGTCGAACGTTTCAGGCCTCATTTCAGCTTTAATTTGGCCATTGATCCTGACGTCACTTCCTGGTAACACTGTCGTTCCATTTACCTGAACTCAATGTCCCATTTGCAGGTCCATTTAGGCGTTTACTAAGTCTAGGTTTGAAGCTCACTCACGAATGCAACTAACTCTTGTTTACATTTTCTTGATTGTGCAAGATTGGCGCACTAACGCCGCCCTGGCGGGTGGATTGGGAAACTGCAGAGACTCATACATAATCACGGATATTAGCAAGCCTTACCTCGCTTTTAGTTTAAGATAATGTATACTGTATCTCGGATTACACTAAATGTAGATGCACTTAGGTAGTACACATCTTATATCTTTTTAATATCTCAAAAGAACGTACTATAAATTCCCTTATAATTATTTAGAGCGTTTATAGTGTTAGTTTATGAACTAAAATAAATTAACCGGTACAGGTGTGTTTAAATGTAACTCATATTTAACTTAGTAAAATTAAACTGTAACTGTGTTATGAACCGCTTCCATACGGCCGATCTGGAAGTCACTGGGGGAGGCCTATGTTCAGTAGCTTAGTGGACGTCCGTCGGCTGAAATGATGATGATAATAATGTGTTATGAATCTTAAAGTAATAAAACTAAAATAATGTTTAACTCTATTTGAAAGATTTAAAAATGAAAATGAAAATATTTATTTGAAGTAATATTAGGTTACATACAGAGGCAGAACCAAAACCAAAACCAGATTTAAACGTAAAGTATGAAATAAACAAAAAACACTTTAACAAAAAAGATAACAATTGCAACTTTTAAATACTCATGACACGAATTTAATTTTATTTTGCTGTTCAGGGCAAATCCAACAAGTAAAAGATCATAAAAAAATGCATAACCCTATAAATTTGAGTTAGTTTTAGTTTGTGTATTTATTAATATAATACATTTGAAGTTGTGTTTGTGAGAAACTTTGCGAAGCGTTTTAAGCTCAGCACATCAGCGCCGCCCTGGCGGGTATATCCTGAAACATTACATACATCAGTTATCGACGACCATTGCCACGTATTTACTTGTGTTTCAGCCTGATTTACGCTGCATCCCGCATCCCATAACACTAAATCTAGCTAGCTTGTTCCCGTACCTAACCTATTTACATTTCTTGCATAGCATCTACTGTATTTGCATGTGCGTAATTGGGTCAGGCAGTTTCAGTTTTGTAATTATTACAAACTGTTGAGATAACAAGGATAGTTAAGCTGGAATGGGCAATAATAATTTTGCATACTTACATTACATGTCTCTATTTGAAGGTTTTTGAATGTAATAATGGCAGTATTCAGATCGTAAATAGGATCTGTGCTCTACTGTTTATTGTAAAAAAGCTTCTATGATCGATTAGATAGAAAGAGAAACCAATTTTCACGGGTTTAAATTTTGTCTGTCTCTGTTTTTATTTAATAAGCCACGATAACTGAGAAAAAATAAGTTTTTAAAAACGGTTGTTTGACAGTATAGCTTATTGCTTTATTTATTAAAACGCTATAAAAATTACTACGCACAATTTGAAATTTGTGCAGACAGAAAATCGCAGGAAATTGCTAATGTAGTTTAGAAAGTTTTAATTATTTTTTTTTGTTCATCTGCTCATATTTCCATCTACAAAAACAATTGACGCTAATACTTTATAAAGTACAGCTATTGCAAAGTCTAACGCCCCGAACACAAGCGCAAAAACCTCTAAACTCGCGAAACTTGTTATCAGAATTCCCAAAAAATATGTTTCGCGAACTAAAAGGGATAAAGTTGGAAACAAACTATGGTTGTCCCATAAAGGTCATGGCGTATTGGACAATAAAAAACAGAAATAAGCCGAGCGGGGTGGTTCGCCTACCCGCTTGCTTTTTATTGGCAGTGCTACACAAAAATCAATATTTAGGTCACGAATTGCTACGAACAACGGGTCGAAATAGCTGGTGCAATGTATAAGCGACGTGCGATATTTTTATGCCTACTTTTTCCAAGTTTACTCAAATAGAAGATAACTCAATTTTTTTTTTATGGCCCACTTACCATAAAAAATCTTTCATCTAAAAACTAATGTATCGATAATTTTGCTCTTGCCAAAAAAGAGCTTTTATAATTTGACACGAAAAAACGAAAAAATATTCTCCTTGACCATTTACAAAATAAAATAATTGATAATAATACTTATATATTAAAAATATTATTATTTTTCAATTTTGCCTAACATTGTAGAGAAGTGGAAGTGGCTGAAAACATCGCTGGATAGGACCACGATTCCATATCAGCACAAGTTGAGTAACCTCAACTTTTCTTGATATGCCAAAAAAAATATTTATTTGTATAACTTTTTAAACTATCTTGTTGCATTTTTAAACATTATCATTACACTCTAACGGGATTTCATGCAACTACATACCTAAAACGATTTGTTTTTTGTCCCGACGTTTCGGCTTGACTACACGAGCCGTGGTCGCGGGTTGACTGATTGGTCGTGTAATCGAGCCGAAACGTCGGGACAAAAAACAAATCGTTTTAGGTATAGTAGTTGCATGAAATCCCGTTAGAGTGTAATGATAATATTTATTTGTGTCTGTAGCTCCTTGAAAGCCATAAACTCATTTTTCATTTCATTTCGCTCTTACTTATACCATGATGTTTGTTAGAGCCACTATGTTTCTAAATTCTTCTATAATTCGAAAATCCGAAGAACACGTGCCGTATTGTAATAATGTTAGAATCTAGGATGACACTCTGATCCCTTATCTAAAATAGGTGGACCTAGAAAATGGAATTTTCTTTCTGTAAATGCGAAGATTTTAAGAATCTTGTCTAAAGCCCGTTTCAGCTGAACACGTATTTTGTTTTACTAGAAACAGATTGAAAATACTTGTGTAGTGTTTTATTCTAGTTATAATCAGCTGATGGAGATCCATTGAGCTCTAATACTCTGTAGTCCGAATTTCCGGTTCTGCCAATGAGATAGAGTATTTGTCGCTTCACATCATCCATTTTATGATGGATGATAAGTATATCTATCGATCTGCTTCATGGATGGATCTTACTCTACATTTAATGATTTCTCTCATCTATTAATAAGTCTAAAAATAAGAACATTGTCCATTCTTTGGTTCATCATCTCAGCCTATTGCAGTCCACTGCTGGACGTAGGCCTCCCCCAAAGAGCGCCAAAGAGCACGATCTCCCGCTTTATTCATCCATCCACTGCCAGCCATCTTCCTAAGGTCGTCGGTCCATCGAGCTGGGGGTCGTCCTACACTACGTTTGCCTAGGCGTGGTCTCCACTCAACACTCAATTATGCTTAGTATAGTGTAAGGCTAATAGAACATGAAGTCTGCAACATTGATTTCGTGTTATAAAGAATCTTGTCAATATGATAAATTTTTGTCTCTGTATTTATGCTTGTTAGTCAATCACCGAATCAGAAGAATAGAATATTGAGATATTTTAACACACAAGATTATCTCTCTCTCTTTCTTGCTCTCTCTCTGTCTATATTCTGACGGTTACAAATGGTTTTTCTGAGCAGAAGCTAGTATATAAATAAAAATATCCGTCGCCCGCTTGCGCCTTGCCTACCCGCATTTACATAGGCTTGCGTGATACTTCGTTACTCGCGGCGTACTATGTTGCTTTCTTCTTTATCGCAACATCGCAGTTGAGGGCTAGGTAGCCACAGTCAAACTGGATACAGAAGGAGAAGCGAGGATTGGACAAGTATAAAGCAGTAGGTTATCTACGCAGGTAGTACGCGATGGTTAAAGATTTTTGTCTTCAGACTTTGAGAGATTGGCGATGAAAGAGTCTATGACATTTCCCAAATGCTATCTAGAGGCTAGCTGTACTTACTCTTAATGAAAAGGCTAGCCGTGAAATTAAACTTCTATTTTAACCAGTTGGCTGCGACATAAAAGTAAATAAAAGACATGCCTTTCGCTATATTTAAGGTAGCACTGCATAGATGGTTAATCGATCGTGTATTCTACTATGTCCAGGAGATTATGGTCACTAATTTGTGTTTGCAATGCACCTACATACTATTTTTGTTCACCATTTTTCAATTTTGGACATCTCTGTGCCTAAAGCTGATTAAAACAGATTTGCATGCTATTGTCAGTAGCTGGATAAGGGAAACTAATAGAAGATCTCCGTAGTCGAGAGGCGAGCACTACCTTTATAGCGTCGCCATCTCTGAGGCTCCGGGTTCTATCCCCGATCGGGTCAATGTGGAGAACGAACTTTTCTATATTGTCTCGGGTCTGGTTATTGTGGTCCCGTCGTTGTTTCTGATTTCTATAACACAAGTGCTTTAGCTTACCTTAGGATCAGAGTAATGATTGTGATGTTGTCTAATATATAAAACTGTGATCTTCCTATGTACCTTATTCAATGGCAAATAAATAATTCTGATTCATATACACCATGGGGATGGAAGCACTAATGAGCCTACGGCTTGCGATGTAGTATGTGTGTAACGATGGGAATTTAATGGGTTACGTCTTAGTAGGTAATGGTTGTTGAAAGTAGAATTTTCAATGAAAAAAAGCAAACTTTTTCAAGTTGGATAAGTTGAATCCTGTATACAGGGTGTACAAAAGAATGGGACACTCCTTCAAACCACGTGATCAGCTGACCATATACAAAGCTTTTCCTATGGGAGCAACATCGAAATCGTGATTTAATTTTCAGACGCTCCATACATTATCAGCGAGGTATGCGCGTAAGTTAGTAGTTAGTACTCTTGTACATCCGGTATATTTAAGTACTTTCCTGTTTTAATGACGTTTATTAGTATGATAGTTGATTATTATCCAGATGCCATTTAGATAAGTATTTGATATTAAGGCTTCGCGTACGCAACCTCTATAAATTGAACTTTGAGTTTATTCTTCTACTATCTGTCACTTTTCCATTGTTTATTCAAGGCACTAATGTAAAACCTATCAACAGATCCCAATTGGATAGGATCGCGTTTCCTTTACTTCATGATTTCAAAGCAACATAGTTTAAACACAAATCATAAGTAGAATCATGACAGAAAAAGCCTTTCCAATTCAATGTCGAAATAATGAATAGACCGCAGGGCGATTCAAATGAAAAAACGGGACAAGTGCGAATCAAACTCGCCCACCGAGGGTTCCGTCCAAATTTGTTGGTAAATAATTATTATAAACAATAATTTGTTTAGTTTTCAGATTTTTCGCTATACCTACTTATATTATAAGACTACTTGCCAAATTTCGTAGTTCTAGGTCAACGGAAAATACTCTATACATTTTGGTTACCTTGAGAGTGTCGAAATATTCGTAATGTAGTGTAAACATGTGTCACTAAAAATTAAAGTAAAAGTAAAATATGTAATTAACTTAGCTGTAAACAAGTACTATTTATTGTAAATACATATAGAAGAGCAGTCTCATCCTAACACAAGTTTAAAAAAACTTAAAGGGATGAGACTCACACCTTTGTAATGTGACTTGTTCTATGAATAAATAATTTTGAATTTTTGAATTTGAATTTGAAATATACGTTTTTTGCGGCATAAACGGCCGTATATTTTTTTACGTTAACTTAGAATTTTAATAATTTCACAGCTTCAAGAGACGGCAGACTTGAGTACAAGTATATTGTTTTAATTTCAACTCGATACCTCTACGCGTTCTCGAGATGAAGGGTCTTGACTGACAGACAGACAGACAGACTGACGGACGGATGGACAACAAAATGATCCTATAAAGGTTCCGTTTTTTTTCCATTTGAGCTATTATATTTTACCGTGCCGATGTAAGAACATAAACTTCGTTTTTAAATTTCTATTAATGGTCTATTTAATCAGTTGCTTATATTTCAAGTTTAAAAAGTTATTACCCTACCAAAAACCGTAAAACAAACAAAAGTAAAAAGTAATAAATTACAGAAAGAACGTAAAATTGTATTTTGCGGGCGTCGAACAAAACGCGTGAACGCGAAAACAATAAAACCATCCACTGAAAACTGGAAATAATATCTTTTTGGTACTAATAGGTGGGCGGTACAGCAGGCTGATATTGTACAAAATACTTTTCTGTCAATAACATTCATAAATTGGCCGTCCGCAAGTAAGTCAACTATCAAATAATATGACGACCTCCATAGCCGAAAGGCGAGCATGCCGTACTATATATGGCGTCGCCATCTCTCTTCCGGGTTCGTTCCCCGGTCGGGTTAATGTGGAAAAACTTCTTTATATTGTCTCGGGTCTGGGTGCTGTGGTACCATCGTTGTTTCTGATTTCTATAACACAAGTGATTTAGCTACTTACCTTAGAATCAGAGCAATGTACCTATGTGATATTGTCCAATATTTATTTATTATTTACATTTCTGATACTTTGTTAACCCCTTTATTTCTGTCCCTAGAAATGTCTGCCATTTTATGCGCCAGGTATTTTAAATATAAATAAATGAATTTCTTTTCTTGACATGTATACCTACCAACATTAAGAAAGACACATAAACACCTATCTCTTAGTGAAGAAAGCATTGGTTGCCAACCAAATGTCAAAGTATTAAAAGCAATTTCGATAGAGACATTGAGTATAAGTTAAATTTCATATTTTACTCTCAATAGTCAATACCCAGAATCGCGGCTTCTATTATTTTGTATTCGTAAGCACAAGGTATTAGCAATAAGATATCACTGTGTCTACCTTCTTTGTGGCAAACCAACCCACTGGTAACCGCGGCAATAATATCCTTGCATTTCGGAAAGCGATTATGTAATGAGAGGAATTCGAATTTAAACCCCACAATTGCATTTGCTCACGCTTAAGCGTAACTTAATTGGTGTTGCGTCACTAAAATGTTGTAGTCAAAATAGATTTAGACATTTCGAGCGCTTTGAATTATGATAATATTCCAGGGCGGTAACCACGAACTCTAAAATGATCTCAAAGCTGTCAAATCTGTCAATTTTGGTACGTCATTACATACAAAATTTGACAGATTTGATAATGTTTGACAGATTTGAGATTGTGTTAAGTTAAGACCTGAACCACGAACTGGTTACCGCCCTGTATATTGGTACAGGGCTTTAAAAGATTGCTTTTCCAAGTTTTTGACGTGATAACGTCTTAATAATCGATGACCGGCTGCACGCCCGAAAAAATTACACGTTTCGTGTACGAGCGAGAGCGTGGAACAAGCGATAGAGAGGCCCGACCGGCCTAAGCGTTCAGCTTGTGACGCATCTATCCCTCTTCCACTCCATCGGCCGATGCGTCCGAGTAGCATCAATGTTTTCTTATGACGTTATCACGTAAAATAAACGTCCGTATTCCTACTAAAATATCGTTTCACATAGAATAAATTTATTTAAATTACTGTTAAATTTACGAATTCAATGTATTTTTTTAAAATGCAGTGACTCTTGAACTACTTGCAGGCCTGTAACACAGGAGCCAATGACTGATTATTTTATCAAGGTCGTAACACGTCAATAGAGTCGTCCTCCGTTACCCGGATTCCATATCTGGCAAAAGTAATGCGATAGCTAAAATTGATCAATTCTGGCTTTAAAATCGCAAATTGACAGCAAAAAACCAAAACAAAAGCAATCTACTGTCATTGCTGCCCATAGATTTTGACACTATCAATCGGGCGATGACTGCACGATTATTGCTGATTGCTAATTTTTACGGAATAAGGGTACAGTTCTACTTAACTGCTGGACTTGTCCTCTTCCAACGATCATCGCCCATTTATTAACCGTCAACAGCTTTTTATAAGTCATCGCTTCATAATGCCGGGGAGCGTCCTACGCTGCGCTTTCCAAAAAAAATTTAAAAAAAACTTTATTTGCTTAAACATGGTATGCAGAGGTGTTTTAAACTGAAGGTACGAAGCATGTTTAGCCAAGTCACAGTCTTCACTCAACAAAACGTCTGCCCGATCGGTCAATAGTTCTACGGCAAATACCACCACTCACTACAAACGTCAGCTCGGTTTTTTCATCGAACTATATCAATCACTTTAGTTTACTTTCGGTTGACCTTATTTCTAAACTAATACATACTTCTACATAATACGTTTAAGCATATAAGTTAGCTGTATTCGTTAGGCTGTTTACCACACGTATAACAGAAAGCGTAATATTTCAAGCGGCGAAATTGCAAAATTAGGGTTGATACTTCAATTATTTTTTAAATAGTGCTTATACAAAGTATATTTTAATCTAGTGTGGGGTTAGTTTTCAAGATAAAAACATTGAATTTAGTTTTTATTCAGCTATTTATATTATATTGTATATTTTTTTTTTATTGTGGTGTCATTTTCTGAATAACGCAATTTTTAATAAGAGCGATATTGTTTACAATTTATATAAGACGATCGTTACTTTCTATGGACTATAACACCGCCATTATTGGTTACATATTTCAATGAAATGAAAATAATAGTTATGACGTTACTTCTATTTAATTTTACTTCTAAAGGACTAAATTTAAAAGATTTAAATAATAGTTAGGTATTTAAAAAAGTCCTGTAAGCATACGTTACTTGAGTATTGTAAGTTGCGGAGTTTAAATACATTACCTATTTAGTTGAGGAGCTCAGTCCCCAAACAACAACCATTCCTCAACGAAATGACAACAGATACCTAAATCACGTGACACTAACGCTAAATTGATTAAAATGCCACTTCGTGTTTCGGTTGACAATTTACTAGCGAACGGTTCTGATTAGAGGTCTGGTTCGATTTGTGGCATCCATAATTCTCCACGACACTTAAAAGACTTTAACATCGGGGTTTTTTGGTCTTGTCCTTAGGTGTAATAAAGATCAAGGTATAAAAAGGTGTTTTGGCAGCCCTATAGTCTACGAGTTTTTGTTTACTTTCTATCGGCTGAGTTTATCGGTAGCTCGACGGCTTATTTCTTACAGGTGCAAAGTGGTTTCGGTTGTTAACGTTTTCACCTATCCTCTTGTACAGTGCTCCCCAAAACCAATATTCAAATTTGAACATTAAATCGTCTTGAATATGAAGAAAGTATCAGTCGTTTGTGCTCTCGACTGTACAGTCTTGTTTTCTGTAGATTCCTTCTTGTTTTTTGGTGAGACGTTAAAAAGAAGCCGTTTTATGTGATAGCTTTGCATAAAACATGAAGTGTGTAAGATGTTTTCGTCTTCAAGACGATATTTGTATACTTAATATCAACGTTAAGATCTATATTTAGATTGCTTATTGATATTCTAATAACGTCGCAAATGTAGTTTAGTGAAACAGATTATTGAACACATTGATAGAAAATTGTCTTTTGGTTGTAAAAAAGACAAATTTATTATATTTGGTCTGCAGTTGCGGGTTTGGATCCCGCAAGTGGCTAATGTTTATGATGAGCACAAACATGTCATCTTGAGCCATAAAACTTATAATATAATTATGTCTATCCGTCATCTTAATTGATGTGACGGTTGTAGTAATTTATAAAAAATAAAGTCTTAAATAAAAGCGTATAAATAAAAGGTTTTGCTGTGCTTCCTTTATTCGGAATTTGCTGCGTTAAAACAATGCGATGAGCTCTTACCGATAAATTAAGTTAATAACTCTGTTATTTAAAGGCTATGAATTTTGTGTAAAAATAAAATACCTATACTATTACCTACATTGCTAATTTCATATTAAATACTCGTCAATGAAAATCACTTTACTTGCACTTCACTCAGCGTCTACGACAGCAATCGCCGCGCTTAACGCATAAACGAACCGAGAGCTTTATCTCATCTGTCACTTTCCATAATACACAGTTCCCCGCAATGCGGACTTTCCCCGGACCCCGAGTGAATGTCGCAGATTCACCAGTGTGTGTCCGTTTTTACGTAGTTAATTAAAAGTTTCGGACAAACTTACGTTGTTTCGTCCGTCACCATCTTTATTGGGCGAGTTGATAAATCCTTGTAGTCCAACTATTAGTTGGCAAAGTGTGAACCATGACTTTGTCTGCTCGCCTTTTAATTTATATATCTTTGAACTCATGTTATTATTTAAATTCTTTATTAAACTATTTACATATCATTTAAACATATAGATTTATGGTATTTAAACGTCATTAACACATCTGTCGCAGAACCGATGAAAGGTGGAGTAAACGGTTTCTCGAGTAAAGACCACGCCTCGGCAAACGTAGTGTAGGACGCCCCCGAACCCGATGGACCGACGATCTTAGGAAGATGGCTGGCTGGCTGGATGAAAAAAGCGGATCGTGCTCTTTGGTGCTCTTTGAGGGAGGCTTACGTCCGGCAGTGGACTGCAATAGGCTGAATAGATAGATAGAAATGCTATTCACAGATTAAAATCGTACATAGTACGGACTTAATGCCATTTGCATTGTCTCCCAGTCGATTGAAGAGAAAGTTAAAATATATGAGCAGCTGATAACTTGGTTTTAATTCAAATTCAAATCGTTTACTTCAGTCTGAAAGTCCATTTAGGTCTTAATCTTTTAAACACCCTTTTATATTTGTTATATTTATTACAAAATATGACTCCCACAACAGTTAAGTACTTACCTAAAACCCTAAACATTAAGGTCACAAAAAAGCAGAAGGTATTCCGTACAAAAGCATACAATAGCGAAACAACGTTGGTAAATTAAAAAGGGACGGAACGTATTATTTTTGTATACACAGCATCCGCCGGGTTAATGAGCCGTCCTTTATCTTCCCTAGGGGTTAGACAGAGAGGGAAGACGTCATAATATTGCCGCCACAAATACGGTAAATTTTGTGGATAATAACGTAATAACTTATACAGATAATTTAAATATAATCTGCTTTTGTCATTTCGTTTTACAACGAAACGTACGTAACACATATTATTATCATGTTCTACATTGATATATATTAGTACTCATTTCTATGAGAGTCATTGTCGAGTAGTTTGCGCTCTAGATTACAAGACTTAACTGTGGCGGATTCGAATCCCGCAAGGGGCAAGAGTTTAAGTGAAACACTAACATTTGTACCTAAATCTACAATATGCTTAGGTGTGTCAATCTGTTTTCTAGTCGCCATAGTACAAGTTTTGCTTAGTTTGAGCTATAAATAATTGGTTTAATAGTTTATAAATAATAATTATTTATATCGCTAGGTATCGCGAATTGATTTTTCATCTACTCTCTTAATGTAGGTAAGAGTAGGGTCATATTTTAAATATTTATTTGCCACCGAGCTTTAGTTTCTAAAACTACCTAACAGAAACGAATAAAACTTCTAATTAAACTTATTAATACTGCTTCATTTATTACTATTTACATCGATGCTAAGTCATGTTAAATTTAAGGTATTTTATTTTATTTCTTCCGCTTTTCTATATTCTTATTCATATGTATTTAAATATATATTAGCAACAGATGGTCAATATGTTACATTACAGCCTCCATGAGGCATTTGTGAACTAATATATTTAAATCAAATTAAGGTACCTACATATTATTAACATTACAATTTATCACTCAATTTACAATAACAAATTCTAATTTAATTATTCAAACACATGCTAAATACATTGATAGATGGATATTACGTCAATAAATTACAATAAATGTCAAAACAACATGGTGGTCAATTTGGGAAATTTTTTTTCTTATATTTTCTGTATTCTTAACAAATCTTCTTTGCGTTACCTAAGCGGGTATTCTCAGTTATTATTGTCCCAATAATACCAAGCAATCTTCCTTCGTAAGAGATGTCCTACATAACAAATTATTATAATGATTTTTATTATTCTGTTGTGTTTATGTTGACTACCACTGTAGCCGAGGGGCCAGCACGCCGGACTATATGGCGTCGCCATCTCTGAGGTTCTGAATTCGATCCCCGGTCGGGTCAATGTAGAAATCGAACTTTTTATATTGTCTCGGGTCTGAGTGTTGTGATACCGTCGTTGTTTCTGATTTCTATAACACAAGTGCTTTAGCTACTTACCTTAGGATCAGAGCAATGTATGTGATGTTGTCCAATATTTATTTATTTATATTAATTATATTATATTAATGTAGGTATCATCATTCATCAATAATAAGTAAATAAAGCAGTCTATTCATTCCAAATCGTCGTCATCCGACTCTCATTGTCCCCTCTTCCCACCCAATAAAGACGAACTCTCAAATAATTCGCCAATTAACAAAACTTCGGAACTTTTCGGTTTCCCGAGACCGCCCGACTCTTTGACGGAGCATCGTGCGGTTGATTAAAAAACAAAAAAGAATCGCCAGCGACGGAATTCGTTTAAAATTTTTCGAATTTTAATATTCGTTTGCTGATAACTTGGAAGTCTGAGGAAGCTATTGGGATTCCCTTTAATTTTTCCGGCCGTGAATTGTTGACTCAGTAAGTGAGTTTTAACGAATAATACTTACTTACATGCTTACACTGCTTTTTTTACTTCTACTGCACATCGCAGAATTATCATTTTCCTAAAACATATACGAGTAGGTACTTTTTGGTTAACAAATTAAAACTAGTTAAATAGTTCAATAAAAACAAGTGACAAAACAGACGTTGTGGACTATGGTGACTAGATAAGATAGTTTGATGTGCTATTGACCGTAAGACTAGAAAAAACTATCTACAGAAAATATTCGAGATGAAGTCTTCAGAAAATCGCTGACATTACCAGAATTGTCAATTTCCTAACTAATGAAGCGTGAAGACCTCACCAAAATCAAGCATTGAATAGATTCCTATTAGAGATTATTTGGTGGCCTAAATAATATTGCACGCCAGTGTACTTACAAAGACACTTCTCGTCTTCCGTCCGAAGTTATCAAATCAACTTTGCCAAGTTACACTCGGGTTTAAAGTTAAGTACGACCATCAAACGAAGTATTGATTTGAAAACTCGAGTCTCTAAAAGACTTGAGTAAACTCTTGTTTTATGCTAATTGTGTTGAGCGAGGCGGTGAAGGACCATTATTAGACAACTTAATGTTAACTTAGGTTGAATTTGAAGGTTTGAAATATACAGGACGTCGTTAGAAGTTTATAGATACTCGTTATTGCACAGCACGCAAAAGAAACAGTACAAAAAATACATTTAGAATGGTACAATTTAGGTGTTCTTATCGTTAATCGTTTAAAAAAGTTCAGAGGGGAAGGAGTCTAAGAAAGTAATAATAATCATTATTGTATATAATAATACGTATGAAAATTAACAAAATAAATAATATAAACAAACTTATATAATTTTAAATAATAAGCAAACACACATAGTATAATTTAAATAAGATAAATAGTTAAAATGAAATATAGCGATGAGGCGATCATGTATACACCTAAATCCTTTAAATGTTGCATGCATTCGGTAATTTGGTGTCAAATTAAATGTAACCATATCTTGATAACTCGTAAATTCAAAATATTGTAAGCAGACTTGCACGTTACATCGTATTTTATAAGTAAGTTTCCTTTCAGAGGGTTATTTAACTGTTCAAATAAGACACTTTTTTTACTATAAGACCAACGCCAGTAAAATTATTACGGGTTGTTTGGTAAGGTGGACAGACGACCTGGTAAAGGTTGCAGGAAGCCGCTGGATGCAGGCCGCTTCTAGCCGGCCGAT
The DNA here is from genome assembly GCA_950371115.1 of Anania fuscalis. Lineage (NCBI taxonomy): Eukaryota > Metazoa > Arthropoda > Insecta > Lepidoptera > Crambidae > Anania > Anania fuscalis. The sequence goes on along the minus strand of OX493348.1, from coordinate 11,979,138 downwards.
CTAGAAGTCACTGGACGCCTATGTTCAGGGCCATAACCATGAACTCTTAAAACAATCTCAAAGTTGTCAAATCTGTCAATTTTGGTACGTCATTTCATACATAATTTGACAGAAATGATAATGTTTGACAGATTTGTGATTGTTTTAACAGTTCATGGTTAGGGCCCTGCAGTGGGAGTTCAGTGGCTGAAATGACGATGATGATGAACTTTCTTATGTTGTTGTTGGTCTCATAATAAAAGTTGTTGTTACTTGAGCAGTAGAATTAAATAGTGTGTAGTTGTGTATAGTGCGTGTACCTATTTATATATTTATCTTTATGTATGTTTATATTATCTAAGTAATTTATTTATATATAGTTAAAATATTTGTGCATAATATATAATATATTTTATAATTTGTATATATAGATTTATATATATTTAAAGTTCTTTTTTGTTTCTCAATTCAAACTCTTTAATTTACCACACCGCCATTCAATGTTTCTGCCTCGCCCAATGGTTGACTGGTAGAGAATGCCTTAAGGCATTAAGTCCGCCAATTGTACATTTATTTCGTGCAATAAAGAATAAATAATAATAATAATAATAAATAGAAAAGGAACAAATCAAATCAAATTGTTTATTTGCTTCAAATAGGTTTAATACGTTAAAATTATAACAATATTGCCTTGATTAAAGGAATCTGATAATAATTTAATAACTAAACTTGTCGTATCAGAATTATAGACCTAGTTCGGAATTGCGCTAAAAGCACTAGTAGCACAAATCTATATAAATTCAGAGGTAGGTAAAAAAACCATATTTTGTGTAATATTTGGGTCTATTTTATTTTTGGTCGGATGTGCGCTGACAGTAAGTACCTTTAGCGCAATTCGGAATACGGCCATAGTCACCGTCCTCTGATTTAGAACGAGACAAAGAGCTAATACAATAATAGTAATATCAGCTTTTATAGACAAAATCTTTCAATTTTTCAAATGAACATAAATACTTACTTCATAATAACCCCTTTTAAGCTTCAACGAAATAATCCAACAACGTGTAACATCGGATACCATAATAGATACTATACGCCGCACCGAGCGATAAAAAATCGAAAATTGGAAATCAGAGCCCGTAGTTAGCATCCTACACTTTAAAAGTATTAAAAACTAATGAACGTAGTACAAAACAAGTGATTAAGTAACGCAATTATAAGCCGAGTGGGCTATTATTAGATCGATCGATAGCGAGGGTAACGATTGCTAGCGAGCGGTTGCAAAGTTGAGTACCTACTACACGCACGCAAGGAAACATATTTTCTAGACTTTTAATTTTTTATATCATTAAGGTTGTGCATAAATTAATTGTTACAACACTTTTGCATATTCATATTCATATTCATTTAATCACTTCATAATGTACATTATAGATGGTCAATACATTACAACCTTTATAAGGCATTCGTGAATTCAAATTAAAGTTATAATTAGATTTACATGTCATCATTATGTTACATTATAGCCAAGAATTATAGAAATTCAGTTAGCGATTTTTGAAGAATTTTAAGTACACAAGTTAGCAATAAATAAATGATGATAATTCTGAATCGGCATTCGGAACACATCGACTTTTACCACACATGGCAGAAATAATATATTTTCTAAAACACAGAAATGATTTTTTATTTTAAAGACTAATTACAACAATGATCTACCCCCGAACAAAACAGACCTTGTAATATGGTGACTAGGTAACGGATAGTTTGATGAGTTATTCAATGTAATACATTTAAGATTACTAAAGATTTTCTAGAAAATAAACTAGCTATAAAAAATATTAAAGATAAAGTCTTCAGAAAATCGCTGACATTACCAGAATTGTCGATTTCCTAACTTTTCCTAACGATTTATAGAATAGATTCATAGTAGAAATAATTTGGTGGCCTAAATAAATTGCACGCCAGCGTACTTACATACAAACACCTACGCCTCAGATTTTAAGACCTCGTTTACTAAACTCAATATTTAAGGGGGTACTTCCCTTAAATATTGAGTTTAGTAAACGAGGTCTTAAAATCTATATAAGGCGCCGCCATCTCTGAGGTTCCGGGTTCGATCCCCGGTCGGGTCAATGTAGAAAACGAACTTTTCTATATTGTCTCGGGTCTGGGTGTTGTGGTACCGTTGTTGTTTCTGATTTCTATAACACAAGTGCTTTAACAACTTACCTTAGGATCAAAGCAATGTATGTGATGGTGTCCAATATTATTATTATATAAAAAAAACTGCTTTATTACTCCATTTTAAATTGGACCTGTAGAGTGTTATTAGTCTATGCCTGTAGTTAGGTTTTATTTTAATAAAAGAACCTACAATAGGTATTGGAAACTTACAAGACAGATAGCTTAAGATTCGTCCTGATAAAATGTATACGTGTTGATCTAATGCAAATGCACCAAAATAACATGGAACATAACCGAAATATTTTTAATGAATGTTCAACCAAAACAAACTACGACATTTTTATACTTACAAAGCAAAGCCATTCAATTCATACTCAAATAAATACGCACCTTATCAACCGATGTGACCGTGCGCTAATATATGAATAAGATATACAACACAGTGATAAGGAACCGTGAAAAACGACCCGTACTGAATACAGCGGACCTTCGAATTATGGGTCCGAGCGGCGAGTACGGTATATTAGATGAAATATTATGATGTTACAGAATGATACGAAACCCGCAGTCGCTTCTATACGTACTTATGCATCTAGCAATGATGTATGTTATTCTTTTAAGATGCTCAGGGCCTAATTGAAGATAAATAACACTTGAAAAAAAATCATCGACCTCAGGTGGGACTCGAACCCACGTCCCATCGCATGCCGGGCGAGTGTCTTACCAACTAAGCTACCGAGGACGTCACGTGACAAGATGAAATTCCTCAAGTGTTTTTTTCTCGCTGTCAAAGCCAGCGTATTCTGATTAATGTTGTAGCTATATGTATAGCTGAGTAGTATACTACCGTCAACACCCTATAGAAATATTTTTACAAATATTTGACTATTGGTTAAGATCAGAAATGCTTAAACATTGTAAATTTTTGTTTTTAGCAATTCCATGCAAGGTTTAATTGAAGATAAATAACACTTGAAAAAATCATCGACCTCAGGTGGGACTCGAACCCTCGTCCCATCGCATGTCGGGCGAGTGCTTTACCGACTAAGCTACCGAGGACGTCACGTGACAAGATGAAATTCCTCAAGTGTTTTTTCCTCGCTGTCAAAGCCAGCGTATTCTGATCAATGTTGTAGCTTTATGTATAGCTGAGTAGTATACTACTCACTCGCACTCGCCCGGCATGCGATGGGACGTGGGTTCGAGTCCCACCTGAGGTCGATCATTTTTTTTCAAGTGTTATTTATCTTCAATTAAACCTTGCATGGAATTGCTAAAAACAAACATTTTCAATGCTAAGGGCCTGTTTCACAAAATACGGATAAAGTTTTGTAAAAGATAAAAATATGTAAAGGATAAAAGTGCTTGAAATTCGTCAAAAACCGAGTTTATCCTTCAGATAAGTATAATATAGCTTATTCAGAACTTATCCGTACATCCGACATCCGTACAGACCCGTAAAGAATTACTGCTTAAATCGGAATGTCATATTTTTAAGACGTTTTGATTTTATTTTCAAACGACTTTGAAAGGAGGAATGTTATCAATTCGGTTGTGCTATCCTTGTTTGTATGTTTTGAACGTACGTAATACCTTCTTTTAATGGAGAATCGTTTTAATAATATTGTTAGGAGGTTTTATCGCTAAAAGCGAAACGTGAAGTAGAGGCTTAGAGCATTCAACCAAGTAGAGGATATCAAGTATAGGAAAATTCAGAAATGCTGATAATATTTTATTATGGCTTTCTTAAGGTTACGCTTAGTTATTATTAGTCTGTGAATGTCACAATTCTGTGAATTCTGTTTCACATAATTAAATAAAGACATGGTTATTTCATGTAAACGTTATTAAAAAAAATACATGAAATTTTAAGAAAATTCCATAAACTGTTTCTAATAATTCTACATGACTCAAAACGACAGCACCAAACACTTGTTTACTGAACGATTACCATTAAAACACTTATAATTCCCGTTCGGAATAGCCCCTCGTAAACACTGGTCTTTATGGCCCAGTGTAAACATGTCCATAAATTTAATTGGGTCAGATGCAACGCATTACAGGCTGAAACGATCGGTCGATCATAGGGTTAACATTACTGAGTAATTAACTAAGTTAATTAATGTATTGATTGCTGGTTGTATTTACAATGCCTTAAGCTCAGGCTTGCGAAGTTCACAAGCAGCCATGATTTAAAACTATTAAATATATGGTAATAAAAAAATTGGACACTATCACAAATATTACTAAAAAAAATTGCTATGCAATGGGCATAATAATATATAATAAGTTGCCAGCCCATGTAAAACGTTTACCAATTAATTCGTTAATTCTTTGTCATTTTTACACTGTAAGCAAATATTTGAATTTAAAAATTGAGCAGTTTATTAATTAACTTTTTTACAATGTTTGCATGCTGGAATGTATACAGCGAAACATGGATCCTACTCTGTACCTGCCATCTTATGTAACCTGTTTCTAGCAAATAAATTATCTTTATCTTTATCTTTGCTCTGATCCTAAGATAAGTAGCTAAAACGCTTGTAATGATTATTGTTATATAAATCAGAGAAAACGGGACCTCAACATGATCCAAGAAAATATATAAAAGTTCATTTTCTACATTGAAATATATGATTCTTTTATTGTAATTTAACACCTTGTTTGACGCAAATGAATGCTCGATTGAATTACTGGGAATCGACTGTAAAATAAATTGTATTACATTATAATTAAAATGGTATTTTATAAATTCATAAATTGGATTAATATTTTCAATGCTCTTAATAAACTCGTTTGAATAAAATAAAAAACGGTCCGAACCTCGAATGGAAAATGATTGGAGTGAACGTAGTTCCCAATCCAATCAGCCCATAAGCCTATTGATAAACGTTTCTTTTTAGCATGTAATTATTTTTGATGTTCAAAAATATCGCCATTTTGATTACAATGTATTTTTGTATAAGCTTTTGAATATCAGATTATTATGTTGGCTTCATCAACTCTATATATAAAAGGGCAGTTACACTTAATTTTTAAAATCAAAGTCGTCTGGACGTCTAAGACTAAAAATAATGTTACTAGGGTCATCACGGATCGTCTCGCGCGTAGGTTTTCGAAGCGGACGGGTTTCCGAAAAGACTTTAGTACCATTTTTTCCGATTTCGATAAAATAGCAAAACCAGCGTCCTATTCTTTTGTACGCCCTGTATAAATCTCACCGCATTGTGTGCAGTTTACAGGGTTATTTGAAAAAATCAATAACCTCGCACGACTAGATAGCTATCACCGTAAACAACAACATTTGTTGTACGACATTTGATAATTTTACACATTTTACTTTCATACAAAAATAAATATCAATTTAATTTAACGTCTAAATGTTCTAATTTCAATGCGCATCGCAACACGCGTGTCGCGCGCGCTACCTTTTCGTAGTAGGCGGAACATAGACTAACAAATGGCACGACAGTACAATAAAAGCTTGGAAAAACATTTTTAATTAATGTATTGAGCTATGATAAAACTCGTAGAACAAATGTTGTTGTTTATGATGTTAGCTATCTAGTCGTGCGAGGTTGTTGATTCTTTTCAAAAAACCCTGTATATCAAACAACAAAGCCAACCCGAAGTATGTACTATATTACATTCATCTACGCATATTCGGTTTTGCCGCCCAGTATTTGTTTATTAATGCCGGTCGGAATATACAGGGTGTCCAAGAGAATAGGACACTCCTTAAAACCACGTGATCAGCTGGTCATATACAACAACTTTTTCTATGGGAGCAACATCGAAATCGAGATTTTTTTTTCAGCTTCTCAATATAAACCTACTCGCATACCTCGATGATAATGTATGGAGAAGCTGAAAAAAAAATCTCGATTTCGATGTTGCTCCCATAGAAAAAGTTGTTGTATATGACCAGCTGATCACGTGGTTTTAAGGAGTGTCCTATTCTCTTGTACACCCTGTATGTGTAGTAGCCCTAAAAGTATTCGTATTTATCCAAGTTCCAACTAGGTTATGACTCAAACTAACAATATCCAGCTTAGATATAAATTATTCGTTCCTCTATTAAAGTATCGAGCACGTCATTTTTCATTCCGATCCCCAGACGGACTCCCATGAATATGTAATTCTATTCTATTCTTGTAATCCAATCGATATACAATCTATTTCTAAAGTAGCCTATTGTATCAAAGTCTGCAATTCTTTGGCTTCTCGATGATTGCTATGACTGTGATATTAATAAGGTTACCTACACATTATGAAAACTACTTACTTAAACTTTTTTAAACTGTCAATCAGGACAGAACCCGGCACCGATATTGAGCACTGGGGCAAAGAGTGGGGATCGCTTTGCATATCTTTCAAGACGATCATCGTATCCGAGACGCGTGTGCGCGGAGCTCATAACCAATCCCGGCGGTGGCGGTTCTCTACTGGCCAATCACGTAATCGTAATGGTCTTCTGCGCATCTTTTACCTAGCGCTCAACATCAGTGCTCTGTTTTTAGGGTTCCGTACTTAAAGGGTAAAACGGGACCCTATTACTAAGGTTCGCTGTCCGTCTGTCTGTCTGTCTGTCCGTCTGTCACCAGGCTGTATCTCATGAACCGTAAAAGCTAGGGACTTGAAATTTTCACAGATGATGTATTTCTGTTGCCGCTGTAACAAAAAACACTAAAAAACAGGATACAATAAATATTTAATGGGGCTCCCATAAAACAAACGTGATTTTTTGCCGTTTTTATAGAAAATGGTACGGAAACCTTCGTGCGCGAGTCCGACTCGCACTTGGCCGGTTTTTTACTTATGAAAGACAAATTGCACCTATTTGTTTAATATTTCCGTCTGAACTACGAAGTTCTTTACCCACAACGGTGACTGACGAATCGCTTTTGTTCATATGTCGCCTCTTACGACACGCCTTCTATTGGCGGTAGAAAGTGTATTCTTTACGGCCGTCCCCACACGAGATATATTACCTATTAACAAACATTTCAAATTGGTTGACTAATCTGTAGACAAGTGTTTAACACTAGTCTATCTTTTTGTAGTAAGGCCATTAGTGTCTCTTTTAAGCTCTCTTATTAGCTTGTATTTCAATGAAATTGTACTCATTAGCACTTTATATGCCTGTCCTCTGCTTTTCATAAATCCAGCCATTGAATTTAAGTCTTAATTCCATTGATAAATGGACACAGCAATACTTTTAAAGCAATTTATGTTCTGAATGATTAATACCCACTGTCAATCGAGCGACGCTCCATATCATTGGAAGATAGGTTAGTCATTTCTCAAACAAATTAACAAAAGCGAATTGGCGTGAATTTACCATCACATATAAATCAGCTGTTTAGGTAAAAACTTTTTTTTCATTTTCATACAAAACAAAATTTTTTGAATTTGATTTATATGAATTTATTTTGTTTAAAAAAGATGACGTACAAATATTAAAAGTCTTACTTTACCATAGTAATTATATGCATAAATGCATATGGAACTAGCCTATAGATATGTGTTAAGTAAGTGGTATTTTAAGGCGGAACTATAGTGCCATTATAAAACAGACTGTTTGGCTGTTTTACCTGAATGTAATTTAGAACCATTATACAGGGTGTAGACTTCACTCTGAGCAGTACTTACAGTGGTGGTTCTATATCCAAAACTGATCAAGAATATCGAAAAAAAACGACTTCAAAAAAAATTTTTTTTTAATTAAAACAATTTACCTATGATACGAAACGATATCTCATACTGATCAAGAAACATGAAAAAAAAATACTTCAAAAAAATGTTTACTTTTAAATTAACACGATATGATAATGCCCGTTACTGATTTGCAAATAGTCACCACTACGCGCAGCGAACGAGTGAGGTTCCTGAGATATCTGCGTGGTTGCTACTCATGCAGTTCAAACGTATCGTAGTATCTTACGCCACTTACAGTAAGGGTTTTACAAAAAATATTCGGTTTAAAATAGTTTGTTACGGGATTGCTACCATGTACCTTATTTTTGAGTTCCCGATATTTCGGCACTGTTCCAAGCGCCATGATCACGGAGCTACTTCGTATTATGTTAGTGACCGTGAAAGTTTAAAACAATAAACTATTAGCTTTTTTTTATTACTTGGTTCTTAATGCGTGTTCTGTAAGTGATCATACTTTGTTAAGTAAATACTGCTCGGATTGAAATCTCATCATCAACATCTCAGCCTATTGCAGTCCACTGCTAGTCGTAAGCCTCCCCCAAGGAGCGCCAAAGAGCGCGATCTCCCGCTTTTTTCATCCATCCACTACCAGCCATCTTCGAGTGAAGACCACGCCTAGGCAAACGTAGTGTAAGACGCCCCCCAGCTCGATGGACCGACGACCTTAGGAAGGATTGGAATCTACACCCTGTATATATTTTCAAGAAGATATAATATAGATTACATAAACCATCATACATACTCTCAACGCCGACTCTACACCAAGTATCACCAAATATGGCGCTGCATATTGAAATTGATCTTCGGAGCAAACTGGAAGTTATCCCCAGTTCGGCAGACTTGACCAACAGTCTGCAATCCAATTACCGCGAAACCGTATCAGTGACGCGCCCGATCACAACCTAGATGCATGGAACGATGAAACGGCTACTACGAACAGATGATACAACCTTGCTTGCTCCCTTGATATTAAAAATTCGGATTCTAGAATGGATTTCAAGAAAAGAGTACGCCTATTCTTAAAATAGATAAATTGCACTATATATTTGTATGTAAGTATATATATTTATAGCATATTTGTATATATTAGTATTGTTTATGACAACACTAGATTAGATTATTCTATATTGGCAACATCGATTTAAGCAGCCATTACATTACATTACTTACGATGTCATTATGATCTAATTGTGACTGTGCTATATAAAAATGAAGTGCTGAATAAAAGCAGTAATTATATTTAATTTAACTGCGCTTTTTATTTCTATGTCTATAACTAACAAGTATGTATTTATAAATATTTTGTTGTGTATCTATATTATTTATTAAAGTATATGTATAACATATTATATATAGGTATTTAGCTAGAATAAGTTTGTGGAATTATTGTTGCCTTAATTAACTTTTTTTTTCTATAATTTTCTCTTACCGCACCATTTGCAAGCTTTCTGCATGACCCAATGGTTGACTGGCAGAGAATGCTTTTAGCATTAAGTCCATCATTTGTACACTTATTGTAAGTTTGTGCAATAAAGTTTTAAATAAATAAATAAAATAAATAAATACAATTGTTCGATATCGTAGACATCGTTAGACATAGAATAACCTTAAAAACCAGCCGATTGTGAGTCGGACTCGCACACGAAGGGTTCCGTACCAATATCTATAAAAACGGCTAAAAAATCACGTTTGTTGTATGGTAGCCCCCTTTAATATGTATAGTATTCTATTTTTTAGTATTTGTTGTTATAGCGTCAATAGAAATACATCATCTGTGAAAATTTAACTGTCTAACTATCACGGTTCATGAGATACAGTCTGGTGACAGACGGACAGACAGACAGGCAGACAGACAGACAGACGGACCTTAGTAATAGGGTCCCGTTTTACCCTTTGGGTACGGAACCCTAAAACAAAGTGTGTTACTCCATTTATAATCTACGAAAGGCTAAATTCTTGATTTGTTGGACTTGTCTCCGCCCCGAAAAGGAAATGTTTGGACATGTGTACATGGTAAACAGATGATAGGTCAAAAGGTCATCTTTAAGGGTTTCAAATTGCCGTACCGAGTTGGTGTTGTTTGTTACTAATAATAATTCACCATAACCATGTAATGAAATGAACGTTGTTTATTTAAATAATAATTTATTTAAAAAAAAACGTGGTAATCCACAATCCATTGTTGAAATGCCTGTATATGAATTCAAATTGCATGTTAAAAGGACTCTAATGAAAAAGGGCTATTACACCGTTAGTGATTATATAAATGATAAAAATGTGTGGATTTAAAACTGCTTAGCTCACAACAAATCTTGTAAAATATTTATTTATTTTTAAAAGAGGCTGACAATAGTGACCGAGTTTCTTGCGCTGCTTCTTCTCGGCACTAGCCCACAATAGTCCCGTAGGAAAAAAAAATTGAGACATGTAAAAGTGCCTTTTATGGCCAATTCACAGAAATAAATGATTTTGACTGAAATTATTTATTCGGTATAAAGGCTCTCCTCCGGGCACTTATACATGTCCCAAAATATAAGTCTTAGCCCTACCACTGCTTCGGGACTACATATCGGCTGGTGATGAGAAGAAGCGCAACAAACTCAGTCAGTGTAAAAATAAATATGAAAATTGTATTAAAAATAATGATATAGCAAATCTAGCTTACTCGGTGAACTTCGTACCGTCTCAGTTGGGGTGGACCACCCTTATCACTTAGGGGTATGAAAAATAGATTGCTTCCTACTCTCAGACCTACTGAATAAACACATGATATTTCATAAGAATCGGAGGAGGTGCAGGAGTTTTGTTGCAAACACTGTGACACGAGAATTTTATAGATTAGATAATTAATAAAACATCGGGAAAATAACGAAAATAAAATGGTGATACGAAGTCTGCCGGGTCAGCTAGACAAATAATTGGATACTAATAATTACTTGATTCTAAACATAATATGTACATTGAAGAATGAAAAAAATACTTACACGAATATTGAAATATGTTTTTCAGCAAATAATTTATTTCTTTTTATTTTAAAACATGATTATGAATGCTTCACGTAAAAACGAAATTTCACGAAATATATTACATAAAATACCAAATATTTTTAGCGATATCTGTCTAACCGTTACTACTGCTTGATTCAGTGACAAACATCGAAGTGACAATGATACCAACGTTTCATATTATAATTATTAATAAGATTTAGCATTTGCTTTAGATAGACATGGGTATACTTGAACAAATGTAATGTTACATTTTGTACTTATTTTCTTAGCTGTGTTTATTTTTTAATACAAAATAATGCGTTTAAAATAAAGCCATAATAACGTGTCAAATTCGAACTCCAACTTCCCGCTTAGAAAAAGTTAAAGAAAGAGTGTCAAAAAGTTATAATAATCCCGAAGGTAAATACCAAAAAATGATTATTATTTAAATCCAAAATGAATATTCACTAGACGTCATAACTTTGCAATATTTAATTAAAGGAGAATGAGAAAAAATGTACCTACACTCAAGAATTCGATCTTGTGGAATTATTGAATTCGCGTTGGGGTAGATCGAAATTATTATTCTGTCAGGGGCATGTCGCCGTCTCCAAACGGAGCGCTCAATTAATAATTGGATCGCTAGGCGAGAGCCTTTTTCTTAATGGCACCGCGTTATGGAGCCGCTTTCTATAATAAATTGAGTTTCGCACCCGTCATACTTAAGGAATTCGTTTAGCTTGGTGTCGATCCTGGCGTCCCCGGCATTGTCTCGGGGGCGATACGCATGCCGATGGAAATGAATTCCACCCGGTCGTATGTAAAGTTGACGGAACAATGTGTGATATTAACTTCGATTTGAATAATGGCCGCGCGCCTTTTTATTTGGGAAGGAAATTGGGCAGAAAAAATTGAAGTTAGACTTTTTTTTTGTGGAATTTAGGAAAAGTTATCTTATAGATACAATAAGGATATTTACCTACATTCTTTGCGCAAACAAATATGAATTATTCAAGATAGTAGTTTTTTTTTATTAGATGCTTATACACGGTGTTACTTTGCATCCTTGCCATATTAACAGAGGTAACTATATCACTGACAATGATAACAAATCAGTAAAAAAAGAAAGACCTAATTCTATTTTTTTTTTAATCTTGAGTATTTTATTTTATCGACAATATATTAAACACAACACTAATTATCGAAACGGATACACATCACTGTTCTTATTCATCGGCACAAAAGACTTTGTAGTATTACTTGATTAGTGATCGCGTACCGTTCGAGACAAAATCGGCTTATTCCTATGTGTACTGCAAAACCAAATTTATTAAAAACTTAGTGTACTTTTATTTATGGGAGTCTCTAGTTTATCTAAACAAAAGGTTTTGTTCCCTACTTTTATCTCTGTGAATATGGCAAGGATGCAAAGTAACACCGTGTATATCACACATCATAGATCTTTTACCAGTCTCCTTTTCCTATAGTCTCAACTCCAGGAATATATATCTTCCTCAAGATATTTAAAGGTACTCGAAAAGTATAACTATTTTTCAACCGACTTAAAAATGATGGCGTTCTCACTCCGTCTGAATGTTGTTTTTAAAAACGCAATTTTAACTATCTCAAAATTGCTTTGAAACAAAGTATGTTTTTAAATAATGCAGCAATTGTTACCAGGAATACTTTTATGCAATCAGCAAAATGTAACGAAAAACAACAACGCCGGTACGAAAATGGAATAAAATATTTATATTCCGTTCTCGTTTTTCTGTTGTATAATGTTCAGTAATGCATTTGTTATGTACCGAGAATCGCGTTCAATTGGTTTCCTTTAAATATTGGAAGGTAATTAATTGGCCGATGTTTTTTTGATAATAAAATGATACTTTAATAATAGATTTCAGGTCTCTTTGAGTATAATGCTACTTTATATGATTCAAAAAGAGTAGGTTCATAATTATCTATATATTATATATCTCCGGTCGTGCTTATATGATTTCCAGAAAACGCAAACATTGTCCCGATCTTAAAGTAATAAATAATACAATCAAACTCACTTTCTGGGGTGTCTTCCACCACACCCAGACTCGATCTAATTGAGCTGTCTTATTAGTGTTTTAGAGTTGATAGCAGTTTACAGTAAAAATAAATCGAGTTCCAATTTCATCTACAAGTCATTGGATTGGATATATAAAAAAATGCGAAACCATAATATTAAAACATTGGGCATTACCTACTGCCACAATTTAAAACTTGATACTAATGTTACGAAATGGTAAATTATTTACATGCCAAGTGTCTTTAAATGTCTTATTTTTGGAACCTACCAGCTTTCCCCGACAGACTAAGCATGTGCTAAAAGAAGACTTTGGAACAACCAATTATAATTCAGATTATAAACAAGCAATTTCTCTAGCGGGGAGACCAACTATTCTCAAAAGAACGTCTTTCCACACAAAATTCTCGAAGCCACGCAAAATGGCCACCTAGAAATATTGAATAAAAAGAAATAAAACGAACCGCAATTACTTCTCGATTTCCAATCATCCCTAAACATACCGACCTTTTGAGACGCATCCAACAATGCAGCGCCTTTATTCAACCCCACATACCAAGTGGCGAAGACGCCATTCAACGAGCAAATTATTTTCAACAAGAGACAATCTCACAATAGAGCGCTGCTATGGAAATAGCTGCCTTTGACACAACAATAAAGGAGTAAGACTGAGATCTTCAGTTCACTCGTTGTTTAGTTCTTAAATCTAATCATAGATGGCGGCGGTTGTCTTTTGCATCGCGCAATACTTTCGTTTTTTTGGTCGTTGAAACATTCTGAATTTTTCTTATTCCATACACCTACTAACCCCGGAACTACTTCAAAAGCGCTAAAGTATTTATCACACACACTTAGTCTTAGAAACTCAATTAACAAACTCAATATATTTTTAAATCATTATTATTTGTTTTTTATTAATGTACATTTTCCCTCCCAGTTTAATATCTATAGACAAGTACGTAGGTACATTATGACCCTATAGATTTTTTGGAGTCTATGTATGAATACCTCAACAATACCATTTATTTAGCAGGAAAGGTTCCTCGTAAAAAAAACGGCATATCGTCAAATTAACTACTGTACTGTAATATTTACAGAGATATAAATACAATAAATTAAGGCTAAAAGTAGAAATTTCTTAAATCTAGAATCAACATAAACCCTAAAACATAATAGTATCGGTTTTAACTCCAGAGAAAGTGTCAGATACGGAATAACTTTTAAACTAAGTTTAAGTTGTCCATTAAAGATTTCTACGCACCATACTACGGAAAATCTGCTACAAATAGCTACGAATTCCGTAGCATACTACGATTTTTACGTAGCATACTAAGAATTTTCATATTGTATTGACTTATGAAAGACAAATTGCACCTTGTTTAATATTTCCGACTGAACGACGAAGTTCTTTACCCGCAGCGGTGGCTGACAAATCGCTTCTGTTATAGGTGAAATAGTTGAAATCTTTCTGTGATAGATTGGGCGATCGGTATCATGTACGATAAGTTGGAAGAATTGAACATTCTAGTTTGAGCTGGGAGCAGTTTAAAATATTGCTGTCACTTAAATCAAATGAACTGCCCCCTAACCATGAACTCTTAAAACAATCTCAAAGTTGTCAAATCTGTCAATTTTGGTACGTCATTTCATACAAAATTTGACAGAAATGATAATGTTTGACAGATTTGTGATTGTTTTTAACAGTTCATGGTTAGGGCCCAGTACTTGTGAATTCTTCTAGTGACAGTTTCAATGGTTTTATTTAAGCGTTTTGTATGTCTACGATATTTTCCGTTATATTTTTGGGTCCGAAACTGGATTGCGAAAGACACTCCATCGATGAACGGAATATCGAATGAACATGAAAACGACTTCGCCGCTGTTCGACTGCATGCTGAATGACTGCATGTCGACGAACGGAATATCGAATGAACTTCAAAACGACAGACTGCAGTTCGACGGGGCTTGTTCGATTTATTTTGAATTCATATTATCTTCGTGAATATTTATTATAAGGTTGAGGGTAAAAAAAAAATACCATTTAGACTTACGTTTAACATCGCAAGTTGCAATAACTATTGAAGTTATTTAAACCTTTACCTAGGGTCTGGGTTTTGTGGTACCGTTGTTGCTTGTGTTTTCTGTAACACAAGCTTTAAGTACTTACCTTATGATCAGAACAATGTAAATATAAATAAATAAATATTGGACAACATCACAGACATTGCTCTGATCCTAAGGTACGTAGTTAAAGCACTTGTGTTATACAAATCAGAAACAACGACGGTACCACAACACCCAGAACCGAGACAATATAGAAAAGTTTGTTTTCTACATTGACCCGACCGGGGATCGAACCCGGAACCTCAGAGATGGCGGCACCATTTAAAGTCCGGCATGCTCGCCTCTCGGCTACGAAGGTCATTAAAATATGTGATGTTTCTACTTATTGAAGTTTAACTAAACCTCTTCCAGCGTTACTGGAGCAGCAAACATTGAGTTATAGTCACGGCTGCCCCATTAACTAGATTGGGAGGGCTATCTCACAATTTTCCAGGAAATAGAACATTGTATTGAACAGCGGTGCTTCGGTTCCGATAAACAATAAACGATTAGCTGGAGGGTCGCGATGGAATTAGAAAACACATTTGCACTCACCCTCTGTTAGGGTTGACAAATTCGGACTGAAATAGGAAATAGTTACGAGTTAGTTACATTAACTTAAATCGCTTTTAAAAGTATATTTTTTAAGGGAAATGCTCACCTGAAACTCCATGCTATAGTTAAGATGATGACTTCTTTAAAAAATAATTAAAAATATAAATTTCCATTTTCCCTAAGCTTGTAAAAAAACCATTATTACTTTGCTCTGAAATAAAAAAGGTATTCAACTAAGTACACCTTAGCCGCTTTTTAAATTGTTCTCAATAAATAATAAATATGCTCGAGAGTCTAGACAATACACCAAATTGTCTTGGCCTCGAAATAAGGAATAAACATTATTATGTTACGAGAATCTAGACAATTCGGTAGACGTATTTTAATTTTCTAGTCGTGTGGTGCCGGCACGTTAAAAGAATAGCACCACCCCTTCTCTTGCTATGGGTGTCGTAAGAGGCGACTACAGGAGAACCGCCACAAGAAGACGGGCAGCAGCGTCTCCTCTCCACCATTGGCCAAACTGCGATCGCCAACCCGCCTGCCAAGCGTAGCGATCATGGCAAAATCCTCCTTCAGGAGAGGCCTGTGTCCAGCAGTGGACTGATATAGGCTGGTGATGATGATGATGATGATTTTCTAGAACTCCAATGCAAATTATTTTGAGAAACCAACTGACTCTATCAATATTTGCAAACATTACATAATGTATTATAAATTGGAGAAAATAAATCTTCGCCTGTACAAAGTTGTATTTAAATAAATCAATATGTTTCATATTTAACGGCATAAAGTTTGTAATTTTTTTCGTTCCGAAACGCCCTGTTTTGCATAACATCTTTGGCCTACTTTATAAACTTACAGAAACTCATAGCATGGACTAAAATCAATTTACTTTTTATTAGCGCTGCTCTTTCTCATCTCATCATTTCCCTACCCTATTCAACTTTTCAAATAATAGCTGCCAGTGTTCGCATTTTCTACAAAAAAAAAGTCTTTAACACCGCAGCTGGCAGTCGTATTTGCTCGGAAAAAAAATGTGTATGTAAATTTCTTTTGTGGCAACCCTACGCTGAGTGGCCGATCCAACATGGCGCCGATTCAAATCTCCATTTCACGTCAATCTGAGCATTTGTCACGTCGCCTGGCCGGGAACATGGCAGTTTTCCGGGAACTGATTCCCTGGTGTTTTTCTGTACCATGTACTTTTTGTGTATAGGCGTTTTTCTAGTGAGACGTGCTTTGAATATGACGTGGCGAGCTGTACTTGTAGCAACTCATGATATTAGTAATGGCTACATTTCCATTATTTTCAATCAGCGTCTTAATACTTAAGTTTTCGACTATCACGATAAATGCTGATTGTGACTTAATTCTTTTTGATATATTACTTCAAAAGTACGTTTTATTGTTAACAAGCTGACCCGGCGAACTTCGCACCGCCTAACAGTTATTTTTTTCGTTAGCTTGTTCAATGTTTTTATAATTAATTCTGCTATTCGGGGCGGAGACCCAACAAACCCAACAAATCATAAACCATAAAACTCGGCCCAGCCGTTCTTGAGTTATAAGTGTTGTAACAAACCCGACTTTGTTTTATATATTAAGTTTCTTAATATATCTTTTTTGTATTACTTATTCTCTCTTGTCTTTATGTTATTTTGTTAAACTTTTATTGTATACTAGCTGTTGCCCGCGACTTCGTTCCCGTTGTCTTTAGATTTGTATTTTTTTTTTAATTTTCCGCGCCTTTTTCTTATATTTTTATTTCATAAGAACCTTCTCCTGTCAATAACAAACACAACAAAAAAAGAATAAGCGAAATCGGTCCAGCCGTTCACGCGTGATGCCGTGACAACGGAAAACGGGTTTCATTTTTATATATATAGATTGGTCCCTGTAGTGACAGTTCAGTTTAGAGTATCAGTGTAAAGGTTTACTTAAATCCGCGTGTAAATAATCTCTGGTGGTGTACAGTTTGGTAACCCATTTAAAAAAAGTAGTTTACGAAAAAGAAAAATTTACAATTAAAGTATGTTTTGAGTAGGTATCTGGGCGGTAACCACGAACTCTTAAAACAATCTCAAATCTGTCAAACATTATCATTTCTGTCAAATTTTGTATGAAATGACGTACCAAAGTTGACAGATTTGACAACTTTGAGATTGTTTTAAGAGTTCATGGTTATAGCCCTGATGACAAGAGTATACCTCTTACTTTTCGCAAGGTTTATTTTTGTAATATTATATCTACTGGCTCAACATTAATTGCCAAATATCGCACACTAGTTCACACACACATAATAATCGATGTTTAATTAATATCATCCCCGCGAAATCGGCGCGTTTCGAAATCTCTGCAAACAATTATAGCGATAAACTTTGCGGTCATTAAATATTAATGTATTTCAATTCAATTAAAAGCATCTGATATTTAAAATATGTATTGGGACGGTATTGTGAGTTTTTTGAACGTTTGTTTCACACTACTGCAGTTGTTTTAATTAATACAGCAATATTAACTAATCCTAAGGCTCGGACTATAAGCAGCTGTTTTCGTTCGAAATTTGTTAGAATCCGTTCAAAAAACGACCTTATTGCTTGAGCGACAGATTGAATCCGGTTTTACCCGGACCGGTTTCCGGCTGCTTATAGTCCGAGCCTAAGATTTAATATTTTATGTGAGTTTTCTATCAATATCTATTTTTTTAAATAAATATACGCCACTTGTAATTAGGCCAATAAAGTACTTACTTCATAAAAAGACATAAGAATTCGTGAATACCGAATCTACCGTTTTAATGACCAGATTGGTTAAGTAGCTCGGAAATTCGCCACAATTCGGACTTAAAGATGATGACATACTTCAAGAGCATGACAATTAATGTGTTCAGCCCATATTTATTTGTTCTTCTTTTGTCGCAGGTGCGGTGGGCGGTGACGGTGATGACAGCGACGACAAAGAAAAGGAAGAGGAAGCAGAACGCGAGCGACAAGAAGCGATCCGCGAGGCCGAGGACCGGCGCAAGGAGAAGCACCGCAAGATGGAGGAGGAGAGGGAGAAGATGCGCCAGGAGATTAGGGATAAGGTAAGCCTTTATTAATCAACACTTGAAATAAACTGACACACAAATAAAAAATGGACAAACAAAAGACACACGATCGCAAAATGACCAATTAAACAAAAACAAAAAAAACAGATAAATTAATTGAATGGTATTAGGTACACTAATTAATAAACACCAATAAACCCCATATACTCTCCCAATGACTTCCAGATAGGCTGGTTGGAAGCAGTACAAAAAAAAACTGACACAAAAAAAGACGATTTCTTTTTTGTAAAAAACAAAATGACGACAGGTATAATTAAACTAATACAAAAAGAAAATTATTACTACTGGCAAAAAAAACATAACAGTTACAATTTGCTTCAAAACCACTTTATGGACAATTGATATCTGTGTATTAATGGTACAGCTTACAACTTGCTGCTTAAAAAATGTGTCAAACATTTTCTAAGAGTCGGTTAACAATTACCGAACACAGCAAAAAAACTAGGTGAAGAAACCACTCCACCCCACACGGTAATCGCAAAAGCGCATAACTCAAAATTACAATAAAATTGCGGCACGCGAGTAACGCGTCCACAATTAATCCGGTGAGCGAAGTAGGTCGAGCGGTGAGCGGTCTGAGCACTCTTCGCGAGCGGTTTGAGCGCTGGGTAATTTGCCAGCGGCTCAAGGGCGCTTCACCGAGCGTGTAATGTATGGTTCTGTCATCGGCGTGTGAAAGGTTTTCGGACTGTTTTGTTGAGGATTTTTGGTGACAGATGCAGTAATCGATGGAGGATATTTCGTTGTGTTTTTATCCAAACTTGCTTTCTACTTTCATTTAAAAGGGAGTAAAATAACATTTCTTAACAAGAATACATATTTTGAGTTTGGTACATGGTGTTCATTATATTATGCTAGACATCGTATTATCTGTGTCTGGTCATAATAGCACATTCACCGGAGTGAAAATCGTTGAGTAAGAATTTTATCCTCGCGGTCCGAGTACTAAGCACTTGCTAATTCTACTTGTCACTTAATACAGAAGCTGGAGTAATCGTGGATGACGTAAATTCAATGTCAGACAACGAAGTGATCCTATAAAGGTTCCTTTATACATTTCAGAACCCAAAAAATAAACGAATCCTATAAAAAACTATAATTTACATCTGCCTAATGACTCTGGCATTTCCAAACCACTAAAAAGAACCTTAAATTCATAATAACATCTCACAAAAGTGTCACCCGAGTTTATCTCAAAATTTGTGTTCCCAAATAACTTGAACAAAAAAGGGGTCGCCATTAATCGCGGAAAAATGCCCAGTCTTAATTTAAACAACAATGGTCACTTGGTTTTTAATTAAAGCATCTTAATCTCCCGAACTTTTTTGGGTGAAAAATTGGACGAATCTTATCGTGAAATTAGAGTTCTCTTGGACAGTTTAGGGTTTGTTTGTCACGGTATTTACCCAGAGTTTTGCGTTTGACAAAGGAGTAAAATTCTCTGTAATTGGTATACTTAATTAAATTTGTATTCGACACTCAATGGCAATAGATGCGACAGCGGTAAAATACTAATACCTTGATAATACCTAAGTATCGCACAAGAACTCAATGGACTATAATAGTAGTTATTGATTTGAATTAATAGTTATTATTAGAGAGCGGATTTGAAGTAGCGATCTAAATAATAATATGGATATGACTAGTGCAATTTCAAAAATTAACAAACGCTGTTTTTTTTATTATCATCATAATTTTTGCTAAATATTTACAAAAGCTTTCAAAAAGCTTTTTACTTTTTTTGTTACGATAGGTTACATTATTTTTGAGTGTAGAAAGTATTATAAATTATAACAGTCATATCCATACTAATATTGAGATTGCTACTTCAAATCCACTCTTTAGTTATTATACCTGATAAATTTGTGCCAGACAACAAACTGAGTGTCATGGTTTCGGAGTAATCGATTAACATCAAAGAACCAGGCTATGTATTTTGCCAAAGGCATCAGTGCAGCCAGTGTCGAATAGATCGTTTTATAAACTGACCCAATCCAGCAGTCTGTAGAACACACGATCGTTTGCGTTCACTAATTTTGTTCGTTCACCATGTTCACCAATCAGGTCGTCAAATACTTGATCAAAGGGGTAACCATGAACACTTAAAATAATCAAAAAAATTTTTTTTACAAGAATTCATATTTTTTATTTAATGACAAGATTTGACAGATTTGAGATTGTTTTAAGAGTTCCTGGTTACCTCCCAGTATTAAATTGAAAACCAAATTTTTAGAGTTTAAGAGTTTACTCTTAAAACTTTTTGGTGGACATCAAATTTATCACCCGTCCCGCGAGCCCGTTTGGGATGTTAATTATATCAAAACAGCTTATTTGCTCCCCATTCACCGTGTAATTAACTTCAGTTAATAAGCATCGTACTGCAGCTTTGTATGAGGATTTTAATCATATTTGGATCGGATACCGACCACTCTGGTCGGTAAATATGATTATAATGAAGTTTGAGTTTTTTAAACGCTGAAGAATATAAAAAAGTATTCACTTGAAATCTTTGATCATCACCCATTTCAAGATAATGTATTTGAGAGGCTATCTACTACATCGTATGTAGTTAAAACATTTTAAATCATTTAAATTCCGAAAGGACAATAAGTTAAAACAAGATTTGTTATTGTAATAAAACTTTAGTCATTATTGTGTACATTTCTTAGTAAAGTGTTGAAACATGCCTTATGCCAACAAAAGGCTCAAAACCATCGTAATTTTAATAACAGTTTAAAATTAATTTATGTCTGGATCAAAAGCTTATTAAGCACTTAACAAGCCGCTACTAACCGAAAACTAAAGCTCAAGATCGTTAAACAAAAACGAAGCTTTTAGTGGCTTTTAAGCTCGCTGTAGCTTTGAGCTGTTTTAGAGAAATTCCTCGACCTGAAATTATTCACTTTCGTATTTCGTAATTAAGAATTTTAATAATACTTTATTCACCTGGGTATGCACTTCAGTTAATTCAATTCCCTGGCTATCCTTTTGTCGGTTAATTACTATTTATATTAAAATATTTTATATGAAATGATTACCTATAACTTAAATCTCAGAATTTTACTAAAATTTAATTTCAATCATCAAAATTAGTCCGAACAGTTCATACCACTAAAACTAAACTAAAAAGGGATCACACTATAGCATATACTTTTTGGTGATTTCACCCTTATTAAAGGGTCATGGTCTCACAACAAAAGCTCTAGCATATTTCCTTTCCTATTTTAGGGTCTGCAATATATTTATTTTCTTCTTTACTTTACTCAAAACTCCTGCTTGATTTTTTATTCCATCCACTACAAAAGAATTTTTTAATAAGTTAATATTTTTTCCTGGCTTTTTATATTGGCTTGGTTCCATGTTTTATTTCTGTACAATAAATATGAATAAAAGTTTATTTGGCACAATTACAAAAGAGTCTAACATCATACTCAATGTTGACACATTGCAAAGTGCCGTAAAGCTGGTTTTCAGCGGATACTTTAAAAAGAGAGCCCAACAATACGTGTAAGTACATCTTTTTTTTCTACCAAATCTCAAGATAGAAAAAACACAGTTTGCGATGTATCATGAACTAAAACGCCTAAAATGTTTGACATTTGGATTACTAGACTATATACATAAAATATGGAACCGAATAACAAAAATAATAACGCAACAATAACAACTTAACGAACACGGAATTCCGAGCATAAAACTTACATAACAATTTAATCATCACGGTTGTATGTTTGTACACGAGATTAGTGTGGCTGATTGGGCTCGCAAACGATCTGCAAATATAGTCTCAGCATAATATTATGTTGAGTAAGGTAATATAAGGCATAATATCCCATCTTGTGTGAGGGAAGGCAGTTTCTTGTGTTTTACGATGTTTGGGATATTTTTTCAATCTTCAAAGAGGTTGCGCAAAGGTTGTGAGGTTATTAGTGAATTCAAAATAGTTTTAAAATGTCTCGAAGCAATGGTAGGGGAAAATACCAAACTCAAATCAATTATTTTACCTATTTGTACTTAAATTTTGTTCGCGTTAATTCCCGTTTAATTAAGTTTAAATTATAGAACGCGAGTTTAAAAGCAATTATTGCAATCATGTGCTGTTAAATAGTGTAGAAAGAGCTTTATACATGACATAAGCTCCAGACAAGAACCATAGCATAATTTTAAACAAATAACTATAATTATTTATCATTGAAAATTGAAATCGTCAAGAAATAGTCAAAAATTAATAAAAACAAAAATGTTACATGTAAAAGAGTTTAATTCAAGCAAAAACAATTGTCGGTTTCTTCAAGAGATCCTCAAAGGGTTAATTTTCCTATTCATTATAAAGTTATT
This sequence comes from Anania fuscalis, assembly GCA_950371115.1. Classification (NCBI taxonomy): domain Eukaryota; kingdom Metazoa; phylum Arthropoda; class Insecta; order Lepidoptera; family Crambidae; genus Anania; species Anania fuscalis. The sequence goes on along the minus strand of OX493348.1, from coordinate 11,956,100 downwards.
CACGATTCAAAGAACACTTAAACAGTTAAACGAACTGTTCCCAGGAAAGTCATTAGAAGAATACGTGATCAGTTCCTGGGTATTAGTCGGGTCGACTGAATATCGGGGTTGTTACAGAGTACAAATTATGTACATAGTTGGAAATAACTTGTAACAATCATTATTGGTTATTTGTAATTCCGTAGTTTCACAAATAAAACTCATTATGTCTGTCCATTCTATTTGTTCAGTTCGATGTCTTTTAACACGGCTATTTAAAAGTTCAACTTTTTGACCAAATGCTTAATACTATACAATAAATTATACTAAGTATAAAATTACTTTCAAATTATCCTGTTGGCATGGTAAAAATAGGTACGTGTTAAATTTCTTGGCATAAAACAATGCGTTTTAATACAAACGAAGAAGAAGACTTCAAGGACATAAGAAACAAAAAGCAAAGACAACATGATACATTGACAATGAGTATAAAAAACACGAAATTACAAAACACTGCACAGCAACAAACAAGAATTAAAAAGGAAAAATTGCAACATGTAAAGGTGATATACATGTGAGGAAATACCAAAGTGTTATTATGATTAAGAAATGGGAAGAACAAGTTCCATATTTTAATGTTCTACATTAATTTCACTTGTGAGTTTCGCTAGCTACAAAACAATATATTCCTAACTCCTAGTACCGTTTTAGTATGCGTATAATCTGGAAAATAACTCGAGTACTCGTAAAAACAAGTTCACCGAGATTTTCCACCAGATGCAAAATATAAATCTCTCTTTTAATTAACTTTCCTCTGTGACCGAAATATGGGAAAGTGTACTAAAACGTAAAAGCATAACGTTGTTGCGTCGCGCCGAAAAATGTTCTAGTGTCCAAAAAGTTTGCGTCCGCACTGAGCTTCGTTTCAAAAGGTTCGAATTTTTGAGTTATGACATTTTTTATGTTGCCCTGTTGTTGTTTTTTTGGCTATTTTTTACTGTTATTAATAAATTAAAATGAACAGAAACAATTAATTATGCTATTTTCTAGTGAAAACACATATTTTGTCTTTTACTACTACTAACTGTGCCGTGTGGGGACGGCCGTAAAGAATACACTTACCCACCGCCAACAGGAGGCGTGTAGTAAGAGGCGACTAAATCCTGTAGCACGAGACGGGGAGCAGCGTCTGCGTGCGAAATAATATAAAAAAAAACTGCGCTCGCCAACCCGCCTGCCAAGCGTGGCGAGTATGGCAAAAACCCCCCGATGACAGAAGTCACTGGGGGAGGCCTATGTTCAGCAGTGGACGTCCTGTGGCTGAAATGATAAATGACTACTAACTAATAGATTGATTTGATTTGATTTGATTTGATAGATCATACATATTAATAATTATCACTGAGACCTGTTCCTTTTTTTTTGAGTAAAATAAAAGTAAAGTCTGATAAACATAATAAGTAATATTATTAATTAATAAGGCTTTGATTAGATCGGGCCTAATTTTGCGTAAGTGCAAAATTTGTAAGCCACTTTAATATAAACTTAACAGCATTATAAATTTTTGTTTTTAGCAATTCCATGCAAGGTTTTATTGACAGCGAGAAAAAACACTTGAGGAATTTATCTTGTCACGTGACGTCCTCGGTAGCTTGGTTGGTAAAGCACTCGCCCGGCATGCGATGGGACGTGGGTTCGTGTCCCACCTGAGGTCGATGATTTTTTTCAAGTGTTATTTATCTTTAACAGCATTACATTTTTCTTTATGACTTGGATTTAGAAGTTGCCAGTTATATTTAGAATCGTAATTGTACAAAAAAATAACTACTCGTGGTGTATTTTAATTAATTTAGACAATATTTTAATAAATTTGCCAGCTAATATTTTACGGTACAAGCAAGTAGCCCACTGTAAAGTTAACATTAACTGCCCTATCGCAGACTTAATTCGATTTGTGCCGCTATTAGCTCTCGCGGCACTTGGCACAAATTTTATTAACGCTGCAACTTGGAGCGGTAACGGTGCAGCCATTTTGTGGACCTTTAAAATGTCATAGTCAAGTTTGTTGATGATCTGACTGGCGTGGCGAGATGATTGATCTTGAATCGTAAGAGTTAGATTCTCGGTTTTGTCGATGCAGGAAATGAACTTATAAAAAAGGCAACCTGCCTTTTAAAAAGTTTACTGAGCTTAACGTGAACGTAATTGGTCGTAAAATAATGTATGGTACTGAGTTTTTTTTTACACTAGATGGCGCCAATGTTAGTTTCCTTTCAATCCTGTTAATATTTACTGGATATAAATCAGCGAAAAGGGTATCTTTTCGATATTACACAAACTGAAGGCCATTGAGGCCATACAGTATAATAAACGAAATCATCATTTTGATGTTTCGTCTTTTATATTTTCAACAAAATTGTATTTCTATCTCAGTCTTGATGTTAGTGAGTAGAAAACATAGCGAAAACTCTACAATACATGGTTCTGACAAATAAAATTAATCTTTACTATAATAATTATTAACAATGCGCAATAACAAACTTCGTAACTGAACGCTTAATGCTCAGTTCGGTTTAGTTTGGTTATAATTTAACGAAACGTTGCTGAAATTATCACAACAGTTCGGTTTAGTTCATCTGAAGAAACGTCGCTTAAATTATCACAAACTACAGTAACTTATAGTAAAGTGTTGGCTTACCACGAATTGAAAGTATTGAAACATTGACATTAGGGCACTTACAAATTGAATTTCACTATATGATAATGTGATGCAAGCTTGAAAAAAGTACCACTGTTTCAATTCTGTAGCTGCTCTATATACCGAAAACCCCAAAATGTTAACAAAGATCTTTCTACGAAGCCTATAGCTGCCAAGTGAAACGTTTGTTGCAAAGTAAGAAGGCCTCTTTCCTTATTGTAGACATCAAAATATTAACAATTGGCTCTTTGAAGCGAGATCAATGCCATCTCGCGCCCCTGCGAGTAAACTCAATTCGTGATCTCGTTATTTTCGCTTTTAAAGGTGGGGTGGCACTGGTAGCGTGTTTAGTTGTCAATTCATTTATGCTTTAAATTAGTCTATTGTTAACCGTTTTCGAATTGTAAGGCGATATTTGCACTCGCTCAAATTTAATTATAAATATGCGCTAGGCAACACACAACAACTTACAATTGGTAATTTCAAAGTAAAGATTTATCATCTTTGTGTTATAAGGTAGCAGACAATGTTTTTTTGCCAAGGATGTCTCCTAAGAAACTCAGACCTGAGCCAATTAGGTAAGTTAGGTTTTTGAATTGACCGGCACCCGGAAACAAACCCACTTTTGCATTTATTGCGAAGTACTACGCCACTGTGCCAACTGGTTTTCAAATAATAGGTAAAACGAGAAGTGAGACTTTTCACATCTTAAGTACTATGGGGTTATGGTGGTAAGTGTTAAATACTCACATGTGAAAATAGACCTTATGTTTTACGAACATCATATTTCAATACAGTACATTTGCAATAAGTTATACAATCATGACTAGATTTTATTTTTTGAAATCGATGAATTGTTAAAAACGCTGTGTATACCTATAAAGACATCTTTTAAACATGTTACCCATATTACTCTGAACTGCAATGTTTATTGATGTGTTGCTGGGGAATTTGTTCCAATAAACAAATAAATAATAAATAAACTCCGATGTAAATACAGCTCATCAAAATATCATCGCCATTCCCGCTGTCACTGCGGCCCCACCCTTACCACCCACAATTAAAACTTGCACTCAACTTGCCGTGACGGCGTCATTACAACTTTGCACTCCGTCATTATGACAACTTCGCGTCATTATGACGGAGACTTTCGACATGCGTTTCTGTCCTTAATTGTATCTTTATAAATTAGGAAAGTTGTGTCTTTGTTGTGTATCAGTGACGCGATATATTACATATACTAATGTGTTATATGCTGTGTAAAAAGAATATAAAAAGAAAATATTTGTGTTAAGCTTTATTTTAGCAATGTTTCAAATGGTGTAACTTAATACAAGATTAAACTAATTTTGCTTTTAAAGTATTTGACTGTCAAATTGATTAGCAAAATACTATTTGAGATCAAATATAAATACTTATTTGAATTAATACATATAATGACACAGAATTTTACTATTCAATACATTTATATAAGTACCCAGATGTTAAAATAGGTACATTATCACTATAGTAATGGACATACCAATACGGTAGCAAACAACAATATGATGCGATGCAATAAAAAATAAATATTAAAACTGTATTCCGCATTTGTTTCACAGCAGGAGAAATATTTAAAAAAAAGGTTTACATTACAACACCACAAACGCATTAAGTCAATAAAAATACCATGACTTAACTCCTATCGTCTCAGGCTTAAAAAATCTCAACCTTATACTAAAAAAAGAAAATAAAGGCCAAGAAAATTAAAAAACAACATCCTTAATGCCCGCTCCGAACGAAGGGACGAACGCACAAACAAACAAACACTATTAGGAGCGCAAACACTGGACCGGGCAAGAGCGAACAACTTGTAGTGTTAGCTCGCTCGATTGAACTTTTCTGTAGTAAACATTTAGGGATATCTTCTAAAGCCCGGTTCCTATATCCGAGAAACGGTTGGTTTTGCTAACGGATGGTAGGGATTGTCAACTTGACATACTCTAAAGCGTTCCTATAAATGACGCTTCGTCAAATTTTTTAGGAACGAATTATAACAGCTCCTTACTTTTGACACCAATACGATCAGTTGCTGATGTACAGTCAATCAGTCAACAGCACGTCGACCTACCCAGAAAGTCAAAAATTCTCTAATAGATTTTCAACTTTAAGCCTGAAATATAGAGATCATTTTCAAATGAGAAAATTTGACATTTTGTGGTAGGTCGACGAGCTGTTGTCCGTACACTTACGCATAGTACAATATAGGAACCCGGTGTAATTCGCATCGAATTAATTGAGCGAAAAGTGAACTTAAATTTGTATAGACTTTGGAGTACCACCAAAATCATATTTTTAATGCATTTCAGCGTTTACGTTTTCATCGAAAAGTTTTTCTACTAACTTTCTTGATGGCCAGTGACACTTTTGTAACCAAGTTCGACATTGTTACAAATAGAATAATATTTCTCAAACATACAACCATAATTAAAACGTAAATATTTTAGTAACCAGCTTTCATTTTTATTACAAATTTGTAATAATAAATAAGGCAAGTGACTTTCTCGTTTATTTTATGGTTGGAGCAATTATTGAAAGATGCTATAACTTTTATACAGTGTGAGTCTTTCGTTGGTGCACAAAAAAATATTCTAATAAAAGAACCACGGAAAAAATGAAAAAAAAAATCTTTGAGTAAATGTGATTTTTTTATGGGTATTTTCATTTTTTTTTATGTTCAACGCGACCATACTTACGATAGAAGCCTATAACTTTTGAAGTTTTTGATAGATTTCAATGAAACTTACGTAAAATCAAAGGTAATTAATTCGTCTATCTATCAATATTGAATTAAAAATTAAAAAAAAGGAATTTTTAAGCTATTTATTTCAGAAATATTTTTTTCAAAAAAAAACAAAAAACATTTACATTTACATAACGTTGAACATAAAAAAAATTAAAATAGGTACCTAAAATAAATTCAAATTTACTCAAAGAATTTTTTTTTCATTTTTTCCTTAGCTAGAATAAGTTCTTTTATAAGAATATTTTTTTTGTGCACCAACGAAAGACTCACACTGTATATATTTGCCAAGTAAAAATAAAATGATACTAAATAAGACCGTTACACTTTATTTATCGACATGAAAACCATATCCGATCAAAGATAGTATGAAGTCAATTTAAAAAAAAACGATTATCTTTGTCAACCTTGTTAATCTATTGTTGTTCTTAATTAGTAAAGTTTATTTCCATTTCAAAGTCAAAGTCAAAGTCAAAATTTTTATTTGCAGAATAAAATGTAAGGTAATACAGATATTTAGTATAAAAGTCAGTCTCAATAATATTCATTTTTGTTAGTTAATCTATCGAAGTTTAACTGCGCAACTTTTTAACCATTTATCAAACCAATATACTATTGTATTAACCTGTTTACAATCCAGCACTGTAAAATAAAATAACTCAATGATTGAAGTCGTTTGGGCTAATTGGTCGCGTGACTGTACCGTTCAGACCTAAATAGCTCAGTTACAGGGTTTATGGCCCCGACTGTACCACAATAGAAGTAATTAGATTCAGTAGGCTCGCGTTCTTTCTGCTATTAAAAACAAAACACATTTATTGAAAAAGATAGTCAAATAAAACAAATTACAAACTCCAAAAGTGCTTGTAGCTCAGCTGTGGCAGGGAATTGGTAGTGGTTACCAAAGTTAAGGAACCCAGGCTGCGGTTGTGAGTGGATGGGTGACCATTCCCGTCTTTAGTTTTAGAAATTTTGTATTCACACTTTGTAAAACACTTTGTACATTAAAATTTGGTCACGAACGGCTAATATCAAGCCCAGTATAAAGGTTTTCATCACTAAATGTCAAACGATGTTCTAATATGTAAATATTGTAGTACCTATATGCTTGGCGTGTTACTTAGCATTCAAATAAATAAATAATAAATAAATTATTTCCACAATCACACCAATTAGCTAGCCCCAAACTAAGCAAAGCTTGTACTATGGCGACTAGATAAAGGATAAACATACTTAAGTACGTTTATAAACACGACTTAGGTAAAAATGCTCGTGCTCATCACACTAACATTTACCCTTGCCGGATTTGAACCCGCAACCGCCAGTCATTGTAGTCCGGAGCGCGAGCCACTAGAACATAGTCAAAGAATCAAAGTCAAAAAAGAAAAAACCGGCCAAGTGCGAGTCGGACTCGCGCACGATGATTTCCGTATCACTATCTATAAAAACGGCAAAAAAATCACGTCTGTATATTTGAGGGGGCTCCCATACGGAGCCCCCTCAAATATTAATTGTATTCTGTTTTTTAGTATTTGTTGTTATAGCGGCAACTGAAATACATCATCTGTGAAAAGTACAACTCTCTATCACGGTTCATGAGATACAGCCTGGTGACAGACGGACGGCCAGACAGACAAACAGCGGAGCCTTAGTTATAGGGTCCCGTTTTACCATTTGGGTATGTAACCCTAAAAACGTTAAAACTCAGAACCATGTTATGCGGTGTAGCTGCGAAACTATTTTAAGTGTGCCTACTGTGTTTTTATCAATTGTGACTACCAAGTCTGATTTTAAACGAGCTCGATAAATAACTAATGTACATATTTACGTTTTTTATAGTTTTGTTAAAGCAAGCGTTTTGATCGAATCTGCCCAATAATGCGGTTATTATGGCGAGTTAAGTAAAGTAGGTAACGTTATCAATATCAGTTAAGGCCTAATTTACATGGTGGTATAATGGTCTGTAGATCGAAACTATTATATATTTCATCTGGGGCAGGTATTTATATCAGTAAAGAAAACTCACTACAGGACTTTCATTTTTTTATAAAAAGGTTTATCAACATTTTTTACATTAAAAAGAGTAATTATATACTTAAATCTAGTAATAGCTCAATGAAATGCCTCATAAAGGTGAACACAACTTGTATAAAAAAACTTAATTAAAAACATACACAAAACAACTCACATATTACAATACAAGGGACATGAAAAATAACAGTTGACCACAAACATTATTACAACATTTATCCTTTTTAAATAATAATTACTAAATTTACTCAATGACATGGAACAGACGTCAATGTCTATAATAAATAAATAAATAAATATTGGACAACATCACATACATTGCTCTGATCCTATGGTAAGTAGCTAAAGCACTTGTGTTATAGAAATCAGAAACAACGACGGTACCACAACACCCAGACCCGAGCCAATTATAGAAAAGTTCGTTTTCAACATTGACCCGACCGGGGTCGAACCCGGAACCTCAGAGATGGCGGCGCCATTTAAAGTCCGGCGTGCTCGCCTCTCGGCTACAGAGGTCGTTATGGAGCGGTTAAATTTATTGTAGAGTTTATGTACTCTGGTGACGGGAAATTTTCACCCAGAACAAGCACTACCAACAAACTCTTAAAGATATCGATCGCAGGCCGCATAGCAATAAAATTCCTTTTGTTTTGTGCCTCGTTTTGATAGTTTGAGGGGTTTTTTCTATTAGTTTTCTCAGTTTCCACAAGTTTTTCGAAGTTGCAAATTTGAATTCACACTACAGCTATAACAACCCAACTCACCAAAAATGCAGAACTACATCAAACTTTGCGAGTTTAACCTCTTTTTTGTCTTATTCCAACGGCCTAGGTTAAACAAAACTACAAGACTACTCACTCACAGGAAACAACGTAAACGAACAGGACATAATAGTCTTTCAGTTTCTGAGTTACCTAATCTGCTGCTAACAAAACATTGCATTTTTTTATATTTATTATTATTCTTTTTACAAAAATTAACTTAATTAATTAATTAATTCGATAGCGAATAGTCCATAAGGAGCATTTCAACAACTGCAACCTACAGACGTAGATAAATATCTTAGTTCATTCTTACAGTCGTAAGGTGCTCTTAACTCAGTGGTATTGATTACTAAACTTAAGCAACCAACGCCGCGGTCGTAAGTGGATGGGTGACCATTCCGACCGTATTTAGTGATTTATCACGAGCATCTCCGTACTTCGGAAGGCACGTTAAAAGTTGATCCCGGCTGATATCCCTTGATATTAGTCGTGAAGCCTAGTCAGAGGCCTTGTGGCGGCTTGATTGCATCTGACAGTAAGGTTTAGTCACTGGCCTTACAACACCCCTCCACCAATCCGCACTGGACCTGCGTGGTGGAGTATGGCCCAAACCACCTTATAGTTGAGGTGAGGCCTGTGCCTTGCAGTGGGACGTAATAGGCATACTTTACTTTTTTTTTATTCTTACAGTCACTGTCAAAAAGCTTAAACATTGTTATGTCGCTAAAACATTGTTCGAACCGTCTAGTAGTCAAGTCAACGGCAGTACATTTCCAATACATTAGGCGCGCTCCGGGCGCCGAGCGTCGGGCCGCGGGGAGCCATCGATTGGCTGTTACGCTGGGCTTGAGTGCTTTAGGTTAAGTAGTAGTGTTAATTATAAGTACATATTCGGGTATTTGTTTTTTTTTTAAAGAGGGAACATAACAAAATAGTCAGTGGGTTTCGTCTAGGCTATGAAAATTTCGCCACGCTGAAAGCGTCTAGTTTTTGCAAGCGTCATTTTTAAGCGCCAAGTAAGGCCACAAACCTCAGCTCGTAACGTCTAAGGCGGAAGGCGGGAGGAGAAAGGAATGTTAAACGTTTTGTTACGAAATCTATCACGATATCTGTACGCTCTTATAGAAGTGTATTTCAGTAATGAATTTGAATGTGACCGCAATTTCAGAAGTGAAATATTGTGTCCTGATTTACTAAAAAGAAAATAATCATAAAATTTTAAAATTTTCGTTATGCTACTAAATGTATGGACATTTAACAAGATAGCGGTTCATGTAGCGCTTCGTTAATAAATAAAAATTTACGAGCTCGGATAGCTCGGATTTTGCAGGTCCATCTACATTTTATTCCACGACTTATTATGAAAACGAAGGATAAAAAATTGCTTTGTTTGTAATGACACTAGGACAATGGTTCGGACACTGGTTATTTCGGACTCCATCTTATCCGGTACGCTCTTGATAGAGCGGTCGTGATTGTATACAGGGTTACATTGCCATAACCATGAACTCTTAAAACAATCTCAAAGTTGTCAAATCTGTCAATTTTGGTACGTCATTTCATACAAAATTTTACAGAAATGATAATGTTTGACAGAGTTGAGATTGTTTTAAGAGTTCGTGGTTAGGGCCCTGGTCAGTCCAACGCGTGGGTGGCCTTCCACGCGGTCTAGTGCCTTCTACTTTCCCTTGGACGACAAGGCGTTCTATGGACTGATTGTCACGCGGAAACATGTCCGGAGAATGACAGGATACGAGATAGTACTATCGAAAACAAATTCTTCTTGATACCGAGTTTTTGAAGTTCTTTGGCACTCCTAAAGAACTGTAAATCCAAAGAATTCGCCGATACAACTAGCACATAGTTCAAAAATCAAAAAAATCAAAAACACTTTATTGAGCCATCCGTTAATACAACATAAAATTGTTTACAGGAGTCGATTTACATATAGTAGCTTACGTATACTAAAACTTAATACAACAAATAGTAACTTACTGATACAAAAGCTTTCTGTAGTTGTAGGTTAAGAATAGAATACTTAATCAAGAAATTATCACTATCGAGTTGTTTCTATTATCATCTTAGTCTTACAGATGATTGATCATATGTCAGGCCCAAGGTTGCACAATGCCTTTTTCAAAAAAACAACAAAAGACTATCCCAAAAAGGCTCTCCCTCAGGACTCGGCTTGTCTTGCGAGTGACAAGGAGGGTAATTCGTATGTGTTAAGATAAACAAATGACGTCGGAACACAGACCGGCTGTAATCCCATAGGATATATGTATACGTTCAGCTACATGCAGATGGTTCCAGCTGGCACATTTAGTCTACACCCTAAGAAAGTACATGTTTTTAAAAATATTTGAACATTCTTATAAAATACTATTTTGACTGTAATAAAGGATAAAAAAGGTTAGTTAGCAACTCAAAGATTTTACCCGTAGCCATTGGAGAGATTCCCTAAACTCCTGACTTAATCAGCTCGCTCCATAGATCAGCTCGATGCTATCAAATAGGCTAGTTGACACCAACCAACAACCAATTGACATACTTTTTATGTGTTGTCAAAACACACCTCTGCCTTATAATTCGTATGGCGATAGCAAGCTATGACGTCAGTGCTTACCGGCCTCAGCTGCCTAACTTTTTATTGATTTTGAAGCAAAGAAAAATAATTTTGTCTTTATAAATGATAATGTACCGGGTTATTGGGCCTAAAATAAGATGAGTGATTTAATAAATGATATCTTAGAATAATAATTATTAATAATTGGTGTCCACATCTCAAATATTGCATTGACACTTAGAAGTTTATAAAATTCAACTTTCAGGTTTAATTACGCAGTTAGTTTTACGTTAAGCTAATAAAAACGTGTTAAAAAAAGAAATTATACAGGATTAACTATTATCTGTAAGATGGCGTAATTCATTATTTTTCACTTGTATGCTTAGAAGTGAAAAAATGTTCATTAATCTTCTTTCTTTTTCAACGAGCGTTCATTTATCTTCTTTAGGGACTACGGAAATAGAATAGTTTAATGTTATTTTTGTGTACTTCGCTTATGGTAAATTTTTAGGTTAAGCCAAGTTTTAAGTGATAATAAAAATGCGGTTATTTGCCAGAACACAAGTTTTTAAAGGTGTTAAATGAGGTATTAGACAGGTAGTTTTTCCAATAATAATTAAGAGTAGAAAATGAAATATAATTAAGTGTAACCGTCACTAAACGTCAAACATGTGCTGTTTTTGGCACATTCTATTTTAGTAATAGATTATAAGACATTTTTGTGATATATTTTGTGATATATAACAATCATTCACCCATAAACCAGGGTAGTTAGGTAAGGAAGGCAGTTTGACGCATATTTTATATCTCTTAACAATCTCCTATCATGAAATATCTTCCAAGAAAACATCATAAGAAACACGCGCACTGGTATATTGAAAAAACCGGCCAAGTGCGAGTCGGACTCGCGCACGAAGGTTTTCATTATCTATAAAAACGAGCAAAAAATCACGTTTGTTGTATGGGAGCCCCCTTAAATATTTATTTTATTCTGGTTTTTAGTATTTGTTGTTATAGCGGCAACAGAAATACATCATTTGTGAAATTGTGAAATGAAATTTCAACTGTCTAGCTACCACGGTTCATGAGATACAGCCTGATGACTGACAGACGGACAGACAGACAGACGGACAGCGGAGCCTCAGTAATAGGGTCCCGTTTTACCCTTTAGGTACGAAACCCTAAAGACATCACTTTTTGAAGACGGTTAATAAACAAATGACGCTCTCTGGAAGCGAACCCGGGCGTTCCCAGAGGAGGTATCATCTGTCCGCGAGGAAGGCATATTTCGGCCCGACGACGTTTTATGTTGCCTACCTAATTCGAAAGGCGTCGGATGGAAAGTGTTACGTAAAATATAGAAAAAAGCTTTCTTTCAGGATGGCGGTGTAATAATTCACTAGCTTTTTCTTTACACATTTTCAGGGTTCAGTGTCACAATTTATCTTTAATATATAAAAAGTATGCATTTATGTCATAAGTATGATTGTTTTTTTTTTTGTTTTGATGATTTTAAACTGTAAACATCATATACGACATATTAGTCGAATTAAATAAGATGTTTTTCGATTATTTCTAATTGCATAAGTGACTCTAGTCTGTAAAAACATGTAAAAGCGCTTAGTGTAAGCCTATTTAAAGAAATAAATTGGTTTGAATGGTTTTTAAACAAAATATATTTTCAGGATTGTATACACCGTGAATTTTGAGATACCCGAGAAAATTAACTAACATACTCAGATATCGATATACATCGAATTTGGCGAATAAAAAAAACGGTACGGCGTACGGCGTTGGCGTACGGAAGTAATAACTATGAATGAAAAAAAAATCATTCATAGTTATTCCTTCCGTACGCCAATATAACGCGACTAAATTAGGTGGATTTTGGTTCCGTCAATTTTGAAATGATAATGATTACTATTTGAATTAGCAGGACTTTTATAGTGCATATTTTTTAAGGAATGTTAGGGACCTATTAAATAAATGTCTTATAAAAAAATTTTTTTTTTTTCGCCGAATTCGATGTATATCGATATCTGAGTAAGTTAGTTAATTTTCTCGGGTATCTCAAAATTCACGGTGTATATTAAATACTTACTTTTGCAAAACACTACAAAAGAACCCAACACAATGCCGAAAAGTAGTTTTTTTAACACTGGAATCACCCCCTAAAAGGAAATTAGCAAATAAATTAGAACATAAATAACATAATACATTGCGTGTAAAATTCACTTCTAATTTACCGTTAAAAAATTTTTAGTAAAAAGAATACACAATGTGTTTATGCTCACCCTATGTGCCCGCGTTGACACATCATTTGGCGCCAACAATTTTCCGCCTTGCACCGCCGCCGCGGCGCCTGCGAAACCGACTTGGGTTTTACTGATAAATTATGGACCGTGCACATGAGCTCGTGACGTGTAAACGTGTTACATTTCGTATAAAATGTTACAAGTTGGTATGTAGTATACGTGTCTTTGGTTTTTCTTTTATATTGAGGATATAGAATAGAATAGAATAGAAATGAAAACGTTTATTTGACACACATGGGCATAGTTACAAACAGGATTACATTGAACATACAAAAAGAGTGCCTTTTTGACACTGTGTGAGAGTGCCTTTTATGTTCTAAATGGACTTTTTATGGACCTTTTTGATACTCTTTTTGCTCAGCATTTGTCGTTACAGCCGAAGCCGTAACGACGCTGGTTTTCAGCGGCAACCCCGACTAGGACGTGGGACGAGTAGTGACAGCGGTTTATCGGACCACCAGAGAACCCCAAATCCCTCTGGTCGACTCCAGCTCGGATTCAGGCAGCAGGCTCCGGAGGGCCGATACACCGCTGCACACATACCCACATACACATAGATATGTTAGACCGCATCTAGAAGTAACATGTAGATTTTTAGAAATTCCAACTTTCGTCTTTTTTCAGTTAGACTTTTTTTGTATCTATATATCTATACACAAATGGCACCTTGAAGAACTTGAGAATCGAAGCTACATGTTATAATAAACATCTGTGAAATCTGACAAAAACTAGTAAATTGTATTGAGTTGTATTGCATAAGTTGAACGAGGCTTTGACATAGGCATCATATCTAGTAGGTCATTTATACATAGGTATATCAATCAAACCAAACCTTCCAAGCATTTTTTAAAATATAATTACTAAATACTTTTATTATATCCCGTGTAACACATAGATAGATTACACTCTTTATTACACACCAAAAAAAAGAAGTTACAGTTGTTATTTACAGAAAGATGTACAGTACACATTTTCGCTTTAACTGACTAATATAAAATCATAAGAACAAAGTCATTCAGCAAAATTCTTCTCATTTTTATGCAATAAACACATTGATCTAATAACTTCCAACTCCATATCGGCGGTCGAAGCTAGGACTAACTTCTCAAAGTCTTATAATTGCATCCGCCGCGACGTAGGAGCACAATGCAGTAGCTAATACGAGAACAGCTCTAGGCTCTCTGGTAGCAAATAGAGTAGAAATACGAGTCTAGAAGCTAATTCGTTTGGTGTTAGTTTGATACACTAGGTTATTATTGCAAATTTTGACACATTTTTGTAATAGAAACTGTAAAATACCTGGTTTAACAAAACTACACAGTAATGGTAGGGAAAAGCAATATTTTCGGACGTGTCTAAGGGCCCGGAAGATTATGGCCTATACTTATACTGATAAATTGATCCCGTAACACACCTATCAGCTAGCCCCAAACTAAGCAAAGCATGAACTATGGTGACTAGATTGTAATCAAATAGACGATACAAATATTATGTTACTAGAATCAACACCGGATTTTGCCTACTTTCAAATGACGTTCAGGCCTTTGATGATATAACATGGAATCCTGTACACTCGCTTGCATAATTCAACGACCAAAATCTTCCTAAACAGTGGCGTTACTAGAATGTCGCTTAGTAACTATCAATTTCGGCATCAAAGTGGTCAAAGTAGTTGATATTGCATCAGCTTCAAAGGGGCCGGGTCGTCGCCCCGTAGTTGAATTTGGTTAAAGATGGCGGCGACCCGCTAAATGTGTTACGAACTCATCAGCCTGGAAATTGAGACGGGGTACAGTTTGCTGGAAATATAAGGTTAGAAGGCTCTATTTTATTGTGTAAATTCCTTTTAGACGTCACGCTGTATACTGTATTGCTTATTTCCAACACCTTTGACGAGACAAAAATCCAATGTCAGAAAACTACACCTTTTACGAGACAAAAAAGCACAGGAATTTAACCTAGAGCCTGTGTATTGTTGATGGCTGAGATGGAAACACGTGTGATCATGAAGATCTGAAATAGCATAAATTATGTACATTCACGTTTTGCTAATTCACAATAGCATGCAAATATTAACAATGTTTTTTTTATTAACCAATTTAATTTAAAGTTTAAAAGTCACTTCTTTTTCTCTTTCTTTCGTTACCATGAACCATGAACTCTTAAAACAATCTCAAAGCTGTCAAATCTGTCAATTTTGGTACGTCATTACATACAAAATTTGACAGAAATGATAATGTTTGACAGATTGGTGATTGTTTTAACAGTTCATGGTTAGGGCCCTGATATGCTAGAGTGTTGCCCGTTGTTCTTCATAAACATTGAAAAAATCTCAAAAAATTACAACTGCTTACCTCTTTTAGGGGCTGACTGTACCCTTTTTAGTTACGTACGAACATTATTGATGTAACGGCCGGCTAAATATTATTAACGTAACGATCTAAGGCAGGAGTTACGTGATAGGTCATAGATATTTATTAGGAATACCTACGTTCGGAATTTTATGGCTTGAAAAGTGGTAAAGGTTAGTTATTTAAGTATCATTGTACATACGAGTAGTAACACTCGAATATAACATTATAATGTGTAGTAAATAAAGATTGTTTAAGTTGATTTAAATAGCAAAATTCTAGGTTTCGCTAAATATACGCTGTTAAGAGAGAAAAAAACGCTGTTGCGTTTTGGTTGTCCTGTTTGATTAGAACTTTAGTACTTCATCATCATCGTCATTGAAGCCTAGGACGTCAACTGCTGAACGTAGGCCTCCACCAATGATTTCCAGTTGGAAGCGGCCTGCATCCAGCGGCTTCCTGCAACCTTTACCAGGTCAGCTGTCCGTCTTGTAGGTAGAATATGCTTACAATATACTTGGTACTTAGAAAATATATTTTAAGCCAGTATTAAGTATTTAAGTATGTATGTTTATTTTATCTAAGCATTTATATTTTAAAGGTATTGTATGTATATATACTAATTGATATTTTAACTGTAGGTATGTATATAAAATTACACAATAAGCACTCTGCACCACTTTCGCCTTTTCATTATAGTTGACCTCTGCCTGAAGGTTGTCTGGAAGAGATCGCTTTTTAGCGATAAGACCGCCTAAATTTTTATCATTCAGTAAATATCAACTGTAACTTCTTTGTTTGGTGTGCAATAAAGAGTATATATCTATCTATTTATTAAATCTCTTATTTTAATGTTTAGTAATAAATATTACTATATAGTGACCTATCTAGGATATATTTTTACAATATTATTTAATAAGACTTTATTGACCTACATTTGATGATGAATGAATATGAAGAAGTATCACCAAGAAGCAAGAAGAAGAAAGAAGAACTAAGCTCATAGATGTGAAATTGACTCTAGTAGGGAGTCCGTTTAAATCGCGCGACTCCCTAATCGAGTCAGGTTGACTTCTTTGAGGCTATCACGACGCAGAAAGAAGAAGAACGAAGGAGAAGGTACAAGATAAACGCAGAAGACAGAAAAGCGAAGAAGAAAAGCCAAGACAGATTGAGAAGATACGTTGCTTAGTTTAATAATGCAACATGCGGGTTGGGTCAATTTTGGCTTATGTCCTAGAGTGCTGGAAATTCTTGTGGAAAAATTGATTATCTAGAACCTACATACAATAATATGATTCCTTAGTTAAAGTCATTCGTTCAGTATATATAGGCCTTCTTCCGGGCACTTATACACGTCTCAAAAATATAGCTTTGCCCTATCACCGCTTCGGGACTATATATCGACTTGAGATGATAAGAAACTGCGCAACAAACTTATTTAATCCTACAAATATTATAAATGCGAAAGTTTATAAGTATGGATGGATGTTTGTTACTCTTTCACGCAAAAACTACTGAACGGATTTAGATGAAATTTTGCATACATATAGAATATGATCTGGATTAACATATAGGATACTTTTTATCTCCGATAAATGATCCTGTGAGATACATTGAATAAACTCGAGCAAAGTCGCGGGAAACAAAGCTAGTCACAAATAAATGATTCTGATTCAGTCTCTTACATAGAGACCATGAAATTGATGTGTGGCCAATGGTCATATACATAAGTACATGTTTATTGTATGAATAATGCTTCATAAAATTAACAATACATTCAAATTGCCCTAATAACGTTCCGAAACTCTCCGCGGCAAGTTGCCGGGCGCCATATTTAATGCCGATTTTCATTAATTTAATGCCCAAACCCGAAATTAACGAATACTGCGAAATATATGAACTATGGAACTTACTAATACTTACTTAATTTTGAAGTACACGAAAACGTATAGAAGCTACGGATTTAATTATTTTTAACGTTTCATTAACGCACTTGTCAAATCCAATATAGCATTTGACAAAGCTAGCTCTCAAAAAATGTGACCATGAAATGGGGTCAAAATAGTCATGAAATTCGTTTGACGCAATTTATAGTTTATAGCTTTTGACACGTTCAAAAGGTTAACACCACTTTGTACGGAGCTCGTGGTGGCGCCACCTAATGTTGCATTGTCGTATACGTACGTATTGTCGTATAGTGTCGTGATTTGTACAGCTAAACTAATGTACGCTGACCCTATAAAATATTAAAATCCCACATGTTTTAAACCTTTTGAAAACCATAAACATGAACTCCGTGACAAGTTATAAACCATAAAGTTATGATGGTAAAAGTTCCGGCAATTTATTCTGTTGCTCACAATTTTATTGTGCTACTGAAAATATTGAAATCCTGTGTAAAATGTATTGTTATTCAATTCCTATTTAACATATTTTTGCGATCTATAATATACCCAAATTTATTTGCTTCCTCAAACTGTGATGTTTAAAATAAAATGTTTTTCATGACACACCAAGCTCTAAGAAATAGTTTTATGAAATCAAAAAATGGGTGAATTTCGAAAACAAAACCTTAAGAATATCATTCCTTGACGTGGTTTAACTGATCGTAAATTATGGGAATAAAAAATTAATTTTATTTAACCTCTTGAACATGCGTAAAATAGATCACAATTGAACAACAAAGGACATGCGCCAGCCTGTAAAACAATACACAGATCCTGTGTATTTCAAAATATTAGGCGCAGAACAGACTCTAACACCGGGTTCCTATATTGTACTATGCATAAGTGTACATCAGTAACTGGTGTCAAAAGTAACGAGCCGTTAAAGTCGTTCCTATAAAATTTCACGAAGCTTCATTTATAGGAACGCTTTTGAGTATGTCAAGTTGGCAATTCCTACCATCCGTTAGCAAAACAAACCGTTTCTCGGATATAGGAACCGGGCTTAATAGAACTAGTACGATTCACTGTAGGACTCAATTCCTCAAAATTGTAACGTCAAAGACTTTTTTGTAAAAGCAGCAGTTCCTTACCACAAACGTCCCCCAGCGTCCGCCTGCCCACTGCCGTTGTTATTCGCTTTATTACTTCAAAGCAACCCTGTTTGACGGTTTGTCGATCTCACTAGACTCCGGTTTCCGCCTAATTTCCCAGAGGGCGCTGTGTTCGATTTCGAAAACGCTAGTCAACAGTGTTGTACTTGTCAGTTACTAACGCAGTGTAGACGTATTTTTGAATCGGTCGAAATCTGTGGTGCCATTTATTTTAAACCTTCTACTGTGTTTATTCCACACAGGTAAATAAAAAAAATGGTTAGCAATAACTCATTGATTTTAATACTGGTTAATAAAGTTCGGGGAACGGATCGCAAATTAAACATATGCGACAGGCAACACATTAATTGACATGGTTTCGAAGTAAGAAATTGAATCCATGTGTTGATCCAAGTTACAAGATTTCCCAGGGCGTCTTCCAGAACATACAGACTGAGTCCACTGTAGAAAAGATCGGTTTCTATTCCGGGCCGGGAATCGAACCCGGGATCCTTCACGGCAGATTACTGCACTACATACATACACCATTTGGGTGACCGAATATGTCAGTGTCAGTTTTAACGTCATACTCTATTATCTAATTGTGTCAACAAACGTTTATCTGCCAATCATGCCATGCCATAAAGTTATCATTCTTCCGTCATTTCTACTAGTAGAAAAACAACGACTGGATAGGACCAATCGTGGCAGAATTAAACACACACACACACACATGTGGTTTTACAACAAAAAAGATAGACTAGTGTTAAACACTTGTTAATATAATTAGTCAACCAATTTGAAATGTTGACACATCAGACATTCGAAACATGTTATCAACAAACATTTTAATTGGTCCACTAATCTTTAGACAAGTGTTCAAACCTAGTCTATCTTTTTGTAGTCAGGCCGTTGTTTTAAAAATAAAATCGTAGGAAAGCGTTTACGAGAATAAGATTTTCTAATACTTTAAAAATACGTGTCCCGCTACACTTAAACTTAATTCCCAGGACCAATATGTTTATGGTCGTATAATTATGAAATAGAAAATGGATTGCCGCAATCTCTGTCGCTTTTAAGTTTATTTGCCAATATAATTCTTCCCTAGTTCCTACGTAGAAATCGAACAACGACTGGATAGGACCAATCGGGGCAGAACGAAGCAAAATATCATGTTTCGAAAATAGAATCTTAGGTATGCGTGTACGATAACTTGCGAAGAATATTTTTCAATACTTCAAAAATACGTCTCCCGCTACTTTTGTACTTAATTCCCACGAGAAATCTATTTATTGGCCGTATAATTATGAAATAGGAAATGGAATGCCGCAATCTTTTTCGCTTTTAATCTACAATTGAGTAGATGCAAGACCGCGGCTTGGGAGGGATTTATTTTAATTTTAAAGACATTTTTTCCCTGGTTCCCCTCCCCAGAGATCTCATTACGGTCGTGCCGTTTCCCTAACAAGCTAAAGAAAGGCGAAGACTTTCTCTTAAAGATTACGTGATGTTCTAGGCTTGGACAGGCTGGAATGGAGACATTTCTGATTTTGTTTCATAAAAGAACGAGAATTTTTAATGACGCGTTGTCAGTGCTATTAGAACTTAGGGATTCTAGTTTTTGCTGTGGTCTTAGACATAATTAATAACTAAGTTAGTTTGTTGCGATGATTATTTCTATGTTGGACTATTTACAAAGGACTAAATTATGTCGATCTGAGAAGGTTCATTTCAAATTAAAAAAAAATATTTACGAAGAACCCGTATTTAGGGGCAGTCAAATTAGTAGGCCCTGGATACTAAGGTTTGGATGTACTTAGGTAACTATTTGTTTTTTGTTTACTTTTAATTATATTTTTTAAATGTCAACTTTGTAAGTATAACAATGCAAGTTCTGTATACATTTATTGGACGCACGTATGTATGTAACTATTATTTGGACAAATAAATGTCTACGTTATTGTTGTAGGTACGTTGTAAATAAACCTGTTATTTCTTACGAGTAGTTCTATATATTAATAACTGTTCAAGACCGATGTTAGTACATTGACAAGTACACGTTTGCACCATTCGCGGATAGATGGCGTTGTTGAGCATTGGTCCGCGGTGGTGCCAGAAATTTCCGTTTCTATATAAAGTCGATGTTAACTCTTCGAAAATATACATCTTTAATACATCTTTAGACCAGGCTACACGGTGGTTTTATTTAACCTTCCCCGTACTAGCAGTTCCAGGACAACTTAGGCCATCCTACCTTAACAATAACCGTTTAAAATTATAAATGAACGTTGCAATCGTTGATCACCTTGTATAGCACGTTGTGTGACTCATCATCATCATTTCAGCCACAGGACGTCCACTGCTGAACATAGGCCTCCCCCAGTGACTTCTGTCATCGGGGGGTTTTGCCATACTCGCCACGCTTGGCAGGCGGGTTGGCGAGCGCAGTTATATTATTTCGCACGCGGATGCTGCTTCCCGTCTCGTGCTACAGGATTTAGTCACCTCTTACGACACGCCTCCTGTTGGCGGTGGGGAAGTCTATTTTTACGTCAACCCTACACGGCACGGCCGACGGCTTGTTCGACTTTTCAAGTGTAAATTAAACTAAACTTATACTAAGGAAGCAACCGTCTCCCGTTCTTCCAGTACAAAATATTAAACTAAACATTACTAAAGAAGCAATCTTCTCCATCTTCCAGTACAAAATCCCCAAGAAAGAGGAGGTGGTGGAACAGCAGCCCATGGAGCCTGACAACCCCCTCATGAGGAAGAAGAAGACGCCTGAGGAACTAGCTGCCGAGGCAGAGTTAGAAGATCAGGACGAATTCACTAGTAAGTTTTATTATGTATAACTTATGAACGCAAAATATCTTAGGAATCCCCCATAGTAGCGTCTTTAGAGCGTCGACGTCGTGGCAGCATCCAATCACGCAATTCCGCAGCGGCATTTACTTAACGCTGATTGCACACTGCCACGATGTCGACGCTCGAAAGACGCTAGTATGAGGGAGGCCTTAAGGACTATGACTCCAACCAACTCATGATTGAAGTGACGTGTCTTGCAGTGGGACGTATAAAAGCATACTTAACTATACTTTTTTCTTTTCTGGTGCTTATATAAAATGTTCCAAAAATGGCACACCAGACTGGCAATGTAGATAGCTGAGCTACAAATCTTTCAAATAAATGTAACATACCTACCTGAAGCAAATATTGCAAATTCAAGAGACTTATTCCTAAATGTCTTTTACTAGAAGCATGTTATTTTAATCACGTTTAATACAACAAAAACACCTCTTTTTATTGGATCAAAATAAAATTATTAAAAAAAACAAACAATGTTTTTGGCCACTGTTATAAAAGTGGCGTCATGGCATAGTCTTGTGGTGGCGACTCTGTTAAAATTGCGTAATTTACTTTAGATATAATTAATTTAAAATTAACGAAAGTATCTTTATAATTTTCCAGAATTGAAAAACACCATCGAAACGCAAGTGAACGAACTGAAGTCGCAGATCGAAAGTAAGTGCGTGATGCAGTGAGCGGCGCGAGCGCAGCGGGCGCGCGCCCAACCCCTTATCTAATACATGATGTAGCTGCTAAGTCATTGTTACGACGTTTCACCGACCCGACATCACCCCACCCAACCCCTAAACCCAATCATTTGGTTCGGGTACCGTCAAAATCGCGCTCAATTTCGTACGAGAGATTCGAATTCTAAATTTTTTCGGAATGTAGTTGGCTAGTGCGCGTTGGTGCTTGATAATGAGCAATAATATTTTTATACATTCATAAAAATTTTTGGAGAGCAGCCCTTTAACGCCACGAAGCGCGATCCAGGTCAAAAAGTCAGCGAGACACCGGCCGGCACACGTGTGAAACGATCCACTTTTATATGTTGACGCTTGTGATATATTGTTATTTAAGTGTAATGAGGAAATAAATATAAATACAACTAGAAAGAACGGTGTAATATTAATAAAGAAGGAAATGTAAAATATAAGGCAATTCGTAGCACGCGTGTAGGTTCAACTCGACTTCTCAAATTCTCTCATCTGTACTCATCTTCGGGACGAATTCAAACTTACATTGAAATAACAATGTATTCTGTATTTGTTTTCATCCAAATTCCACTCGGCTTGACTTGATGTCTGTCTTCGTCTGTGGCTTGAGCTCTTCGCTAACTTTCTCTCTTCGAAACTCCCACTTTTGCCTCAAAATCTTTTGCATGCGTGCTTATGCAGTGTAAATCGATATTGTGTCAGTGTATTTTGTTTAGGTGTACATACCTGTAATCGACCTAGCCTTTAATGCCACATCGAACATAAAATAGGTACAACATAATTGTTACTACGACGCAAATCTGGGCAGGCCTCCGCCTTCGGGACGAGATCGCCGTAGATTTGACACGTCCGTTTTGTTCTTGCATGTCTAATATTAAGATCAATGTTCGTTTAGACGTAATGTAAAGATGTAGATACACTAACACTTCGCGTTGTTTTACCGTAGGCCGGCGACGTGGAGACGCGCCGGCCTTAATCTAATCGTTTATCGATGTTTTACGCTTAGGTATAAAGTTATCACACGTGCGAGCAAATTCTTCGAGCGATAGCCCTCAGGTTTGTCCGCAAATATCCGCGGAAATTGTGACGTCGCCTTCGTAGAACAGGAGGACACGATTTAAAGTCAGTTGGCTCAGAGCTAGTTGTTCGGACGATTGACTCCACTTAAGCTGCAAATGCAAAAGATTTGTTATCGTCAAAAGCTGTGATATATAAATAAATAAACTAACGCTGTGCGTCTGACGCGGCCCGACCGCTCGCGCCCTTGCATTCATTAGCTTCTACGACTTCTTCTTCGAATCTATCACTAATATCTCATACAGACACGACCTCTTCGATATTCATATTCTCTTCTAGTAGATATCTCGAACCGACTTTACATCGATCAGCACATCATGTATTTCCATTTTAGTTCTAAGGTTAAGTTAACTGTTTCACGTTTACGTATGGCAAAATGCTTATTATATCTTTAACATTAAGTTAAGAGTTAAGTTCAACTATTGCGTAGTTATGTTCACTGAACCTTAAGGTCAATTATACCTACCCTCACTCTATTACATCGGAATCAGATCGTATAAAACTATTCAATATACACACACATGTAAATACGATAAATACAACAATAATTTCTGATTGTTTACTGAGAATGCTACTATTTTTCTGATATATAAGATTCATATTTTCTCGCACTCTATTGCACATTGATGTATATTTTCATAGCTTCTTTAGGACCTTATTTTGAGCACGCATAGCTATCATAGACTACAATATCTATATACTTAAATATATCTAAATAATACTATAGGTGGGCATCTGAAATGGACACTATTAAGCCATTGCCCCGTCCATCACATCAACTTCTCATTCTCGTATTTGTAAGGTATAACTTTAAAATTTCAGTGTAATTGTGGTTAGCCTAGGTTTATCATGTATTACAAAAAAAACATAGTTCTATGTATGTGCATGGCAATTTCTAGCTAAACGGTTGTTCGTAGATATTTGGAATATACAATAATAGGCGTAAGTCAACCAGACCTGTCGATTTTGTATGATTTGACACGACCAATGTTCCATGAACCTTCTCTATTCCATCCCTTTAATAACTTGATGTGTTAGCTACTAGCGGATATTCCTGTAGACCCTTCCCTTTACTACTTCGTCTATCTTCGATCTAACTAGTAGTTGACCTTAGTCTGTGCTCTTCGTTGTTGACTCTCATTTAAGTAGAAATAGTTGTTTAGAAAATTATTTTGGTACGTAGCTGAGTCTAGTTGCAACTAAACATTGGGATAACTCCGCTGATTGTCACTAATTTAAAAAGAAATATTTGCGGTTTCAATTAAAGAATTGTTTGCATGTTCATTTGAGAATTGCGTTGGTGTAAGTGTAAAGCTCTTGCGCGCAGTGTGTGTCGATCTCTTCCCATTTGTTTTGAGTTCGAGACCTGAAGATACTCGCTTCTTACGGCTACTATCTACGTGTCTGTATCCTGTATGTTAAGCTTTCGATGTTCGGTGTATAGTAAATATGTAATTAGTGATAACGTTGCTTGAGTGCGCAATATTTGAAAGGAATTTGGGTGATATCAAATGGTTGTTAATTTTACTGGTGTGAACATTATTTAGGTTTGCAGAACTCCGGGAAACGGAGCTAACATCAAGCGTAATGTTTTAATAAACAAGTAAAATGTACCTCCTAACATGACACTATCACTATAATATCACCACGAACCAACCGATACACATCGATCTACCCACGTCTTTCTATAGTTTGTAAAACTGCACCCAATCTATATTGATTTCCCCTTAAAGTAAAATATTATAATGAATTTATAAAGAGGTTTATACAAGGTAGATGTGTAGCTTAGACATAAATGTACGTTATAATCAGAGTATAATTCATTTTTATTATTCACCCGTAGAATATTTTTAAGGGAATCTAAAAGTGACCAATTTTAGATTTTTTCATCGACAAAAATTTAATCAGTTGATCTTATGACTTTCATACTCAGGGTAAATATATATACTGACTATTATTGTTGTCTATTTATATATATATTCTCATTTAGGTTGTTTAGGCGGCCGTATGACTTTTTGGCCTATAATGGCATAATCTAAATCCTCTTCAAAAAGTGATAGTGACCTTTTCTTGAATTTAATCTTGTTCCTCTTTCTCTAAAATAGGGGGTTTAAAATTTTCACTGTTATTCTTAATCCTTAGAGGAGTTATGAAATGGTAGACTTATACATTTTAATACATACCTTGTTAAACAATTTACTATAAATTAGCCTATTGATAGTTGCACTAGGTCTAACGTTAGGGGCAGGCGTCATAATTGTTGGGGATGTCATATTTGAACAAATACGAAATCAAGACCTCTAAATTCGTAGATCTTTTAAAGACCTTTACAGTGTTTCATATAAACAATTCGTCATGAGACAAAAAATAAATAGATATGATGACTCCATACATTTCGCTGCGAGAAAGCGTCGATTGGTCAATCAGCCGAAATAATTGAAATAAATAAAAAAATCGGTACTTCTAGCTAGATAATCCAACAAAATTGATTTACATGGATGACTTAACTATTGATAGGAATGGCAAGTAATAACATATTTCAGCTGAATACCCAGTCGATGCAAAATAACCTTATTCTGACATCTATTCTCAACTCTGACAAAATAGTGGCAGAATAAGCGAGACGGGTGATTCAAATAGCGTAGAGTGATAGAGACAACGACACTTCGTACACACTGACACAAGAGCTTCTAACACTGAGCCAGTATTCATGATTTGGTCCTCGACAATGTGATGGGTCCCATAGAGAACTGATTCTTAAGTGCCACACTTTGCTGTTAAAATTGCGCTTCAGGTTTATTTCACAAAAATGCAAAAGGACCTGATCACATTGTTGAGGAAGTTCCATATGTTATTTGTTAAGCTACAGTAGGAGAAATTGACTTAACATAACATACTCTTTTGAGTAATGTATAAGCTAAATTCTTCAACTGTAAATATTGTTTGTTTGATAGTATAGTCATTATTGGCCAATATATCACTTTTAGCGCGTTAGCTTTTAATATTAGTGACATCTAGTGCTAAATTTGCAAGTTTACTGAAATTGAAATAAATATTTTAAAACGTATATGACAAATTTGAAATGAAATCGGGATTACCATTAAAGTACTGTATATGAACGTGGTTCATACGTATGTTGTATTGTTATTATAAAGAAAAAGGTTAGTAGTTTATCCACGATAACATTTAACTTAGAATTATGGATGAAAAACGAAAAAAAGAGGTTATTGTTGAAAAATGTTTTTAGGTAATTAAAATCGGATTGAGCTTTTGTGAAACCTTGTTGTTATCAAGATAAGTTAGGGTTTGTTTTGCTGGCCGCCGGAGACAGGCGGCGACACTTAGTATAGAGCTTGCAACCCTATGTTCGCCCTAACGTTGCGATGCATTGTTAAATTTATTTACGAGGTCCCTATTAGTTATGTATAAAGTTTAGAGGTAACCATTTTCATATCAACTACATGGCGAGTGTGAAAATGGTTTACCTACCATGTTGTTAAATAATAAATAAACTACATTGTACCACCAGGATTGTGTTTTATTTTATTAAAAATGTATAAAAGCCCTACTGATATCATTCTTAAACCTATATCCCACTAAAAAATAGAAAAATCTTAGTGACAGTAATAAATGACGCAAAGGGAATCGCAATCATTATGAGGGCAAATAATAACAATAGCGAAAGATAATGCTGAAAATTAGCAACAGTATCGTTAATTTTAAAAAAACAAGTTTGTTTGTAGAGTTGGCTTACATTACGTAAATGAATTCATAAATAGATTAAGTGTTAATGGTTAACACTATTCATATTATCTCAATCAAATTAATATCTATAAGTGAATAATATTATTTGCCTTCATCTATTAACATCAACAGTCTTAATAATCTTCAAGGCCTAAATACTAAAATGTGAATACTTCCCAGAATCTATTCAAGTTTGTATTCAAGTCACTGATAGCTGAAAAGAATTTCTCAAATGTAGCTAAGAGTAGACCATTATTAGGTTTTTCACTGAAATTAATATTTGCACTATCATTTGATATTTCGGTTTTTACTACCAATTTATCGGAATCCGATTTTGGATCAGATTCATCATCTTTTAAATCAAGCGATTTTTCGGAATCAGTCATTCTTTTTAGTTGATTTTGGATACTGTGCAGTACTTTCCATAATTTTCTACTTTCTTTATCTTCGACTTCAATTTCGTTATCTGTAACTATATCATCTTGGTTATTGTACAGACTATATTTATTTTCTACATTTCTGCGACGTCTTGATAACTTCTGATGACTTTGTGATTCTGAGCTGTCTTTTTTTATCTTAGTATGCCTGCTGCCAACTTTACTTCTATGCAGTTTTAAAGTATGTCTTATCCTATCGTGATATTTAGTTCCATTCCTTCTTGTTAACTGCAGTAAGTATTCAATTAAATTTAAAATTGGTTTACGTTCTTCTTCAGTTATTCTAAAATCTTTTCTTGTTTTCAACAACTGCCTTCTTAATTTCTTGGTCATTTGATTGTCTTCAGACATTTGACGCTTAGTTCTAGCAATAGGCTTTTTTCTCAAGGAGCTATGAACATCTTTCAAATAGTTATTCAAGTTGTCGATTTTATCAGTCCATTCCTTATTTTCAGATTTTAAATCATTACTTTCATCAAAGTTTGTGATGTCAACAACATAAAAATCATTCAGGTCATCAGATTTTAATGAGCGTTTTCTTCTTTTTGTTTTAGTATCTTTATCAAAGTCTTTATTAATTTCGACCTCAACTGGCAATGCTTCTACAAACTTTCCTTCGCCATCTTTGAAGTCTCTACAAGCTTCAATCTTCGTGTTAGTGATGACCCAGAAGCCGAAGGATTTGGCTGGTAAGTTTATGAGTAGTGTCTTGAAAGGACGAACACGCTTGACTATTGGACGTATGTCACCTTCTTGAGACATCACTCGATCGTTAACGATGATATTTCTAAGGACAAAAAGAAAACATTTTAAAATTAAGATTCGATTTACAAAATAAATCTTAAATTTATAGTTATGTACAATTAGATCTACTATGATTTATCTATGGATCATTTGATGGTGATGTGGTTTGGTGTTTTGACCAAGCTGGAATGATTTGCTACCTTTATCAAGTTAATCAAGTTAGATTATAATCTTATGAGTGTATGTTTGTTATTAAATCATACAAACGAGTAAAGGTAAATTGTATCAAATTAACTACGTCCTGAATAAATACTTCTTACTAAAGAAAATAAAGTTTTCAAGCGTAATTAGAGGGCCTAGTATCAGTTTTATACATAATCGTATCCCATAAATCGTAATGTAAAATATTAATGGATCTCGGGATGGCTCCACTTGTTGGCACATCAATAAAACATTATCTTTAATTTCATATCACGTATACGTTGTCATCAAGAGTTATCGAGTAATACACTAAGCCCTCAAAAACGTAACTTCGTGACAAAAAATATTTGAGACGAGGTAAACTTAACATACCCATCATCATCCTGGCTCAATATAAACTGCAGAATACCGCCCTCCTCCTTTTGCGAGAGCTTCAACGACAATCTAGCCGGTTCGTCATCCATGTTCACCCCGTACAGAGTCACCGCGCCCGGTACTGGCTGTCGCCGGAGAGATGTACAGTGAGCGAATAGGAGGGCTTGGGAAGAGTCGATGTCTACGCTGAGAACCCTTTCACCTACCAGGTTCTTGAAGAGGAGGGCCATGTAGAAACTCTGGAAAGGATAAATGATAGAACTATGGTTAAAAAGCGCTGTGCTTACAAGAAAAATTAAACGTAAGATCCAAACATTCAATATTTTTTAAAAAACAAAACTAACTCGTACCAGCATATATTTTTATTACTTTATTTTATTCATTTTAGTATAGAGGTTGACGTACAAAAACACTGCTTAGATTCTGTTTAGCGTTCATAGTTTGGCCTTAATCTTATTATATCCTAAAGAACTTATGTTAAGCGAACTCCCTGATCCAAAGACAGTAATGAATATTAAAAGGACAGGTAACGCAATAATAGATCTTTTTTTTTTCTTTATATTGGGTCAATATATCAGAATTGTCTTGTTAGAGTATTTGTCGCTTGAAACCATCAACAAGCAGATTATAGCAATAAAAGAGCAGATAGACCAGTAAGTAATACAGATCATCAATACGACATCTCCGAAACTGTTTAGTGATTGGTTACATAAATTCTACCCACTTTGGCGAACCGACGTGTAACTATGAACATGATGTTATTATATGATATTGTAGGTACGACGAAGACTTGACTGTCTGAAATTGGTAGGCGATCTGGGACTTGGTGCAACGAAGCATCGCAAACGTGACCCTAAACTTTTCCATACACCATTTCACCAGACAAAGTTTACGCATATCTCGGTGATATCGCGGATCGCAAGAACATAATGTAAACATTATGTACACCACCAAGGCGAAATTTAAATTTAAATTCAGGTTATTAGGACAAACTATCTAGATACTAAAACATTCGTCATTGATCAAATAATGGCTGAATTTTTAACCCAAGAAAACAGATGACATTCTACTCTATAATTTAAACGTTCGATGCTTACCAACGTAGGCTGATACAGCTCAATCTCGCTCAGCTCCCTAAAGTGCACTGCGAACCCATTCCTAGCAGAAAACCCCAGGCTAGCCATCCAATCTGCAGCGCGCTCCAGCTCGCTCTGCCGCTGCGGCCGCTCGGTGATCCAGAGCGGGGTGGAGCTGGCTTGAAGCAGCTTTAGCAGCTTCATGCGGTCTGACGCTGAAAGACGTTCCAGCTCATGGGAGGAGGAGTTCCTGGAAGAAGACACCATAA
Source organism: Anania fuscalis (assembly GCA_950371115.1). Taxonomy (NCBI): domain Eukaryota; kingdom Metazoa; phylum Arthropoda; class Insecta; order Lepidoptera; family Crambidae; genus Anania; species Anania fuscalis. Next base: position 11,926,085 of record OX493348.1, on the reverse strand, counting down.
GTGTAATGTCAAAGTCAGAGTCATTTATTCGGTACATAGGCATTTTTCCACACGTCCCAAAAATATAGCTTAGCCATACCACTGCTTTGGGACTACATATCGGCTGGTGATGAGTAGAAATGGTGCAACAAACTCAGGCACCTTTAAGTAAGTTGTTTATGTAACCTACATCATCATCATTTCGGCCATGGGACGGCCACTGCTGAACATAGGGTAATCGTGTCTGACTTGCATCATCATCATCATTTCAGCCATAGGACGCCCTTGAATGTATGTGTCTCCCAATGACTTCCCAATTGACCGAATTGGTTGGAAACAGCCTGCGACAAGCGGCTACATTATCGAACTCAATCGCTAGCACCTAAGTTCTATTACAAAATAATAGCTTAATCTAGGGCTGATGGTGGCTAGCATTGTGACTGTTTCATCACTTTAATTAAGTCCTTAGGGATGAATAGAGGTCCACGCCAAAAATTTTCATAAAACATGCTTGACAGCGATAAATGCTTAAGAAATTCCGACAGCTTAGCTAACATCCTCTGTAGCTAGCTAAGTAGAAAAGAGCAGTTGGGTTGTGAAAAGACATGGGTTCGATTCCCACCTAAGGCAGTCTATTTTCAAGTACAAGTATTCAATTATGTGCAGGGCAATGATTCTAAAGATGCCTGGTAGTAACTGCATGAAAGAAACGAGGAACATGATATTTAAGACATGGCCCAAGGACTCCATGTCACTCAGCGAGCTATGGAAAGGTCGATGCTTAGGATTTCGCTAAGGGATAAAATCCAAAACGAGATCATCAGGGGACTAAAGTAACGGACATAATCCAAAAATGTTGTAAGCTTAAGTGGCAGCGGGCTGGCCACATTTGTCGCAGAACTGTGTACTTCCGGCCGTCTGAGCCAGAGTCCTAGAGAGATCTCGCATATCTAGGCTGATAACAAATCGTAGGTGACGGCGATATACCTAGGTTTCATCGTTTGTGACGCAATAGATTTTATGAAAAATTAAAAAAACCTGGCTCAGACAGCCAGAATTTCACTTTTTCCGACACTCTGGATCTCAAATTCTAGAGGGTTTCAGGGCCCCGTTTCTTATCAAATGTTTAGTGACGCGATATGTGACGGCATCTAAAGTAGTTTCATCCATTTTGATGCAACGGTTTTCGCAGAATCATGAAAAACGTGTGGTCAGACAGCCTGATATCCGGCCGTCTGAGCCATTTTGTTTTTGCAGATATATAACGAAATATCACATTTCAGACTCATCTTTTTGGATTTTACTTTAGTGACGCGATATGTGACAGCTCTCGACCAGATTTGAACCTTCGTTACCCACGCATTTAGGAGCCATTCTAAAAAAACTGTTGGCACAGACAGCCGGAATCCGGCTGTCTGTGCCAGCCAGTTCTACCACTTCCAGGTGTTCTACGTAGCTGGAAATTGATCTAATCGTTAGTGACGGCGAGTGTTAATACGAATTGTCGTTTGTGACGGCTCTATGTGCCGGCAAACAAAAGATATAAGCAAATCAATTGTTTTCCATACATTGATGCATTAGGGTGACCACACTTCACACGTATTAGGTATGCAAGGACTAATAAAGAAGAAAATCTTGGCCAAATTGCCCCGTTTCACGACAGCTGCTTGCCGTGTTCTTTTAATACGTATTTACACAGACCTATGAAGAACCAATCAACACATGATTATTACTTTTTGGGTTTAGAGTGACTTGTTTAGGGTACCTAAGTAATTCAAGAGAAAATATTGTATAAACACGCTTACGAGTAATTTGTTTTACTGGAAATAAAGCTATTTTTTATTTGTCAACTTGTCCAACATGCCTACGGACCAATTGGGACAAGATATTTTGCAAGTCATCTGATGACTTGCGGAATAGAATAAGATATTATCCCATTACTTTAAGTAATTCACCAACTCGTCCCACATGCCTACCGCACATTTCGGCAGGTAGGGCGCGGCCGGGTTCTGTTTCCCGGCCAGTCACGTTGTATATAAGTATAGTAGTGTGAGACCTGCAGGATGGCCTCGACGATGGTGACGGTCTTGCCAGTGCCGGAATCGGTAAAGAAAGACTGATGATTGCATTTCAGTAATTGAACATTATTAGGCAGCTATGGGTAATTTGTTATTGTGATTAAGTATTAGAATCGAAAAAAGACTAATTATTGAATTAGAATTAATACTTTAGATAGGTATACTAATTATTGTTCGAGGCCATCCTGCAGGTCTCACACTACTATACTTATATACAACGTGGCCGGCCGGGGAACAGAACCCAGCCGCGCCCTACCTGCTGAAATGGGCCGTAGGCATGTGGGACGAGTTGGTGAATTACTTAAAGTAATGGGAGAATCTCTTATTCTATTCCGCAAGTCCATGCTGCACGGGCCGCCTGGCACCAGCAAGACCGTCACCATCGTAGAGGCCATCCTGCAGGTCTCACACTACTATACTTATATACAACGTGGCTGCCGCGGAACAGAACCCGGCCGCACCCTACCTGCTGAAATGGGCCGTAGGCATGTGGGACGAGTTGGTGAATTACTTAAAGTAATGGGAGAATCTCTTATTCTATTCCGCAAGTCATCAGATGACTTGCAAAATATCTTGTCCCAAATGGTCCGTAGGCATGTGGGACAAGTTGACAAATAAAAAAATAGCTTTATTTTCAGTAAAACAAATTACTCGTAAGCGTGTTTATACAATATTTCCTCTTGAATTACTTAGGTACCCTAAACAAGTCACTCTAAACCCAAAAAGTAATAATCATGTGTTGATTGGTCCTTTATAGGTCTGTGTAAATACGTATTAAAAGAACACGGCAAGCAGCTGTCGTGAAACGGGGGAATTTGGCCAAGATTTTCTTCTTTATTAGTCCTTGCATACCTAATACGTGTGAAAAGTGGTCACCCTAATGCATCAATGTATGGAAAACAATTGATTTGCTTATATCTTTTGTTTGCCGGCACATAGAGCCGTCACAAACGACAATTCGTATTAACACTCGCCGTCACTAACGATTAGATCAATTTCCAGCTACGTAGAACACCTGGAAGAGGTAGAACTGGCTGGCACAGACAGCCGGATTCCGGCTGTCTGTGCCAACAGTTTTTTTAGAATGGCTCCTAAATGCGTGGGTAACGAAGGTTCAAATCTGGTCGCATGCTGTCACATATCGCGTCACTAAAGTAAAATCCAATAAGATGAGTCTGAAATGTGATATTTCGTTATATATCTGCAAAAACAAAATGGCTCAGACGGCCGGATATCAGGCTGTCTGACCACACGTTTTTCATGATTCTGCAAAAACCGTTGCATCAAAATGGATGAAACTACTTTAGATGCCGTCACATATCGCGTCACTAAACATTTGATAAGAAACGGGGCCCTGAAACCCTCTAGAATTTGAGATCCAGAGTATCGGAAAAAGTGAAATTCTGGCTGTCTGAGCCAGGTTTTTTTCATTTTTCATAAAATCTATTGCGTCACAAACGATGAAACCTAGGTATATCGCCGTCACCTACGATTCGTTATCAGCCTAGATATGCGAGATCTCTCTAGGACTCTGGCTCAGGCGGCCAGAAGTACACGCAAGTGGAGACCACGCCTAGGCAAACGTAGTGTAGGACGCCCCTCAGTTCGATGGATCGACCTTAGGAAGATGACTGGCAGTTTATAGGGGAAACAGCGGGAGATCGTGCTCTTTGGCGCACTTTGGGCCCCCTCAAAGAGCGCCAAAGAGCACGATCTCCCGCTGTTAGCTTACGTACAGCAGTGACGATAATGATAACCTAAAATGATCAATCACTCACCCATTCAGCAATACAGCGTCTGTCATGTCGAGCGCAAGCGTGACGTAATCCTTGAAGTCGCTCTTAGAACTCTCGCGCAGGCAGCCTGTGACGTCACCGCCGGCGACGCGCCAGGAGGGGGGGAACGTCTCCACCAGCACACTTAGCGTTTCTAAGTCGTTGAGGTAGTCGTCGATTGTCTGGTTTGAGCACTCTGTAAGATGGTAAGAAATGGGTGAGTACCTAGGTTCACATCGCCAGCCTATATCAGTCCACTGCTGGACACAGGCCTCTCCAAAAGGAGGATTTGCCATAATCGCCACGCTTGGCAGGCTGGTTGGCGATCGCAGTTTGGCCAATGGTGGAGAGGAGACGCTGCTGCCCGTTTTCTTGTGGCGGTTCTCCTGTAGTCGCCTCTTACGACACCCATAGGAAGAGAAGGGGTGGTGCAATTCTTTTAACGTGCTGGCACCGCACGGCAGTTCCTAGGCTAGAATTCAATTAAATGTTATTTTCTGACTCGTAAATCGTATAAAGTAGGTACGTGTAGGTAACTCCAAGTACGCAAAGCCTGTAGTGCCTGATTTTGGTGCTCCCTCACCGCACGTATGCGACAACTTTAGTGTAATTTTATTAATTTACTCTTTATTTATACTTTATTTTATTTGACGACCGTCTGGTGTAGTGGGTCGAGTTCTACACTACAAAGCTTGGCGGTAGAGGGTTCGAATCCCGCAAATGTATGTGTGATGAACACGAGAATTTTTATATAAGTTATGGATGCTTACAAATATATTTAAGTGTATCCGTTATCTAGTCGCCAATGTACAAGCTATGCTTAACTAGGGCCAGATAATACGGTGATTGCGGAAAGTATATTTTTTTTACAAAAAACTACATGTCGTAAAAAATCATAGCGCTCTACAAATGTTTAATTAACAAACTACCCTCATCACTCACACACACACACACACACACACACTGTGTACCTATGCCATTCATTCAAGTTCAAATTACAGTGGGTAATTCAAATACTTTTTAAAATATCGTAAAATTAAGATAAATAATTACAAATAATAACACCATATATTATGTAGTTAATAGAAAGTTAATAAACATACCGTATCCTAGCTGCCAAAACACGTCATTGATTCCCGCCTTTTCAGCCACAGATAAAATATCCAGCATAGAATTTGGGTCCCACATGCCCGACTTCGTTCTTTCCCCATTATTTAGAGCAAAAACTATTTCGAATCCCGTTGCTTTTGCCCACATAGCAAAACTCTTCCACTGGTCACTGGTCACTTGCAATTTTTCCACTGCTTGCCTCTTTTTATTTTTTCGAAGGAGGTTGGACAACAATTTTCTAGGTTGGTCGTCAATGTTATTGTCTATGGTGATGGTAGTGTTTCGGAATGTCATGTGGGCAGTGGATGGTCCAGCGATGCGGAGATGCGCCGGAGCAAGGGAAGAGGCCATGCAAACGCATTCTTTGCTGGAACAAATACGAAATGCGTGAAAAATTAAAAGCACGACCAAATTATATTCTATACACAGCGCTGGACAAAGATTTGATCGGTACAGTACCCGGCACCGATGTCGAGCGCTGGGGTAAAGAGTGGGGTTCGCTTTGCGCATCTTACGAGACGATCATCATATCAGAGACGCGTGTGCGCGGAGCTAACAAAAAATCCCGGTCGGTGGTGCAGGCGCGTCGCATCGCACTACTAGCCAATCACGTAATCCTAATGGTTTTCTGCGCATCTTTCGCCCAGCGCTTAACATCGGTGCCGCTAGTTGGATGTAGGTGCAACTAATGCCTGAAAATTTTAATAATTTAATAGTACCTAGTAGGAAGACCAAGCTACGATCGACGACGACGAGGAAATCACAACGGAATTCCCATTACATTTTTTATAAGGCTCTCATACCTCGCAAGTAAATTACGGAACCTTAGGATCTGTTATAAAATGAGTACTAAAAAAACCGGCCAATTGCGTGCCGTGCCACGCGCAGTATAGGGTTCCATAGTTGCCCGTCGTTACCATAATATATTTCAGCAATTACTTCATTTAAGTCACTTTTAATGTTTTCCTCTAAGGAATTTTTAAACAACTAACACCAGGTTCCTATATGCGAGCCGTTATAGTCGTTTCTATAAAATTTGACAAAGCGTCATTTATAGGAACGCTTTTGAGTATGTCAAGTTGACAATGCCTACCATCCGTTAGCAAAACCAACCGTTTCTCGGATATAGGAACCGGGGTTAAGTTGAACGACTATTACTCTTAAACTAACTTCTATCTTAAGTGACTGTTATGATTTTCCTTAAAAGTTCAGGAAAAGCACTATGAACATGATTTTTTACAGATTTTTCAAGCTAATTGTTTAGCTTTTAGAGGGGGGGACGCCCTCGACTCGGACAAAAATTGGCACTTTAAAGTTTAATATTTCGCAAACGGATCCCTAAATCTAAAAATAGTTTTAGCAACCCATGAGTCATTATTAAGAGCCTATTATACGATATCCCACACGGGGGGGATAGACGATGAAAAACACATCCCTACGTTACATGTATGGGAGCTACCTTAAAAAAATCAGCTTTCTAGGGTCAACAATCTCTAAGCAAAACCTCGGACGGACAGACAGACAGACGGACATGATGAAACTTTAAGGGTTAACTACGAAACCTTAAAAACCCGCTTTAATTGGCCGCTTTCAGCCGGCCATATCTGGAAGTCACTGGGGGAGGCCTATGTTCTGTAGCTGAAATCATAAAGTAAAAAAAGGTTAATTGTTTAAAATAACTTACCTCTCATACTTTTCACTGCTCGAAAACAAATGTTTAGGGTCAACTGTGAAACTCAGAAAGTTTTTACTGACCAAATTCACGTACTGGTCCGTCACAATCTTCACACTGTACGTTTCACAACTGACTGGAACTAAAATAAAAGGGGTTACAACTCCCAAAAACACTAAAAGAAGGCGCGACAGGCGGCCCATATTGAAAACAAGACTAAACGGGCAAATGAAGTTGGCGTTTGTATTTATTTTATTGCCTGAGATGAGTTTGCATCGTGTTGCGGGTAAAGAAAAGTTTTTGGTATTGTACAAAAAATATTTTTTTACTACTTTAGAATTTACTCGCGGCTCTACTCTCGTTCGAGCCAGTAGCAAGTTATAAGCATTATCAAAATCCGTTTAGCATTTTCTAAAAGATTTTTTAATAACCAGTATGTTGGGGTTTCGGTTACTTTTTTACTTACTTATTTATTTTATATCAGAATCAGAATCATTTATTTGCCATTGAATATGGTACCTACATTAGGAAGATCACTATTTTATATTAGTCTTTCATTATAGCTGTGAAATTTGTTTAAGTATATTTTTTCAAACAAACAAGTAAATCTAACCTGAAACCTCTGCGTTCAAGGCGAATCACCGCCTATGTATACGATAATAGGATTGCCACAACAAAAGTATTTTTTCCGAAGTTCAGTAACCACACACAAAAATTTTTGATGTAGGTACATCACTAGAACCATTCTTGAATTAAGGAAAGGGTAGGTGGTAGTACCTACCACGAGAGGTGGACATTGATTCAATCAGCATCCAATATTTTGCCATGCATAATAAAGTCTAACGTATTCAGAAAGTGTCTGCAACATAAAATTAGCTGACGCTAAATGCTGAGTAGGTAGAAACGCCAACGTGTCGATTCGTATTTTTAATTTGTATTGTGATTTATTTGTATTTGTTTGTTTGTGCATTGAAGCACGCATCTATGGTAAGACCTTGGTAACGCATAAGATTGCATTTTTATGTACTTAAATACCTTTGGCGCTATTTTAACTAAGTCTAACTTTTAGTTTTGGCTTATTATTGGAATGTTTGGGTAGGTAAGGTATTATACTGTAAATTAATTTTGGGTTAGCCCAAAGATCTTTGGGCTTAATAAGGCAAAACCTATTCAGCGTTAATTTCAATTCAATTAAATATACCTGAGACCCCAGGAGGCCTAATACGAAAGCGCATCGTTCAGTCGGTCGTATTATCCGATCAAATTAAAACATCCATTCCTCCATATCAAAGGATTGACAGTAAATTATTTAGGAACAATTGAAAACGGTCGGGTTTTTTACACGGCTAGATTGAGTTGGTGATATTTTATCCAAGGATTGACACATGAGACTGGCCATTTTAATTTGTTAGGTTTATACCACCAAACGAATCATACACTTTCGTGCTCGGCCCCGGTTCGATTCCTGGTCGAGTCAATTTGGAAAGCGAAATTCTAAACGGTTTCCGGTCTGAATGTTTTGGTACCTATTGTCATTGTTTCTGAATTCCATAATAAAATTGCTTGAGTCACAATCAAATCGTTTATTAGTATTGCATGTGTGGTTAAACTAGTGATAAAGAATTATACAGTAGGTATATTACCACACCGCCATTCAATGTTTTTGCCTTGCCCAATGGTTGACTGGTAGAGAACGCATTAAGGCATTAAGTCCGGAAATCATACATTTATCGTGCTATAAAAATGTAATAGATAAATAAATAACCCTGCATTGGAATAGCAAGTAATACATCTGCATTTTTTACTTTATTTATTTACCTTAGAATCAGGGCTAATGTAAATTACATCATAATTTACATTAGCCAATATAAAATATTTTCATTTTTATTTGTTGACGATTATAAAAAAAAACTCATGAGTAAAATAATTTTAAAATATTTAAATCCGTTTATTTACCAGAGCACAAGTTACAAAGGTGTTAACAATAGCTTATCTAGGTACATACCTACAAGTACCTATCCGACCGGCATGATTGCAGGTGTACAAATTTATTACATCAGCGATGAAAACAATATTCGCGATTAATTGTTTACAAAGTTGACGAAATAAACTCGTTTGCGTGAAATGCAAGTTTGTAAGTATGGATGTTTGATACTCTTTCACGCAATAACTACTGAACGGATTTGGATGAAATTTTGCACACATATTGAATATGATCGGGATGAATATAGGATACTTTTTATACCAGTCAAAAATTCCTGTGGGATATTAGAATAGTTTGTTACGGGATTGCTACCATGTACCTTATTTTTGAGTTCCCGATATTTCGGCACTGTTGCAAGCGCCATGATCACATTGGTACATGGTAGCAATCCCGTAACAAACTATTCTAATGTTAGTGACCATGAAAGCTTAAAACAATATCCTGTGGGATATGTTGAATAAACTAAAGACTACGCGAGCGAAGTCGCTGGCAACAGCTAGTTAATAATAAATTAATCTGAATTAAAGTCATGAAAACCGGAACCGTCTAATCTAGTGTTGTGCTACCCGGGAGTCCGGACTACAAAAGAAGCCAACGTGCAGTGGTTGCGGGTTCGAATCCTGAAAAGTGCAAACGTTTGTGTGATGAGCATAGATCCTACCCCACCTTTACCTTGCCTTTTCACTACCTACAGTGCGGTGCAGTAGGTCCTACATGGGAAACTTCTTTGGAGAAGGTTCTTTTTTTATAAGGCTCCGCTGTCTGTCTGTCTGTCCGTCTGTCACCAGGCTGTATGTCATAAACCGTGTTAGTTAGAGAGTTGAAATTTTCACAGATTATGTATTTCTGTTGCCGCTATAACAACAAATTAATACTAAAAAACTGAGAACAATAAATATTTTTACACTAAGCACTCATGCATGACATGACTAAAGAAGAGTTCTACCACTTTGGGTATTTTTGATTATATTTGAATATTGTGTGATACTTATTTTGTACCAAAATATCTGTACTTGTACTAAGTTGTTTTTTCTCTAAAAAAAATAATTATCTTGTTCTGTTATTTTCGACCTTGTAAAAGTAAAAACGAATTGTTTATGGTACATTGTCAGTATTGACACCAGCACCCAAGGATCAGCAACTCACCATTTAGAGCACCTTCAGTTCCCCTTACTGATTATAATGCGATATTGAAGTCACGAATGTTCGATCATTGGAATAAAGTCTGGCAAGAAACCAAACTTACCAAAGGAAATTGGTATGCGCAAATCCAACAGCTTATCCCAACCAAGCCTTGGTTTTTTAAATGGAATTCACCTACGAGAAAGTTTATATCGACTATAAATCGATTAAGATTTGGACACGGCAAATTTCCTGCACACCTAAAACGAATTAAAATTACGCAAAATGATGAGTGCCAACATTGCAACTCAGGTGTGGCAACATTAGATCACCTTTTTCTTCAATGTCCTGCCTTCAATATTCAAAGATTGTTGCTAGTAGACGGTCTATCAAAGAACTATCAGAATAATGACATTCCCCGCCTCTTGCCCGATCTACTGGCAAATGTAAATAATTATCAAGATCTTTTTACGTACTTTGCCACCACCTTTAATGAAATATGAGTACTGCTGACTAACAATCAAGATACACATCTCAAGTGAAAAGAATTAAAATTTAATACAGTCTCACAGGAAAACTTTACAACACCTGACAAACACCCTTTCAAGCAAACATCAATGAAGAATACCATTAAAGACATTGGCTGTATGAACCTAGTTCAAAGCCGTTAAAATTTTAATTAAAAAAAAAAATCAGTATTGACACTGACGTATTGTCAGCTAAAAATGACACTTCATTCATCATGACATTAGTCATCAAATGGATCGGATCACTTTATTTATCTTGAATATTTTCGCAAATTACTGTGATAACAATAAACTATGATTATCAATGTCGCTACCTAATCTCTTTTACGTTCGACATGATAGTCGCGAGTGAATTAGCTGGTGACGCCTCTTGTTCTGCCGGACTATAAGTGTTGGAACTATAGTTTGTGTTTATTATAGTGTATTTCGATGTTATTTTACCGTGAAAATGGATAATTGTGCTGAGAATAGTGATAAAAAAGACGATGGATCCGTTAACAAGAAAGAGATACCTGCAAATTTGCAGAAAATATGTCTAGTTTGTGGTGATAAGGCGCTAGGCTACAACTTCAATGCTATATCGTGTGAGAGCTGCAAGGCGTTTTTCAGACGTAATGCATTAGCCAGTAAAGAGTTCAAGTGTCCGTTTACTAACAACTGTGAAATCACTGTAGTTACGCGCAGGTTTTGTCAGAAATGTCGCTTGGAAAAGTGTCTAGCTATTGGCATGGTAAAGGAGTTTATTATGTCGGAAGAAGACAAAGCAGAGAAGCGGAGGAAAATCGAAGAAAACCGCGCGAAAAAGCGCCTAAACGGTTCTCCTGAAGATGCCATCTCTAGCTCAAAAGTTACGAAGCGGGATGAGGAAGTTACGAACACAAGCATACCTCCACCGCAAGAGCAAATACTTCAGTATGATGTTTTGAATAGTACCACTTGTAGTCCAAGCAGTACAATGGTTCAGTCCCCTGTCAGCAACGATTTAGAATCGTCGTTACACTCTCCCCCTATGTACTACGCACCTCCAAGTACTCAAAGTCAGAGTAATGACATGTACCCCATGAAAATAAATGCCATTGATGAAAAAACGGTTATAAACAGAACCCTATATGATCACCGGTTGCAGCAAGAATCATACAACATGTATGACACAATGGACAATAGTAGTAATTTATATGTTGAACCACTCAAGCAAAATAGTATAAGGTTTGTATTACATGTTTGGATTTTAAGGTTTATCTAAAAAAAAATTATCTATTTTAGATTAAAAAGAAAATACCAAATAAAACAGAAAGCTCAATCCCATACAACTAATGGTTTTGAAGCAAGAAACAGTGTCTATTTACATTTATGCATTTGGTGTGGGGCAGAAAGGTTCTGGAATGGAGGCCACATACCGGCAAGCGGGACGTCCACCCACAAGGTGGTAAAGCGACCTACTAAAGGTGGCAGAAAGCCCCTGATAAGTAACATTTTTTTTTTATATTTGACTACATTATGTACAGTCAACAGCACGTCGACCTACCCTAAAAGTCAAAAATTCTCCAATAGATTTTCAACTTTAAGCCTGATATTATATAGAGTTCATTTTCAAATGAGAAAATTTGACATTTTGTGGTAGGTCGACGTGCTGTTGTCTGTACATTGTTCTGATCTTAAGGTAACAGCTAAAGCACTTGTGTTATAGAAATCAGAAATAACGACGGTACCACAACACCCAGACCCAAGCCAATATAAAAAAGTTTATTTTCTACGTTGACCCGACCGGACCGGAATCAAACCGGGAACCTCAGAGATGGCGATGCCAAGTCTGGCCTGCTTGCCTCTCAGCTATGGAGGTCGTCAAATTGTTCCTATTTCTGGTATTACAAGGTTAATAATTCTTTCGAAGGCATACAGTGTGCCATTCAGGATAGTTGGCCAAGGTTTTATATCTTCTTCCAATTTTTCTTATCTTACTGTTTAAGTGACAATTTGAATTACAAAATACATTGCAAAAATACTATAATCTAACATCTGAAGATTCTGAAGGTCCAAATAATTGCATAATGCATTTCCTTGACTTTACAAAGAATGTGCACCACAACATAATGAAATAAAATACACTTAAGGTGGCCGCGCATCTGTAATACTACAGTATCGGCTTTATGAGACGGATGCCCTCGCTGCGCGCGCCTTGGTGCGCAAGGTTCTATACGATTTAATACAAAGAATTCTAAAATGCAAAGACTGCAGTGCTTGCAGGTACTGCAGTGTTGATAGATGCGTGGCCACCTTTACAGTTACATAGTTTATTTCGCCTCATAAAATAATTTTAACTACTATGATTCCTAGATAGTACCTAATAACCTAGAGAAAGCTCTATCAAAGAGCAGCTTTATCCTGTAACTAGGTACGAATCTTACATTGCCATACTGATACCTCCAATCTAATGAACACCAAGCCAACTTCAAGGTTAAAGGTTTTCATATAGAGGTCCTTTAAAGCGGCTTGTCAACACCGTTATTAAAGAAAGTACATTTACTTAGCACGTATATCTCAAAACTATTTTGTTTCTAACAATATTGTCATAAAATTTTGGAGGCATAATATTAATGAAATAGTAAGTCGATTTAGACAAGAAACGAAAAATATTTTTGCAAATTTCAGTTAGTGTTTATTGGAGCTATCGACATGAGCATGGCAATCTGAAACTGCAGGAAACCATACCAGTAGAAGGAAGTAAGGAAAATAAATGTATCATTTCAGGTCAATATTAACAAACGGTGATACCATGACATATCCAGAACCAAAGCCTCAGCATGTGTGCGAAGAGATCCCATCCACGAGCACCAACCCCGATGTAAATAAAGCCAGGGATATACTGCAGGATGTTGAAAGGTAAATTGCTTATATTTTCAGTTCAAATTCCAATTCACATACAAAATCCTAAGAGTCTTATACAATTTCCTAGGCGTTCGTATGCGATTCTTGTGAATTCGTATGCAAATTGGAATTCGAAGGCTTTAAAAATACATCATTATCATCACCAGCCTATATTAGTCCACTGCTGGACACAGGCCTCTCCAAAAGGAGGATTTTGCCGTAATCGCCACGCTTGGCAGGCGGGTTGGCGATCGCAGTTTGGCCAATGGTGGAGAGGAGACGCTGCTGCCCGTCTTCTTGTGGCGGTTCTCCTTTAGTCGCCTCTTACAACACCCATAGGAAGAGAAGGGGTGGTGCAATTCTTTTAACGTGCCGGCACCACACGACCCTTTTAAAAATACGCCTGCAGGCATTCATCCGTCAGCTCATCTAAGGGGGTTTAAAATTACCCTTTACCTTACACGTGCGGCGTTGCTTCGTGGAAAGCTACATCATCATCATCATCCTATTGCAGTCCACTGATGGACGTAAGCCTCCCCCAAAGAGCGCCAAAGCGCTTTGTTCACCCATCCACTGCCAGCCATCTTCCTAAGGTCGTCGGTCCATCGAGCCGGGGGGCGTCCTACACTACGTTTGCCTAGGCGCGGTCTCCACTCGAGAACCCGTTAACTCCACCGTTTAAAGCTACATAGTAATAAAAAAAATCGGCCTCGCGCACGCGTTCCGTACGGTTTCCATTATCTATAAAAACGGCAAGAAAACACGTTTGTTGTATGGGAGCCCCCTTAATGTTTTTCTTTTATTTTTTAGTATTTGTTGTTATAGCGGCAACAGAAATACATCATCTGTGAAAATTTCAACTGTCTAACTATCACGGCTCATGAGATACAGCCTGGTGACAGACGGACAGCGGAGTCTTAGTCAAAGGGTCCCGTTTAACCCTTTAGTTACCCTAAAACCCACGAAACGTCGTCGCAACGTTTCACGATGCACGGCGTGACACGTCGTATCGTGTTTATGTGTAAGGGTCCTGGCTGGGTCCCGCCAAATATGTCCTCGCCAATCACATAAAAATCAAATACATTTATTTCTGCAAATATGCCATAAAAGGGGCTTTTACAGGTCGGGGGAGACTATTTTCTCTCCCGAAGCCTGCTGCTCGCGCTTATAAATAATAGTAAATCAATTGTTTCCACAATCACACCAATTAGCTGGCCCCAAACTAAGCAAAGCTTGTACTATGGCGACTAGATAACGGATAAACATGCTTAAATACGTTTAAACATCCATGACTTAGTTGCAAATACTCGTGTTCATCACACTAACATTTGGCCCTTGCGGGATTCGAACCCGCAACCGCCAGGTATTGTTGGCCGGAGCGGGAATCACTACACCAGACGGTCGTCAAGAATTTTAATTTAAATTTAATAATATTATTTCGCAGGATAGAACCGAATTCAATGGAGTCGATACTATGTGAAGCGATAAAGCTGGAATTCGAGGCTTATTCATCAGTGAACCCCTGCGGGTCGTCGCGGGAACTCAATGAGGTAAGGTGTTACTCATCATCAATCATCACCAGCCTATAACAGTCCACTGCTGGACACAGGCCTCTCCAAAAGGAGGATATTGCCATAATCGCCACGCTTGGCAGGCGGGTCGGCGATCGCAGTTAGGCCAATGGTGGATAGGAGACGCTGCTGCCCGTCTTCTTATAGCGGTTCTCCTGTAGTCGCCTCTTACGACACCCATAGGAAGAGAACGGGTGGTGCAATTCTTTTAAAGTGCCGGCACCACACGGCACTCATTACTGGTGTTACTCATTGACCACAAAACGATAATTAAAAGGAAGTTACGAGGAAATACCTTTGCAACAATGAATTTAGTGGCATTGATTTTCATAATTATCGCATAGCAGGCTAAAACAAAAATTAAAAAGCGCTTTATAGTTTGTAAACAAAAAATATGTGTCACTGTAACCGTTGAATCTTTTTTAACCTTGTACTTTTATATAACTTCAATTCAATTCATTAAATTACCGTAATACCGGACCTACACTTTTGGTCAGGTCCGAGTCCGACCGTCTTAGCTATAGTATATTTATTTTTGTATAAATTTTTAAAAAGGCACTATAAGGTCTAAAAATGTAATACAATTTTCACTTACATCTATTTTTGTACATGACTGTTTGATGCCATAATAAATGAAAAAAAACCGGCCAAGTGCGAGTCGGACTCGCGCACGAAGGGTTCCGTACCATTTTCTATAAACACGGCAAAAAAAATCACGTTTGTTGTATGGGAGCCCCCTTAAATATTTATTGTATTCTGTTTTTCATGGTATTTGCTGGTAAAGCTGCAACAGAAATACATCATCTGTGAAAATTTCTAATGTCTAACTATCACGGTTCATGAGATACAGCCTGGTGACAGACGGACAGCGGAGCCTTAGTAATAGGGTCCCGTTTTACCCTTTGGGTACGGAACCCTAAAAACTACAAGTACTGGGACTTAGTTAGGTACTAAACTTAATTTGGTGAATCATTTACGTTTTGCAGTTCAGTGACTAATAACTTTAATGTGTCGCCGTCATATTGCATAATTCGTAATTATACAAATGGCGTCGTCCTTTTGGAAACTCGCAATTTTGTAAAATGCCTAGGTAAATTGATGATGCTTCCAAAATTTTTGGTAACTTATTTTAAGTGTCTTAAAAAAAAGCTCAAGACACCTTAAATAAGGTAACCAACAATTTAGGTTAGTTTTTTTTTTATAATATTTTTTTGCAATATTTATTTACTCCATCGAACACCAATTTCCATGGACATTTTATTATTTTTGCATGTATTTGTGCAAGTAAACCTCAAATACTTTTAATCTTGTCCAAGGCTTGATATATATTCAAAACTGATTAACGTAGATAAACTTGATAAAACACTTGTTTCTTGCGAATTATGATAATGTTCACTTTTATTTTCAAAAATGCTTGCTTTTCTTTGTTGCTTAGATTAGCAGCGCCTCTGGTGGTAGATTATAGAACTGGTTTCTACAATAGGCTAGTTGACACCACCGATCAAATGACATACTTTTTATGTGCCGTCAAAACGCACCTCTTCCTTATAATTTGTATGGCGATAGCAAACTTTGACGTCATCGTTTACCGGACTCAACTGCCTAACTTTTTATTGGTTTTGAAGCAGACAAAAATCTGATTCTTCGTTTAAATGATAATGTATCGGGTTATTGGGCCTAAAATAAGGTGTCAGATTTAATAAATGATGTCTTACAATAATTATTTATGATTGGTATCCACAACCCTATTTACCACGGCATTTTGTAAACGGGCGCTCGAATCGACACATACTTTTTATGGCCTATTACAAACTGACAAGGCAGCAATTGGCTAAGGCATTTTAAAAACTGCGAACGCTTGCAAACGGCAACGGCATTTTGTATAATGACGAATTATGCAACATGACGGTGACAAATATAATCTTGTAGAACTTATCTAGGCAGGTGCGCCGCACTACACCTGTGCATTCACATACCTTTTAAACCTTCGTCTGCCACGAAACTAAACACAATAGAAAATTTATTGTTTGAAGGGTCACCGGTGACCACCATGGCGCTCAAAGTGTTAACGATCGTTTGATCTAAAGGGGTCGCGTTATGGAATTAAAAACCAGGCTATCATCATATCAGCCTGTTGCAGTCCACTGCTGGACATAGGCCTCCCCCAAGGAGCGCCACAGCGCACGATCTCTTGCCCTTTGCATCCAGTCGCTGCCAGCTGCCTTCTTCAGGTCATCGGTCCATCTAGCCGGGGGGCGTTCTACACTACGTTTGCCTAAGCGCGGTCTCCATTCGAGAACCTTCCCGCTCCACCTCTCGTCGATTCTGCGACAGACATGGCCAGCCCACTGCCACTTCAGCTTGCTACATTTTTGGACAATATCAGTCACCTTAGTCTTATGTCGTATAACCTCGTTACGGATCTTATCCCTTAGTGAGATCCCCAACATTGACCTTTCCATAGCACGCTGAGTGTAGTGACGTGTAGTCGGTGGGCCAAGCTATAGTGAATTCGAATCCCTCACTGGCCAAAATGTTTGTGTGATAAGCATGAGAGTTTGTTACTTAAGTCATAGATAATGAATTGACGAAATATTGGTTGACTAATTTTTATACAGTGTTTTTTTTTTTTTTTTTGAGATGGGCTTACTCTTGACCCCAATCTTGCTCTAGAGCATAGATGGGATCTACGATAGAGCGAGCTTGCCCAGAAGATGCCTATTCACTCTGGACTTAAAGAGAGTCAGGTTATATGCACTCGGAAATACAGACGCAGGCAGGGAATTCCAATCCTTAGCTGTGCGCATTATAAAAGATGATGAGAAGCGCTTAGTGCGGGTTATGGGTATATCAACTAAGAACGGATGGTAGCCGGCCGTGCGTCTGGATGTCCGATGGAAGAAAGGTGACGGTGGTATGAGTTCATGCAGCTCATGAGCACACTCTCCGAAGTACAATCTATAGAAGACCGATAGGCAAGCAACCTTGCGGCGGTGAGCCAGGCTGTGCAGCTTGGACGCCACCAGTTTTTTATCGCCTATTATTCTCTTGGCTCTGCGTTCCACCGAGTCAAGTGCAGCAAGTTGGTATTTCGCCGAGCCGTCCCAAAGGTGACAGCAGTACTCCATGCAAGATCGGACTTGGGCTTTGTAAAGAGTTAAAAGCTGTCCAGGCGTGAAGTACCGCTTGACTTTATTTTAGTGTTTATTAAGCCTAGTCTTTATTTTTTGTAGTAAGGCCATAAAAGTCTAACTTGAACCAAGCCCTTTTATAACAGTCTTAACAAAGTGGTCCCAATATCACGTTATCTAACTGCAGTTATCAATTTATCAAGCATCTGTTTACTATCTGGCTTATCACTACAAATAAATAGTATATAAGTTTTAGTCATCCGTTCAGATATCGATCACACACCTAAATTGTTTCTCTAACAAAAGTTATTATTCATTGTTGCTATCGAGGCGTTTACAATTTAAAAGATTGAAGATCAATAACACTTGAAAAAAATCATCGACCTCAGGTGGGACTCGAACCCACGTCCCATCGCATACCGGGCGAGTGCTTTGACCACTAAGCTACCGAGGACGTCACGTGACAAGATGAAATTCCTCAAGTGTTTTTTCTCGCTGTCAAAGCCAGCGTATCTCTGATCAATGTTGTAGCTATATGTATAGCTGAGTAGTATACTACCGTCAACACCCTATAGAAATATTTTTACAAATATTTGACTATTGGTTAAGATCAGAAATGCTTAAACATTGTAAATTTTTGTTTTTAGCAATTCCATGCAAGTTTTAATTGAAGATAAATAACACTTGAAAAATCTAATATCACTGGCTACTGTGGTGGCTAAGGTGCTGGACAGTTTGCTTGATCAACATTTAAGAAGGCACGTAAAATTAAATGACGCACAGTTTGGCTTTCAACCAGGTTTGTCCACCGAAAGCGCTATCTTGTGTCTCAAGCAGACTGTCAAGTACTACACTGACAGGAACACTCCAGTCTTTGCCTGTTTTCTTGACTTGTCTAAGGCCTTCGATTTGGTGTCGTATGGTTTATTGTGGAAAAAACTTCAACGTGAGACTGATGTGCCGAAAGAGCTGGTTGCGGTGCTGCGGTCCTGGTATGAGCGGCAGACCAACTGTGTTAGATGGGCAGGCTCATACTCTGATGTCTATAGGCTTGAATGTGGAGTGAGACAGGGTGGGCTTACATCTCCTAGGCTTTTCAATTTATATATTAATGGCCTGATCGAGGAGTTGAGCGGCACTAATGTTGGATGCTATATTGATGGTGTATGTGTCAATAACATAAGTTACGCAGACGACATGGTGCTGCTCACCCCTTCGATTGGAGCAATGCGTAAATTACTAAAGACTTGTGAAGCTTATGCGATTTGCCATGGACTCAGATACAATGTGAAAAAGAGCGAATTCTTGGTGTTCAAGGCAGGAGCCAAATCCTGTCCAGGTGCCACTACCTTTACTCTTAACAACTCACCACTAAAACGTGTCTTACAGTTTAAGTATCTGGGTCACTGGGTCACTGAGGATCTGCGTGATAACGTAGATATTGAGCGGGAACGCAGGGCGCTGTCCACCCGCTGTAACATGGTGGCCCGTAGGTTTGCTCGTTGCAGTAGGCAGGTTAAGATTACAATTTTCAAAGCCTACTGCCAGTCTTTTTACACGGGCAACCTATGGGTTAACTATACGCAGCGGGTGTACAGCGCGTTGCGCGTCCAGTATAATAATGGGTTTAGGATGCTGATGGGGCTGCCGCGCTTTTGCAGCGCGTCTGGAATGTTTGCGGAAATGCACACAGATGGTTTCCATGCCATCGTTAGAAAGCGAGTTGCTTCGCTGCTGAAGCGTCTGCGGGGCGGCTCCAATAGTATCCTAAACGTTATGGCAGATAGATGGGACTCGCCGCTACTTGGGCGCTGGATACGGCTGCATGCCACGGCATGAGGTAGGAATCGGAGCCCCTGTGACGGCGGGTCACATCACATAAATAATTATAATGTATGTATTATTTATCATAATTCAAATTATTATTTTGTATTATTTTATTTTATTATAATTTTAATTCTAATTCAATTTAATTAATTTAGTAATTTTCATCTTAACTTGCAATCATTGTTGTTTATTGTAATATGGGTTCCTGTTACCTGAAATAAAAATATTTTATTTTTTTTATTTTATTTTTATTTTTTTAGTGGTCAAAGCACTCGCCCGGTATGCGATGGGACGTGGGTTCGAGTCCCACCTGAGGTCGATGATTTTTTTCAAGTGTTATTTATCTTCAATTAAAACTTGCATGGAATTGCTAAAAACAAAAATTTACAATTTAAAAGATATCATTCAGGCTTCATACATTTTTGGACTGAAACTGAAACATTATTTTATGTTTCCAAGTTATTTCAGAAATCGATAAAATTTATGAAAATGACGAATCATCGAACCTATATAACTTGGCTTACAGCAATCCTTCAACTGTTGTGCCATATTAACTATTGCTTCAAATGGCTAGTTCTAACAATAAGTTACATTATTTTTTGGTGGCCGGCATTTTTAGCCCAAAATGAATATGTCCTTTCGGTCAGTTTACTTCAACTATCTATTTTCAAATTTCATTAAATTTTTAAGGAGTGAAAATGAGAGAAAATATCTTAAAGTCAGATCAGCTTTTACAACATGTTTGAAGAAAGTCTTGTTTTTGTGCCATTACGTTTTTGGTCCGATAAGAAATATGTTCCCCGCGGTTGTGCGTTATTAAAATCTCTAATAAAAACCGGCCAAGTGCGAGTCGGACTCGCGCACGAAGGGTTCTGCACTATTATCTATAAAAACAAGCAAAAAATCACGTTTGTTATATGGGAGCCCCCTTAAATATTTATTTTATTCTGGTTTTTAGTATTTGTTGTTATAGCGGCAACAGAAATACATCATCTGTGAAAATTTCAACTGTCTAACTATCACGGTTCACGAGATACAGCCTGGTGACAGACGGACAGACAGACGGACGGACAGCGGAGTCTTAGTAATAGGGTCCCGTGTTACCCTTTGGGTACGGAACCCTAAAAACAATAAACCAAAATAAGGCGTATACCGCACACTAACTGTTGGCATTGTCTTATATTTTTCCAATACAGTTGTCTTACAATATTCCGTGTGCGTTCCTGCTACAACTGGCATTACGGAAGTTGAGCGCTGGACGAAAGTTGCGCAGAAGACCATTACGATTACAGATTGCCGATTGGCTAGTCGCGCGCCGCGCCTGCATTGGCACCGCCTGCAGTGATTGGTTGTTAGCTCAGCACACACGCGTTTCTGATACGCTGATCGCGTCGTAAGATGCGCAACGTAACTGCCGTAATGCCGCGTACTGTAACCCACGACTCACGTCCTACTCAAAACTGTCTTATTGACCCTTTGAGCTATACATTGAATATTGCCATATTATACTTTTAAACTATCAGCGTCACACATAGATGCTTGTCCAACAGGTGGAACGAGCGAAACTAAACGAGCTACTCGTAGCGAACAAGGCGCTACACGCGCCCATAGACGACGACATCTCTCAGCTAATAGGAGACACGGCAGGCACGGCCGGCTTGAAGGTGAGAGGGCTGGGCGTATTATATTCATTCGATAGCGCAAGGGCAGATCGGGGTGTGTTACAATCTGATACATTTTGTTAAAGTGATACTAAAACCTAACCACTTATCTATTCTGTACAAGAAAATGTGACCAAATGATTTTCGCCCTGTATAGTTACTTAGTTGAAGCGGTATAGCGCAGTGGTTGGAGAGTCTCGACACATAAGTAGGTCGTGAGTTGGCATCTAAAGCCGATTCATACTTTTATCGTCTAACGATCAGATAGTTATTCTGTTTAATTCTGTGACAATCACCTATTGAGTCATTTGTCATCATCGTCTTAAATCTTTCGTCATTATTCGCCAGTTTGTAAAAAATAACTTAGTGTCTACATCTTGACTCTTTTGTTGTAAATAAATATCGTCAATCTAATTGAAAAAAAGAATTTAATAATAATAACAATCATCATCATCATCAGTTCAGCAACATAGGCCTCTCCCAGTGACTTCAAGATTGTCCGGTTGCGCGCGGCTGCAGCTAGCGTCGTCCTGCAACCTTTACCAGGTCGTCTGTCCACCTTGTGGGTTGAAATCCCGCGCTACGCTTGCCGGTACGCTGCCTCCATTCCAGAACCTTTCTGCCCCATCGGCCGTCAGTTCTACGTGCTACTCGTATGTGCCCCGCCGACTGCCACTTCAGCTTGCTAATCCGTCGGGCTATGCCAGCGACTTTTGTTCCTTCATACACACAGAGGGCTATGCTCGGTGTTTCTTTGCGAGATCAAATCAGAAATAATAACAATAGCTAGAACAAGAATTGCTAATTAATTCTTATAAATCAGGAAGGCAACGGCAAGCACGACCCGCGCCTCATCACGATCGTCAACCTGACGGCCGTGGCGATCCGCCGCGTCATCAAGCTCGCCAAGAAGATCAACGCCTTCAAAAACATGTGCGAGGAGGACCAGGTAATGTAATATCAAGTTCTATACAGACTTTCGACGACCATACAACTTTTATTATGGGACCAACTACGAAATCTCAAGAAAAATAACATCTCCATACAAACTGATGTCCGCCGATCGGCGAAAATCGCCGTATGGGGCGGTGTGTAACATTAAATTCTTCGTATTTTACGAATATAATTTATTTCAATTTTTTCTATAATAAAAATTATTTTTTGTGTCGAACTTTATTTTTATATGAAGTATGTAGGTATGTATGTATTAAAGCCTCTCTCACCCTAGCGTCATTCGAGTGTCGACGTCGTTGCAGTGTCCAATCAGCGTCAAGTAAATGTCGCTGCGCGCGCGTTGCGTCATCACTGATTGGACGCTGCCCCGTCGTCGACGATCGAAAAACGCTAGTGAGGGGGGGGGGGAGTCCCTAAGTCTCAGAAACACCTTTCATTAGGTTTTCTATTATGTTTGAAATTGCATATTTTGTTTTCCTTTCAGGTCGCTCTACTAAAAGGCGGTTGTATTGAAATAATGATATTAATTAGTACAATGACAGCTTACTACGACGGCCAACGAAATCAGTGGAAGGTAAACTTGTTTAAATTTTTATTAAGTGAGCTAGATTTTTCTGCACATGCATTAATTGTAATATTAATTTTACTTTTCATGTTGTTTGTTTATGAATAGTATTTAATTAATGATAACTTGCTATCCCGGCATAAGTTGTCTTGTCGTTTGACAATCAAGTATCAAACTACGTTTGATGAAATAATGAAAAAAATTACAATCACGATTTTTATATTTTATCGTGCAAATTACCTAAATTTTTGCATAAAATATTGTTCATATTTTGTGTGGCGTGCTTCAGAAAACCAACTTAAAAAACTGATTGAGAAATTAAATAACTGAGAAGTTAAATAGTAAGGTCTTTTAAATTTAAAACCAAAATATTGAATAAATGCCACACCTGGAGGCGTACTATGAAAGCGTTTCGATCGTTCGGACGAATGATATTAACCTATCAAATTATAATAACCATTCACTTTTATCAAACCTTTGACTATTTATGAACATTTAAAACGGTTGGGTTTTTTGCACGGCTAGTTGGAGTTGGTCATTTATGTCAAAGGATTGACACAAGGAGATGGTCATTTTAATTTGTTATGTTTATAAGTCTGAAAGAACGATACAATTTTGTAGTTGGCCTTCTGATTTGCAAACGAAGTATCAAAATTTATTTGGAAAGGGCTTGCATTTTTTTACCAATTTAATAGAGAACGCAACCCACGTGGTTGTGTTCTTAGTCAATTAAAACTATTATTCATCTCACACAACCAGATACCCCAATACCAAGACCAGATTGGTTGCATCCGCACCGACGTGCTTAAGCTCGCGACCGGCAACATCTACCGCTCGTACGAAGCCTTCATCCGCACTTACGAGCCGCCGTGGCGCTCCGACGAGCACATCGCGCTCATCATGTCCGCCATCGTGCTGTTCGCGCCCGACCGGCCCAAAGTCGTGCATAAGGACGTTGTCAAGCTAGAACAGGTCAGTTGAGCTGTGTGACAGGTGCCGTTCACGTCTTACAGGGTGCTGTTTACTCCAACTATAGTGCTGTTCACGTTTGGTATGGTGCTGTTCGCACTTGGCGTGGTGCTGTTCACAATGGCTATAGTGCTGGCTACGCGTAGGGTGGTCCTTTTCACACCCGCTATAGTGCTGTTTACGGCTGATTGGGTATGTGTGACAGGTGCTGTTCACAGTTTACAGGGTGATGTTCACGTCTGGTGTGGTGCTGTTCACACTGGCTATAGTGCTGTCTACGCCTGGAGTGATGCTGTTAACACCTGCTTAAGTGCTGTTCACTGCTCAACCGCACCAAGATAAGACCAGATCAGCTGCGTCCGCACCGACGTGCTAAAGCTCGCACCCAGCCACATCTACCGCTCGTACGAGCCGCCGTGGCGTTCTGACGAACACATCGCGCTCATCATGTCCGCCATCGTGCTGTTCGCGCCCGACCGATCCAAGGTCGTGCATAAGGACGTTGTGAAGCTGGAGAAGGTGGGTTGTAGCTGTACGACAGGTGTTGTTCACGTCTCACAGGGTGCTGTTCACGTCTTACAGGGTGCCGATCACAGTTAATATGGTGCTGTTCACGCCTATAGTGCTGTATATCGCACAAAAGTCGTCAAGTTAGAACAGGTTGTCCGCTACAGTGCTGTTCACACATGACCACGCTTAAATAAGGATGTCGTCAATTTTAGGTCATCAGAACAGGTCAGTTAAATCTTTATAACGTGTGTTCGATTATGCTTACTTTAACAACATTTAGTCTTTTGTGTTAATTGCCACTTAAAATAACTGAAAGTTTATGACAATTTAAAACAAATTCGTTATGCTGTTGTGTCGGTGTCAAATATGTCCAATATAATCATCAATTTATCTACCACAAAGACATTTACCACAATTAGAACTAATTAATATTTATCACTGTTAATGGTCATGTTAGTATTAAGATCCAAAACACCTTGTTAAATTCCATTGTAATTTCTTCCAGAATTCCTACTACTACCTATTAAGGCGGTACCTCGAAAGCGTCTACCCGGGCTGCGAAGCAAAGTCCACCTTCCTAAAGCTAATCCAGAAAATTCTGGAACTCCGGAAACTTGCCGAAGACGTCACAGGGGTTTACTTAGACGTAAACCCTATAGAACCACTGTTGATGGAGATATTCGACCTCAAACATCATGCAGCATGAGGTTAGACTATGTTTTGTAGATGTAATTAATGTAGAAGGTCCCTTTTGTCGTAACGATGAGTTAAACGCCATTTTTCTTTTGTTTTATCATGAATTAACCGATAGGGCACGGCAAGGTGAAAGCTTTTATTGGTTTTTCGACCTTAAGATAATTGAATAGGGTTCATAATATGATGTCTTAAATATAGGCAGAGATTAAAGGGCTTAAAGTCTAGTCGCCAAATGTAAATTAGCATTTAGTTTCAAAAGCTAACTTTAGCCCAAAATTATTTAAAAAATGCTACCTAATCATTGTCAAAAGCTACACAATATCTTGAGTATTACATCAAAATGTGTTTCTTGTACTATAATGATGTTACGTATCAATTTGCGTCGAGTCGCCAATTTAGGAGCAGAACTTACCTAAATCTGTGCGGTTTCAGGTTCAAAAATACGTATTAGGGTGGTTACAGACGAGAGACAGTTTGTCTGCGACAGCTGGCGACGTCAGTAAGCGACCGTGGGAGGCGCTTCTCGTTTATCACATGTCGCAAAATGTCCCATTTTTCTGGGACGTTCCAATTTTTTGCCCCCTCTCGTCCCTCCAAGACCCTGAGCTTTACATCTAGATGTTCGATTTTGCTAAATCTGGCACACAAAATAGTTAGCAAAGCGTGAGTTGAGGCGGGCGTTTATCGAAAAAGTTCCTCTATTTAGTTGCCAGCTACAAATATGATTACTTCTACTTTAAAAACCAAAGATAACAAAAAAGTTTTATCTTTATTCTCTAGTAACCAAAGATAAACATATGTTTCAAAACGTCAATTATTTTTCAATTATTTATTTTGCTTGGTAAGTATGTTCTTTGAATTATTAAAGGGTAAACAGGCAACTACTCATTTATGTTCGTCTTGCTTGAATTGAATAAAAAGAAGTGAAAACCAATTTTGTATTTTTTATATGAACATATGCAAGAGTTTTAAATAATAAATTTAAAGGAAAACATATTTTTGAACCTGACTATACAGTTAACGGTTTATTAATTACCAACGTTCTAAAGTGAATTTAAATAATCGGTGAAAAAAAACAGGGAGTTGTAGTTGGTTTACGAGCTGTTGGCTGTTTATACATTGTTTTTAAGGAAGAAGTCGAAACAGAACTTTTACACCACATATAACAGTTACTTTTGAAATGTGTTAAAATAATGAACAAAGCCTCTTTAAATGGCGTTAAACAATAAGGGACAATTTAATATATCACAGGGTTTATGCGTAGCACATACGCGAAATATGCCAACGCATTAGATTAACTAGTAGTTAAATTTATAGAGAAATAGATAATATGGTTGACTTATACAAAAATGTTTCGTTGTTCGTAAAAATAGCCATGGTTTTTATACGACTAGTTTCAATTGTACATATTTTGTCAAAGGTTTGACACAAATGGGTGTAAATTTTGATTTATTAGGCTTAATCGTCCGAACAAATAAAATATTTTCGTATGTTCTAGCAATCTAGCATGCGTCAAAGCACTGGCCTACAACATCCGACAATCTGTTACCGCTTTTTTGTAACATTATAACACAAAAATTCAGTCAAAAACAAATTCCATGCATCCATCGTGATCACTGATATAAAATAAATATCTGGACTGACGACTGTCAAATTGAATTCGTACATATTTGATTATCCTCATTTTGGTGCCGTAGGCTACTGTACAGGGCCCCAAGCCTAATTTAACGTGGCATAATTGAATATCAATTGGATCTTATTGTAATTGCTTGACACATTTAAAAAAGACTATTGCACTCATAAAACTCTGGTGTTACTTGTGGTCAGAACAAATATTTATGTATTTTAGTAGATTCCACAAGTTGGTCTACTTGCGTGTCTCAAAGCCCGATTTTCAGAAGAAAAAAGAGCACAGACCTATGTTTTTGTAAATAGGGACACTTATCTGTGCAAGTCATATTTTTTTTATTATGAAGTAACAAAGATATTAATCGGATAATTATAATTCTAACCAAAATAGTTGATACAGTCATTCAATTATACTATGCACGGTCTAATAAATTATTTTCATACTTTTTTGTATGCATTGATTTTTTTTTAATATACTTTTTACAAATTTTATTTTTTATTTCGTATCTATCATCATGAAATAACTTTATTAGATTCTGTTTCTAATAATAAAGTTTATAAACGAAATCGTTAATAATATTGATATACGCAACTAATTTTGACTGCCAATTTGTCAAACGTAAATTTATTGACTTCTAAAAGTGTTAAAGATGCCAATGCAATTATAAAAGTCGCTATATTCAATGTTCTATGTAGATATTTTTCTATAATTACATTTATAAGGACATAAAAAGTATCTTAAATATTTTAGTATGGTTTTTGTACTAGTTGCAACAGTCACATCGGCTGGACCGACTGCGATGAGATTCTTTTTATAGGTATGCTAATTTGCTTTAATATACAACGCAATATTTTGTACATATCAAAATTATGTAAAAATAAATTTTATTGTAATTATTACTCGTTAAAAATATGCATTAATGTTAAGTTTATGTTAGTTGTATAAATTATTTATTTATTAAGATTAATTACAGTGTAAAGTCATGCACTGAACTGGCCTATATTTTTATGAATAGTAGATTGTACGGACAACAGCACGTCGACCTACCACAAAATGTCGAATTTTCTCATTTGAAAATGAACTCTATATTTCAGGCTTAAAGTTGAAAATCTATTGGAGAATTTTTGACTTTTGGGGTAGGTCGACGTGCTGTTGACTGTACAACAAGTGCGTAAAACGCACCATTTTTTTACCGAGACCTAAGGTGGATAGTCAAGTCGAGGGTAAAATGGGTTTATGTACGAGTTATACACTCTGCTTTTCACTTCGATTGTGAGGAATTAAAACTGGAATATTGAAAAAAAAAAATTGACTTATTTAACGAGGTTTAATTTCGTGTGGGTTTTTTACCTGACTACCTTCGTCTTAGAGTCTGAGACCAGCGGGGTAACCATGAACAATCTCAAAGCTGTCAAATCTGTCAATTTTGGTACGTCATTACATACAAAATTTGACAGATTTGATAATGTTTGACAGATCTGAGATTGTTTTAAGAGTTCGTGGTTACCGCCCTGGACGAAGATTTTACTTTATGCACTAGAAAGCGATTTTAAGCAGCCTATCCATTAACTTTAATAAATATGAACTTTACGAGCATGAGAAGTGAAAAATATATAACTTGTTATGTGGTTCTTTTTTTTTTTGACGATCACAAGTATCTAATTTTGCAGTTATTACTTTTGATTAATTAAAATAATTAATTGAACCAATGATTTGTTGATGATGGTTGTATGTAATAAAGATCTCACAAAACTAAATTATTTGACGTCTGTCGGATGGCGTGAGATGGTAGTATAGGCCTCTTCTACTATGTTTTTGAATATGTATGTGTCGTGGCCCGATCTTTAAATTAATCACTTCATGATGTGGCTGGTCATTTCATTAAATGGTCGTATTTCTTGAAAAGGTCAACAAAAACTGGCCATATCGTTAAAACGTCAACGTTTGATGATATGTCAATCAACGTGTGACCAAATCATTAAAACGTTTACAAGTTACTGGAATTGGTTTGAAATTGATTTTGGGCAATAGATTATTGTAACATTCGTAATTTTGAAAGGAATCTAACAAATAAAAATATTTAAATAGTTTATAACCTGACTAACCTCCCAAGTAACGTGTCGAACTCCATGATTTTGTAACGTTGCGCCCGTTTTTCGAGTAACTTTTATTAAAATCGCCTGGCTTACTTGACGACTGACTTAACGATAATTCACTGCACTTTAATCTTCAATTCACACATTATTGTTCACATTATGAATAAAATAATTATTCGCCACCACGATGTACCACAATAACAAAGCGACATCAGCGCCTCTACCGGTGGATAAAATAAACTGTTTTACGATATGACCACTAAAGTTTGGCCATTTCATGAAGTAGGTCGGTTATATCGCCAAACGCTGACTGATTCATTGATCTGGCCAAACCCCATCATGATGTGGCCAGCGGGTACTGCGCCGCATCATGAAAAACGACCATTTTATGAAATGGTTAGCCACATCATGAAATGATTAATTCTAAGATCGGGCTACGACATATGAAATTGACGTAAATCGTTGACTCCTTTTTATGTAAATAACATTTCTTTACTGTTAAAATTAAGAAAAACCACTATTTTTATATAAAAAGTTTAATAAGTCGTTATTTAAATTAAGTGCAATAAGTTAATGTATGTTAAGTATATGAAAATATAACTATAGTTTGTTAAATATTGCCTTTCATTTATAATACAACTAACACGTGAAAATAAGTGTTGTCCATAATTTGTAGTCTGCAATTTCAAAACAAATGTCAATCCTGACAAAACAAAAATAAACACTTTCCATCCATTTACAAATCATCGAATCACTTACAATACTTTGGACAATAGTTTATCGCAAAATATTAACAGTTTCGAAAAATATTAACTAATTAAGTAGTTTATACATTTTGCAGAAGTAAACTAAGTGAGATCATAAAATTGACTTCGAAATACGTTAGTAGAATAACCTACACATTCCTATCAATGCCTAAAGCAAGCTTCATCTCTATAGAATAATACTCGCTCATACGATCAAAGTCATCTTTACCATCCTTCGAATCACCAGCCCCGTCTTCGCAATCTTCAAACATCTCCTCACACTCCGTAGATATATCATTAACTATAATCGAAGCTTCTCCTTCACTAAGTACAGATTGAAAATCATCAATTTTCGAATCGTCAACAACTAAAGTGTCATCATCTTTACCTTCTTCAACTTTATCATTTGAAACACCGTTATCAATTGTTGAGAAAACATTATCACCATTAGCAGCTTCAGTATTATCATCATCTTCTCCGAACATAGACCTATCGTTACCGATCCCTGAATCATTACATTCTGCAATCACCTCCATTCTATTGACATTTTCTTCAGTCAGCGTATCCTCTAGAGACGTGTCATGGCTGGGGATCAGTGTATCTTCCACATCTTCAGGGTCTGCAATGGATTCAGTGGGGCTGACGGGTATGTAGTGCATCAACTCGCCGGCCCGCCATCTTTGTTCAGCCGCGTCCATGTGTGCTTCGAGTATGCGGGATACTTCTGGCAGCTGAAATAGACATTTCTTTTAAACTATTTAGTAGGCAATAACCGTTAGCTTGTCCGAGCTTCGGTAGTTTAATGCGGATTAAAAGTTGTGTTGAAATGAATAGACTGGGGTTCGTTTTGATATTTCAAGTGCACATACTAAATTTGATACAAAATAATGTTCGTGAAAGATATAAGATGAAGTAGCAGCGGGTGGAAAAGAACAGCCAAGTAGAAGGAAGCATTGGGTGGGAGTCTTATATCCAGCAGTGATCCAAGACCGGGAGATGATTTACTAAATCATCATAATCAGCTTTTAGGAATTCCCTACTAGATATAGGCCTCTCTTGTACTTGTAAGTAGTAAAGGGTAAAGATAAGTTTTGATAGCGATCAATCATTCATTTCATTAAACATTCAGCAGGAATGAGCTTTTAAATTTTCCTTAAATCGTCACTGATATAACACCAGTGTTTTAGGTAAGCGTTGAATAAAAGATTATAAACATATTAAATTATTCATTGATTATTTTTACATTGTCGTTGCTAGGATAAACACGTCAGTATATGTCATAACAGTAAGTAATGTAGTTAGTACGTATAATTTCTAACAGCACGCAGCTGCCCGCCGCTGTTAAAAACGACAGTCATTGAAGAAGCCAAGTTGGGGAGAGTAATTATTGCTCTGTCTTTCCATTTAGGCCTGGACGTATGATAAGGTGAATGAATAAACTAATCGTTGTATCGGTGTAATAAAGCACACTTATTTATTTCAAAAATCAGAATAGCAACCCAATTAAAAAATGAATAGCAGTCAGCCCAATTTAGGCAGTTGTTTTCAAAAACGGCGGGAGTGGACCTTCTGTATTTTTTTCTATTTTGTGACATAGGCCCCTCCTGTAGAACGCCACTGCGGGCAGCTGTTCCGTTTGCATTTAGCGGCTTCCTGCAACCTTGACTAGGTCGTCAGTCCACCAAATAGGGGGAGGACATATACTCTCCTACTGCATTGTTAGTACATCGTACTGCTGGTAGTACTCCGCTCGTACTGTAGTGTACTTACGGAGTACTCGTTGTCGAACTGGTCGGATATCTGCTCGATGATGGCGTTGGTCTTGTTGGCGATGTTGCCGGCCTGGCTGGTGAGTACGTCGTACTGCTGGTAGTACTCCGTTCGTACTGTACCTAGTTTACTTACGGAGTACTCGTTGTCGAACTGGTCGGATATCTGCTCGATGATGGCGTTGGTCTTGTTATCGATGTTGCCGGCCTGGCTGGTGAGTACGTCGTACTGCTGGTAGTACTCCGCTCGTACTGTAGCGTACTTACGGAGTACTCGTTGTCGAACTGGTCGGATATCTGCTCGATGATGGCGTTGGTCTTGTTGTCGATGTTGCCGGCCTGGCTGGTGAGTACGTCGTACTGCTGGTAGTACTCCGTTCGTACTGTACCTAGTTTACTTACGGAGTACTCGTTGTCGAACTGGTCGGATATCTGCTCGATGATGGCGTTGGTCTTGTTGTCGATGTTGCCGGCCTGGCTGGTGAGTACGTCGTACTGCTGGTAGTACTCCGCTCGTACTGTAGTGTACTTACGGAGTACTCGTTGTCGAACTGGTCGGATATCTGCTCGATGATGGCGTTGGTCTTGTTGTCGATGTTGCCGGCCTGGCTGGTGAGTACGTCGTACTGCCGGAAGTAGCTCCGCTCCTCGTACTGTAGGGTTCGGTCGAGAATCTCAGACGCGACGGATTGCTCGATGCGCGCATTCGATGCCATGTCTGAGCGGTCCACGCCTAGGAACCATAGACAGTGAACTTTTAAAGCAGTTACCAAAGAGGAGGTGAATGTGTTCAATAATACAAACAACTTATCCTAAATTGTACCATTCTAAATGCTCTTTTTTTCTGTACTGTTGGTTTTGGGTGGAGTGCAATAAAGAGTACCTACTTATATATCTAACTTATTTGTGCGGTGAACATATCCGAGAAACGGTTGGTTTTGCTAACGGATGGTAGGAATTGTCAACTTGACATACTCAAAAGCGTTCCTATAAATGACGCTTCGTCAAATTTTATAGGAACGAATTATAACGGCTCGTTACTTTTGACACCAATACGATCAGTTGCTGACGTACACTTACGCATAGTACAATATAGGAACCCGGTGTTAGTCGATTTTCTTTTTTACTTCATACAAACTTATTTTCTTTGCGCTTTACCTCGTTAGTTTGTGGCGCAGCATTCTTTCCATGATATGGTGTTGCCCCTTCAGTAAAAGCTGTTTGTAATGATGAACACATTTGGTCCCAAAGTTTGGCTAGTGTTTCAAAGTAAACTTGTGTAATTTATTGCACAATAAACACAAATTTAATTGGCCGATCTGGAGGTCACTGGGGGAGGCCTATGTTCAGCAGTGGACGTCCTGTGGCTGATGATGATGATGATGAAACACAATTTCATTAGAAAAAGAAAAAATATGTACAAAGAGGTGGTCTTATCGCCTACACCAATCTCCAATACAATCGACTAGCTATGATCTAGCGGTTGACGAGACTACAAATTCAGGCGGTTGCGGGTTTGAATTGCGCAATGCATCAATATTTGGCCGTGGAGAACAAGCATTATGTATTTGTATATACCTGCAAGAATTGTTTAAATGCATCGTGGTAGGAAATGTGTTATCTAACCTTGCGAAGGGAACCGTTCATCCTCGTAAGAATTGATGGTGTTGATGATAGACTGCTTCGCCTCCTCGCGGTCCACGTTCAGCATGGTCTCGTAAGACGAGGATAGCGCTTCTGTTTTTGGTTGATCATCTTCTGTGAGTTTGAAAATTGTATTAGTATTTGTATGAGTAAATGTATGAGGCTAGTATAACTAAAGGGTTGTAAATAAGGGCAGTAGGTAAATACAAACACCCGCAAAAAAGTAGTTGAAAACTTTTCTATCTCCGCTAAAACTGATCTTCTTGACCTTTTTAGCGGGATTTTGAAATCATAAGACGATCACACCACATGGATGGATCTAATCCATTAAAAATATGAACTAGCTATTCAGGGTGTACCTCGACAATATGTAATCGGCATAACTCCTAAACATTTGGTGTCGCCATAAAAAGCCGTTCAAAATTATTATACAATCGATGAAAAGTGTGCGTGTGTTACTGTGTGATTGTGTTGAAGTTGTGGCTCCATTAACTTTGCTTGTTTGAATTAGACCAAAATGACTAATCACGCGCCAATAATTTTCCCACTGACTGTAACTGTTTTAATTCTGTATAAACACATTTTCAAAATTATCAGTTTACTAACGATTTTCAGCCTCAGCATTCGACTCTCCTTCTTTGACACCCGTATCATCATCGTCACCATCATCTTTGAAATCTCCATCTCTCTTCTTGGATTTGTCCTCGGATCCTTTCCCCATCTTTTCTGCTGATTTCTGACCACTTCTTTCTGCTCCACTTGGCACATATCTTCCAGAATTCTTAGAGGTGTAATCTTCGTTGTCACCCCTAGGAGTTCTTTTAGCTTCAGTTTTATCTTGGCTAGTGTTATTATTCCTAATAGCTGCAGTGGCTGGCCTGTTCGATCTAGACGTAGTCGGTTTTTGTTGGAATTCTAAAATATCTTCTTCAGATGTAGTATCGGAGTCGCTAGATACGTTTATGGAATCTGTTTCTCCTGATGAAGCTATAATGTAACGAGAAAAGATTTCGATATTTTCTGTAAAGTTAGGTTCTGATATCAGTCACACTTTAAAACGATTATAGCCTAGGGAAGGTAAATACCAGACACTATTTATTCATGCATGGGTCAATTACTTACATACTAAAAACTACCATCGCCTTTCTGATGAACATTATCATGTAATTACGAACCTATCAGTCAATATCGAATTATTTACTGGTTATATTGACTCTCATTGGCCCTCACTAGCGTCTTTGAGGTGTCGACGTCGTGGCAGTGTCCAATCAGCGTTAAGTAACTGCCGCTGCGCGCGCGTTGCGTCAACACTGATTGGACGCTGCCACGACATCGAAGCTCGAAAGACGCTAGCGTGGGGAGTCCCTTAAACATTTAAGGTACTTACGTCCTGATTCCACTTTCTCTTCCCCAATCTCGTAGCTGACATCAGTGCAGGGCTTCTGGTTGTCCAGGTACTCGAACAAAACTGCCCCCGGCACGTAAGTAAGCTTTACTTTTCGTTCATCTGAAATAGTTGGGGAACCAATAATTTCACAAGCGTCTAGTGGCCTTACTACAAAAAGATAGACTAGTGTTGAACACTTGTCTAAAGATTAGTCAACCAATTTAAAATGTTGACACATCAGACATTCGAGACATTTTATTAAGACACATTTCAAATTGGTTGACTTATCTTTAGACACGTGTTCAACACTAGTCTATCTTTTTGTAGTAAGGCAATAAGTTTTTATTGCAGTAATGCTAACTGTTACATTTTGTTGCAGCAGCTAGTGTAATTGTGGAGCAATATAATAGTTTTTTCTTATTTAACGAACAAAAAAATCCTCCTCTGACATAAAAAGCGCGGCGAATCAGTATGTTGCATTTAGGACATTGGAAACCTACGTATCCGCCATTGTTTCAGAATCATTATTTAAAGGCGTATCGTATTATTTGTAACAAATAGAATTTATATTTGCACAAAAAATCACTAGTATCGTATACGGATACTTAGTAGATTTCGTATGGCACTCGAAATTCTAATCCTATAAAAACTGAACTGATCTGGTAGCCCTAAGAAATTCTTTGTACGACCATTATGTTCTACACTTATATCTTTCTCTTTATCTAACTATATAAATAATAATAAAATAATAAATATCAGACAACATCACATACATTGTTCTGATCCTAAGGTAAGTAGCTAAAGCACTTGTGTTATAGAAATCAGAAACAAACGACGGTACCACAGCACCGAGAAAATATAGAAAAGTTCGTTTTCCACATTGACCCGACCGGGAATCGAACCCGGAACCTCAGAGATGGCGACGCCATAAAGTCCGGCGTGCTCGCCTCTCGGCTACGGAGGTCGTCAAAATCTCTATCTGCTTTTGTCCACTCCAGAGGGGCACCTGCTTCTTGGCGTTCTTCGGTTTCTAGAATTTAGGTAGATTTTTTCCTGATTCTGACCTGGTTTCTCCCCAGCGGTGAGCTGACTGAAGGCGACTCTGTCGAAGGCGTTGTCGTGTTTGTACGTGGTGTACATTATCTTCTCCTTCACCGCGTGCGCCGGTACTCGCTCTTCTGCCTGGCAGAACGCGTCCATTGTCTTCTTGTCGTATAGTTTCTAGAGGGAGATAAATGATTACTAATTAATTATTGTGGTTTCTGTCTGTCTGTCCGTCTGTGACCAGGCTGTATCTCATGAACCGTGATAGACAGTTGAAATTTTCACAGATGATGTATTTCTGTTGCAACTATAACAACAAATACTAAAAAACAGAAAAAAACACATTCTCCTACAATAGACATGTTTTTTTTGCCGTTTTAATAAATAATGGTACGGAACCCTTTGTGCGCGAGTCCAACTCGCACTTGGCCTGTTTTTATATTTGGTAAGTGAATGATGTCGATGATATTATTGATAGGCATTGTGTCCCAATACTTAATGAGCTTGATTCGGTGATGCCATTGTCCTAACTAAAGGGTGAATTTTTAACTCATGTAGACTGTGTTCCATTCATTTTGTTTGGTTGACTAGCACTGCAACTTTAGTAAGGATAATTTATAAAATCGCCCTGTAGTTAAGCTTCATCCGACTGAAGTCCTTTCAAAGTCTTCGGAATCCTTATAACTGATGCTGTTGAAGACAAAAGCATAGGGCTTAGACCTTGAACATTGTTACCATTGGATCCACAGCCGGCTCTCCCCTGTCGATCCTAGCCTGCCGTTCCTCCTGCTCCCGCTCTAGCTCGGCAAAGATCTCCAGATCTTGAGCGCTGGGTTCCAAATCCTCATCATCACAATCGTCAGTGTTCATGCGGTGCATGTAGTTGATGAGAGCCACCCCGTCACCTTTACTGTTCTGGACTGTCCATGAAAACAGAAAAATATTTTTTTATGTTTATCGAATTCGTGTCCGTAAGCGATTTTTTTTTTTTTTTTTACTTGAGATGGGCTTACTCTTGACCCCAATCTTGCTCTAGAGCATAGATGGGGTCTACGATGGAGCGAGCTTGCCCAGAAGATGCCTATTCACTCTGGACTTAAAGAGAGTCAGGTTATATGCACTCGGAAATACAGACGCAGGCAGGGAATTCCAATCTTTAGCTGTGCGCATTATAAAAGATGATGAGAAGCGCTTAGTGCGGATTATGGGTATATCAACTAAGAACGGATGGTAGCCAGCCGTGCGTCTGGATGTCCGATGGAAGAAAGGTGACGGTGGTATGAGTTCATGCAGCTCATGAGCACACTCTCCGAAGTACAATCTATAGAAGACCGATAGGCAAGCAACCTTGCGGCGGTGAGCCAGGCTGTGCAGCTTGGACGCCACCAGTTTTTTATCGCCTATTATTCTCTTAGCTCTGCGTTCCACCGAGTCTAGTGCAGCAAGTTGGTATTTTATTTTATTTTTGGTTGGTATTTTTGTATGTGCGTTGCTCGAGCGCGCATTGAATGAATCTTATCTACTGATACCTAAATTAAGATTATAGCATACAAATAATTTCCTTTCCTCTCCTCTAGTTTGTAATAACTTTTATTATTACAAACTAGAGGAGAGGAAAGGAAATTATATTAACGTAGAGTGGGTCCATTTACTTTCGATAAATTTAGTTTTTACAAACTAAACTAATCGTTTCAGGCTAATGTGGATCGAGAGCTATTTCTAGATACTTACCACTACGCCTTCTTGCCTCAGATTTCGTATCAACATTACTTGATTCATCTCTTCCTTCTTTATTTTGTTCTGAATCCCTCTTCTCTTTGTCACTATCTTTAACTTCTTCTTTGTTCTGTTTATCACTATCCAATGGAATCTCTGTCACAGAGACTGCTGTTTCAGTACGAGGTATTTCTTCGATAATTATTTTCTTCATCGTTTTCTTATTTGTGTCCATTGGTTTTTTATCAACGCTATTTGAAGGTTCTTGACTCTTAATCTGATTAGTAATTAGCTTTTTGTCATGGTCGATTATAAGATCACCATCTTTCTCGATTCCAGTGCTTACAATCACTTCATTATTTTCTTTGGAATCATGTTCAATTTCCTCTATCATAGGCTTATTGTCTTTCGTTTCAACGATTTCAATTATTGGTTTCGGTTTAGCCTCTTCTTGTATTTTTTGGTCCTTTTCTTCGACTATTTCCGTAATTTTTGATTTCGTGTTTAATTTCTTAGATTCTATAAATTAATAATAAGAATAATTCAAAATGAACATGTATAATTTTATGGTTATTTACTGACTGAATATTAACTTACCCTCTAAAATTTGAGAGACAGTCTTTCTATTGGTATGTGCTGGTTGGTTGTATAGTAAATTATCAAGTGCTTGGAAGTCATTTAGGAACCTGCTAAAATTGAAAATTAATGTAAACATTAGACCAACTAATTAACTATTTATAGAGAGCAACTTGTTTATGGGTCTTGGGTAAATACATTTTATTATTTATCTACCTGCGTTTATAGCAATGTTTTATTATTTATACATGAATTTATACAGCTAATAAAGCTGTAGCTAAAAGTTTAAATGCAAGTTTTCAGTGCTTTTGACTGGCTAGCGTTTATCGCTTCTTAATATAATCCGATCAAAATTCTGCTCTATTCGTTGTTAAAACTTATACCTACTAACTAACACAAGTCATAATCTTCCTAAATCTATATTTATCTTTTTATTTATTTGTATCTATTTTTAGATTTAGATTTAATATCACTTTATCTCTATTAACTCCCAAAACTGAGAGGTTCAGAATTATGTTTAAAACCATTATTACTATTATTAGGTACGATAAAGCTAGGATTAAGAAAGTTCTGCAGGTAAGTCTTAAATATTTTATTTGTTAACCCTTAGCTTCTTCTTACCTCTCAGGCTGTGGCTTGGGCTTGAGGTCACCTCTGTACCCGTACCAGAAGTCGTCAATATGCGGTTGACTTTGCACTGGTTTTTCCTCTTTGATCTCTTGAACCAGACGCTTTCCAGGATCTAAGTGAGACCATTCGATTTTGCTTGTTGATGGCTCTAAAATCAGGAACGTATTTTTTGTGAATATTCTACAAATCCCTTTTTTTATGATAACTTACATAAATATGGCAACTTTACTATACCTTCACCACCTTCTTTCTTTTCCACGTCACTGTCTGAATCAGAGCTGTCTTCACTGGTAGAGTCATCGGCTTCGGAGCCATCAAGCATATCCACTGCTATGCCTCCTTTGGTCTTCACTTCTTCAGGACCATACTTCTCTTCAAAAGATGGTCCTTCTTTTGCTCTCAGGTTAGCGTTTGAAGATTCTTCCGGTGTTTCATCCTCAGTAATTTCCTCCTTAAGAATTAAAATGTCATATTTGGAATTAAATAATAACATATTTATAATTGAAGGTTAGTATCATATAAATGCGTTAGATTTTTAATGCAGAAGATTTTTTTTTAGCAAAACTTTGCTGTTGAAATGTAAAGTAATAGGAATGAGTTCTTGTTAAACTCTACATTACTTTTCTCTAAACTCTTACCTTTGGTGGAAGTCCCAATCTCTCCCTCTCCTCCTTTTCTTTGGCCTCTCTCTTAGCTTTGTTCTCATCCCTCATCTTGATCAAGTACCGCACGCTCTGCATAACCTTTTCTTGATCTTTTGCGATCCATCTTTAAAATTTGATAAATTAAGATGTTTCAAAATTTAAGAAAAGTAAATTAATTTTACAAAACTAGTTTGCTGACCGTCTTCTTTCAGCGATTTCCTCTTGAACACCGCCACGTTGCCAAGCTTCTGCACAAGCGCGATCCCTTGGGAACACCGGCCGGTTATCCAGATTCAACAACTCCTATGTACAGAAATGTTTATTTTATTGCATTAAAGCACAGTAAATGACCGAGTAAAGAGTATATCGTACCTTCAGACGTAGCGTGAGAGTTTTGCGGTACGCTGGAATGTTGCGAACTACCGGATTGCCAGTCAACACCAGAACTGTTCAAACATAATTTATGATTCCTTAAGTCAATTTTTCGTCAGCAATGCATATTTAAATGCATGTATTGTTTGCAAATTCACAGGTTTCGTCAATAGCATAAAAAGCTATAGTATCAATTAAAAACAAACTATATCAAAGGATTTAATCCCAAGCAACAAAAGGATTGAAAATTCAAGGATACCTTTTAATAGCACCATATCAGCCAAAACATCGATTACGACGGGATCCTCCAGCCTGTTGTAGGAGAGATCCAAAACTGACAGATTTCTGCACAATTTCAGATGTGCTAAGTCATCTGGAAAAACAAACACAAAATAGAAGTAAATTAAATAAGTTCCTAAGTAAGGTGCACCCCAAAGATTGGACCTGACGAAATAACTCACCAAATGTCGTCAGCATATTATGAGCAATACTCAAAGTATGCAGATCTGGAACAACGTCCAAATTTTCTATCTTTGTGACAAAATTATGATCCAAATTCAATGTGTCCAACAAAGGACACCCTTGAAGATTCTCAATCTTCCGAACGACGTTGTAGTGCAAGTACAGACACTTTAGCTGAGACAATGTGTCCAAGCCTTCGATTCTCTGTATTCCATTGTTTTCGAGGAAAATGCATTTCAGGCCAGTGTATTCTTCTAAGTTCTCAATCTTGGCGAAACCCTGATAAAATTTTTAGCCTATAAAAGGAGTCTACAAATTACGTCAAAACAGTAACTAGCAACAAATAAAGAAATAAACTGAAGCCAGTGAAAAAGTAAGATAGTTATTTTGATTTCGAATATTTCAAGGTATTTTCAGATCTAATAAACTAAAATATCTACAGAATACCTTGAAATGCAAGTACAGAATATCGTTTAGA
The DNA here is from genome assembly GCA_950371115.1 of Anania fuscalis. Taxonomy (NCBI): domain Eukaryota; kingdom Metazoa; phylum Arthropoda; class Insecta; order Lepidoptera; family Crambidae; genus Anania; species Anania fuscalis. Next base: position 11,885,895 of record OX493348.1, on the reverse strand, counting down.
TAGGGTGTGCAGTATAGCTTGTGTTGTCTACAGTGACTCTTGATGAACTCCTTAGTCATCTGAGGTCCTCTATTCCTCTCTTCCATGTCTTTTTCCAGTTGCAGCTGAAATTCTTTCTGTTTCTGCTTTTCTTTCTCAGCAGCTTCCTCTTTCACTTTCTGTTGTTCTCTCCTCCTTCTCTCTATAGGGGATTCTGTAACTAAATTAAGTTTATATACATTTATTTGTTTGGTTGGTACGGTTTTGGTTTGGTTAGGAATATCTTAGCTGTCCTTGTTTGTTGTTTGTTATTGTTTTTATCAAAAAGTTGAAATTGAAATAAAACATTCGTGGCCTTAATACAAAATAGATGGACTAGATATAAACCATGTCTAAAGAATAGACAACCAAGTTTAGATGTTTGTACATCAGACATTTGAAAATTAAATTATTAACAAATATTTTCAATGGGTTGACTAATCTTTAGACAGAGTTTAAACCTAGTCTATCTTTTTCGTAGTAAGGCTATAAATCTGTATTGTTGGAAATAAGATTTCTATTTTTTTTTTTATCAATTTCTATGCTTATTATCACTATCTTTTCGTCACTTGCATCTTGTATAGAAAAGAATGTTTTTTTTATTTGTCTCAACTCTTAATGCGATTACAGATATACAACTTATTATGCAAACTTAATGTTATAAGACAAAATGGTATATGGCTCAGTGGATGCAGAAAACCCGCAAACACTGCTATTATGTCGTGACACTCTTGTCAGAGCGGTCGTGGTCATCATGTGCTATGTTTAGAGGCTTATGTTATGCGCTTCACGATTTCCCTCCACTTATCAAGTTTAGTTTTATAAGTTTAGTTATACAAATAAAAGTGTAAAAACAAACATGAAACAAGCTACCAACCTTTTTGATCACCATCTGATGACGTAACTTCATTGGAAATTTTATCCTCTTCATCTTTTCTGACATGATCACCTTGAGCCTTAGCGTCCACTTCAACTATAGTTGCTTTATTGGTATTATCTTGAAGACTTTTCTTTCTACCCTCTTCTCTTCTAAGCAAAGTATTTGCTAATTTCATAACATCTTTGTTATCCTTCATCTTATCTTTTATGTCGTAAAGAAGATCGTTTATACGCTTGTTTCGTTCTAACTCCTGACTTTTGAATTCTGCCAGCTTTTTATTCCTATCATCCTTGTATTTGAACTCTACATCCCACAACTCTTTGCGTTCTTGTTTTACGTTGTCTTTCTTTTCTTTTTCATTTGGAACAGTGTCCTGTAAATCAGTTTCTTTAAGATCGACGGTAACGTTTTTAAATTCTTCACATGATTCTTTCATAGGATGCAATATACCATGTGACTTCTGCAATACCTTGTCAACTTCTTTTATAAAAACTGAGCATTCTTTGTTTCTCAATTCATAATTTGCTTTGCAGGTATCAACTCTTACTTCGTGGCATTTTATTTCAGCGTTCAGCTGTTTTATTGCTGTATTTATACTATCGATATCATCATCCGTAACTTTGCTTATCTTTTCCTCTCCCTCATCTTCTAATGCTTTTTCTTTTCGTCTATTATCAGATTCTTCCTTAAGTTTCTGATAGGCAACATTTGACTTTCTAGAGTTTTCCAAAGCCGCATTGACATCGTTTAGCAGTTCGTTCATGCTATTTAATTTATTCGTTATATCTTCCCGTATCAATGTACCTAAATTTTCAGCCCCTTCAACAATATTACGTGCAAGACTCTTCATCTCTTTGAATTCCATTTCTTTGTTATCTTCATTTTCGTTGCGACTTACCTCGAAAATATCTTCTAATGCATTCTGTAGCGTTTGTTCCATTCTTTCGTCAAACTTTTGACGAGTTTGGTTTGGGTTCTCAACTACTTCTACCGCAATTTCCTCTTTATTTTCGTTTACAATTTTCTGGTCGTCTAAAATACTAGCAGTATGTTTATTATTTGAATTATTGAGCACAGAGTTTATATCATGTAAAGCTTTTTCAGTTTCTTTAAGCTTGGCTTCCATACTTTTTGGGAAAACTACTTCAACATTTTCTATGTCTACTTCCGCCTTTTTTACTGCTTTTGGTTCTAGTGTGCATTTTCCACTTAGATCAGGGATAACAGGGTTATCTTTTAACGAAATGTTCATAGATTCATTTATAGCATAATTTTCCCTGACTTCATTAAAGGCAGACTTCCTAATTTGACCCTTAATTAACTGTACAGACGATTCTTTTAAGACAGGGTCGGGCTGAATTTTGGCAAAGGCTTTGGATTTCGTTGTCTTGTCAGACTTCTGACACTTGTCATACTCATCAGCTAATTTTAGTAGCATGTCCTTAGTCTCTTGAAATCTGGTTTCGTAAGATTTTTCAGTGTATTGGCTGACTACTTTCTCTATTGCTTCAAACTCTTTTTCATCACTTTCATTATCTTCAATTTCTTCTTCTGCAGTTGCTAAAAGGTAAGAATCCGGTTGAGATTGGTAATCTGCTACGGAATTCATTAGAGCGTACATATTTTTGTAATGTAATTCATTAACTTTATCTGCGTCGCCTCCAGCAGAGTCTAATTCGTTTCTCATGTTTGCATAAGATGCTATATTTATCTGGTCTAAAGGTATAGTAATATTCTTACTATCTTCAGACCCAGAGGTAACAATTTGAATCTGACGAGCCTTCTCAGCGATGATAGGATTACCTTTCAGCTTCTCTTTTATTTCTTCGACAGTTAAAGGTTTATTGCAATCCTCAATTGTAGTAAAAGGCTGGCCAGTCATTACTTCATACTCAGATTTAACCTCCCCAGGACAGGACGCAGCTATATAGGGACGACTCTGGTGGTCCTTGAGAGGCTTCAGCTCGTTTTCTATTACTTTGTCAATTACATCCTGAGGGAATTTAGCATCTTGAAAGAATATCTTAAGTTCCTCGCGCTTCTTCTCAATGTACGCAGAATCCACTGGATTCGAGGTATCCGGAACATCCATTGCAAAAAGTTAATTTACGTTACAACAAATATTATTTGTTTATTTGACGTAAAAATCGAAGTTGCACGAAAATAACATTTCCATGGAAACCGAGTTATTTGAAATTGGTTAAATCGATCGAAGTTCGAAAAAGAGATTCAAAAATGGCGCCCGAATTCGTATTGAGTGCGTTCCGATTCGTTCTAAGATCGATTTTAACGTTTACAGACTAGGTCCTTGTGCGAGTGCCACAAAATAATCACACCACTTACTTCGGTCTTATCTCTCTTCAGTTTTTACCTAAATACAAATGATCTAATATTTCCTTGAACAAGTCGGGGCTGTCAAACTCTAAGCGCGTGTTTTAAATTGTGCGCGCGGATTTGATCTCTAAATTTCATTATTCTATCTAAGGTAACAAACAAGGTTAAAATTCATAGTACTGCTAAGCATTTTGATACCTTAATAGAAAAGGACAAACTAAGTGTAAAATAATGGTCTCTCGCTTGGCTCGTTTCTAGCGTCTCAGTGCACTATCTTGTTCTAGGCCAACGTCTTTGCTTGCTCATATACTTAGAGCATTGCTAAGCTCATAAACAAAGAACAACATGTTATGATGGTGTTTGCCTAGATTCTAGATGCTACAAAGTCTACAATCTACATTATTTGGGTCTTCTAGATCCATTACATGCCTAGAGCATTCAATAGTTGAATGCTCTACTAAGATTACATTACCTAGTGCTTCCTATCCTAGCTAGTGCGAGTTTGTATGAGTGCTACAAAATAATCACCTCATCCAGGTGATTGTCGGCACTGACTTATTTGATCAGTGGCACCGACTTACGTCAAAATAGTAAATAAATGAGACATTGACATCGACATACATACATACATAGAGTGAGACTATTGTCAATAAATAATTAAAAATGGGCAAATGTGTAGTGAAAAACTGTGATTCGAGAAGTCAAACACATAATAAAACTAGTGGGATCACTTTTCACTCGTACGTATTTAGTGTTTATTGCTAATTTATACAAAATCTTCTTTTCTATACACAGTTTTTTAGTCGCATAATTGCTGTCTGTTCGCTTAGATCTTATAAACTACTCAACGGATTACAATGTAGTTTTCAGTAATAGATAGAGTGATTCAAGCGGAAAGTTTAATTGTGAATACCTCATCCAATGACCACGCGAACGAAGTCGCGCACGGGCAACATCGAGTTTTTTAAAATAGCAAATTTGCTATTTTAATAAACATGTATACCAAAACATTTGAGGTTTTGTTGCCAGCTAAAACATAATTTGGTTTTCCATATTTAAGGGTCAATTTTTAATTGATAAAATTATGTAATTTATAACTTCAGAGTAAAACATAACATTTTTATAATTTTGCAGTGTACCTACAGACTCAATACGCCGCAAGAAGTGGATTGACATCATACGATTACTGAGAAAAGAAACTGATTGGTTACCTACAAAGCATACAATAATTTGTTCAAAGCATTTCTGGGATGAAGACAAAATAGGCCTAGGTTAATGATTTTTGTTAGTAATATTCAGTTATTTTGTGTATCAACTTATTTTAAAATTTGGATATTTTTATCTTGCAATGTACAGTCAACAGCACGTCAAACTACCCAAAAAGTCAAAAATTCTCCAATAGATTTTCAACTTTAAGCCTGACATATAGAGATCATTTTCAAATGAGAAAATTTGACATTTTGTGGTAGGTCGACGAGCTGTTGTCAGTACATTACCTGGTTAAAAAATAGCTAAAAGCGAATTACTTTAGAACTGCAACTAAATTCAATAAGTTTTAAAACATCAAGTTTAGGTACTTTTGTAATTGTTCTGGATGGCTATCCTGGATAAAACTGTCTCAATATGGATGCTAGGTTTTTGATAGCTGTTACGGCAATACGAGAGATGCGCTGCGAATACGGCAAAAACGGTACTAACTTGATAACGATTATAGTGAATATAAACTCATATTATAAGCTAAGACAGGTGCATTAATTACGTACCTACTAGGTAAAGTCAATGCGACTCGGGCAATGAGATTGTAAGTATTCGGATCCCCGAATTAATCAAAAACCGGTTCGGTCTTTGGTTCACAAATCCAACTTGCATTTTGTTTTTGACCGATTGCATCTTTCTTTTTCAGGAACAGTCTAAGTTAGAAATAGACGACGTGATCAAGAAAGAAAGTGAAACTGCGAATGTAGACATTGAAACTGACGAGGACGTGATTAAGGATGAAGGTGAAACTACAAATGTAGACATTACCACTGACAAGGATATAGAGGAAATAAATGAATCACTAGTAAAAGATCAAATGATGAAAACGATTCAGCGTTTAAGGGTTGTTTGCGCAAATAGACTAAAAAAGATAAAACAACTATCATCTAAAAACAGAACACTGGAAAAACAGAAAAAAAAATTAACAAATGTCATTGAAGAACTAAAAAACAAACACAGCTTGAGTTTAAAAGAAAAGAAAGAAAAGCGTCTAAATTCAAATGATAAAGTGTTGAAACTCTTGGAAGAATTTAGAAAGAGCTCGGAAAAAAACCAGAAGCTTTCAGAACCAGAAGAACCTGATGAATTATGAATGAATTAGAATATGCAATCTATTTAGGTTTTAAAACAATAACGTTAAAGGTACCATACTTAAAAAACAATTATTAAATATACTTGGTTTTCTTGTTTATTTTTATTTTATGTAACTCGTTTAAACAACAACGGCCTTATTTAGGTATATTTAGTACCTAACATTTTTATTTACAATAGATTTTTTTAAAATAATAATAATAAAACATTGTCATAATTTAATTAAAAATAAATGGGCAGGAAAAATTCATACGCAAGCAACACCGAACCTGCCAGAAAAAGAAATAATCTGTGAGAAAATTTCACATTGCCACAGTTAAAAGCAGAGTCGCTGTTTTTGTGAATCGAGTCAACTGTTTATGCGGTATTCGAATCATGACTCGAGTGAAGTTCGAGTATATAGTAGTTTTTGAATGTTGACTAGTCTAGATTTGGTAAGAGATTTAGGGCCAAAACTAGCCCTAAATTAAATTTAGAACCCGAGTTTCTTACCGATTTGAGATCAAAAAGGAGTAAGCATCAAACAGCACGTATACTTGGCGTCACGTAAAAATAGCGGTGGCCAAAATAGGAACTAACATTTTCAGTACTGCTATATGTGTTCGGTGGAGACGAGTAGCGCCACCCTCCAGCGTTCTTTTTATTTGACGAAAATTATAGGTGTTTTGTTAGGCATCAATCACTTCATTGCTTAAGTAAATAGCGAACGTACGAAATTGATTCTTCTTGACTCGAGTACGCCGAACTTGAATCTAAATAAATTGGTATTCAGGTAGGCGAGTCCAAAGCAAGAATCGAATCAAGCCGTACTCTGCACATCGCGATCATTCATTCATTATTAATTTCCTATCTTTTTCCAGGTGTCGTAGTCATATTGTATAATCCGTCATTCAGCAAACGAAATCGTCCGTTTAACAGATTAGTATTGTAGCAAGCGTCCGTATGCAAACGCTCGCTGTTATATGTAAAATGCCGAAAGCTTATTGTAAAGTGCCTTGTTACTTTGTAATAATTTTATGATTTAAACGCCGTTTACAAAATGTTGCGGCAAATTGTATTTACTAGTTCTATTTATACCACTCGTGATCGTGACGTTAGTAAATTAGTGGCAAATCAATAACAATGGTGTCGCATGGCAAAAAATGCTTTTGAAAACAAGAGCCTAAGAAGGTAAGAAACAACAAGTGACTCTTAAGACATTTATTATGGATAATTAAATATTAAAAAACTACAAATAATCTTTGTTTATTTAGTAAAATTTTACATCTGCAAATAATCTGATAACAATTGTTAAATCATAATTTGTACAACATCAATAGATACCTTAATTATGACTAACATTTTTAATCTTCTTTGACTTCATTCATGACTAATCACTTTCTTGTTAGGTTTATACGTCCGAGCGAAAGATACATTTTCGTGCTAGGACTCCTGAACGCGTAGTGTCCATATACAAAAGTACTCTGTGGTAGTGTCCGAGTGTTTGGTGTGAACTGGCCTGCACGCCCACCGCGCACGCCCACGAGCACGACCACGCCCCCGCGTTGGTTTGGCCGAAGCTTTAAATATGTTTTTTAGTTAATGTAAGTAAAATTGGGACCTTTTGTAATTTAGCCTATTTAATCAATCTTATTGTTTTATCAAAAACTTTCCATACAAAATGTCATAATTTTGTTAATACTGTTAATATAATATCAGAACTTTTATTATTATTTGAAATCCTTATTGTTAATGAAAAATAAGTCAGATTACCAAAAGGTGAGCTTTATTCATCTGTAATGAGGATAGCTTTTAGTCATAATATTATCGGGGAAGTTTATTTTTGTTTACAAATAGAAATTAAAATATCTGTTATGTCTACCACCTACCACCTACCTCATTAGGTGTAGATGAATAAAGCTTATGACACAAGTCGTTTTAATTTGCCCTTACAGTTACATCATGGTTACCCTAACATGAGACCTTGACGAAACGTTTACAATTAGAAACATCATCAATTAGTCTTGTCACGCCTAGGCATTTTACAAAACAGCGAGTGTTTGCAAACGGATGACGCTGTTTGTATTATGACGAATTATACATTATGCCTGCGACAGAGAGATAGAGGCCGCATTCCGATTGCTCTTATAGCAGCTATAATCGCAATTCGGAATGCGGCCTCTTTGGTCGGTTTCGCGCTGACAGTGCTGCACTGTCACAATATTACACTAATTAAAGTGTTTTGCCTACCTACTGCATTTTAAAAGTGCTTTGAGCACAATTCGGAACGAGTCAATGCTGACTAATCTGTGTGTCAAATAGTGTTGCCGAACTATCGATAGTTTGGCTATCGATAGTTGATTTAAGATAATCATCATTAATATCGATAGCTCAGTTTGGTAAAACAGTATCGGTATATAGCAATACTATTGATAGTATCGATCGAAATTACAATTAATAGTATGGGCTATGACTATTGTAAAAACAATTGATAGTATCGATATTTTGCGCTATCGATAATAGGCTATGATTTAATAGTATTATATATTGTTTACGAATATTGGTTGATATAACTAGTAAATATTCTGAGGGTGTAATCTTGATCTAACTATTTGATGTGAGTGACATAGTATATCTTAGCGCAAAGGCTTCAAGCGCCAAGCGGTGAGCAAAATAACGATCTAGTTCTTTGTCATCCACTAGAATATTATTGTTCATTAATACTAATAATAAAAGGTCACTAACGATGGGACAAAACTAGCGATAGTATCGATATTATCGGTAGTGCATCCGATATTGAGCTTCGATACAATCGATACTATTGTTAGTATCGCTGTGAGTCGATATAATTTACGCTAACTGCGCTATCCATATGATCGATAGTATCAACAATATCGATAGCTCTATCGATACTATTGATAATGCCTTTCGATAGTGAACTATCGAGCGGCAAGTGCAACACTAGTGTCAAAGTAAGTAAACCAAAAAAACCTATGGAATTGATCGATCGAATCAACAAACAAAACAGTCGGTCGCGTTTAATAAAACTCCACGTTTACTATCGTCTTCAAAAATTCCTCTATGTTGTATATTTTGTAACACCGAACGAAATAAATAAAAATGACGGACGAGCGCAACTTTCGTTCATCATATTACGAAAAAGTTGGATGCCGGGGTGTTGAAGAAAAAAAATCATTGGAAATCCTTATGAAGGAGAAGCCATGGGACAAAATGAAGCTTAAACAGTTCTGTCTTAGGTTTACAGTGCCCGCAGCTTACAGAAATGTAGTATGGAAGGTACTCTTAGGTAAGAAGTTTAACCCTACTAGATTCTAATAAGAAAACTATATATTATCTGCAGTTTGTAACACATACAACTTTAAACTCGCTTTAAACACTTCTCATAAGTGTATTTCTCCAAATATTATTAACTACTGTGGACATAATTTATTTAAATTTCTAAATTTTATATTTTTGCTGTCATTTGTTATTTTATTTAGTAATGCTGACAACTATGCAAACTTTAAAATTATTTAAAATTTTTAAAATTATTTAACAAGACAATTAAGTACTACTATTAACCCAAAATACATATTTCTGTAACTGAATTCATTCAGTGCTTAAATAAATGTTTAGTTTGATACCACTTACACCAAATAAGTGCTACTATCTATGGGTCCCTAAAACTCTTGGTCAATTTTTTACTATTTACTTCCTTTTTGGTTGCGGACCTGAAGTAGGTAGGTCACCTGACTCCTGAAGGCCCAGGGACGGCAGGTTGAGAATTACTGATTTATGTTTTTTAGACATTCTGCCCGTGTACGCTGATTCCCACCAGTTTGTAATGGAGCAACGCACGGACCAGTATAATGACCTTCTCTATGCAGTTGAGATGCTGGAGCTGGCTGACATGAAGGCCCCTCGGAGCAAGATACTGTTAGAGATGTGGTTGCTGGACAATGAGGAACGGAAACCTCCTATTTTTAGGGAGACTAACTTTTCGGTAGGTGGTGAAATAAATCAGCTATAAGTTTTCTTATCTACTTGTTTAACACATGCTTATATTATTATCTTTATCCTAAAATTGAAGATTTATAGAATATTTAAACTTCTTTTACTCTCATAACAAAAAATAAATTAACTAACCTGAAATCGTAACCCCATTCATAAGTGTAGGTAAAAACTTTTTGAATAATTTTTTTAAAGATATAAATAAAATTTTAATTTTCTTTTGTTTTTTTTATATGTTTACAGTCAGGCGATTGCTTTGTGCCTATAGCAGAGACGCTCCTAGAATTGTACGATGATGAAGTGGATATTTACTGGCTGGCTAAAAACCTTACGGAAGTGGTGAAGCAGATGCAGAAAGACTTGCCCAAACTGAAAGAGGCGTTCCATACGATGCTTGAGAAGGAAGATGGGGAACTTTATAAGTATGACTTCATTTCTTCTGTTAAAAGTATGCCTATATACGTATGCCCTCTGCAGGTCGCAGGCCTCACCTCAACTATGAGGTGGTTTGGGCCAAACTCCACCACATGAGCCAGTGCGGAGTGGAGGGGTGTTTTAAGGCCAGTCAATTCCAAATTCTCAAAATAAAACAAACATTGCTTTCTCGTTTGTTCGTATTCAAATGCTTCGTGGTTACGGCCTATGTCAGAGTCATTCAATTAAAATAAATTGTTTAAAAAACTGCATTGTAATTTTTCAGTCACCTTTTGGAAGTGGATGCATTGGAAGCTCTGCCCCTGACAAAGTGGTTCAACTGCTGTTTCGCTGGTATTCTTGAAGACACTTCTCTTACGAAGTAAATTATTTATTTTTTAATAAAATTATTATAACACTTATTATTACTGTAACAATCTGGAAGAAATAACATCCTTGTGTCATAAAGTACCATACAATATAGTTGGCCAGTTCTGAATTGACCCAGACCAGGTGTCGAACCTGGGCTGGGACCCCTTGCGTTCAAGATAAATCACAATGCCACTACACAGACCAGGTTGTTAGTTGTTTTTTCCAATATCGTAAGCAAATTCTATTCCTGTGATTATTTTAACATATTACTTTTTATGGTTTTAGAACCATTGGCTTAGGCCAAGATTGTACCAACCAATCAGATCATTAATATACGCAAAGTCTGCCTGTCTGTCCAGCAGTCCTATGCACTGGTTATAGTTAAAATACCAAGACAATTAAAATACTCACATACCTAAAAAATTAACACAACTTAAACATTTATGTTATGTTTTCAGAATTTGGGACAAAGTATGCAGTGGTGCGCCGAAAATTTTAGCATTTGCGGCAGTAATGCTGGTTGTAACATTGCGCCGTAACATTATGAAGGCTAAAACTCCAGATGAAGTCCTAAAATGTGTTTCAGAGGTAAATAAAAATTATTCTTAGTACGGCTTAATATCCAGCATTCCATCCATTGTTCAAAATAAAAAGATGTGGACATAATGTTGCCAACTGTAAAAATATTTAATTTCAAATGTACACTTAAGATTTGGCTGTATGGCTCTGTACCATCGCCTTTCCCTTCGTGGATAAATACTAATACTACTTTTAAATGTCCTTTTTTATTTTATTTAGATCCCAGAACAGTATGAAGAAGTTATAGCAAACAAAGCGATTGAATTGTGGCAGTATTATGGCGCTCAACCTCAAAGTGATCAGCTGGCAAAGAAATGATGTATGACCTTCTAATGAGGTTATCTCATTAGAAGGAAAATGACGCAAACAATTTGGTTAAAACAAAATCAAAATTATACAGTGAATTGTGTGATTATTGGGATACGGATGTGTAGATTAGCGTAGGTATTTATTTTGTATTTATTGCTGTAATAAGTAACTAAACTTGTAAAATTAAATAGTGCAACTAGGTCAAAATAATGATATTGTAGTGGAGTAGCAGGCTAGGTGACTGAACGTGCGTTACATAACTAAGTGTAATTGTGTTTAAAACGATTAAATACATGTACTTCGAGAAATCATACAATTTTATTTACCTACCCCACATAGTACATTTGATAATATAAAACCTACCATATCACAGCACAGTACTTATTATTGAGTTATAAAAAACCACTGAACACAAAGATACATGTCTGGTATGGATATAAAGACAAATGTCTTAAAAGAAGCAACCATTACGGAGGCTTATTGATAGAAGCAATCTCTTCCAAGCCATGACGGCCGTCTGGTGTAGTGGTTCGCGCTCCGAACTACAAAGTTTCGAATCCCGCGAGGGGCAAATATCAATAAATAAATATCAGACAACATCACATACATTGTTCTGATCCTAAGGTAATTAGCAAAAGCACGTATGTTATAGAAATTAGAAACAACGACGATACCACAACACCCAGACCCGAGACGATGTAGAAAAGTTCGTTTTCCACATTGACCCGACCGGGAATCGAACCCGGAACCTCAGAGATGGCGACGCCATAATAGTCCGGCGTGCTCGCCTCTCGGCTACGGAGGTCGTCAAACATATGTTTGTGCGATGAGTAGGTACGAGCATTTGTACTAAGACGTCATGGACGTTTTATAAACGTATTTAAGTATGTTTATCTGTTATTTAGTCGCCAATCGCCATAGTACAAGCAATGCTTATTTTGCGGTTAGCTTATTGGTGTGTGATTGTGGAAACATTTTTTTTTAGGGTAAATGAAACGATGGTCGGTAGTATTATTTGATCAGTGGACGGTGTAGGAGTGAGGTGTGATAACAGTATATTATTTTAACATATCTTTTTTTCCCACTAAGCTACATGTTAGTGAAATGAATTTTGATTAAATTCAAGCTACAAAAGCTTTGTATAAAAATTAAACTACTATTAAGAAAATAAATTAAAAATGGCAACACTAAGTCTGTCGCCATTTTGCAAGAATGTCAGCCAAATCATCAGCTCGCGTTCTATGTTAATTTTTATGTTATTCTACGTGTAATTGCAGTGATTTTGGTTTTTGATTCATCTACATAAGTTATTTTATAAAAATGGACCGTTTCATCAGTATGTGGAAGGTGCGGGAGCTGGCAGATAAAGTGTAAGTTGAATCCTATTTGCCCCCTTTTTTATGTAAATTTTGGACATCTGTGATAATAAATTGACAATTTGTGGGTTGTTTTATATATCATTAGTACCTAATAAACGTAGTTTATTCAATGTGAATGAGTTTAAAACTGTGTAAGTGGAGCTATCTTGTCATTTATCCGTACAAACTGATGTCGTATGTCTCTAAGGAAGGCTTGTCTTGTCAGAATACTGGATTCCATAACGTTTTATGCTTATCACAAATTAACAGCCGGTTTCTTGCGAAGTACCTAATGGTTGTAGGCGGCAAAATTAGCATCAACAAACAGTGACAAAATAATGTCACAGCTACAAATTCCAATTGGATTCTATAGTGTTGATAAGCTAGGTATTTTTTTTATCTACTTATCACAAATGTAGGCTAGTTAAATCATAATCTGTAGGTAATGGTTGTTTTAATGACTTGACAAAAGTGCAGTGAGAGTACTATGTTTATTATTTTATAAGATTATACATATGAAATTGATGTTTGTTACTGATATCAATAGGTTAATTGATTCGGCACACACATTAGTACAAGACATTCTCTGGGAAATAAATTTGAATGTGTTCATTATAAATCAATTTTGTATTTCAAAAAGAAAACTAAATATAACTACACTTACCTAAAATTAAAAACTACCTACTCCAAAATAAACGCTTGTCCAAGAGACAAGGAGGCGAGAATGCTAGAAGGGTTTCCTCGCTGAATGGCTAAACTAAGCCTTTGAGCGAGGAACGTGCCAGTATTTTTACTTTCTGAAATCCTGAATAATTTTGGAGCAATTTTACTGAAAAGTAATTTTGCCCAGTCCCCACGTCCAAAAGTTAATAAATGTGTTTATTTATTAAAAATATCAAAATTTTTGTGGGATGTACAATAATAGAATTTCATTTGCCTAAGGCACAGGCCATCCCTAGTTCATCATACTGTACTGTTTACAATATTGAAGAATTAATCACTTTATTAAAAATATCCATTTGAGTAAATCTCTGGCTAACAATAATGTTAAGTTATGTTCAGTATTATTCACAAAAGCATCATTGTAAAAATATTCACTATTTGATAACAACAAAACTATGTAACGGCTTTATCTAATCTGTGTGCCCACCTTGGCTCGGCTTACCAGGACAAATCCATTAATGTTAATTCGTTTCATGCATTAGATTTGATTATGAATTAAGTTAAAAGGAAATTTGCCAACCTTAAAATATATTGAGTAAATCTGACAATGTAATTGCAATTGCCCTTGACTAATTTAATGAATAGTGTGTTGCTTAAACTATCAACATTTTAAATTTAAACATGCTTAATACCTTACAAATATAATACAGTCAAAACTAAGGGTAGCTAGACATAATGTCAAATATCAGGCGGTAAAACTGTTTAACAAATTGCCAAAGGTTCTTAAAAGTGTAACTAATTCAAATGTATTTAAAAACAAACTGAGGGCTTATCTATTGGAAAACAGTTTTTATAGTGTAGAGGATTATGTAAATAATGTTTAAATTGAATTCATTCATTAACATAAATTGTAATCCAATTGAAATTATTTAATGAGTATGTTTTAAATGTTTAATCAAATTAATTATACTTTAAATTTTAATCTGATCCAATTTGCGTTAATGTGACTGTAATAATGCGCATATATTTTTAATCTTATTAATTGTTATATTTTCCTACACAATATGTTTTGTTACCGGAATAAATGACTTATGACTTAATAGTTGGCAATGTACGTAAGTAAAATTTATTACAAAAATCCAAAATTACAAGAGGTACAGTATGATTAGAGACTTCTGCACTAGGCTCGAATTATTAATTACCTATTAAATAACAAAAATATGTGATGTCACTATCCTAGAAAGGCATTTATTTTATTTGACTGACACCTGTATTTAATGTCTAATTCTATGGACACAAAAGAACCTACTGTAAGACCGACCAATCAGGGACAGGCTTTGTACTGTTGACAATTTAATACGCAACAAATCATGACCTATCGAAAAATTATCTGTAAAATTGTAAGCAGTATATTATGGTTTACAATCGTTAGACAGTTTACAATCTTGGAGCTCGATCGTAATTTAATGATGATAATATAGGTATACAACTGTAAATTTTTGTTTTTAGCAATTCCATGCAAGGTATACAATGCTCATGTTTTACTGTGTGTCTATGTGTGCGTGATGGTTAAATGTGCAGCATGTTTAGATTGAAGAATTTCCTCAGTTTCGGAGTTGTCTCCGTCCAGGTTTACATTTAGATAAGACTAGATGTGTGGCCATCATGGTCCAAGGATGGACTGGTTGCGCTTTCTTAGGCCTACAGAGGTCTGGGCTATTGATCCAAATTTTATAACCAGACTCACTGCATCTAGGATCATGTCAGGATCATCCTTTTTAGGGTTTCGTACCCAAAGCGTAAAACGGGACCCTATTAGTGAGGCTCCGCTGTCCGTCTGTCTGTCTGTCACCAGGCTGTATCTCATGAACTGTGGTAGCTAGACAGTTGAAATTTTCACAGATGATGTATTTCCGTTGCCGCTATAACAACAAATA
The DNA here is from genome assembly GCA_950371115.1 of Anania fuscalis. NCBI lineage: Eukaryota > Metazoa > Arthropoda > Insecta > Lepidoptera > Crambidae > Anania > Anania fuscalis. Next base: position 11,870,692 of record OX493348.1, on the reverse strand, counting down.
CTAAAAACCAAAATAAAATCAATATTTAAGGGGGCTACAATACAACAAACGTGTTTTTTTTGCTCGTTTTTATACATAATGGTGCGGAACCTTTCGTGCGCGAGTCCGACTCGCACTTGGCCGGTTTTTTTTAAAGTTTCTTTAATAAAGTTATTATATTAGGGGCGGCAGAATCTTCCTATAAGAATGTCAATTCAGTAATTTATTTGCCTCCCCATAAACATGAAGTGTTATTTATATGAGGTGGTAGAATGCAAGCTATTGGTACAAATTATTATTGACTTACAATTAACAATGATACCTTGCTACGCCCTTGCGGGGTGCATGTGATGTACTGTACAATTATTTACCACTTGTAAACCACACATGTTATGTAAATAAACGATCGGTATTGATCCTGTATTTGCACTGTTATAACAAAATGTTATCTTTACGTTTATTTTTAAATACCTACTTAGTGGTAGCCCTGCGGCGGTGATGGTTCATTCACAGTTCCTAGCCGCCCGTTACATGTGTGCGTCATAGCGTTCTTGTGTGCGGATGGTTCTCAGTGTAGTAGCATGTCTGGTCAACGCCATATGTATGTCGTAGGTTTAGTACATATTAAAAACGAAAAGATGTCACTACAAGGCTCATTAGGATTGGGGTTGATTTCAATAAACGATAACTCTTGATAAAAACGTTATCAAAACACTTTTTTAACACTTTTGTTTTTTTTTTAATGAAATATTTATAGAATTTTAACATTTATTTAAAAACAAATCATTTTAACTAAAATTTAAAACATTTACTGTATAATGCCATCTATCGGTTTTAACATAAACTATCTTTTATGGAAACGCAACGTCAGCTATTGGATTGAAAAAAACTAAACACGGCATTTATGTTGATTATAGAGGTAATATGCATTTCGTATTATTTTATCGAATAATTTATAAAAATTCATAAAAGAAATCTAAATTTTAAAATATAAGTTTTTTTTTAATGAGTAATTATATACTCTATGGTAATTAACGGTCAAAGTAAGAAGCTTCAAAATAATGTAGGTTTTGGACAGCCGTCAAATATTTGTTTGTAGCTAGGGCTACCAGTTGGAGCATTGTAGTTTTATAATATGGGGATTTGTTTTAATATTTGGGAAGTGATTTAAAAAATCAATTTTTAGGAGAAAAGTATGGATTACCAATGTTTAGCTAGAAAACGTTTCCCAAAATATCACAACCCAACTATTTAACGCAAATTTTCATTTGCCAAAAAAAACATTTTCAAAACAACATTGGCAATTATTTACATTATTATTGCATTCATTTGGCAATTATTTGCATTTGCAACTCATAGCAATTTTTTAGTTACAAAATATCTTTTTTGGGATATTATTGTTTAACAAATAATTGTTTGGTCATGTTTCATATAATCAAATATTATTTAATCAGACAGATGTTTCATTTGGCACAACTTACTCTTTGCAAAATATTGCATGGCATACGATTTGCATGCTTACACTCAAACATTAAAATTATCATGCTGCATCGACGTTTGTTTTACCATGGAAAAATAATTTACAGTTACAGTTGGAAAAATAATGGTTGAAAGGGCTTTAAGAGAGTTTTGCTTTGATCGAGAGAGAGATTTGATTCCAAAAGCAATAATTTTGGAATAAATTCTTACGGTGAATCTAAAAAAGACAATTTGGTAACCCTATTCACGATTCCAATTTTTTTCATCAACTTTGATTAACAATGAATTTTATTTGAAGGCATTTGTGTGTCAGGTCCAAAGGTCAAGTCTAAATGACGTAAATATGTCATAAACGGTCGTTTCAAGTTAAAACCTAATTAGGAATTTCGTTATTGACTGTCAAGTATCGATGCCCAAAGTGCTAATAATTCGGGATAATATTCCATGGGGCACGACTTCGAATCTTGGTCGGCGGCAATTTTTAAAATATTTTGATATAAAATTTACATTTAAAACAATTTTTAATTACTAAAATTAGTACTAAACTTTTGCATATATTTTTTTACATAATATTCACAAAATAAATAACAAATAGAAAATGGGTCAAAGCTCGCCATCATCAGTTTTCATAAAAATTAGGATCATACTCTAGTGAAATCAGAAACCGACTAAAATGAAAATAAATATTAGTAGTTAATATCTTTAAAAAGTTATTGTGCGCATCCACAAAAAGTTATTCAAGATAATGTAACCACTAGAAAAAAAAGACCGCAACAGGCGGGATCCGAACCCACACGCCTAATTACACTACGAGCGAGTGCCTTTCCAACTAAGCTACGAGGACGTTAGAACGATTTTCGAAATTTGTCAAGTGTTAGTTTACATTTTTTTGACAGTAGGGTGCAAACAATTGTAAACCTTATGGTGGTTTGTCATTCTCTGACGGAACGAAACAGAAATTAATGTAAATAAATTATGCTCTATGAATTATGTGCAAGTTATCTATCACTGCGCAGATAGCGCCATCTAGTCAGAGAATGAAACAAACGATGGCGTAGGTAAGTTTTAGTTCCATTTACTCACCACCTTCGCTGTCTTTCGCGCGAGTTAAGGTGGAAATTTTCAAAGTACCGAGACTGACTCTCTGTTATACGTAGTATTATTCTTTCTCTATGGTAGTAGTCAAATCAGCTGGAGTAGGGTGTTGCATTATGTTGATATGAAACAAAGTTGTTTCCTTGATTATCTCCGTAACTAGCCTGAATTTTTGGTTCAAAAGTTTTACACGTATTTATTGTGACATATAGATACCCCCACTATAAGGAATGTAACTGATATCGAAGCATCCTATATTTATGTCTATCTATAGTAATCTATACCATATTAACATTAAACATTAAAATTATTAAAATAGTCATTTATTGCAGAAGCAATGTCGGATAAGTAAGTATGGTACTATATTAACCCGTATACTCGGAAAAATGATAATAATTGAATTATAATGGCCCCGTCACACATGTGTGCGCGAACTGAGCTAAAGGGTTTTCTACTGTATGTGCCTGGTGGGTTGCTAAGTAGTACAGTACTGTACGTCCCTTGTTTCCATGTGCCTTTTGGCTTATGCCTCTTCCATCTGTCTCTACTGAGCTCTATCCACTGCCTCTCTTGTCTATTGAGGTCCCTTGGTAATTTCTTATTTCATTTCCTAAGTAGACAGTCCGTCTATTAAGCTTTCGCGGAAAAACGATTCAATCTATTTTCATTAAAGGTGCGCACAAACTAGAATTCCTAAGGGGTTAATAAAATATGTAGGTATCAATAAGGTCCTATTTTATTAACCATTACTTATTTAAAGGGGGCATTAGCCCCCCAATATGTATTTCTTCCTTATTCCTCAATTCCTCAATCAAATACAGAAAAAAAATCTTTAATTGAGCTGTAAAATCGCCCCTTAAAAAAAGTTTACCAAAATAAATACGACCTATATGAATTCAGTTTAGTTTTTCTATAACACAAGTGCTTTACCTACTTACCTTAGGATCAGAGTAATGTATGTCACGTCCAATATTTATTTATTTAATTCAATGAAAACACACACACATACATATACGCACAGCTAGTGTGCGTATATGTATGTGACCTCGGACATCGTCATCACGAGCAAAGCCACGGGCACAGCTAGTGTGCGTATATGTATGTGACCTCGGTCATCGTCATGAATGGGATTAAACGAGAATTTAAGTAACGCTCTCAAAGAATGCACCAAGGTCGATATCCTTTCGCAAAGCCCAAACTGCTATAAAAGTTGTACAGAGCAAGTACTTAATGATTGTTTCAATGAGCGATGGTATTGCAATTTCTTTAATTTGGCTTAATGAACTTAAATGAGTAATAATTACTGTAGAATAGAAAGAACTGTCGACAAGAATCAAGAATAATTTACTTTTGAAAAAGTACATTTGGAAATATAAATATAGTAGCAAATCGGACATATTGTACATTCCAATGAAAAAACTATATTATTATGTAAACGATTACTAAACAAGCTTGCATTGACCTTAAAACCTGACTTGCTTACACTTAATAAACTCAGTACATGTCTTGTGACTGTATTTTCTGTGAAAAGGGCTAAAGAACTCAGTCATAGTTTGTTCTTGGTCTTAGGGTCTATAAGGGTTCTGTTTTTTTCATCTATTCAAGGCCCGGATCCCAAAAATATATTCTTAGGAGGACCATAGATAGAATGTATCTCGAAAAACTTATTTATTTGATATAATATGCCCTTTTTTTCTGGCACTTATACACGTCGCAGGAATATCATGTTTGACGACTTCCGTAGCCGAGAGGCGAGCACGCCGGACTATAATGGCGAACCCATCTTTGCGGTTCCGGGTTCGATTTCCGGTCGGGCCAATGTATAAAACGATTTTTTCTATATTGCCTCGGGTCTGGGTGTTGTGGTACCGTCGTTGTTTCTGATTTCTATAACACAAGTGATTTAGCTACTTACCTTAGGATCAGAGCAATGTATGTGATAGAAGAGTCTGTGCATTTGAAAACAAGCACGTTAGCAGTCGCGATGTTGACTAAAGACGGTCTTAAGGCCTTAACACGCTTGAATGACCTTGACGCGTTTCGCCCATTGGATACAATTTCGCGCGTCCGGATTGATCTCTAAATATCAGAAAAACATGTTTTTTATGAATTTAATGCCAATAAAGAGAATTTTCAAATAAAACTCTCAATTCAAAACATGTATATTTCCACAGCCTTGTTTTGTGTGAAAACAGTAACGAAATAGCTTGAGCCGTTTAAACGAACATTTGCAATTTATGAAAAAATTGACACTTTTTTGTGTATGTTTTAATCCAAGGGACCCTAATGAAAAATCTAAGTTATTCAATTCAAGACGTTGATTAAATCATGTTCTAGCATATCGTATTTTAAGTTTTTAGATTCAAGTAACAGGTATTCTGACAATTTGGTTTTAATATTCAAGATTTTAGGCACTTGGGTGGTGTTAAGGCCTTAACGCTACAACTGATACCACTCTAACTAAAGCTACAGAAATACGTTTGTTGCTATCGAGTTGCAAATGCAATAGCGTTAAACATTCTGAACTAGGTACTCCAAGTGCTATTAGTGTGTGACAATCCATGTGTAACAACGATCTTGAATCGCTTGATTGTGTCCGCGATGGTCCGCGCTGCGCTCCCTTTATTCGTGAATATAAAATACCTTAATCAACGACCATCGGTCCTTTGATGTCTATCAAAGATTGCCAGTTCCAGTTGCCACTTTAGCTTACATTATAAAATTATTTACGTGTCCGTCCTGGAGGTAGGCGAGGTACGAATAGTATCGTTCGTTCGGTATTATCTTATCAAATTTAAATGAAGTCGGTTCGAGTAACCATTTGATTGATTGATTGATTTTTATCAAACCTTTTAAAATTTATGAACAATTGAAAACGATCGTCTTTTTACGGCTAGTTTGAGTAGGTCATATTTTGTCAAAAGATTGATAAAAGTTACCGGTTATTTTAATTTATTAGATTTACACGTTGAGCCCCCTTCTCTTCCTATTGGTGTCGTAAGAGGCGACTACAGGAGAACCGCCACAAGAAGACGGGCAGCAGCGTCTCCTCTCCACAATTGGCCAAACTGCGATCGCCAACCCGCCTGCCAAGCGTGGCGATTATGGTGGGCTGGTGATGGTGATGATACGTTGAGCAGAGAGCATTGGTGTGCTTAGATTTATACGTTGAGAATTGGTGTGCTGGGAGACGCCTCTGGCCAAAGTCCCAAGGCAAAGGCCTTTCCTTTCCTATTAGAACTTTAGGTATATTTTAAATAAATAAAATATGATATTCAGCTAGAGAAACTCTTTAATTCAGGAATACAGAACTTTCCTCTTACATTTTCCTGTTGAGTCAGCAAAGATGTCGGTGTCACATTATTTGCTGAATTCATTGTATTGTTTCTAATTAAAGATTAAGCTGACTCATGCTGTTTACAAGCTGAAAATCTCTGACGTACGGACGAACGAACGGACAGGAATAAAAAGTGACGGCAAGTCTTTGTATTGCTTGTACGGAATCCTAAAGAATTTAAAACAAAAGAAAGGAAAAGCCTGGCATGCGATGGTCGTGGGTTCGGATTCCACCTGAGGCGGACGATTTTTTTCAAGTATTAAAAATATAAAAATAAATAAACCTAGGATAGTAATTGCTGAAAAACAAAATTTAGCCTTAATATGTGCCAAAAAGTAGGTGCGCCAGCTTATCATCACGATTCTTAAGTTGACCTCTGAAAAAGCTCGAGAATACCAATTTCTGACCCTAGCACAAACATAGTGATATATGTGGATGACATGATATTACCACCTTCTGCCCCCGCAGTATAAACATAGTGATTTAAGCTGATGATATTATATTTTAAATACTACCTTTAGCCCCTAGAACAATCGTAGTAATATACATACGTGCATGACATGATATTTTGACTACTTTCTGCCTTCCACAAACGATACGATGAACCACACAGAAGTGGAAAATTTACGTCTACTATGCCAATCGGGTCATCAATATCTCAATGACATGATATTCTGATTTTCACCTTCTGGCCCTAGTACAACTTAGTGATATAACATTTTAAACTTTCTTGTTACATCTTCTCTTAAAATAACACTATAGAAAGAGGTATGTGTTGGATAAATACCAGCGAGTATAGTGTTAATATAGTGATATGTGTCGATGATATGATATTTTTATCGGTACTTTCTGCCCCCAGCACAAACGTGGTGATGAACTACACAGAAGTGGAAGGCAAGGTGCGTGAAGCCACTTCGGACGAGGCGTGGGGGCCCACGGGGCAGCAGATGCAGGAGCTGGCTCTGGCCACGTTCACTTACGAGCACTTTCCCGAAGTGATGTCGATGCTGTGGCGACGTATGCTGCACGATAACCGCGCTCACTGGCGACGGACATACAAGGTTCGTACCATAAACTTCAGTTGACATAGTAATGGCGCTACTGGCACTCCACTCTTTACTTGTGTACCGACAGTCTGTGACCCGAGACAATGGAGAATGTGAATAGCTATGCCAAATCGGTAGAAAGTTTGTTACAGTGAAGCTTTTATGTATTCAAATACACAAGTTTTTGTTGTAGTCAAAAGTACTTTTTAGTTTTGATTTTACAGGCATTTAAACTTACGATAAATATCGAGTCCCGCAAACAGTCACGTGGTCACGTGTCACGGGCATGTGACGTCAATTTACAACGCTCCGCTTAGTACCGTGCTGATGTAGTAGTAGACACCGTGCTGATGGGAGCGCGAGCGGACTGAGCGAGCGAGTGTTGTGAGATGACGTCAAACCGTCACACGTTTACTTCTATAAATCTGGAACTAATTGACGTATCGAAGTAATTCTTTCACGTATCAGTTTGGTGTGATTGTTGCAAGCTTGCAACTTTGCAAATATTTATTTTATATTTATCACATAATACTCGTTATTGCAGTGCCTCCTGCTGCTCAGCTACCTCGTCCGTAACGGATCCGAGCGCGTTGTGACGTCAGCGCGCGAGCACATATACGACTTACGCTCGCTCGAAAACTATACCTACGTCGACGAGGTCGGGAAAGATCAGGTATATATGCCGTCATTATCAGCATTTCAGCCATAATCCACAGGTATTCATACAATCCCCGGCATGGATGTTAAGCACTGGGGCGAAAAGTGGGGATCGCTTTGCGCATTACGATACGAGCATCGTATCAGAGATTCGTGTGCGCGGAGCTTACAACCAATCACAGCCGGCGATGCAGGCGCGGCACGTGATTAGCCAATCACGTAATCTTAATAGTTCTACGTATTATGTAAATTCTTTTTTCGCGGAGGAAATGCCTTACGCATACACCCACGACATGTCTCCACGCCAGCAAGTTCTGTGGGACTTCTTAACGAGTGGCGGGGACTGATCGTCACAACTTGCCAAGCGTACCCACTAAAACCTCCGCGTGTTCCGTCCGTCTATTAGCGGGACAATGAAGGATCGCTTAAAAATTTATGAAACCCTTAACTAAAAATTAAATGAAGCTGATAAACATGTCACTGGAGGCTTATTCCTCGCTATAACGTAGTATAATTCTTACTCTGAGCTGTAACTATGAAGCTATTAATGCGGTCTTATTCGGTCTTATTCTGATGAATACTCTTATATGAATAATTCAGCCATTTAAAATAATTCTCCAAATATTTCCAGGGTATAAATGTAAGGCACAAGGTACGCGAGCTCATCGACTTCATACAAGACGACGAAAAGCTGCGAGAGGAGAGGAAGAAAGCGAAGAAAAACAAAGACAAATATATCGGTAAGGACACGTGACATCACTAAACCTATCGACTTTTAGACCCAAAGCCAAACGGAGCGAATTTCTATCGATCGTTTGCTTCGTAAGTCATAAAACGAAATGTACATGACGTTATGGTGACTGCAGATACATTATCCCTAATGGCCTCAACCTACCACAAAACGTCAAATTGTCCCAATTGATAATGATTTCTATGTGTCGGCCTTAAAGTTGAATTTCAGTTGGAAGACCTTTAACTTTTTGGGTATGTAGACCTGCCGTTGATTGTACCTAATGATGTAAATCAGTGTTTCCTGAACTTTTTCAAGGGCCAAATAATACTTATGCCGTGCCATAGTGCCGTGTGGTGCCGGCACGTTAAAAGAATAGCACCACCCCTTCTCTTCCTATGGGTGTCGTAAGAGGCGACTACAGGAGAACCGCCACAACAAGACGGGCAACAGCGTCTCCTCTCCACCATTGGCTAAACTGCGATCGCCAACCCGCCTGCCAAGCGATTATGGCAAAATCCTCCTTTTGGAGAGGCCTGTATCCAGTAGTGGACTGATATAGGCTGGTGATGATTATGATGAAATAATACTTACAATCCGCGGACCCATTACACCGTTCAGCCGCATGAATAAGTACTTCTGCTATTCCTTTTTCTTTGTTAGCTCGTAGGGGTCCCCCTTGAGACAGGTCCCCGGACCCCTGGGGGTCCAGGGACCACAGGTTGGGAAACACTGATGTAGATAAACGAGTTTAAGGAAACACCCTCTGATAGTTTTGTACAGTATTTTGTCATTCTTTAATAGAAAAGAAACTTCTATATTATCTCAGGTCTGAGTGTTGTGGTACCGTCGTTGTTTCTGATTTCTATAACACGCGTGCTTTAGCTACTTACCTTAGGATCAGAGCAATGTATGTGATGTCCCATTTTGAATAGAATAGAATAGAAAATGATTTATTTGACACACAGAGAATACAAAAGAAATACATAACAGGATTTATGAAAATAAAATGTGTCAAAAAGGTCTCCGCTCAGCATTTGTCGTGACAGCCAGGGACGTATCACGACGCTGATTTTCACCAGGGAAAAAATACCGTCGCGTCAGGGTTGACGCGACGGTAGGCTATATTGATTGACTGGTTGTCCGTAGGCATGTCTTCTGAAGCGGCGGTGATGGGGACTCGGGGCGGGGGCGGGGGCGGGGGCGGGGGCGGGGGCGCGGGCTGGGGCGAGTACAGCGACCGCTCTGGGACCACGTGGGGTGCGTATCGGGTGTAATCTTATTCAATACTAATATAATACATTTATTAACACACAAACACAATTGTAAAACAGGACTAAAACAACAGTTAAAAAGAGTGTCAAAAAGGCTCAGTGGATTATGTGTTTTTTTTTGCAACACCATGGTGAGATATTTTTTAGGGTAACGTACCGAAAGAGTAAAACTGAACCCTATTACTAAGGCTCCACTGTTCGTCTGTCTGTCCGTCTGTCACCAGGCTGTATCTCAAGAACCGTGATAGTTAGAGAGTTTAAATTTTCACAGATGATGTATTTCTGTTGCCGCTATAACAACAAATACTAAAAAAAACAGAATAAAATAAATATTTGAGAAGGCTCCCATACAGCAAAGGTGATTTTTTTGCTTGTTAATAACAAGCAAAAAAATCACCTTTGCCTTTTATAAATAACGGGGCGACGGAACCCTTAGTGCGCGAGTCCGATTCGCACTTGGCTGGTTTTTATACATATTCAAGTAATAATAGTTTCCATAATGGTATTTTTTCCAGATGAACCAAAAGAAAGGAGAGAGGACGAGGACGACTATGAAAGAGAGGATTCCGACGGCGAGTACGGAAACAGGAAACCTAACAAGTATGGCTACATTTTGTATTTAAAACGTTTATGCAACATTAAGTGCGAATAATCCTTGGAAAAAATATGACTCAAATTCTTCCCATGAACTGCCACAAGAAGACGGGCAGCAGCGTCTCCTCTCCACCATTGGCCAAACTGCGATCGCCAACCCGCCTGCCAAGCGTGGCGATTATGGCAAAATCCTCCTTTTGGAGAGGCCTGTGTCCAGCAGTGGACTGATATAGGCTGGTGATGATTCAAATTCAAATTCAAAAGATTTATTTCAGACAAAGTCCATACTACAAACAATACAGTTGAGTCAGTAACACCATAACACTACACAAATATAAAAATTACAAAAATTACAAAAATATAAAAATAAATAGGTAACATTTGAGGCATTTAAGGGTTTCTCCTGTGCAGTCGAACCCAATGCTGCATAAACGGGCAGTCCACTCGCCCTGCTACAACACGCAGGATACTGCTGGAGCTCCCGCGGACACGGCTTAGCGTCGAGGCGGCTCTTTTGCGTAGAATGGCATGAAAGCCATCGGTATGAGCGTCCGCGAACATGCCTGACGCGCTGCAGTATCGCGGCAGCCCCAACAATACCCTGAACGCGTTGTTATACTGCACTCGCAGGGCGTTGATTGTCTTCAGCGTACAGCTAATCCACAGGCTACACGTGTAGAAAGACTGGCAAAAAGCTTTGAAAAGTATCACCTTAACGGGTTCAGTACAGCGTGCAAACCTGCGGGCCAACATATTGCATCTGACTGCCAACGCCCGTAGCTCCCGTTCTAAATCCTCGTTATCAGAGAGATCCTCCGTCACCCAGTGACCCAGATATTTAAAACGCGATACCCGTTTTAGTGCAACACCGCCTAAATAGACAGGAGGGACTGCTGTAATATTGTGACCCCGAGACTGAAACATCAGGATTTCACTTTTCTTAGCGTTATATCTGAGTCCATGAGCTCCCGCGTAATCCTCGCACACCTTAAGAAGTTTCTGAATGGCGCTTATCGAGGGAGCCAACAGCACCATGTCGTCTGCATAACTTAGATTGTTAATGATTTTACCGTCTATGGAGCAGCCCACACCAGTGCTACTGAGTTCCTCGATAAGTCCATCCATATATAAATTAAAAAGACGAGGAGAGGTTAAGCCACCCTGTCTAACTCCACACCTGAGTCTATACTCATTGGAGACTTCTCCCGCCCACCGAACAACATTAGTTTGGTTTTTGTACCAATAGTCAAAAATATTAATTATTTCACATGGGAGAGTAGGAATGGTCCGCATTTTACTCCACAACAACTCATAGGACACCATATCGAAGGCTTTAGACAAATCCAGGAAACAAGCATAGACTGGTGTCTTCCTGTCAGTATAGTACCGGACTGTATGCTTCATGCACAGTATTGCAGTGTCTGTAGATAGTCCAGACCTAAATCCAAATTGAGCGTCATTCAACTGCAGATGTCTGTTTAAAATGCGATCAAGCAAACCGTCCAGCACCTTTGCCACAGTCGTCGCCAGTGAGATGGGCCTATAGTTGGCTATGTCTGATGGATCCCCAGATTTACTCTTGACTATTGGTGCAACTACCGTCTTCATACACTCAGCCGGCAAGTATGAGTGACGTACACAGAACGTAAAAAACATTGACAAAACCCTAGGCAGGTGAGCACCCGCATGATGCAAATGCTCAATACTCAACCCATCGTGTCCAGGAGACCTTCCCTTGTTCATCCGTTTTATTACCAAAGCTACTTCCTTGGCTGTGAACATAACTGGCGACTGGGGGGAACAGACCGACTTAGAGTCCGGCATCCGCAGCACACGGGCTTGAGGTGGGGTTCAACTTGAAAGTGGTTTTTAAACAAGTTCGCGATATCCTTGGGCTTAGTCACTCCATTCACACAAAGAGGAACAGTTGGTCTAGGGTTTAGTCTCTTAGTGCACTTCCAGAAGCTTTTGAAGTTATTGTTAGCGTGATGTGATGCCAAAATGTCCATTCTAAGCTTATCTTCATTATTTTGGCACCACTTAAGTTTTGCTTTAAATGCACGCCGAGACTCTACCATTTTATCATAGACAGCACCACTTGGTGGGCTACCCTCCCGCCTCCAAGCCTGAAAGTGAGACCGTGCCTCAGCGTGTACAGGTTGAACATGCTTGTTCCAACCGACCACCTCATGCTTTTTTTTGCCACGGACTTGCTTTTTGGAAGTAGCCTCAGCTGCCTTACTCAATACATCAATAATGTTCTCGTACAACCGGTCTATAACTAAATAATGATGATGAACTCAAATAAACCGTTTATAAAACACGATTGTTTTCAATTGTTCACATGTTATCAAGGGTTGATTTACAAGTGAATGGTTATTTTAATTTGCTAGGTTAATACGTCCGAACGAACAAAATGTTTTCGTATTAGGTCTCCGGCTCCTCTATCATGAGCAACAAAACTCGATATGATATGATACGATATAGCGATTTATCGATTCCCAGCTATCAAAATATGGTAACATAGCCGCCATCTTGAACTTTTATCGAAACAGTGATCATGTTCGTGCCGGCGACATCACGGTCATGCTCGATTTTTCGATAAAAGTTCATATTTTGACAAAAAATAAGCGATAAATCGCTATATCATATCATATCGTGTTTTGTTGCTCATGCTAGAGGGGCTGGTCAGGTTTCATAAGGGTGATACAAGAACAAGATAATATTATCTCTAATAATATATAAAAACCTGACAATCTCAATTAATTATGACATGTATAATATATTTAGTGCTAACTAATTAATCTAAATTCTATTTATAACTATGACGGAGGGACGAGCGGGATCGGCGGAGAACTTGATTCATCTTCGTCCGCCATCTTGGGTAGTGTGGGTGATGTTTTCTTGAAATAAACTCGCGTATTGATCACAAACAACTCCTTTAATCAATTTACTACGTGATTCACAATAAATATGGTAAGTCTAGTGCGATGTAAACTGATTGCAATACGAAACGTGGAGAGTTCTGCGCTTGCGTCCGTTCAGTATGGCGGCTCACGTTCCGATCCCCCTTCTAAACCAAGCACACACCAATCCCAAGCGATGACAGCTGTCAATGTCATAGCTTGACGTTTCGCAAGACACCATAGACGTAGACAGATGACAGCTACAGTTAACGTTTTGCACGATCGAAGCGCCTCCTCGCCGACACGGCCATCCTGCCGCATCACACGTCCTCGTGTGTGTCTGAAAGAAAACACACTACCAGTAGTCTCGTCATCGCTCGGTCATCTCTGACCAATAAAAAAACAGTTACATAACCATCACATTTATTACAACTCTATATACAAACTCTTGAACGGACTGATCTTATACCTACTATGTACATCGATCATATGTCGTGTACACTAATCACATACTATGTACATTGATCACAAACTAGGTACACGGATACCATACCAGGTACACTGAACACATGCTGCCCTAGTACCTAAATCAACCTTGAAGGACATCTGAAGTTCGGACTTTAAATCAAATCTTAGCACTCATCAGTACACAACTGAACACATATCGTGATTCTATGCAGTGTCATAGAATGCACACACCAAGACACATAACACCTCCCTCGAGTATTATGTTCTCTTTATGCCTTTAACAACACAAGCAAAACGCCTCCCTCGAGCGTTATGCTATCAATGCCTCCATCGAGCATTGTGACAACGTGCCTCCATCGAGCACATACGCGAACAATGCCTCCGTCGAGCATTGTCCCCGTGAGCACCTCCATCGAGCGCTCAAGTAACACCTCCATCGAGTGTTACCGAACTTAATCACGCGATGTGCCAGGAACTTCAGATACATGATCATCACTTTGATCAACCAACTCTTCTACAACCAAATGACCTTCAGGCATCCTTCTCAGTCTATCATGGGCATACTTGTATGTCCTTTTAGAATCTAACGCCTTTAACAAGTAACGATCACCATCTAACAACTCAATGACCTTAAACGGTCCCTTGTATTTTGGATCTAATTTCGTCTGGTTACGCTCCTCATTTTGTAACAAAACAAAGTCACCTACGGAGAATTTAACCAGCTTAGCTTTACCTAAGTCAAAACGTGCCTTGTCGTATTGAGCATTGGACTGAATACTCTCAGAAGCATGGTTACGAATTTGGTCCAGATCGACCGGTTCTTCGTCAAACGCTGTTACCATATCTAGTGGTCTCGCTACCTTACCTATGAGAAGTTCTAGGGGGCTTGACTTTGTAACGCGGTTATGAGTACAGTTAAGGGCTAACTGCACATCGGGAAGGGCTTCTTGCCAAGACCTATCGCCTGACTCGATAGCCGTAAGCATATTTTTCAAAGTGCTCATAACGCGTTCGACCTGTCCGTTGGCCCTACTACTACCCGTAGCAATCAGATGTAATTGTATGTTGGACGTATCACAGAACTCGCGAAATTCGCGGCTAGCAAAGCAGCGTCCTTGGTCCGCGATAATACGCGTAGGCGCACCAAATAGGGAGACAGCTAATTTTATAGCTCGAATGCTGTTTTTAGAGTCGATATTGGGAGTATAGACAAGCAAGGAAAATTTGGTAAAGGCATCGATCAAAACAAAAACGTACTCCTTTTTATCATTCTTGCCGCTCAATTTGCCTGTAGCATCTACGTGCAGAGTATGCCACGGAATAGCAAGCTTAGGTATCGGGTGAAGCTCGGCTTGAACTTTACCTGTATGGGTTTTAGAAATTTTGCATGTGACACAGTTATCAACGAATTTACGGACATATTTGGACATGTTTTCAAACCAATAGTGACTATAAAGTTTTTCCAGGGTTTTCTCCCAGCCCAAATGCATAAGAGACTCATGTGTGTTGTTAATAATAGACCATCTAAGTGATCTTGGCAAAATAGGCAAGCAACGTGTCCTGCCGTTGCGTTGGATCCTGCGGTGTAAGATACCGGAGCGTATCTCATAAGTTTTAGCGATATCATTGGGAAGACCGTTATCGTTAATATCGGAAATTAACTTAGAAAGTTCACTATCAAGCTGCTGTTCCGCGATTAACCAATTATTGGTTAACTCGGTGACGTCAACACGTTTAGGCTCAATTTTCTCAATCGATTTTGGAATTGACGGGGGCAGGGGGTTACGTGAAAAGTAATCTACATGACGCATACGTTCACCTGATCTATGTACGACGTCAAAGTCAAAAGATTGCAAAAACGCCCACCACCTATGTACTCGCGGTGCAAGATCGAGCTTTTTGCGCGATGATTGTAACGCATTACAATCGGTAACGACTACAAACTTACGACCGTGTAGAAAGTGGCGGAAGTGCTTAACGGCATTTACAACAGCTAGTGTCTCAAGCTCATATGAATGATACTTGGACTCGGCCATCGTAGTGCGCTTACTATAATACGCGACTGCCCTGAACTTGCCGTCTTTCTTTTGGAGTAGTATACCTCCGTACCCTAAGGAACTCGCATCTGTGTGGAGCTCAATGGGAGAATCGGGGTCAAATATTGTCAAGACAGGTTCACTAGTGAGTAAAGAGATAACCTGCTGTCTTACGGCTTCATGTTCCGCCGTCCAGTTAAGTTTGCTCTTGGAAGACGAGGTCAGAGCGTACAAGGCTGCCATAATTTGGGAAAATTTGGGTACGAATTGCCGGAAATAGGATGCAAGTCCTATAAATTGACGCAATTGAGTAACCGTCTCTGGTGGTGGAAGAGCAGTCAATGCCTGAATTTTCTTGGGATTAGGTCTTATCTCTCCATTACTGACAACATATCCTAAGTACTCTACTTCTTGCTTCAAGAAAGAACACTTCTTAATGTTTAAAGAGAAACCTTTCTCTGTAAGAATCGAAAGTACAGTTGAAAGCCGCTCAAGAGCCTCTTCAGGGGTCGAGGCCACCACTAACACATCGTCCATGTAGACTACCACGTATGTGTTAGTAAGTTCGCCCAGAGCCTGACTGACCGCTCGTTGGAAAACAGCCGGTGCGTTACGCAACCCGAAGGGCATAGCAACATATTCAAATTGGCCCTCGGGGGTTACAAAAGCAGTTCGCTCAATCGAGTCGGAGTGAACAGGGATCTGGTGGAACCCTGAAGCCATGTCTAGAGTGGTGAAGTAACGGCCACCGTGCAAACGAGCTATCTGGTCAGAAATCAAGGGCAGAGGAAACCTATCAGGAACTGTGTTGTCGTTCAGTTCTCGATAATCGACGCATAGCCTATCGCTACCATCCTTTTTCTTTACGAGGAGGATGGGGCTCGCAAACGGTGATGAACTGGGGCGAACTACACCTGCCTGCATAAGGTCATGAACACGTTCGCGTACTACACGCCGTTCTTCAGTCGATAGCCGATAGGGGCGACGACAAACAGTCTTATTTGGGTCCCTAAGCTTAATCTGCATAGGTTCAGTCAGAGCGCGGTGGTCAGGAATACCGGAAGTAAAATGAAGTTTAAATTTATCTAAAATAGCATCAAGTTGGGGTCTAAAATCGGGGGAAACATCCGTGTCTATCTGAACCAAATCAGCATCCCAAAAGTCTTGAACTTGACAGGAATTAATAACATTCACTTTTGCAAACTCTAATTTACTCAATGTCATATGAATGGCTAACCCTTGACTAAGGATCTCCCGCCCTATCATAATGTCGTAACGTAAGTATCGGTCTGGTAAAACGTGAAAAAGAACCTCTACACACATGTCGTCTATAGTAACGGTAGCTAAAATCTGTGCAGTACTGACAACTCTCGCCAAACCTATACCCGTCATGGTAACAGAGTTATACAATCGTACAATCGTTTGCCCTTAAACTTGTTACAAATCGTCTCTTTCATCAAGGAACACTCAGCACCCGAATCGTAATAAAACGAAAACTCCTCACCTGAGTGTCTCATTGTACCACGCGGAGCGGTCACGTTACACACGTCGACCCTCTTCTCGGCAGATGTCTGGGCTGCACCACCGGTTCCCTTGTCGCTCGGCTTCGTGCAGTTCTTCGCGTAGTGCCCGATGCCACGGCAGTTGAAGCAGACGACGCCTGGCTTTGCTGGAGGTAGTTGAGGTCGCTGATCCCTCGACGTGGTAGGAAGCGGCTTCGACTTGCACTGGGATGCTTTATGTCCGAGTTTTCCACAGTTGAAGCATTTTCCTAAGCTGGGTGCGGTTGAAGGCTTGAATCGCTTAGCATCAGGTCCATCACGTTCATCCAGCTTCCTCTTTAGGAACGATACAGCAGACAGTTCTTGTTGAAGCTTTGCTCTTGATGACACCTCGGTGGTAAAAGACAAGCGTTGCACACGTGGGTCAAATTGTGTGAGATGTGCGAGGATGGTGGACACCACTATCTGTTCGGTAGACATATCCTTCCATCGCGACATAAGCGACGTATACATCGTAGCGGCATAGGAAGATAACGACTCTCCTTCCTTTGGTCGATTATTGTTCAAGTTGATGAGAAACGCAGCAGCAGTATCACGGCAGTCATATCTCGCATTAAACAGTGATTTAAAATCGGTCCATGTAATGCCCGGGAACGTAATTTGCGAAAACCATGTAGACGACTGGCCCTTAAGTGCCTTACTCAGTGCGATAACAAGCGCTGCGCCCTCTAACGGTTTTTCCGCCATACAAAGATCAGCAGTGTTTAACCATGCGCGCGGATCGCAGTGCTTATGTGGCTCAAATTCGGGTAACTGAATACGATTTGGTTGCGGTACCTTCATAGCCTCGATGATCGCCAAAAAGTTCCGATTTTGTTGCTCCAACAAATTGCGCCACATGTCGTCGTTGTTTCCAAGTGGGAGATGGCGAGCAGATCCCACTTCTGATGACGGAGGGACGAGCGGGATCGGCGGAGAACTTGATTCATCTTCGTCCGCCATCTTGGGTAGTGTGGGTGATGTTTTCTTGAAATAAACTCGCGTATTGATCACAAACAACTCCTTTAATCAATTTACTACGTGATTCACAATAAATATGGTAAGTCTAGTGCGATGTAAACTGATTGCAATACGAAACGTGGAGAGTTCTGCGCTTGCGTCCGTTCAGTATGGCGGCTCACGTTCCGATCCCCCTTCTAAACCAAGCACACACCAATCCCAAGCGATGACAGCTGTCAATGTCATAGCTTGACGTTTCGCAAGACACCATAGACGTAGACAGATGACAGCTACAGTTAACGTTTTGCACGATCGAAGCGCCTCCTCGCCGACAACTATAATGAACAATATTATGTAAAAAAATAATGACTTCGTAATTATTATTTTTTTCGTGTAACTGCCTTTTTTTAAATTTGAATGCCTACACTTTAAGGTATAAGACTGTCGATACTTTTAAAATTTTATGACAAGCCAAGCCAACATCTAATATTGTACACAGTTTTAAAGCGCGCTGCCATCTCTGAGGTTCCGGGTTCGATCCCCGGTCGGGTCAATGTAGAAAAAAAACTTTTCTTTATTGCGATTTATTGGACAACGTCCTGAAATAAATGAATTTAATTTAATTTTTATTTATTGTCTCGGGTCTGGGTGTTGTGGTACCGTCGTTGTTTCTGATTTTTATAACACAAGTGCTTTAGCTACTTACCTTAGGATCAGAGTAATATATGTGATGTTGTCCAATATTTATTTATGTATAAAATAAAGATTATTTATTTATTTTTATTTTATTTTATTAGGAAGACCAAGTTTTACAATTTTTCAATAATTATACACAAATAACATTTAAAAAACCACTTTTAAAAAGAGAAAAAAAAAGTATGAAATTAAAAGTATCGCCTCGAGCAACACAAACACCAGCTAATAACACATTCGGAAACTTATGTCAACTTCGCCTACGTTAACATATTTCAAAAAGAATTTATTTAAATAGAAGGCTTCTTACTCTCTTTCCCCTGTTTCCCAGGGAGAACGTATACCGCGATTCCGAGGTGGTGTCCAGCTCTCCCCCGCGGCGCTCCCGCTCGCCCGCCTCAGCGGCCGCCATCAAGAGCCTCAGCATCAGCCTCAAGAGCCCGACCAAGGGGAAACAGAACACGCCCGTCAAGAAGATCGACTTGGGTAAGTGGATTATGTGTTTTGGGTGTTTTTAGGATGGGATCATCACTTATACAGTTTCTTTAATGTTATTTTGCTTTGTAAGTAAATTTGCATGTATGGTATTATTCATATTCATTTAATCACTTCATAATGTAACAGCAGTATTATATATAATATACATTAGCATTAAAGGTGGTCAATAGATACATTACAACCTCCATGAGGCATACGTGAACATTGTCAAACATTGAAATCAAATTAAATATCATTCCATTCATAATTCCTTATATAATTCATGCTATAACATTTTCTTAATTTATTATTTTTGGCTAGTGTTGTGGGGACACATATTATTTGTGTATGTACTAGAACTAAACAAAATGTTATTAGATATTGAGCAACGATTGTACATTGCACTGTTTGTGTTCCTTAAATAAATAAAATAAAAATATACAGGGTGTCCCAAAATTCAACGATAAAACAGCATTTGATTGATTCATTTATTACATTATAGTACATGTTCGAGAACTAACTAAAATTTCTATTTCTAAAATTTCTAAATAAATTTCTATTTCTAAAATTTCTAAATTCTAAAATGGTATTATACTGGGGGGAAACAAGCTATCAAAATAATATGGGTTAGTAAAGTAAAGTAGTAACTTGATTGAACATTTTACAAAATTACCAGTTAGAATTATCAGAAGACGTGCCCATAAGGGATTTACAAAACATGTGGTTTTTAAAATGATGGTGGCCCAGCTCACCATGCCCGTCCTGATCGAGAAAATACTTGAATCAAGACAAGAATATCCAGTGCGTTGAATCGGGTGACTACTACTATGGACTTGCATGGGGGAATATGGCCTTAACCATTTCATTGTTAAGGTGACACCTATGCCTTGCAGTGGAATGTACGTACGTAAGCATCTCAATTGTATGACCCAAAAACAGATATGTTCTAAAAATTGATGA
Organism: Anania fuscalis; assembly: GCA_950371115.1. NCBI lineage: Eukaryota > Metazoa > Arthropoda > Insecta > Lepidoptera > Crambidae > Anania > Anania fuscalis. The sequence continues at coordinate 11,850,460 of OX493348.1, read as the reverse complement.
ATTTACGGGGGTTTCGGAAGATAAATTGAAAAATTCCTAACTGTATTGTATGTCGTATCGAATTAAAGAACTTGTGAGAGTACTAAGTGAAGTATGAGTGGGACGAATAAACGCAGATTTATTTGCTTAGACGGAGGCTTCATTCCACCATGTCATTAATTATATATTTATCGGACAGTGAACCTTTTAACTCGTGTCCGATCGAAATATGTTTTTCGCCGAAACCGAAAGTTCCGAACTGGACCGAAATACGATTCAAAGGACAGCGAGCCTAGTAAATATTAATTAGATTTTTATGATACATACTTGAAAAAAATCGATCGCTCTAGATGGGACTCGAACCCACGACCATGGCATAACGGGCGAGTGCTTTTCCAATTGAGTTACCGAAACGTTAGCAGTGCTGACGAAACCTTTCAAGTGTTTTTCGTTGGCTTTTTTGTAAGTATAATAAAAAAAACCGGCTAAGTGCGAGTTGGACTCGCGCACGAAGGGTTCGTACCATTAATCTATAAAAACGGAAAAAAAATCACGTTTGTTGTATGGGAGCCCCCTTAAATATTTATTTTATTCTGTTTTTTAGTATTTGATGTTATAGCGGCAACAGAAATACATAATCTGTGAAAAAATCAACTCTAACTATCACGGTTCATGAGATACAGCATGGTGATAGACAGACGCACAGACAGACAGACGGACAGCGGAGCCTTAGTAATAGGGTCCCGTTTTACCCTTTGGCTAAAACGGAAACTTAAAAATCTTGATAGACCTAGCATAGTAATTGTTAAAAAACGAAATTGAAAATATTCATTAGTTAATTTTGCCCCCCCCCAGGCGCAGCGGCGTCGTACGGCAAGTCGGCCCCCGCCCCCGCGCCCACCCCCGCCGCGCACTCCGCAGACCTCATCGACGACCTGTTCAAGACCTGCGCCCCGACACCCGCCCCCGCTACTGTACCCGCGCCCAGCAGTGGACATAACTCGCTAGTGCTGGAAGACGACTTTGATCCTAGGTAAGTATCTAGAAATATGCGTGCTTTCGATCCTAGGTAAGTTGTTTAGTTTTGTAGTACATTTTTAAAAACATAACCTGTTCAAGACCTGCACTCCTGCATCTGTACCCGCATCTAGTAATGGATATAACTCGCTAGTGCTGGAAGACGACTTCGATCCAAGGTAAGTGACTTGTTATAGAAATACACACTACAGACTTAATAGACGACTCGTTCTAGACCTGCACGCCTGCATTTGTGCCCGCATCTAATAGCAGCCATCACTCGCTTGTGCTGGAAGATGATTTTGATCCTAGGTAAGTGGGGTATCTTCTTGTGGATATATTGTGTGTGATTTGCGTTCCCGCATCTGTGACTCTACCTGCATCTATACCCGCACCTAGTAGCGGGTGTAACTTGCTCGTGTTGGGAAATTATTTTGATCCTAGCTGAGTGAGAAACCGTCTATTTATATAAGGTCCGATTTTATTAGTGTTCATCCTGTTAACCTGTGACTATATAGGTGAAAAGCAATCGTAAAAACCAACTTTCAAATGTCTATCGTAAAAACTAAAAAAGTTAAAAATAAATTACAAAATAACAACATCGACTTCATATTGCATAAACTCGTCCTATCTTCAACTCTTTCTCGCTCTGTACAAGGGGAAGGAATAAGACGGATAATCAGATGGTTAAACGTAGCAAAGATAGGACGAGTTTATGCAATATGAAGTCAATGTTGTTGATTTTTAACTTTTTTAGTTTTTATGGTACACATTTGAAAATTGGTTTTTACGATTACTTTTCACCTATATAGGCACAGGTTAACAGGATGAACACTAATAAAATCGGACCTTATATACAAGAAGACATCTCGTCTGGCAGCTACACCTGCATCTGTACCCGCATCTAGTAGCGGGCGTAACTAGCTTGTGTTAGAAATCGATTTCGATCCGAGGTGAGTGTTATAGGAATAGGAATTATTTGTCACAGTAGTACGCGCACTCTACAGTCTTGATAGACGATTTGTCAAAGACTTGCGCTCCCGCATCTGTTACGACACCCGCAACTGTACCCGCGCCCAGCACTGGACATAACTCGCTAGTGCTGGAAGATGACTTTGATCCTAGGTGAGTGGAAATATACAGGAAAATATGTCAAAAGTTTTTCACAGATGCGGGAGCGCAAATCAAGAAGTCGACTTGTTTAAGTGGCGGACACAACTCACTGTTGTTACAAGACAATTTTGACCTAAGGTGAGTTGTTTGTTTTGGGTGTATGCGCAATCCGCAGATATACAGAGTGTAAAAAAAGGCTTAACGAAGCCTTAAACCACGAATCCTATACATAAAACCAAGTAGAATGCAAAAAAAATAATTGCTGGGAAATTACTTTAATTTTTGGGTATCAAAAAAAATAACTCATTTCTAACCCGCAATGTATAGCGCACACGCCACAAACTATGCCTATGTGTGTAAGCGGATCATGTTTCTTTGTAAAAAAGTTTAGTAGGTATTATCAAACAGAAGACAATTTTGTAAAAATCTTTAAAAAAAAATTGTTACTTTGACTGTCAATAACTCGGTAACCCGTCATTTCCCAGGTATAGTGGAAAAGAAAAAAATGATCGTAATAATACGTAAAATATTTGGTATTCGGCTTCGTTAAGCCTTTTTTTACACCCGATATTATATAACCTGTTAAAAATCTATGCCCGCGCCTAGTAGCGGCTATAACTCCCTGGTGTTGGAAGACGATTTCGATCCTAGGTGAGTAGGATATCTTCTTGTAGATATAATATGAGCCTAGGTGAGTGACTGACATTATACATATACGCGCAATCCACAAACTTATAAATAACCTGTTCAAGAAATGCATGCCTGCATCTGTGCCCGCATCTAGTAGCGGACGTAACTCGCTGGTGTTGGAAGACGATTTCGATCCTAGGTGAGTTGTTTGGTTTTAGTTTTGCATAGATTTGTAAAAAACATAGACAACTTATTAAGACCTGCGCGCCCGCATCTGTGATCTTACCTGCATCTGCGCCCGCGCCTAGTAGCAGGCATAACTCACTTGTGCTGGAACACGACTTCGATCCTAGGTGAGTATCTAGAAATATGCGTGCTTTCGATCCTAGGTAAGTTGTTTAGTATTGTCGTACATTTGTAAAAACATGACGACCTGTTCAAGACCTGCACTCCTGCATCTGTACCCGCATCTAGTAGTGGATATAACTCGCTAGTGTTGGGAATCGATTTCGATCCGAGCTGAGTGTTATAGGAATATGAATTATTTGTCTACATCACATCTACAACCGCATCTGTGCCTGAATCTAGCGGCGGGCAGAATTCTTTGGTGCTTGGTACGAAAAACCGCCTGCCAAATTCAAATTCATTTATTTACATGAAACACGGTACATGTTATAAGGTGTTACATTGAAATATTATGTTGAAACATGTTTCGCTAACTTACTAGCATGCAAATGTCAAATGAGAAAAATAATAATTAAATAAATATATCAAATAAGTAATGTAAATAATGTCAAATATTAAGCACAATACTACATTATTAAAATAAAATGTCAGTTCTTACATTATACAACACTCCACAGTATCATTCCACATATTAATTACCTAATGCCTGAGTCTGTTCATATAGTCTAAATATTCTTTAACAGAGAAGCACTGTTCTTGTAACCAGAACATCACTGCCTTCCGAAACTGTGTTTTTGCGTGGCGATTATGGCAAAATCCTCCTTTTGGAGAGGCCTGTGTCCAGCATTGGACTGATATAGGCTGGTGATGGTGTTGATGATGGTACGACAAAAACGTTCGAATAAAACGATCCATATTGATATTATAAATTTAAATGTCTCACTTATGCCTATATCGTTTTGTTTTTGCGACAAAATCAGAGTTGTTAATTATCAAGATAATTATTTTCTTTGATATTTATTCGATTATAATCAATGCTGGGTCAATTAGAAATCACATAATATTTTTCCCTTTTTTTTGTTTAGTGTTGCCAGATACATTTTCGGAATAAAATGGCAGTGTAACTTTTCGCTAGACAGACTATTGTGTGCCTGTTCATTTTATAATTATTACTGACAACCCTGGGCAAAACAGCAGTATTTATTTTATAAGCCGTACTCCGTAATTAGCAAAACCACCATCACAACCATCCAACCAACCAACCAACCATGGTATATAAATAAAATTACACAATAAGCACTCTGCAGCACTTTCCCCTTTCTTTGTAGTTGTCCTCTGCCTAAAGGTTGTCTGGAAGAGATCGCTTTTTAGCGATAAGACCGCCTAAATTGTACATCTTTCTGTAAATATCAACTGTAACTTCTTTGTTTGGTGTGCAATAAAGAGGATCTATCTATCTATATATCTAACCAACCAACAGTAAAATTTTGTAAAATAATAAACTGAACTAAAATTCACAGAGCGGGCGAGCCACCGCGTAAAGAATCGAACGACTTCGGTGAATTCGCGAACGCTTTCGGAGCCCCTCCCGCCAACAACCAAGGCGACGGCTTCGCGGACTTCAGCAGCGCCTTCACGGGCCCCCAGGCGGCCGCCGCAGCCCCCGTGGGCCCCCTGTCGCTGGGCGGGACCCCCCCGAACTTAGTGTCGCTGCCGGTACAGAATGCGCAAGTTTCGTTGCCGACTATGCAAGCTGGTAAGTTACTTTTTGTTTTTGGCTAACTGAAAATAAAAATATATTTTAATTCTTAATATTTTTTTAAAATGTCCTAATTGCCTCGTAATTATAATTTAATTTACACATAATCACTTTCAGAACATGACATATCATGTGACCATAGTCACAAATGTTAAACTATCTAAATCCTAAAGTAGTCGTGCATTTAACTGTTCATAACGTCAAACGCTGAGTATTTCCTGATTTGGCCAGATCACATCATGAAATGGGCAGCAGGTTCTGTTCTATATCATGAAATGCCATCAGCGGTCATTATTATTAAATTTTGAACACGATTATACATTATATATTGGGATGTTGTAACCATTCTTATATAAACACATCCTATTTTAAGCCTGATAATTTAATTTAATTTAATTTTATTTTATTCGGAACACCAACAGCACTGATACAATCTATGAGTACAGAGTTATCATATAAACGTAGCCATTAACAGGTATTCGCATATATAAATGTAGAATGTATACAGACCAAACAAACTAACTACAGAAACACTCAAAAACACAGAGAAAAATATATATATATATATATATATAAAAACAATTACGAACATTATAATTTATTAGGAAAATCTGATTTTTGACTGCTTTGAAATCAATAAAAAGTAAAACAGTTGAGTTAGGCTAACAGTGACGTCATAGTTAGCTATCGTCATACTAATTATAATGCAGAGGTGCGTTTTGACAGCTCATAGAAAGTATGTCAATTGATTAGTGGTGTTAACTTGTCTATTGTTATCATAATCGCTTATAAGAAGTCATATTCGGTCAAATATTGTTGTATACCAACACTTCCCGTCTTATTAATAAACTCGTTTTATCCCTGGAATAACTTTATTATAGAGATCACTTGTAATGCGTTTGGTAAGTGTTAATTATACAAGGTTATTTGAAAAAAATCAACAACCTCCCACAACTTGATAGCTAACATCATATACAACATTTGTTCTACGACTTTCATCATAACTCAATAAATTAAATGAAAATGATTTTCCAAGCTTTTATTGTACTGTCGTGACATTTGTAAGTCTATGTTCCATTCACAACGAAAATAAGGCGCGCGCGACGCGTGCGTTGCGATGCGCATAGAGATAAGAACATTCAGACGTAAAATTAAATTAATATTTATTTTTGTATGACAGTAAAATGTGTCAAAATACCAAAAGTCGTAGAACACTTGTTATTGTTTATGATGTTAGCTGTTTAGTCGTGCGAGGTTGTTGATTTTTAGGGTTCCGTACCCAAAGGGTAAAAGGGGACCCTATTACGAAAGTTACGTCAGTCTGACCGTCTGTTACTAGGCTGTATCTCATGATCTATGATAGTTAGAGAGTTGAAATTTTCACAGATGATGTATTTCTGTTGCCGTTATAACAACAAATACTAAAAAGCAGAATAAAATAAATATTTAGAATAGAAAACTTTTATTTGACACACATAGGCATAATTACAAACAGTAATAAATTGAACATACAAAAAAAATAAGTTTAAAAAACTATAACCCGACTACGTAAGAAAGTGGTCTCAAAAGGAGGAAACAAGTAAATATTTCAGATAGAAATCCAGAAATGCACTGGTACAAAAATGGTCAAGGTAGAGCCGTGGTCGCACCCACTGTAACCTACCATCACAGTACCATGTCTTTTCAATGGAAGTGTTCCTGGCACCCACATAATCATAGTAGGTAATACAGTGGGTACGACCACGGCTCTACCTTGACCATTTTTGTACCAGTGCATTTCTGGATTTCTATCTGAAATATTTACTTGTTTCCTCCTTTTGAGACCACTTTCTTACGTAGTCGGGTTATAGTTTTTTAAACTTATTTTTTTATTTGATATTTTTCCGTTTCCCGAACGAGCAAATACACTAGCCGTGTAGTATCTACATCGTAGCATTCTAAGAAAAAAAAAGATAAGGTGAGCTGCACGCGCGCAGCACGCGATCCGTTAAGCGTTGACCAAACCAACGCGTTCATCCTGCGTGCGCGATGGCGTGCACGGTAGCGTTCAGATATTTATTTCAAATGATACTTTTTTAATTTTTTCATCTTCAATAACTGCTGCTAATAGAATAATTTCAGCTTCGATTTTAGTTTCGCTACCATCCTCTATCACCAAATTCATTAGGAGTATGTTTGGAACGGAAGGCAGACGTAGACTGGACTTAACGCGTACCTAGGCCGCGCGTTTGGTGTGCACTGGCCTTGTATGTGAGAAGTCGCCAACGCGCATGCATATATGCAGGCTGAACGCGTTGGTTTGGTTGGAGCTTAACTGCAATCGTTTGGTGCGCCTCCATACTTAGCGCAACTCATTCAAGGCATGTACAGTGCGTGCGACTTGCGCGCGTGCATCTAGTTTACTTTCCAGGTAACTCACAGGCTGCGCGCGTGCAGCTCGCGCATTCGCGGCGCGTTCGCCAGATCTGGACGTAAAAAGGAGGGTGGGTCTACGCTAACGAATCGAGCACGAGCGAAGCACGAGCGGAGCCGTTTCGGCTTCCTCGTTCGCGGCGTCAAGTCTGGACCAACGATCACTTTCTTCGAACGTAGTTTTCCGCAGTGTGCTCGCGGCAAATCCCTTTGTGTTCGTCAAAAAACCGACAATAGGCGGAGCACAGTCGAACACGAGTCAAATGTTCGAAGCGCGCTCGTTCGAGGCTCGAAGTCGGTCCACACTACACGAATTTTGGGTCGGCTCGTGCTCCGCTCATTAGCGTAGACCCACCTAAACCTAGGCTGCGTCCAAGTCTGGCGAATGCGCCGCGAACGCGCAGCTCGCACGCCTGGATTTTATGCTTGTGCGATGCGCGCGACCTGTGAGCTACCTGGAAGTGAACTAGAAATGCACGCGCGCAGATCGCGCACTCTGTAAAAGCCTTGCATGAGTTGCGCTAAGGAAGCGCACCAAACTATTGCAGTAACGGGACGCGTGCAGCTCGAGAGCGGATCGTGCGCTGCGCCATCATTATTATTGGGGCTATTTCCAGTCAAGGGGGGTTTTGTAAATAACAATAGTAAAATAAGTTAAGTAAAGAGCTAAGACAAAAAGGAAAAAAGAAATTTATTTTTAATAATGTTCATACAATAAACATAAAAACATTATACCTAGGTCCTCACTCAATACTTAAAATTATAATTAATACATCTTTATTCCCATTACAATTTCTGGCCTAACTTAAACCCTTATATCTGCTGCTGTAATGCGATGTTCTACCTAAACCTGGAAATGGATGGAAAAGAATAGCCAAAGATTGGGATTACTGTCGTGCATTGGGAGAGGCCTATATCCATCAGTAGACTGAAGTCATCACATCATTATCACACCATCATTGTCTGAAGGCAGTAGGTATCTTGGTTTGCGCTATCTCAAATCTCATTAGTTTTTAGTATCGTCTCTTCTGTCATGTTCATGGTCAGAATTAACAGAGCGATGCTGCAGTCCGCCCTATTTTACTTGGCTAGCCCCAAATGATAATTACGTCCAAGTACATTATCCTCAATGATTGCGTCACCTGCTGCTCCTGCTTCAAATAATGGTCTCTAGACTGCCTTTTACTACCTCCATGCGTACCATCAGAACTTTGTAGTAATATAGAAATCTTGTAGTTCCAGCCTTCAGTTCAGTTAGTTTAAAGCTGACCCGGCGAACTTCGTAACGCATTACAGTTTGTTTTTCCGTCAGCTTTTTTAAAATTATTTATTCATACTATTTGGGGCGGAGACAAATCCAACAAATTATAAACCATGAAAATCGGTCTATCCGTTCTCGAGTTTTAAGTGTTGTAACAAACACGACTTTATTTTATAAATAAAGAATAAGAACATATTTTTTTCCATTAATACAATATACCTCAATGTTTTTTCACATCAAAATAATGTTTGACACTACATGACACTGACATGACAGCCGTCTTTAAAATAAATTCTTTTATATTCTTCATTTATAGCACTAAGGGGTGTTGACATCAACTTCGTAGCAAATCACCCCCAAAATAACTTTCTACCCCTTTTAACCCTGCTAGGGTATGCATTTCAATAAAATACAAAACATGTCTTCCATCAATTCTGTTAAAGAATGTTTATGCAAAATTTGAAGTAGATTGGACCATGGAATCACGCTGTCCCATACAAACTTTGCCCCCCGGTTTCACTCACTTTGGGGTTGAATTTCGAATAATCCTTTCTTATCGGAAGCCTACGTCATACAAAAAATACACACTCCAAGTTTCAGGTCTCTTCGATCAGCGGCTTAGGCTGTGCGTTGATCCATCAGGCAGTCATTCAGGACAAAGCATTTAAATGTATAGATTATGACTGAAACAATATGATATATATACATATTTGTAATGTGCTAGCCAAGACCTTTCTTTTGATACCAAACACGTGATGATTATCATAATTTAATTTTTTTTTTGGTTAAAATCTGACGTTTTAATTCCGTCTAAGACAATTTTGATAAAATTTATACAGCCTATTTTACCCGGGCCATTATTACGAATCTATTGACACCTCGTTCATTAAAATCGGTTCAGTAGTTTAGGCGCTACGGTGGAACATACAAACATACATACATACATAGACTGCCAAAATCATTACCCTTCCTTTTGGCTTCGCCGTAGTCGGGTAAAAAGAGTGTTAAAAAGGTTCCCCCGCTCAGCATTTGTCGTTACAGCCGAAGATTTAATGGGGTTCCTGTAAACATATTTTTTTTGCCTTTTTTATAGATTGTGGTACGGAACCCTTCGTGCGCGAGTCCGACTCGCACTTGGCCGTTTTTTTTTTCAAATGACCCTGTATTATTTTGGACGACCTCCGTAGCCGAGAGGCGAGCATGCCGGACTATATATGGCGCTGCCATATCTGAGGTTCCGGGTTTGATCCTCGGTCGGGTCAATGTAGAAAACGAACTATTCTATATTGTCTAAAATGTGTGGATTTAAAACTGCTTAGCTCACAACAAATCTTGTAAAATATTTATTTATTTTTAAAAGAGGCTGACAATAGTGACCGAGTTTCTTGCGCTGCTTCTTCTCGGCACTAGCCCACAATAGTCCCGAAGCAGTGGTAGGTAAAAAATTGGGACATGTAAAAGTGCCTTTTATGGCCAATTTACAGAAATAAATGATTTTGATTTTGATTTTTGATTTTGTCTCGGGTCTGGGTGTTGTGGTATCGTCGTTGTTTTTGATTTCTATAACACGAAGTGCTTTAGTTACTTACCTTAGGATCAGAGCAATGTATGTGATGTTGTCTAATATTTATAATTCATTTTATTTATAATTGGCACCGTACTGAGTATCTCCCCCCCAGCAGCCCCGGCCTCGAACCTGGACCTGCTGAGCGGCCTGTCCCCCGCGCCCCCCGCGCTCAGCGCGCTCGACTCCCTCTCCGGTCAGCTGGGGGCCGCCACGCTCACGCCCACGCTCACGCCGGGTACGTACACGATGATACCAGTGTACACTGAAGGACACGGAAACTGCATCTCAATTTTTTACACATTATTTTTGTAGCATATATAATTATCAGATATTAAATTATTTTATTAATAAGTCATATCTTTAATAGAAATCATTATTCGAACAAAAAAAAAATTGGTGCAGGTGTACTTTTACATTAAAAACCAATGAAATCTTTAATTAAAAACGTCAAACACTAAGAGTTTTTGAGTAAAATTTATATAAAATATTAATTTTGATGCAGTTTATGTGTCCGACAGTATAACAATGTTATAAAACTGGCGCAAATGAATTGTTAAATGACAGTTTAAAGAATAAAGCCACCTTAGTACAAGTTTTACTTTGTTTCGATTTAGCTAATTGATATGATTTTGGAAATAATTGTGAATGAATTCATTCATGCCAGCCATTTTAAAATATTTGTAAGAATAAAGCAACATCTAAATATACAAATAAATATAAGCCTTGAATAGAATTCATGGATCTGATCTTATTCATTTTATTTTTAAGTTATTTTTATTTGACTTTAAACTAATAAATGTTTAATGAGTTCTATAAATACAAAATATTGTTTATTGAAAACATACTCATTATACATGATTAACGATTATGTAATAGGCAATTTCTTCAAATAATTCACAAAAAATTATGTGAAGAAATCAACAAATTACTTAGATAATAAGCTATCTATACTTCCAAATACATGTGACTGTTTCTCGTTCCCTCAGTTGATTTCCATTTATTTATTTTGTCCGTCCGTTCAGTTGATGCATGCTCCATGTCATGTGTAGTGTATCAATCAGTTTTGGGCACATTCAGGTATTTTTTATTTACAGGAATCGAACCGAAGAGGCCCACAGTCCGAGAGAGTGTCCACCGAGCCATCAGAAAGTTGATTGACACTTTACAAGCCATTGAGAGTATCAAATCGGACTCTGAAGCGATGAAAATTAAAGAATGTGTGCGAACTTTAAATATGTATCTTCCCGGACCAATCACGGTCCAGAAATTGTGCAGATTGGATGACAATATCATCTCTGGAGAGATACTGGATTCATACTCGCAGTTACTAGGCGTTATCATCAAAGTAATACTACCACAATGGCCTCTACTGAAAGAAGAGATAGTCCCACTCTTTCTAATAGAAGAAAGCTTCTTGCTAAGCCATGAAGTTCTGTCAGTTTTGTGCGGATTTCTCAAGAATGAAATCGATAATGTTGTGCTCAAATCTCTAGCGGATATTCTTCTTAAATACGTCCGGAGTGATGCTGTCCTGACAGCCATTTTAGACTGCAGTTGCGTGGAAACCACAGATAAAGTCAAGAATTATAAATACAGAATGGAATGGGAAAATTACGTGCAACTCCTGGCAACACTGCCCGAAAGGGTTGCCAATAGACTGCAGACGGAAACTCCCAAAGAATTCTCCCACGAAAATTTTGCATATAAATTAATATTTCACGTGATTCGAAGCGTGGATTACATGAGTGAGAGCTGTTTTCACCAACAAATTGTGTATGATATATTATATTTGGCGCATTTCTTGTCCAAAATCATAATAAATTACAACATGACCGACCCCATCTTAAAATTCGTTGACATCCTAATTGGTTGGAGTGCGAATGATAAATCCTTGAGCAAATTCGTTCGGCGAAGACTGACCCAAACGTTATTCAACCATTTGAATAGACAGGCCATAGATTGCATAGCTTTGATCCTTCTTAAAAGGTGTCCCATAGACTACAGAAGCGAAGAGCAGGCCATACAAAATATTCTAGGCGATAATATTGATTCCAGCAAAGATTGGAGCGACATTCTCACTTACCGAATTCCGTTCTACTACAAACCTACAGATTACAAAGACACTACCATTCCCGAGAATCTCATTTACTACCTCTCGACTGCTAAAAAGGATGTCCCCGAATCACTGAGCAGTTTCGTGCTAAAATTAGCCACTGTTTGGTCAGATGTGAAACTTAGCAACGTGTCGAACATCGCACAACATATGTATATATCCCAGTTGATACTCTTAGCTGTCAAATACCGAAGTATAATTTCAAGCAGGGAAAATATTGAATGGGATTTAGTAGAAATCAAGTGCATTCTATACAAAGGGGTCTCCAGACATCTGAGAATTCTACTAAACGAATTCAGATGTATTGGCATGGCGACTATCGAAACGATTTTCAAAACTATTGCCAACGATGAAACTGAAAAGGATGCTTCTGCTAACTTGAATTTCGATTTCAGTGGTATGGATGGTTCGTGCTTAGAAATACAAAATATACTTAAAAATATTGTGAATAAATGTCTGATTGATCCTCAAAGGAATATACCTCGGAATCACAAAGTGAAACCGATAGATCTTAAAGGTCTCCTAGATTTAGTAGCAACTAAAGTTGTGGACGATGAATACAAACTAGCTGAGAATACTATAGTCACGTGTGCTGTCAAAACCCCTGAGCAGACTAAGGAAATAGTCAAATCTATTATTTCAATCAAATTGGATGCCTTAGAAAGAAGTGGGAAGGAAGAAACTGAACAGCTAGACTCTGATGACGACCTACAACCTTACGATATGAGTAATGATATATCAGTTACGGCTAGGAAAAGGCCTAACTACTTAAGAGATCTGTTAGAAGTAGTCGTAGAAGCGAAAGATGCAGAGACATTCGAAGCGAGCCTCGAAGTAGCCGAGGAACTAGTCAACAAACAACTAAAGACTGAAGATAAGAAATTAGCCGAAGATTTGCTGAATCTATTCGTACATTTAGAGGAGAAATACCACGTTGAGAATTTTGATACGATCAAATTTAATACTGTAGTGGCAATTGTCTGCAGTCAACCAAAAGTGTGTGCTGAGTATCTGTGCAAAGAAATACATACAGATGTCGGTCGTTACTCGATAGCTACGAAAATATTTATGCTAGATGCATTGGCGGAGGCGGCCAACCGGATTGCTGATATAAACGCACACACAGAACAGAAAAAACCTGAGATTGTTGCAAATGAAGATGACAATATACCCGCAGAGGAAATCATTCGTCGACGTTTGATAAACAAAACTAGATATTTCCATTCGATTAGACCTCATCCGTTTTCTAAAGCGAAGAGGAACGAGTTCGCAGCAGTTTCCGATTATTTCTTTTACCCTCTCGTATCAGGTTTCGGATATAAGCAGCTGAGCTTGAGCCATCACAATCTGAAACAAGACGTCGATAGTGTGTTGCTTCTTAAGTACTTATCAGTTGTCGGGAATATAATTCTCGCGTCAAAGAACTGTCCAAAATGCTCAAGCTATTGTTGGGAGATCCTCCAAATAATTACATACATGAGACACACTCCCGACCCAAAAATTCAGATGGCCGTGATTTCTTTATTAGCTTCTATAGTGTTGGTGTTGCCAGCATCGATTTTGAAAACGGAATTTTTGAATGTCATGATGGATTTCCGATCTTGGTTGAGCGATTGCTTGACGAACATAGATCTGACTATGAGATTCGGCGGCGCGAAATCCGAATCGGCCATTTTCGCGGGACAAGTTCTCTATATGATAGAGAAGGCTATGTCGGAAGATTAATTTGTAAATTTTTAATTGTGATTCAAGTGAAAGTGATAATTGGCAATGTAATGAAATTACCCACCGTTATTAATAAAGTTTCTATCGATTTCAGCTTGTAAGGCTGATTTTCGAAAGGATACTCAAATTTTATGTTATTCTTTTGTTAAATTAGGTATTTTACTTACAAACTAAAAATTAAAAATACTTGTTTGTTATTAATATTTGATGAAAGACATTTTATTAGTAATTTATACAAATTAATATCGAATTTCAAGTCCTTTTTATTAATAGCGTATTTTTTATTGTATCCATTATTGTTGTACTTTTAAGATATACCTACTTAATATTCAAACGAATTAAAGAACCATGATACTTTTATCCCTGTTTGAGTACCCTTTCAACGATTGGTCGTTTACTTATTTCTACCCTGCACCCCTAAGGTAAGTAAAACCAGCAACAGTCACATGTATTTACTCTAAACTGCGCACACTGCGACTTTACTATTTGCGATTGGCGACTTTGCGACTGCATCGGTGTAGTGTGGATTCTTTGCGATCAATCGTTACTACTAGAATTCGTGACCGGCGACTACTTGGCAACTTTGCATCTTTGCGACTTTTTACTTGAGTATAGTGCTATTTGTAATTTTCGAACGCTGATCTTAAAAGTCGTAGTGTGCCGGCTCTAACGGTAGTGTGGAAGCTAGTGATGTGCCGTAAACCGCCTGACTCGATTATCGACTCTCTATTTTTATCGTAAGTATTCTTAAAGTTCTTTGATTTGAAATATCTAGCAAAATAATCGACTAAACGCGTTAGGTATAGTGTTGCATTTTAACGGCTTTTAGTGTTGATTGGGAAGCACTAAATCTTAAGGCTTGGAATTCCAGAAAGGGCTGCACTTTTGAGTTTTTAAATACATCTGAGACATATAAAATAGTATTTGAAAGTCTGAAAAAAAGATATGTATTCGTTTATAACCTTCTCTAGCCAAGTTCGCATTCAGTTACATGATCTAATGAACTTCACTCCATAGAAAAAATCCCAAAGATACCTCTTTTTGTAATGTTTTTTCAATTTAATGGCTATACTTCTCATATTTTACATTATTTTTTTATACTTAAATAAAGCCACTGAATATAGGTAGACAAAATCCCAGTGTTGTAATCGACACAATGATTGTCTTACTTAATATGCTTAAGTATCAACTAAAAGTGCGAGCGCGGCGGCCCGGCAACCTCGAACAGTCGCGCGCTGGCGCTTTTCAGGAATACCAGGCCTTAATGATTTATTACCGAATCACGCTGTAAATCATTCATTTATGTGAAGTGGACAGCGAATCAAAAGGATTTGAGTGATTTGTTTGGGACAGCAAAACACTAAAAGTTTTAGAATAGTTTGTTACGGGATTGCTACCATGTACCTTATTTTTACCACGGAGTTACTCCGTGATCATGGCGCTTGCAACAGTGCCGAAATATCGGGAACTCAAAAATAAGGTACATGGTAGCAATCCCGTAACAAACTATTCTAATGTTAGTGACCATGAAAGTTTAAAACTAAAAGTTTATTTCTCAACCATGCATTTGTTTCCGGAATCCTGTCCAAAATAAGAAAGGTTTTCTGTGCATAATGGGTTTATCAACTTTAAAATAATGCTTACCATTATTGAAGGTTTACGACAATTATCATACGATGCGACGATATACCATATCAACGACAGCTACTATTCTTTCTCACCGTATCCGTCAAAACTAGTCGTATACTCGAGTCAGTATTCCAAATACAAGTCATCCGGCACATCCCAGCTCACGTTCTGGTCCCGCAGGCCCCCCCGCCGCGGCCCCCACAGCCGTGGCCCCCGCGCCCCCCGCGCGCCTGCCCCCCGCGTGCCTGCCCCCCACGTGGGCCGACACGAGCGCCATCAACATCGACGTCGACAACCTGCTCGCCCCGCGCTCCCCTAAAGCCGGCCCTGCCCCCACCATCAACCAGCTCAAATCCACGCCCAACAGCCCAGCTAGGGTACCGAACAATATTGGAATGACTAGTAACAATATTGGGATGACTAGTAGCAATATCGGGATGACTAGTAGCAATATTGGGATGACTAGTAGCAATATTGGGATGACTAGTAACAATATTGGGATGACTAGTAACAATATTGGAATGCTCGGTAACAATTTTGGCATGCCGAGTAGCAATATTGGTATGCCGAGTAGCAATATGGGTATGCCGGCGAATATGGGCTTCCCCTTCCAAAATAACAACTTCGTGGGAGCGGGACTGAACAACAACAGGCCCCAGTTTGCGAACGATTCGTTCCTCCAATGATATTGGCACCTGGCAGACGTTTGCCACGGTTGAATCCATTTTGGGGCAGCTCGAGTCGAGTTTCGTTCGTGATAAGTTTCTTGGATTTGTACATATGGCCAATACATTGGTTTACCACACCAAGTTGTAAATTACTGTGCAACTATCAATTTCATTCGATTTCACGTTTTGTCTTAACTTTTAAAACAATATTAATAAAAAATTGTAAACCAATCTCTTGGTCACTGTACTTATGAGGTACAGACGCGACGAAAAGTGTTTCAATCATTTTTGATTAGTTAACAAATTGTTATCGCCTTTATGTAAACGATTAAAAGTGTACCTTTGTAGTTAAAAAAGCGTGTCGCGTTGATCCTTTTTTAAGGTTTTGATATTAACATATGCGTTTACAGTTTACGCGACCCGCGGTTGTAAAGGGTAGTGTTTAGTGGTGCATATCAAGGTATAATTATCACATGATATTATTGTTGTTGGTTCATAGTATGTATCTATGTATAGCCGTTTAACCGTTAAATAACAGGATTTATTCATATATTACACGAAGCTCAAATAGCTAATCAACTTACATTGTGTTGTAAGTACTCTAGTGATCGGATTTTCGGAATAACATTCAAATTATTGAAACGAAAGAAGTATATGGACATGTCTCACTAAATATTGATAGAGGGATCTTCAAATAAAACGATATATAACTAATTAAAATATATTGTTATGGAAAACACACGAAAGAACAAACACGATGCGCACATAGGGATGTTCCCATCAATCGATTCCCTGATAACAATGTCATTATTGCAAAAAAAAAGTGTAGTAAATTTATTTTATTAACAGATTAATCATTGAATGCCGAGAACGTAAGATAAATCAAATTTATCTTTCATGTTTTATTGAGAAAGACAATATAATTTTACATATCCATATTATTTTGTCGCGAAGGAAAAATGGAAGTATAAGTAAATAATAGCCGGATTATCCGATCACATTATAACTGAAAATACAATAAACTTGTAAAAGCATTTTCATATAATTTTGGCATTTATAATTTTGTATTATAATGTGTAATTCTTTTCAAGTAAAAAAGTAGTTTGTTTTTCTTATTGGTATGTATTCTTTTATACATAATATCTGTTTTTTCACACTATTAAACATTCCTTTTGTATCAATTTTTTACATATTTTATTATCTTGTGTAAATAATTTCCGGCACAAAGCCAATTTTATAGAAAAGCCAGTTTATTCCCGTTGCCATTGTTTTTATCCATTTTTAAGTTTATTATCATTTTCCTACAAAACAATCTTATTTTTACAATATGACTATAAACATTTCAAGAAATTATATTGCAATAAACATATTTTAATATTTGTAGATACCCTTTTTGTGTTTTAAATAGAATAAATAAGGAAAAAAATATAAAAATAAACAAATATGGCGAATACAGCAGTCGACAGTTAATGTTATCTTTCAATATCAATGTCATACGTAATAAATTGTTAGTGATTTTATTTTAGATTAGAAAATACTTATCACAATGATTAGGAAGTGAGAGCATACAGCTTTCCATAACCTTTAAATGATTTTTAAAACTTAACCTATTGACCATCAGGAAATTATGTCAAAGTGACGTTTGGCCATGAGCATTGTCAATTCGACTTTGCGATTGGTGCTGTAATGCACGCCATCTACAATGTTTTTGAAATGAAGTTGACTTTTATAAACTTAAAGTAAAAATATTACATTCTTTTGGATTTATTCGATTATTATATGGATTGTCGACCTCTGTACTCGCCAAAATATTTCGGATATAACATATTAATCACGTAACAGTTGTCTGTATGTTTAGTAATAATAATACCGCCGTTCGTCTGTTTGTCAAAGTCGGAACCGGATATCATTTCGGACTGATTGCAGCACCGTTTAGTACCTACCTAGTTGTTGAATATTTAGTGTTGATAGAGTATTTTTTATACCCGCTTCTATAAATATAATCGTGAAGAGTTATTTGGCATTATTCACATTTTTTCCAATCAAATATTTTTATCATCTCAGTAGTAAATATGATAATTTTTGTTATGAAATTTGGATTATTCTAAGAGTGTCACGTTTAAAAAATGACACACGTTTTGGAATTAAAGAAGTTTTTTATAGATTTTAATTTTGTGTTGCCAAATATTGGCATAATTAAGTTATACAATTCATTGGTGACACATAGTATCAAATTGTGGCGCTGTAGTCGAGAGATACCTGTCAAAAACTATTGTTTTGTCACAGACTGACTGCCGTTGATTGGCCATCGATAAATTTGCAATCGATAGATGCCCAACACTAATTTAGAGCAAAAATGATATAGCCACAAATATTTGGGCATTTCCCATCATACATATTATTTATTTATTAAAAATGTGTCTAATTTTAAATAACTCCAGTTTACTTAAGTAGTAGTGTCAAAAATTTAAATAATACGTTAATCTAAGTGTTAAGAAAATAGAAAATGGCGGGCTGTAAATAATAAAGAATGGGTTTTGAAAGAATTTTGTATACTGGTAGGTAAATCGAATTAACTCGTGTACTTAAAGTATCGGACTTATGTACATTTTATTATGTAAATGTTTATACGATCGAAGCATTTAGAAATTCACACAATGCAAACGAAATACGGTTGAATACTAGCTGTATGCTAACCGTTGCGAAGTTCTGCCGAAATAGAATGAACTTAAGTTATTTTACTGCTTTGTATAATAGCATCTCTTTCATTAAATAACTTTCTTTAAGGGGGTTAATTCTAATGCTCGTACAGAACAAGTTTTACTATGGGGCTATCATCGAAATCTCAAAATATTAGGTATTTTATCAATGTGACCATGCAAACCAATAACAGCTCGTCGGAATTTTGTATGGGAAAGTGATTTAAGTCCCTTATTTAACTATTTAAACAGTAGAATTACCGCCTTAAAGAAAGTTATCAAAAAAAGACAGGTATATCATAATATTATTGTTTAAACAAATAAGGCCAAAAATTTTCGAGACAAATAGACAAAAATCTCTTTGCATTTATGGAAATTTCTAAATGAATCGATTTTAGATGTCAAATTGATGTAAACATTAATTAGAACGGTGTAAAATGGACAATATGACGTGGCTCAGTATTTATAAACGTTGTATATTAAATCCTGTTTTCTTGCGTCCTCTAAGTAGAAGTATTATTTTTCTTGGTTTTACATATTGTTTAATAAATTTTAATTTATTTACTTATTAAACACTGTGGAATAAAATATTTATCTTTACATTATGCATATATTAGAAGCATAACCAAAATTGAATGCATCGCGACATATTCCATTCATTTCGCCACTAGATGGCGCCTCAACTCATTCGAAATTTTTACGTAGTATACTTTCTCTGTGTTCTGAATCATGCTGTTTTTCTCGATATTAAGCATTAACAATTACTTAAATACTGTTGCCGTTATCTTAACTAAGTTGCCATTCATGATACTAATTTAAAAAGTTTTAGGCAACTCTTTGTTTCATTCCCTTAAAAAAATACTGTCTGATTTCTTTGTAACTATGCATTTACGCCATTCCTGTGTATTTTTGTAAACAAACGTTGTGTATACGGCAGCTATGTTTAGATGTTTCCATTTGTTACAGTAAACAAGTTAAGACAATACATAACCCTCTTTTGGCAGTCGGGTAATAACTAAAAGTAAGGATTAATATTATAAATTGATCCTTTGAAACGGTTTACTTTATGCCTTAATATTATATTTCATTAGTTACTTTTAGGTAATAATTCTATTGCTCAAACAACTTTTTCTTGAAGACCTAAAAAATCAAAAACACTATATTTTTCTCATACTAAATAGACTATGAGTTATTATAGGTGGGTTGTATGGGGTTTTGGTTCTATTGTATGTCTTGCATTTCTCGTATTTGACCAGTAACACCGGGTTCTTATATTGTACTATGCGTAAGTGTACATCAGCAACTGATCGTATTGGTGTCAAAAGTAACGAGCCGCTACCATCCGTTAGCAAAACCAACCGTTTCTCGGAAATAGAATCCGGGCTTAAGCCCCTAAAAGAAAGTCAACTAATAAATTAGGACCTACAGTACCCGGCACCGATGTCGAGCGCTGGGGCGAGGAGTGGGGATCGCTTTGCGCATCTTACGAGACGATCATCGTATCAGAGACGCGTGTGCGCGGAGCTAACAACCAATCACGGCCGGCGGTGCAGGCGCGATGCGTAACTAACCAATCACGTATTCGTAATGGTCTTTTGCGCATCTTTCGCCCAGCGCTCAACATTCCGTGCCGCTAGTTTTACTGACTATAGTCGGTTACTAGTTTCAATAGCTCTTAATTAGTTTATGTAACAAATGGAATATTATTTAGTTACATTAAAATAATTTATATTGTAAATAATGTTGGTGATTTGTATCGCTTTCGGTTGAACAGCGAAAATGTAGATTGGGACCAATGCTCAGAGATGTCAAAATTATTTTTCTGGCTCAAGGGAAAACTTCGAATGCGATACGTTTCATTGAAATTTGTTTTAGAGTGCTTTACTTTTACTTGGTGCCCGATTTATTGACTCGTATAAAACATATTTTAGGTCTAAATATTGAGTTGTAGATTTCGATTGAAGTTTAGTTTATGTTCTACTTAAAGTATATCAGAATCATCAAAAATGGTATTTTACGCAAAAAGAGCATACGCTTTTAGTATCAATAGTTGAAATTTTCTTTACAATGAGTTTAAACATAGTTAGGAATATGTTTTAAATACATTTTACCTTTAAGACCATTGGATCACACGTGTAAATATAATTAGTTTCATAGCTCTTCCATTACTTTGATTCGGAGATTTAAAAGCAATAATAATTTAAATTTATTTCTAGTTGATTATGAAGATTATTTTATTTAGTTTTGTCATTCAAATGTATATTCAGTGTTAGGTCTTGAGTCGATTGTATTCGCACAATGTCTAGTTTTTTAATTTGATTTAAAATATGTAGTCGTTTTTTGAGTTATCACTGCAATAGATGGCCGGTGTCGGCTGATAAATTCAAAATTGTTAGAGAAATGATTTCGACTAGATGTAAGTTTTCGGAACAAGGTATCAAGTATCGGATCAAGAATGATGATTGTTTACGTCAAGGACATGATGAATAAACTTAATAAATATTTAATATGTTTGTTTCATTTCGTTTGCACTTTGCCCAAAGAGACTGTTTTTGAGTTACTACGGGTATAGGATACTTCCGTAGTAACTCAAAGGGACACATTTTTTAAACTATAAAAATTGAAATTGAATGAATATTTGGTCCCGAATATGTATTTAAACTCAATTTAACAATAAAAGGTTATGCACTTTTTTGTTACGAAGTCAGTAAGTATAGTTGGGTCAATATGGCTTAAGATTTATTTAAACCAAGCGCTGTCATTTAGCTTTATTATTAGGATTTTTATTACCTAATATGCGTTAAAAGTCATTAAAATGCGTTTCTCAATACAGTCTAATAAGTTAAAAGTAAAATAACCTATACTGCCGGTGGTTCACATAAATTGTTTGGCTGAGAACTGTTCAGGAATTTCTGCAAGGATAATTCAAAATGAGGAGGACGTGAAATAAAAACATTTCATTTTAAGCATTTATTTTATTCGTGAAAAATTGAGCGCATAAAAAACTAGATCTAACCGAAGCTCTTAAATTAACTAACAGCTTAACTTAAACATTCGCTTATTTGTTCATTGTCACAAACTACACCCACTTGCTAATTCATCGATAAAACAAATACAATTAATACTGTAAATTATTATAAGAAGAAAATATTTGAACATTTGTTCGACATTTCTTAGCGATTCCATGAAAAAAAATATTCGATATTCAGTCATCAATAATCACAAAGCTGTTGGAATCCTAAACGAAATTGGAATGACCAAACAAACAATAAAACGGGAATAATAATTGTAAAATACAAAATAATAATAAAACTATTCGAGTCGTAATATATCGATGCATAAATCATAAGTTTTAAAAAAACGTATACAAACAAGCAAGTAAAAATATTGAGGATTCAAAATTACCACTGGGAATGAATCTGTATAAATATGGATGGAATCCATTTCAAATAATACGCATTTTAAAATTAATACTAAAAATCGGAATACTGTAGCCATTTTATTCGATAATTTAACAATTAACATCTTATTCAAGACCTGTGTCTTGTTCCCTACACGTACCACAATTTAAATTATCTAGTAATAAAACTTGAATGGCAGTGAAACTAACGACTAAGGCCAACTTACAACCTTAAATCTAGATTTAACCTAAACCTGGGGTTAAATGTCAGTCTGTTTGTAGTTAATAAAGACAAGTAAGTTTTTAATCCAGGTTTAAGCTTAATCTATATTTAAGAAGTTATGCAAGTGCCCTATAAATACGGGTTACCTACTTGAGTGCGAAAAACCTTTCACCGACATCTCCATACTGCGACGCCTTGATAAATCGATGTCTTGTTACTGCGATGTTACGTTACATCGAAAAACTGTACTGCGAAGCCTTGTTCAATCGACGTCTTGTTACTGCGATGGGTGATGTTAACAAGGCGTCGCAGTATGGAGATGACGGGGAAAGGTTTCAAAGAATCATAGATCGATGAAAAGTTTTTGCACTTAAGTAGGTAACCCTAAAAATACATTTGCAGTTTACAAAAATCTAAAAATTTGACTCGAGAAACACTTTTTTAAATGCATAATTCATGTTAATTATAATTTTTATTTATTATTATATTCGGATACAATGAAAGTAGCACGAATGCAGTTTCCCAAATCAAACTCCGTATAGGTGAAGTGTTAACAGTGCTGATTTGTGCAATATAACGTCTAACTCTCGTCCACCAATCAAGCTGTCTGTCGCATGACAATGATAACTGTGAAAATAAGAAGGTACACAACTAGATACGAAACTTGATACGACACGACGAAGGATACGATACGGATACGGGAAAATCATAGTTACTCAAGGCATCGATCGAGAAAAATTTGCAATCAGCAATAATTGCGCAATCTAATTAATTAATTGGCTAATTTGAGGTCATATTTTGACAAAGCATTGGTACAAGTTAATGGTTATTTTAATTTCATAGGTTAATACGTCCGAACCTTGAGCTCAGAGCTGTGGCGGTCTGTAGGGGAGTCTTAAGTGCATGACTTCCAAGGGCTATGATGATGAAATAAAATTGACATTTCACTTTGATTGGTGGATGAGTACCAATGGGGATTGCAGAATGTCAGTACGACAAAACCGGCGGTCAGAAATTATCCTACACTACGTCTTATATTCAAAACTACATAGCATTTTGAGTGCAGATCTATTACCAATCAAAACCGAATTAAGGCACTTGTTATTTCAGATTAGAGCGTTGATAATTTGATGCATTATATTACGGCTATTATTTTACTAAGAATTTTCTTTGTTTCCTGTAAAAAAATTACAAATTCACTGTTCCTATGGCCAATACGTTACAAAATGCAATATTAAAATGTTGCTACATTACTAAAAACTTAACAAATTAAATTACCATTAAATCGAATTAACTAAATATCTTTATTCTTAAATTATCACGATTCAAAATTAGTAGATAAAAATATTAAAAGAATAATTTTAAAATTAAACTTATAATGACATTATTAATTAGAAATAAAATGTTAAAGAGATCTAGATAGAGACTCCTCGCGATTCGAGGTCATAATATAAAGAAAACCCAATAATACAGAAAATATAGACTACATTTAAATTACATGTCTAATAAGCCAACCAATTCATAATGTATGTCATTCATGTAGAGGCAGGTGTAATGTGCCAACATTTCAAACTGGTCGATTATACTTTGCTCTTCGTATAACCTAGTCTATATTTTTTGTATTAGGCTTCCCACCGAAGTCCGATAATCGGTAACCGAATTTTTTATACGAGAAAAATAGAACGTACTGGCAATAGTACGGACAACAGCACGTCGACCTACCATAAAATGTCAAATTTTCTCATTTAAAAATGAACTCTATATGTCAGACTTAAAGTTGAAAATCTATTGGAGAATTTTAGACTTTTGGGGTAGGTCCACGTGCTGTTGACTGTACAACGCACACGCCCTACAAAAAGTAGGTCAGAAATCTCGGCTCGATTATCGGTTCTACAAAGTGGCGTGGGCAGCCTTAAGGGGTATATTGAAAAGTATTCAAAATCATAAGACACTGATTTTACCGGACGAAATACGTCACATTTGCGAAAATACTACTATAATACTGTCTATTCTGTCTAGTCTGATTCCAAGAACGCCGTCTTAACGTTAATTGACATACTTTTTATGAGCTGTCAAAACAGATATCTTCCTTATAATTTGTATGGCGATATCGGATTATGACGTCACTATCCGATAAACTCAACTGCCTTACTTTTTTACGATTTTAAAGCAATCAAAAATCAGTATGCCTCTTAAATGAATTGTACTGAGTTATTAGGCCTAAAATAAAGTGTCTGTTTTAATAAATGATGCCTTAGAATTATTTATGAATGGGGTCAACATCCCTATTAGACAGTTAAATCAGTCAGTATGTATAAGTTACGTTTTAATATAACTTCATACAGGCTTGTACTAATTCTCTCTGATATTAAATAAACAGATACATTTAGGAAACAATTTATTACTTTATATTATGAGAAAAAGTAGTACGATTTGTCAGACGGGTGGCTTAAGACGGCGTTCTTAACTAATTTGGAAGTCAAAGACTTCCATCAATATCAGGATAGAATACATTTTACTTGAAGAAATAATTCATAGAAAACATACAATAAAACGCCAGACACTAAACGCCTGAAGGAGACGACGCTATATAAAACCGAAGCGATTGATTGATTTTGATTTTATCCTCATAGATTTTTCTATGGAAATACATAGTTATGACGTCACGTCTATGTTACCTAAAAAGACGTCAAATGAACAAATATTTAATGACTTCAAACCGGATTAAAATATATTTTTTTCCAAATCAAAAGTTATAAATTAAAGAATGTCACACTCTCTCATATTTGAAATTATGTCTCGTTTTTGTGACAAAAACGCTATTTTTTGAGGCACATTTATGCCTGTATATTCACAGAACCATTTTCAATCAAAAACAATACAATATGTCAAATCACTGTAAAAAGAACACCCAATAAATAACACCCACGCGACAGTGATTGTTCATTCTTGATTTTATTTGATTAAGTTAATATTACAATATGAATCAAATAATAATATATCTTTACGGAGAGACACCACACATAGAATGCGAAAAAGTTTGATTTGATAAATAAGGATGGGATAGCAATCGGTTTTGTATAGCACCATCTCTCACTCTTATTACAATTAGCGGCACCGATGTTGAGCGCTAGGCGAAAGATGCGCAGAAGAAAATTACGATTAGGTGATTGGCTAGTCGAGCGACGCACCTGCACCGCCGGCCCGGATTGGTTGTTAGCTCCGCGCACACGCGTCTCTGATACGATGATCATCTCGTAAGATGCGCAAAGCGATCCCCACTCTTTGCCCCAGTGCTCAACATCGATGCCGCGTGCTGTACGTCAAACTGACAAGTGACTGTTGTTTGGTAACTGGACGTTTTTTTTAACTTATATTACCTTGTCCAGATTTCGATGTATACGTTAAACAGTCTACCTTTATGCGAAATTTCGTACAAGTACGGAATAATTTATTACAATTTATGCAGAATATAATCATATTACGTTATTTTACATACAGATCGACGTTACATTTTATTCGTGTTCAATTACATACTTTTGATATTTAATCAGGCATATTTATGTATGACAATTAATTAGAATGTTACATATTTTATTTTCATGGTTTGTTCATATTTTATTACGTATAAGTTACACTTTTTTGAAATATTAAGTTGCACAAAATAAGACTACACATTTTATTAGTCTTATATTATAGGTTACCTGTCTTTTAGTGTTTGATTCTGCCATTTAAGTAAATACTAATACTTTATGAAACAAACATTAAAATCTCAAAAACTGTACTTTGTCGAATCAGCTGGTACGGGTTGTATGAGAAAATTTCACTTTTCGAGATTTTAATGTAGTTATCATTGTGAAAGTCAAAAATGATTAACAAACTTGAGTACAAGCGAAACTAAGCTAGTTGTAACAAATTTGTTAACTAGAAGGAGTAGTGTTGTAAAAGACTTCGAGTTCTTTAGTCTTAAATTCGAGACTCGAGTCATTTTGAATGACTCGAGACTTTTAGTCTCGCGAGTAATGAGTCTTTTGAGTCCTTTTAGTCTTTAGAGACATGATAGGGTGCACACCATATTATTTAATAATATTTGGTATATTTTTATTTCGAGCTGTGGTAGCCGTGTGGTAACAATCGCTGGCTTAAAATCAGTCCCGAGTTCTTTTGAAAAGACACAATCACGACACGAGTTCTCGTTGTCATGACTCAAGTATTTTTAAAAGACTCAAAGACATAAGCAGGACTCGGACTCGATCCTTTAAAAAGAACTGAGTTTTCAAAAAAGAACTTAAGTCCCATTATTATAAGACTTAAAGACTCAAGTCTCTGACAACACTAAGAAGGAGTAGAGTTACTGACACACATTATCATCCTTAAATAGCGTGTAATACATTTTATTAGTACTAAAATTTAACATTGTGACATTATTTAAAAATGGGAAAGCACACTACACTGCATTATTTGGTTCTCCTATATTGTGCATTAAACATGTAATAACAACGTTAAAATGTTGCTATATTGCGTCGAACACATTCTAATCAAACACATATTAGTATCACTGTTCACAACGGTGCCTGTGTGTAGTTCCAATACATTATTTGAGCCACAGAATACGGATGACGACTAACTTTATTTATTCGTCGATCAGGTAGATTTTAAAAAAGTATTGGACACGTATATTTCCTTTTTTTATATAATCAAAATATTACAGAGATATTGAACATTGAAATGTAGCATGACGTCACGCCTAGGTACAATTTATACTTAGAAGTGACGTCACGAGTCTCCCGAAATTTGACGCGCTTTATTTTTGTAATTTTTTGGTTGATTGACATGAAAAATAAGAGTTATATTTTTTGATAATCTAACTGACAGACTAGGTAAATAGAATTTAATTTACTTTATCCAGTCGTCATACCTATTGTTTAAGGGGAAAAAAAAAACTTTTCTTCTTATGATCGACGGCCTTACAAATTGACATTCTTTGACAAGACCACTGTCGCATCTAGATTTTTAAGCTTTGCATGTGCTTTCCCGTTGTGATTATAACTGACTAAATAGCTCAAAACTGAGCAAGGCGACCTAACAATGAGCAAAACGACTCACATTAATAAACAGTGCACTCGATTTGAGCAACGCGACTCAATTCTGAGCATCGTCAATGAATTAACATTGGTAATAGCTGGAATTGTAAAGGCAACGTTGTGTATCATAAGCAATGTGGCTCAGTTGAGCAATACGACTCAGCGTGAGCAGTGTCACAAACTTTATAGACGAGTAGAGATAAAAAGTAAGGGCATGGTGTCTGATCAATTTGGCTCGAGTTTGAGCAGAATTATCTGAGCAAAAGAAGGTTGACCAAAGTAAAGTGTGTTTTAACCAAAATAGTAAGTAGTTCAAGATCCAAGTAAATAGTTTAGGCTTGACCAAAAACAAACAACGAAATATATTTCTAATACTGAGATTATGTTGTGGAAGCTATAAAGATATTCGGGTTTATAGCGTAGATCAAATTAACTTGTAGGCTTAATGCATAAGTGAATTTAAAATTTAATTTAATAGCTTGAGACTGAAAACCATCCAAACTTGGACAGAATCATCCGAATTCGAGCAGAAGACGTATATTCGAAGCATTAGAATTTCAATCCGCGCACTAATAAAACCGCCAGCCTCGTATAATAATTGCTAAAAAATTGTTTACTATTCTTGGGATTTCCGCAAGCGAATATTCGAATTGTAATGCTTAAAAAATACGTCTACCACCCATACTCGAACAACATCACCCTAACTTGAGCAATATCACCCAAACTTGGGCACTACCACCGAAACTGGACCAATATCATCCTAGCTTAGACAATATCACCCTAACTTAGATAATATCACCCAAACTTGGGCAGTATCACCCAAACTCGGACAATATCACCCAAACTTAGACAATATCACCCAAACTCGAGCCTTTCACCTGCCTACACCTTGTTCGAATCTTGCAGCGCGAACATGACAGCGTCGTCGTAGGTAGCTGCGACTGTGTAGTTCTTGGTAGCGAGGAACTCCGCCGTCAAATTGCGGGCTAGGGGGTCTGTCGAGCGGTATTCTATCACCTGTTTACGTTAAAGTACAAACAATATTAACAAATGTTGGCCCAAAAATGCATGTTTAGTGGAAGAGATAGAACACCTTTGAGATAATTAATGTTTGTTTCATGATATATATTTTTTACATTATTTGTAACAGAATTATTATGATATTTGATATTAATAAATGAATGATTGTTTTTAACCAAAATAGAGTAAGTATCAGTTAGAATGACCAACAAATAACTAAGATTTGTTTATTTTAGGATATTAAGGAGTAAAATATTGGTGTTCTGTCACTAAGAAGGTTTGAGAACCGCTTGTTAAGCGTATGTACGGTTACGGGGTCACACTGAAAGTTTTTAGTTCATAAAAAACGTAAAGATGCTAACAATTCGTATTTAGTTATTATTGGCATTGCCATGTGATGACAAACTCCTTCAGACTAATGCCTATTGAACTATAGAACACATACACGGCGGATTTGTTTGTTTCATTTAAATAAACGAATATTAATTGTTGTTTTATCTTCTAGGACAATCAAATGAATGTCCCATCCATTCTTCCAAAGAATGACGCAATCATGGCGTTACATTTTTCATCGGTAGCTTTTTAGGGTTACGTGTCCAAAGTGAAAAACGGGCCCCTAGTATTAAGACTACGCAGTCCGCCTGTCACCAGGCTGTATCTCATGAACCGTGATAGTAAGACAGTTGACATTTTCACAGATGATGTATTTCTGTTGCGGCTATAACTAAAAACCAGAATAAAAGAAATATTTAAGGCGTCTCCCATACAACAAACGTGATTTTTCTCGTTTTTATAGATAATGAAATCCTTCGTGCGCGAGTCCGACTCGCACTTGGCCCGTTTTTACTGGCTTATTCTAAAAACTTTATTGATATTTCGTCGTAAATTCAAAATGTTCATTGCACACATGTGGTTGAAGAGATGTTTTACATTTTTATAAATCCCAGAACACAAAAAATAAGTAAATGTATCCCACCTGTAAATGCACTTTCCCCTCGTCGAACGGCACATGTTTCAGCGCTGGCAACACCGTCTCCCCGCCCAGCAGCACGAACTGCGCTCGCGTCGCCTCGGCCGCCAGCAGCACCGTGTACAGCGGCAGGCACAGCACGCGCGACCGGAACAGCGCCTCGCGCTCGTCCGCCTCAGGGTATGTCACCTAAGGGAATGCGACACGTGAATATCTTGCCCTGTACCTAAAGTGTAGCCTGCCCTGTACCTTAAGTGTAATCTGCCCTGTACCTAAAGTGTAGTCTGCCCCGATCTTAAAGTGTACATCCTGCGATGTGCCTAAATTTGTAGTCTGCTCTGTACCTAACGTGTAGTCTGCCCTGTACTTAAAGTGCAGTCTGCTCTGTACCTAAAGTGTAGTCTGCCCTGTACCGAAAATGTAGTCTGCCCTGTACCTAAAGTGTATCTGCCCCGAACTTAAAGTGTACATCCTGCCTTGTACCTAAAGTGTACATCTTACGATGTACTTAAATTTGTAGTCGGCCCTGTACCTAAAGTGTACATCCTACCTTGTACCTAAAGTGTACATCCTGCCATACACCTAAAGTGTACAGTCTGCCCTGTGCCTAATGGGCCTGCTACTCTATGCTCCTTGCTCTGCTCATCATTTGCTCGCGCTGCCGCAAGTAATAATGTAATGTACGACGAGTAATGTTGCACACTACGTCTCTGCCGACGTCGAGTGTGGCCATGGACCATTATGGCTTTATTATGGTGAGTAGGTTTGGTGTATTTATGTACAGTAAGTGGGTGAAGTGAAAACATTAAAGCGAATAGGTAAAGTGTAAGCATGTAAAGTGAGAAGGTAAAGTATTGGCACATAAAGTGTAATCACTTTAAGTGAGAAGGTAAAATGTAAGCACGTTTAATTAAGATAATAAAGTTTAAGGACCTGAAGTGTCAAGGTGCGTAGGTAACGCGCAAGTTTATTTATGGTAGTAGGTAGTCCCGCGCGGCGGCTCCTAGGTACAGTGTACACAGTGTACACTACGCACTCACCTCCCGCGGGTGCGGCGTGGGGCTGAGGCAGGCGTGCAGCGCGCGCGCGGCGCCGCGGAGGGCGAGGTAGTCCCGCGCGGCGGCTCCTAGGTACAGTGTACACAGTGTACACTACGCACTCACCTCCCGCGGGTGCGGCGTGGGGCTGAGGCAGGCGTGCAGCGCGCGCGCGGCGCCGCGGAGGGCGAGGTAGTCCCGCGCGGCGGCGCGCACGGCCACGCCCTCCCAGCCGCGGGCTTCTAAGTGAAGCGTCACACCCGCGCGCGGGCCCCAAGGTAGAAACTCCACGAATGTGCCGTTGTGCTGGGGAATAAAACGCAGCGTCAATTGACGGGCAGAAACGTTCTCGAGTGGCGTAGGCAGGCTACCTGGCCAAGGTTGCAGACAGAAACCACACCGTAAATTGAGGAACGGGAAGAACGATTCTCCAGTGGCGACTAAGTGCTGGAAGACAACGAAATAGTCTAGGGTTGCGGGGTTGCCGCTGGAAAACAGCTTGGAGCCGCTTGCTATGGCGTTCTGTAAAAGAGGCCTACGTCTAGCAGTCGACTTCTAAAGGCTGAGGTTGGCAATGATGATGTAGAGTTCCTATAACCCTAGTTACTTTGTACTCATCGACAGTTGAAGGAATAATAATCATAGGTACGATCATCTCAGCCATATAGGACGTCCACTGCTGAACGTATCCCCCTCCCCCCCCCCCCTCTAAATCTAGTCGAAGTAATAATCATTATTACGTCCATAGGACGTCAAATATTGAACATTGCCTCCTTAATGATTTCTTGATTGACCGATTGAAAGCGGCCGGCATCCAGGGGCTTTCTGCAACCTTAACCAGATCGTCTGTCAACCTTGTAAGAAAGTCATGCGCTAAGTACGCGGCCTCCATTCTAGAACCCTTCTGCCAAATAAATACTACACCTTAAAGGAAGCTGGTTTATATTTCGTTCTTCATTTTATAGTTGACGGTAGTATACTACTATAACGTGCCAATAGCCGAAGCTGGGATAGACTATTGGGAATTGATCGAGAACAAATTATTTCACTTAATGAATTATATTTATTAAAAGGTTCTTTACATGAGGAATGCAGAAAATACTTAACTTTTGAATCGTTGTGCACAAATTTTTAGATCAAGTTTTTACTTTTAGATATTTTGCTTTATGTTGTGTTACGTAGTAATTTTAGAACCACTCATGGAAACTTATTTACCTGTCACTAGTCAATTTGCAGCACATTTTTCACTAGCATCCCTTGTTACATTCATAAATTAACCTAGTTTACTCAATTGTAGTATTTTGCTAAAGTCTGGAAATAAAACTGAAACATAACACAAACATAACCTCAGTGACAGTTTGTTTTTTTTTTATCTTGCGAAATTTGCGCAAAGGCAACTAACTTATATTTTTATTTACAACTGTCATTCTGAGAGTTCAATGTTGTCACTTTTGATTAGTCATTTGATCGTTCCATAGCAATTGGATTATAATACGCTATGCGTTCGACTAGTTTTCAAAATTAAAAAAGTAAAGTGACTGTCAAGTGTCTTGTGTTCAGGAAGTGGAATTTTTATTATTTGAAAAAGGGTAGTTTTTGGCTGATGAGTTGAAGCAGGAACTACGTAATGGTTCCAGAAGCTTCCATCGCCTTGCAATAAATACCGGCGCGGAGCCGGGAAGGTTCTTTTTTGTTGCCTGTCTGCCGTGCATACAAGAAGTCCAAAGTGGTTGTGCGCCGAGGTGGATCGCCTGCCAGCCCTGTTCATTTTCAAAGCTGTTTGCAGACGGTTTTCTCCTTGAGGAGCTACACCCTCGACTTCTTAAAACTACATATTGTAAGTACAGTGCAACCTGTAATTATTGCTGTTTTCACAATTCTTGTAGTTGAAACTTGATAGGTTATAAAGTTTGCCTTCTTGGCTCATAGGTACCAGTTTTTGCGAGTGACACAGCGGGATACAGTTTGGAACGACGCTTGTGCCACCGCGAGCTGCTTTTAACCCCGTTTTAAGGTAATAACTTGCACTTTTCATAAATTTTATTTAGGGGAGGGTAGTTCTCCTTTTCAGGGTGTGTCCCCCAATATTCAAACTATATCATTAATTCGTTTATTACAAAGTATTTTCTACTTAATTAAATTCTTTAATCACACAGAAGTGACCTTTTAAATAATAATTTATTTCTTTATCGACCCGTCTCGATAACTTCATACTGGGATGTATTCTGGTTCTCAATTAGAAATTGGTACATTCCAGGGGTTTTTTTTTATATTGGGAACTCGACCCCCACTCCTGCGGACTACGCGCAGCTGGGGAAGGCCTGCCTCCCTGGGGTCCTAGAAAACGCAACGGGAAGGTGTGCCGAGTCGACCTCAGGAAAGAAACTTATTTTTATTTTTTTTTATAGGGTTTACCCACCTTAAGGGTATGGCGCCCACTATTAATTAACCAAGTAAGCTCAACCAAATCGATACTAGCTCAACCCCGTAGGCTTAAAACTTATTCTAAAATACCCACATTTCCCGACCGCTGACTGGCTGGCTCGTAACTTTTTTTCTGTAGCTTCTTAAATACCAGATTCAACCCACCACTGTAAATCTTTTTTTATTGTCTTAAATAAATAATAAATTATAGATAAGAAAAGAGAAACGAAATCTTTTATTTAACAGTGGCGCCCAACGTGGGGCCTTTTTATTTTGGAAAGGGTTGTGTCTTCGCTGCAACCTGAGTTTTAAGCCTACGAGCCTGTGTGGTCTCGGGCCAGAATAGGACCACCCCAGTTCTTCCTTGGGTGTCGTAAGAGCCGACTAAGGGACTTACTTACTTTTGCCCCAACATCTGGTGCACTTTTTTTTTTTAATTTTTTTTCTCTCTTCTTTTCTTTCTTTAAATTTGGTTTGGCGTTTGGTTGAGCTTATAACAGAGGGTTTTATTTGATGGTTTTGGTTTAAAGCCACACCCTCAATTTATTTTTTTCACATTTACAAATTATACATAATTTATTTTTGTAAATTTTTTGACATTGACTAATTCTGATTAATTGTTACCATTTTATTTTGTTTTAAAACGGTCAGAATACTATATTTTTTACGAAGTGTATTTATCAGCTAATTAACCTACACGTTTTTATTTTTTTTGTAAAGCCAGCCCGACAGTTTTAATTTTTTTAATTTTTCAATATGGAGCGTCCAATCAATTACAATTTATTACATAAGGATGAGCTTATTTATGAAGTCGCAATCCGTGATGAGAAGCCTGAAAATACAGTGGTGGCTCTCCGAGTTCAGATGCGTCGGTTAGCCAGGGAGGTTTCTGCCGATGATGTAGCAGACACCACTCTGGATCCTGCTTCTGAACTCCTAATTATTAAAGAGAAACTGACTGAACTCGAACAAACTTTATCAACAAGCTCATCTCATTTTAAAAGGTTTAATAGGGTTAAAGCTTTAGCAAATCATTTATA
Source organism: Anania fuscalis (assembly GCA_950371115.1). Classification (NCBI taxonomy): domain Eukaryota; kingdom Metazoa; phylum Arthropoda; class Insecta; order Lepidoptera; family Crambidae; genus Anania; species Anania fuscalis. Next base: position 11,816,504 of record OX493348.1, on the reverse strand, counting down.
TCATCGACTTAGTAGGGTTGAGCCTAGCGATGATTTAGAGGCTGAATATGCCTGTATTCAGAAATGCTTAAATACACATTTAGCAAAGATTGACACTTTGAGTCAAAGTTTTAATAGCCACTTTGGTTCGGTCGTGGAGGAGCCGATTGGGAGGTTCAACCCTTTCTCCTTTACGTGTCTCCTGTGGCAGCTGTGACAGTGAAAAATCCGTACGTAATCTAAATCATAAATTTGATGGTCATGATTGCGTTAGAACCTATCTGCAAACACTTGAGGAGTTATCTCATTCTAGGGAGATTAGTGATGCAACCTTGTTTCGGTCCGCGTATGAACTATTCACGGACATTGCATTGGTCTGGTACCGCAGTATTAGAGACACTGTTACGGATTGGCTTTCTTTGAAGCGTCTTTTAATTAGCGAATTTTCTCCTCCCGATTATGATAGGCGATTGATGGATGAGATTCGCAAACGGACTCAGGGTTTGACTGAGCCGGCCTTTATTTATATTGCCATAATGGAAAATTATTTCAGTAGGCTATCTTATGTTGTTAGTGAGTCTGAGAAGTTGTCTATCATTCGATACAATCTAAGACCGAATTATATTTTGGCATTGGCGCTGCAACAGATCGACACAATCGTTGAGCTTAAAACCAAGTGTAGACTATTAGAGCAGAGTTTCGCCTATGCTGCTGACTTTAGGGAACCTCCAAAAGCTACTGAGTCTACACTTGCTAGGGACTTAGCATATGTTGCGCCCAATAATCAGCCTAAGGTTAATGAGGTCAAAGATGTATCTCAATCTTTTTGTGTCCGCTGTCGACAATCAGGCCATTGGCTTTCTGATTGTAAATCAACAGAAGTAGTTTGCTACGCTTGTGGAAAGAAAGGGGTGACAAAGCCTAAGTGTCCGAATTGTAACAAAAACGAGAGTTCTGGCAACACTGTGCCTACCATTCATAGGAAAACACCACCCCCGAACCGCCCCAAAGGTGTTGACCAAAATGCCAAGCAGAAAAATGGTAAAGTTTCTGTGCTTCAGACCACCACTTCTAAAGATGAGCGTCCTCATTTAACCGTTAGCATTGATAATAATAATTATCATGGTTTACTTGATTCGGGCTCGAGTATTTCCATATTAGGCTTGGATACAGGTCAACATTTTGTTGCGGCTGGAGCAACGTTACACCGTGACAGTGACATTGAGAACATTGCCATGGCTAACAACTCGTTGGTTCCCATCTGCGGTCATATGTTTTTGAACGTGACGTTAGGACAGGTCACTAAAACTATTAAATTTTATGTGGTCCCGGATGTTTCCACCCCAATTCTTCTCGGCGTGGACTTTTGGAGAATTTTTAATTTAGCTCCTAACATTTTTACGGATTCCCCGTTAGAATCCAATCCCATTGGTGGATTAGCTTGTTGTGGTCCTGGTTATCGACGGACGTGTGGCCCGCGTTAATTTTCTGCTCGCCACACCGCCGCCGTTGACCACCCAACATGTTCCTTTATTATTTTGGAACTTAGTCCGCTTTAGGACTATTTGTTTTGTTTTGCCTTGTGGCGTTTTTGTTTTTTTTTGTTTCCTTCGTGGTTTCGTTTTTTGTTTGTGAGCTGGAGGGCCAGCTCGAATTTTACTTGCGTAAAATTCTTCTGGCAGGAGGGGTACTGTTACGTAGTAATTTTAGAACCACTCATGGAAACTTATTTACCTGTCACTAGTCAATTTGCAGCACATTTTTCACTAGCATCCCTTGTTACATTCATAAATTAACCTAGTTTACTCAATTGTAGTATTTTGCTAAAGTCTGGAAATAAAACTGAAACATAACACAAACATAACCTCAGTGACAGTTTGTTTTTTTTTATCTTGCGAAATTTGCGCAAAGGCAACTAACTTATATTTTTATTTACAACTGTCATTCTGAGAGTTCAATGTTGTCACTTTTGATTAGTCATTTGATCGTTCCATAGCAATTGGATTATAATACGCTATGCGTTCGACTAGTTTTCAAAATTAAAAAAGTAAAGTGACTGTCAAGTGTCTTGTGTTCAGGAAGTGGAATTTTTATTATTTGAAAAAGGGTAGTTTTTGGCTGATGAGTTGAAGCAGGAACTACGTAATGGTTCCAGAAGCTTCCATCGCCTTGCAATAAATACCGGCGCGGAGCCGGGAAGGTTCTTTTTTGTTGCCTGTCTGCCGTGCATACAAGAAGTCCAAAGTGGTTGTGCGCCGAGGTGGATCGCCTGCCAGCCCTGTTCATTTTCAAAGCTGTTTGCAGACGGTTTTCTCCTTGAGGAGCTACACCCTCGACTTCTTAAAACTACATATTGTAAGTACAGTGCAACCTGTAATTATTGCTGTTTTCACAATTCTTGTAGTTGAAACTTGATAGGTTATAAAGTTTGCCTTCTTGGCTCATAGGTACCAGTTTTTGCGAGTGACACAGCGGGATACAGTTTGGAACGACGCTTGTGCCACCGCGAGCTGCTTTTAACCCCGTTTTAAGGTAATAACTTGCACTTTTCATAAATTTTATTTAGGGGAGGGTAGTTCTCCTTTTCAGGGTGTGTCCCCCAATATTCAAACTATATCATTAATTCGTTTATTACAAAGTATTTTCTACTTAATTAAATTCTTTAATCACACAGAAGTGACCTTTTAAATAATAATTTATTTCTTTATCGACCCGTCTCGATAACTTCATACTGGGATGTATTCTGGTTCTCAATTAGAAATTGGTACATTCCAGGGGTTTTTTTTTTTATATTGGGAACTCGACCCCCACTCCTGCGGACTACGCGCAGCTGGGGAAGGCCTGCCTCCCTGGGGTCCTAGAAAACGCAACGGGAAGGTGTGCCGAGTCGACCTCAGGAAAAGAAACTTATTTTTTTTTTTTTTTTATAGGGTTTACCCACCTTAAGGGTATGGCGCCCACTATTAATTAACCAAGTAAGCTCAACCAAATCGATACTAGCTCAACCCCGTAGGCTTAAAACTTATTCTAAAATACCCACATTTCCCGACCGCTGACTGGCTGGCTCGTAACTTTTTTTCTGTAGCTTCTTAAATACCAGATTCAACCCACCACTGTAAATCTTTTTTTATTGTCTTAAATAAATAATAAATTATAGATAAGAAAAGAGAAACGAAATCTTTTATTTAACAGTTGCTTCGACTCCAGATTTTTTAATGAATCCCGAAAACAAAAGTTATTTCTACGTCAAAGAAAAATATTCAAAAGCAACTTTCATACTTCGAACATACCTTGGTAGACGTAGAGGTTTTATTCATTGGCTATAAACCTCTACATCCCCCCCGGTAAGGGGATAATCAATAAACCTCTACACTACCTAGGTACACGTATAGCTACAGCATTGATTGGAAAAACGCTAGCTTCGACAGCGAAAAATTTCGTCAGGTCAGCTAACGTCCTCGGTAGCTTATTATAGTTGGAAAGAGCACTCGCCCGTTATGCGATGGTTGATGTTTTTTCAAGTATTATTATTATCTTAATATCTAGTTGTTTCATAAAATTTAACTCTGCTTGTCGGCTTTTTTGTTGAATCAAAGTCGCGTCCAGTCGAATTTCCAAACTGTAGGTTTAGGCCGAAAAACTCATGGAATTGAATTTGCGTGACACATAATATTGTCGGTGTAATCTCTACGGGTTATCTTAAGATAACTTTAATTGCAGGTTATCCCTAAGTAAGAGTAGGATGTATCTGTCACGGGGAGCACTGACACAGGTCCGATGACTATAAGCGCCACCGCACATCTGATTTGATTTGCGCCGTCTTCGTGTTTTTGACGTGTTTCTATGTATAGAAATAATGCTATTTTATCAAACTTTGCGACCACGCTTGGAAAAACATTGTGCCTACTGCTTAGTATAAAAAATATATCAATAGTTTAGCCATCGTAATGAAAAAACATTTCGGGAAGAGGCAACTTTGGAGTGTTTTTCTATGGAGCCAAGTTTAGCAGATTGTGTTTCTATGAGGACATACATCTCTATTATATCCTATAATAAATACTCTTCAAAGTAGGTTTAAAAAACTTGCCAGTGCGACATTCAAGGGATAACCTGCCCTTAACAAATAAATATGGCAGTAAACTCACAATATCCCCGCAGAGTTGGTCGAGCAGTACGGCGCGCGGCTCGGCGGGCGGCGCGGCGGGCGGCGCGCGCGGTGGCCGCGGTTGCAGATGCAACTGCCGTACGTAGGCGACCAGCGCCGCGGACTCTTGTGAAATTCGAGCTAGCTCGTAATCGCGAGACATGTTCAGCCGGAACTGCTGAGCGCCAAGAGCTAGGGACAAGGTTTGATGTTACTGGTGTAAAATTGGTTGTCTGTAAAGTCGGTTTACGGACGATAATTTACGTGATTACGTCATAAGAAAACAATGATGATGATGTCGTTCGCGTCGTGTCCGACGATGGCGACCCTGGTTTATCTTCTGGCGTGTGCCCGTAGATGGCTGGCAAACCCGAACTTGGTCTTGAACACCCGGTCACAGGGGGCGCAGTACAAAAAAAAAGCGCGGATTACGTGTTTTTGACCTGTCCCGGTTCAGAGCAAAGTCTCGATCAACAAACTAACTCATCATGGAAGTTTTGTACGCTGATGACGTTTGCCTGATGGCTGATAGCATGGAGGCTCTGCAGAGGTACGTGGAAGCTCTACAAGAGGCATGTCATAGGTTTCGACTAGTGATAAGTGTCACCAAGACCCAGATACTCAAACAGCCACCAAGAGGCTGCGACGCGGATGCTGATACTATCAACATTGATGGCACAATCTTGGAGGAAGTCACTAGTTTCCGATATCTGGGTTGCCAGATAAGAAATGAAAACCGTCTTGTGTCCGAAATTCCTGCGCGAATCGCAAGAGCGGCCGCTGTCTTTGGGAAATTAAATCGGCTACATCGTATGGAAGACTCACGATCTCACACTCCAGACGAAGTTGGCAGTATATCGTGCTATAATTCTGCCGATTCTCCTGTCTGCCTCCGAGACCTGGTGCATGTATAAGGCCGATATAAGAAAACTGGATTCCTTCCACATCAAATGTTTGCGCTACATTCTCCGAATCAAGTGGCAGGATCGTATAACAAACGCGGATAAGAAAACATTGAAGCTACTCGGACGCATCGGCCGATGGAGTGGAAGAGAAATAGACGCTTCACAAGTTGATCGCATAGGCCGATTGTGCCTCTCTATCGCATGTTCCGCGCTCTTGCTTACTCGCGGAACGTGACAATTTTTCGTGGTATGATTTATAAGAAATACGGAAGCTAAGGACAAGGTCTGAAACGTTGGTGAAAAATGAAATAGTAGGTTAGTTCTTTTTGTTTTTCCTAGCGCATTGTCACTTGCGGGACATGTTTAGACTGAACTGCTGAGAGATGAGAGCTAGGGACAAGGTTGAATACTCTGTAAAAAAGGTTATATAGTATCTTCTTTCTATCACGAGCTTTGTAGGGATTGTCTTAATAGGGAATGAGTTATTATCATCAACAAAATAAACATCAGCCTTTGGCACTGCTGAACATGAGTCTCCCTCATATAACGCCACAGGGAGATATTCACGATCTGGAGTGCTAGCATGCGCGCATCGGTTATTTTATCGATAATTTTGTCGTTTTCGCTAACCTAAAGGATCACAGACGTCTCGAATCCTTTTTCTTAATAATTTCAGGGTCTCCCGTTCTTCGTAGCCATCTATTTTTACGTTATAACACGGCATTGCCATGATATTTTGGTTTTTACTTTGTTATCGTCGAAGAGAAAACGACATATTTACGTCAAAAGTCGATAAAATGCCACGACAAAATTTTATCGTGTTGCGCATGCTAGCCCTGCTGGAAGACGCGACGTTGCCCGATAAGATTGCCCGCGACTAGCTGATGCCCGCGACATCGCTCGCGTGGTCTTAAGTTTATTCAATATATCCCACAGGAACAGTTAACCGCGATAAAAAGTATCCTATATGACTATATGATAATCCAGATCATATTCTATGTATATGTGTGCAAAATTTCATCCAAATCCGTTCAGTAGATTTTGTGTGAAAGAGAGATACATCCATACTTCCAAACTTATGCTTTTATAATATTAGTAGGATTTGCAATCCATTGTGGTGCGTTCCTGCTCTAGCTCGGCATTTAGCTGTGATTTATTTTTATTTACATACACAACTTATTATTCATTCTTAGTACATGATTTATCAATGTACCGAAATTCTATTTATTCAATAATTAATTACAGATAAATAACACTTGAAAAAAATCATCGACCTCAGGTGGGACTCGAACCCACGTCCCATCGCATGCCGGGCAAGTGCTTTTCTTTTTCAAGTGTTATTTATCTTCAATTAAACCTTGCATGGAATTGCTAAAAACAAAAAAATACAATATTCAATAATTTCTAATTGGGTCGTTAGCTCATATGCAAAAAACCTATGCATCAACATTCTTGAGCAATAAAACCATAGTCCATATGGAAAATATACATATAATAAGGAAATAGTATATTACGTAGTAGATATGACTTTATTAACTAGGGCAGTACTATATATGTATATTCTGTGAATAGGGCACTACATGAGTATATGACTCATAAACAGGACTATGTGCACAAACAATGTGTTTTCAAGGACATTTGACAGTTGCATCGTAATTTATAAAACCCAGCCAAGAGCGTGTCGGACCAACCGCATGTAAGGTTCCGTAGTTGTCCATCACAATATAAGGTATTTTCTACGTATCTAAATTCAACAACTTCATCAGTATTAATTATCTCTTACATTTTATAAGACTACCTACTCGGTAATTTGTGAAGTCTACTTAACGGTGTTAGTCGTTATTTTAACCTCACTGTCAGCAACCATTTAGCTGGCAGAGAGTTGGGACACTTGACTCTAGCAAACAATATCATTTTTGCAACTACTACGCAAACATAACACTGAATTTTTTTTCCCATGATGACTAGCAGCTAGCCCCAAACAAAGCAAAGCTTGTACTATGGCGACTAGATATCAGCTAAAGATACTTAAATTGTATGTTTATAAACATCCATGACTTAGGTAAAAATGCTCGTGCTCATCACACAAACACTCGCTCCTTGCGGGATTCGAACCCGCAACCGCAAGGTTTTGTAATTCGAAACGCAAACCACTACACCAGACGGTCGTCAAACAAAAAGAAGTACATAAACATGTTGTTTTCCAATGTGCAGATATGTAAACGTTTCAATACTATCGCCTACTCACCAACAGTGTCCATATAAATGAGCAGCATCGTCATGACAGTGACGAACGTCAGCACGAACAGCACAGCCGGGAGCAGTCGCCTGTACAGGTCATTGGGCGGAGTCTTCGTGAAAGAAGGCACGGATGGCCGGACGAGCACCGGCTCCGCTGGCAGCGGCACCGGGACAGTTGTGGGCTTGTCTGGGACCGAGTCTCGTGGTTTGTCAGCTGGCTCAGCTTGCTCCTCTGGTAGAGGGTTTTCTTGGATCTTCTACGACATTAAAACTCTTTTTAGTAGATTTTGATTTGAGAAGTACATACACATGTTCAAATTTCTTACTTTAACTAGGGCAGAAGCTGAAAATCAGTGTTCTGCTTTTAGAGCAGTACATACACTGAGCTTTGATTTTTTGCATCACTGCAGCACACAAACATTATTAATTTAATTTAAAAACTCTTTTGTATTTTAATATATTGTGCCTAAATTCTTTGCAAATAAATGATTAATCTCCTATCTATGTTAATTATTTCATTATCATGCACAGTTAAGTCACCTGCTATTATTCAATTAATGTTTTTGTAGTAAATATCGATTGTTAAATGAATAACAAATTATGCAATAACACCAATTATTCAGCCCCACTAAACTAAATACTACAAACAAACATCCATTATTTATGTACAAATGCTCATGCTGACCACACTCTTAAATTATGCCATTCTGTTTCTGCTGAGACTACTTCTTTTACGAGCTTATAGCACGACCTACATGACGACCTCCGTAGTAGAGAGGTGAGCACGCCGGACTATATGGCGTCGCCATCTCTGAGGTTCTGGGTTTAATCCCTGGATGGGTCAATGTAGAAAAACAAACTTTTCTATATTGTCTCGGGTCTGGTTGTTATGGTACCGTCGTTGTTTCCGATTTCTATGACACAAGTGCTTTAGCTACTTACTTTAGGACCAGAGCAATGTATGTGATGTCCAATATTTATTTATTTATATTTATTTATTTACCTACTGTTTTTGTACAACTATAATAGCTAAAGGGCCAGTTTAGATGACCTGAATGGCAAAAATTTGGCATAAGAAGAAACTTTTAATTAATTTTGTATGAATACAAGCTGATAATCCAACATTCAATATAAATGAACTAACACTTCAATTAAAATAAAAAAGAAAAAAAAAGATATTAACAAGTCAAGTTAACATTTCAATAATACAGATCACCAGTGACTTAGCTAGACCTTTCTCATAATAATCACTTTTTTGTAAGCCATTAGGCTGTCACATTAGTGAAACCAACAATGTTAAAACATATAAAAACAGAAATACTATTTCTAGAGTACTTTTTCTTGGTATATCAATTAATCAATCAATAATCCATTTATTTATCCATCACAGCGATGCAGTGTGGTGCCGGCACTTTAAAAGAATTGCACCACCCCTTCTCTTCCTATGGGTTGCATAAGAGGCGACTACAGGAGAACCGCCATAAAAAGACGGGCAGCAGCGTCTCCTCTCCACCATTGGCCAAACTGCGATCGCCAACCCGCCTGCCAAGCGTGGCGATTATGGCAAAATCCTCCTCTTGGAGAGGCCAGTGTCCAGCAGTGGACTGATATAGGCTGGTGATGTGATGATGATGATGTGATCCATCACAGTGGCACACTAAATTGATTTCAAGTTTACATAACCTAATTACTAGCTTAATATAGTATTAAAGTATGCATGCATGTAGCCAAAGTGAGGGAACGTAACCTGTACTAAGATACCCGGTATTACAAAGAACTGGTCCTGGTAAATATACATTTAGCTTAAAGAATTTATAAAATTAACATAGTAAAAATGAAATGAAAATAATAATAAAAATTTGCTTTATTTAATGAAAGGAGAGTAATTACTTAGGTCAGCTTAGTACATTTTTCAGATTATGTTAGTACTAAACAATTTTCTAAAAGCCAAAATATGCACAATGCCTCAAATCCTCAATCCATTCATCCATCCATCAGCCGAAAGACGTCCACTGCTGGACATAGGCCTCCCCCAAGGATTTCCACGAAGATCCTCAATGCCCACAATAAAATGAAAAAAAATGGGCAATATAGCTCCAAGTACCAAAACACTACCTTAAGTGGATAGATATTTACCATGGTTATAATTAAGCCTGAATAAAATTGCTTTTCTAAATTATTAGAGACAAAATACCACAGCAAACATAACCTATATTTCACATTCAGTTGCACAGAAATTTCCTAAGGCCTTTAACAACGAATTGCAATTAAACTGAGCTTGGTAGATATTACGATAAAGTTTAAGGTAAAAAGCACTTAGAATTTTCACAAAAAGCCAAAAGTGGATGGAGCTTCTCAAGTTGACAGGTGTTAGCCTGTCATGTTTTTTTTTCTTTGTCATTTTGAAGGTTTCAAACTCTCTTATACAAAGGTTTCAAGAAAGAGGAATATTATGGTAATGAAATCAAGAATACAATTCATTACTACTTACTTTTTCGGCCATTATGTCGTGTACGATCGCACAAAGTAATTGAAAAAACAAACAACACTAAAACACTTTCTGTTGTCTAAGTCACTTCTGGAAATCATAAAGCAGACATTGCTTGCTAGAATTAAAACAATAACACTGTAAGCTTATAATGAATAATCTAAAAACATTAAAATGTTACAAAACAAAAATAAAAATACAACACTGTGACGGTGAGTGAGTCAGTCAGTGACCGCAATGTTTGACGTTTGTTTGATTCGATCGACTACGAAATACTAAAATTTTCTACCATTTTCTACTAAATAAACTTAAGATTTTTGACCAATAATAAGGGACGATTAGCTGAGCCAAGTCGTTTTTTTTTTATTTTCCTTGCAAATGTTTCCACATTTTCTCACCGTTTAAACCTTATCTGGACTTCCCACGAAAATATCAAGACCAAAATTAGCCAAATCGGTCTAGCCCTTCTCGAGTTTTAGCGAGACTAACGAACAGCAATTTTTTTTATATTAAATTATTATAATTAAGTCATTGTAACTGAATGCTGTAATAAAAACCGTACAACAGAATGTTGGGCTACTACTGCCAAGTAAGGGTTCTAAAAAATCCGGATGCATTTCATCCGAGCCTAAGGCCCGGACAGTAAGCAGCCGGAAACAGGTCCGGGTAAGCCCTGATTCAAACCGTCGCTCAAGCAATAAGGTCATTTTTTGAATGGGTTCTAAAATGTTCTGGCCGAAAAAAGCTGCTTTTAGTCCGAGCCTAAGAGTCTCTGAGCGAAGCCGTGGACGAACAAATATAGATATACAGACAGAAGTGGCTGAAAAACTATAAGGGTCTTGACGACCTCCATAGCCGAGAGGCGAGCACGCCGGACTTGGTGTCACCAATGTCGCCAGCTCTGAGGTCCCACCCGGGTTCGATTCTCGGTCGGGTCCATGTAGAAAACTAAGTTTTGTATATTAGCTCGGGTCTGGGTGTTGTGGTACCGTCGTGGTTTCTGATTTCTATAACACAAGTGCAAGTGCATCGAGCATTGTATGTGATGTCGTCCAATATTCATTTTATTATGTTTACTGCGGAACCCAAAAAAAGAACGGTGTGGTATGCAGGTTTAGCATTGCCAATTTCCTAAATAATACATGATGCTGGTCAGTTCAGGTATCAATCAAAACTGTTTTTTCAGGAGGACGTACACTTATTTTTATAAAATTACTAAAACAACAATATCTTCAAGGAAAGGTATTTATTGTCAAAGTTTTATAAATTACACAAAAGTAACAGCAATTTATTGGTAAAGTCGTCAGTAGGTATTGTTTTTTATTTTACAAAATCGTGTTAACTTACACGTAAATATTATAACATGTAGTTAGGTATTTATAAAAAAGCGTTAGTATGCTATTTGTTCTTTAATGTATAATTTAATTACTATAAAATGGAAAATTTGTGCAATATGTAAGTATTTTTAAAAATACACAAACATTTAACTGTAAAAAGCTACAACAAACAAACGATACAAATGTATAGAACAAACAAAAAAACTACTGAATATATACGTTAAACTATAGAGTAAGTAATGATGATCAATTTATTAATATTAGCTAACGAATTAATAGTATAGTATTACCTATTTACAATTTATAAATACAGTTGCATTTGTGTAAACTAACCAATTTTGTACTAAATTACTCATGGAAAAAAGCTACGTAGGTACGTTTGATATGATAATGGAGTGTTCAAACGATTGTCTGATTATAGGTAATTTAGTTTTCTCAAGGGAAATCAAATATAAACTTATTAGTTTACCTACTAAGAATGTTCACCGGCATCAAGTTTGAACGTATTATTTTTTGATGATTAATTAATTGTCATTGTGTCAAACGTAAATTTCGTTGGGTTATTCCCAGACATCCAAATCCATTTTCCAAAAAACAATAATAATAGTGGATATAAGTTCCCACGAACTCTATGACTATTTAAGTTCAAATATTATTTACTTTCCCACATCCATGCAAAACTTTTAAAGTACGGTCAGCAAGAAAATATTGTCCAACTTTTCAGAGCCATCTAACGACATGCTCGGGTACTTCCATAGGCCGTACAAAATAATTAAGGTAACATTTTTAGTTAACGACAGCAATCGATACTTCGCAGATGCCTAGGGGCTTTCGTGTCGTACAGGTTTTATCGGAATTTAAAAAAATAAACAGCGCAGACATACACAGTAACAGTGAAAACAAATTCTAGTACTGAATAAATACATCCAATTTGTAACAAATATTTTATTAATATTATTTCTAAAACATGTTAATGTTGACTGTATGTTAATTTTTTGGATGTCCTGGGAATGAAATTGTTTATCTCAACTATATCCATGGATGTGGTGGAAAAAAAACTGTGGAGGTCTGGAAATAACCCACCCCCAGCAGCATAAACAAAGTCGCAGTGTAAACGGGTCCTACAAAAGTAAAAGTTCTTTAAACTTAAACCATAAAGATAAAAGCATAGCTGTAAGCAAACAAGTCAGTCAAGAAACACTATTTCGGTTACAGTTTTGTAATTCTTCTTTTTGTGCTCTCTCAAGAATATAGCACAAATGGTTGGGTAATATACTTTTTGTGATAAAAGAGACAGCCGATTAATAGGAATATCATCTTTACACATGCACGACATTAAAATTATTACCTTAGTAGGTAATAACTATTAAGATGAGGAACAATACTTCGATTTACGTTTCTATTGAATTTTCAGAAACACTTTTCTGACACTGATGACCTTGTATAAATACATTATAACTTCAATTATTACCTTTTATTATATTAACCTTTATAATAATGAATTGTTTCAAAATAGTATTGTTAATATTGCTGCGATTGTACTCCCTTTTAAAGTAGTATTTTCTAATCACATAAATTGTTAGCATAGCGGCTTAGCCTTCTTCTTGTAATTGCACATAATTAAGATACATAATTTACTGTAATAACTATAAATTTACAATAATTAACTACTGATAAAATTCTTATAAATAAACAAATTTGTGCATCAACATCTACTACTACGAAGTGTAAAATGATTTTAAATCTATGTTTAACTATCATTACCATAAATATAATAGGTACAATTTTCAGAAACAAATTTTTCCTATAATCATAAATTATTTTGGAGTCATATAAATTACGCAAATACGCATAGACAACATTTTTAAAGTCCAAAATATGTTATTGTCAACTTTTATATCATCACCGCCAATACTTCTAATCATAACGTAAAACATAATATACCTACCTATTATTATTATTATTCATTAAACTTCAAATGCAGTATTCTTAAGTTTGATCATCAACTATGCCAAACTTTTATTTTTCTGTCATTAGTATGCATGGCATGTGATTTATGAGCCTTATTTATTTTAGGACTTCTAACATTAGAATGCTTTACATTTTCCATTGAATAATTCTAAAACTACTATCGTTTATTAATTTGTCTCTGGTAACATCTTTTTCGTTAATTGAAATAGGAGACAGTCGACAACAAAATCTTTACAAAAATATGAGTATTTTTGTTGTTATCAGTTAGTACATTACATCTCGTTATTTTATTGTTATATGATTTGATTCAATTATGCGGTGTATATGATTGTAGGCGCCGTGGCGAGAGAGGGGGAGTGATGCGGGAGGGGGGATGCGTCAAGACATCGTCTGCGCATCCCATTGAGGACCCGCTTTGATGTGCGCTAAACAACATAATTCAAATAACGTACCAAATGATAATGAAAAACAATTAAACACAAATTTCTTTTAACAGGGTTTTTTTTTATTTAACCCTATACAATTCGAAAGGAACTGATTATGCTCCATAAACATTACAACACCGATTTAACACGTTAAAATGTTATGAATATTTTGTAAATAATGGGACTGGCATTACAATTATTAAAAAAACTTTACCAAGTTTTTTTTGAGATTGTGTTACTATAATCACGTGTATTAATTATTATCGGATCAGCGAAAACTTGAATTCTAATTACCGATCTTACAAAACGATGTAATGCTATAATATTCCTCTTTTTTGCATAATCAATTATTGTCGATTACCTAATCACACTCGAATATTAACACTACGTGTTGCTTAGTCAGAATCTTATTTAAACAGTCCAAAAATTCCAATAATACTTGTTTTATTGTCTTAAATTTGAATTCCATTTATAAAGCATGCGATTTATGCAAAATTTTAAACAGTTTAAATCTATAAAAGAAAGTAGATTATTGTCTACCACTAGGTTATCTAAATTTAAGGAATAAATTCTCCCACCGAATATTAAAATCTTTTAAAAACTAAAACTTAAGTGTTATTAATTCGACTCCATAATACAATTATTAAGTGGTATTCATGTTTTAAATTGTTTTACAAAATTATACCACAGTTTATTTATTTATTGTCAAGCACATGGTATAAAAATGTATACATACATACGAAGTAATAATCTAAAAAATACATATTACAATTGTTACGCCAATTTATTGTCAATGTTTTCCATTGTGGCATTTTAAATTTATTTACTTACTAAATTTTTAAAACCCGTTAAGCCAAACTCACGGAATCAATTCCATAAATACCTAATAATTATTACCCCCTTACTATGACAATCAGTGGCGGGCATCGGTTTTATTTCGAGGTAGGCGGTAGATCTTTCTATTGTGTTTTATTAATGAAATCAGTGGTTTTCATCAATAACACACATTTCCAAGTACCTACTGCCTACCTCATTTCATTTATCAGGTAGGCACTGCCTAATTGCCTATATGCACTGCACGCCCCTGATGACAATACACTTAGTAAGTTATAAAGAATTTAAATTGGAATATATATATTTGTTCTACAAAACTCAGGTAAACATATATTTTCAATAGAGTGGAAACGTGGAATTTTCTATCGCTCGATTTTTATGAAATGTAATATTTTAGTATAAAAAACAACATAGTACGCGACCACAACAATAAGCCTGTACTATTGCAAAACAACAAGGGAGGAAAAATATTGGAATAACTTATGAAGCGCTAAAAACGTTATAAGTACCTACTTATTGTTACCGAGAGCGAAAACGCGAGTTAGTAGAGCGCTGGCTTAGACGAGGTGTTGGCGTCAAATATTCATCATTGTCATGCACCTAACTGTTGTGGTCGAGTAGTTTATACAGTTATTGGGCACAGTGTTTTTAACAATGACTTAATTATTTTATTTCAGTTCATAGTGTTGTTTTTCTTTATGATTTTTTTCATAAATAAAATAAGCTCTAGTCATCAAATAATTGTAAATCATTATTATTACCTAAACAGTAAACACCTACAGCAATATGCTTTAATTATTAAGTATATCGTAAAAATACAATAAATATTTATATAAATTAAATTTGTATAATGTTTAAAAGTACATAATTATATATATTTATTGTCTTTTATTATATTTCAAGAGGCCATTTATTTTAATAAGAAAGGGGGTAACCGTATAAAATGTTGATAGTCACAGTATATTATCTACATACTCTCAAGTATCCAAAGCCTAAATTGTAAAGTTAATGCACAAAATGCACTTTATAATGACTGATATGAAATTGATAATATGTACGTAGATTGACATAATTTACCCAATTTCTTAGACCTGTACAATGAGGCGCGAGCTCAGGGAGCTAAAACTTTATTCCAACATTATTATCACAATCTTAATTAACTCAGTTGAGACGACGTGTTGGTAGTTTATTTGATTATTTTCACATAGCTAGCATAGAATATCAATAAACAGAAATAGTACAGTCTCGATAGTCATCGATAATTCTAAAAATTATTCATACTACTTAAATTGAATAAGAAACTCTTTAATTTTTGTATTTTGCTAAAAGTACCTATTGCATAAACTTCTGGACATGACTGTACTGTAGGAGTTTAATCTTATTTGCTATCAAAATTATTTACCATGATCGATAAAAGTCTACTTATGTACTTGCAAACAAGTATTTTCCTTATTTTAACCCAAATAAAATCAAACACGTCGTCCCAATCGAGCCAATAACTCAGTACTCAAGGCCTAAAGCTCGCGTGCATGTCTTTGCCTTATCTGGCAGCCATGTTGATTATTCCGATGACAATGACAGATGTGACAGCTGTCAGTGAAATTGGCGCGAAACGTTCTGCTTTGTTGATTTGCGCCCGCTGATCGCCCGGGAAAGGAACTTTGGTGCCTGGATCGACTACGTGAATCTTCCAACCTAGATTGTTGTGAGTGTAGCACTGAAATAAGTAGAAATATTTTTTATATCATCTTCATCAGCTTTTAGAACTTTATTGCTGGACTACAGACCCCCCCCCACATGGAAGGCTACATATAGCGAGCGGTTCTGGATTGTCCAATGTTCTTTTGCCTTTGCCAAAATTGTGAGAAATTTTATTATTTTACTTCATTATCATCATCATTTTAGCAATGGGACGTCCTCTGCTGTACATAGGCCTCCTCAAGCGAATTCCAGATTGGCTGGTTGGAACACTCCCCGCCTACTGCCACTCAGTTTGCTAATCCATCGGGCCATGTTCTGACTCCATTTAGCCAAGAAATACCGAGCATAGTCCTTTCCATAGTGCGCTGTGTTACCTTAACCCGTATGCTCGGAAAAAAAGATAGCAATTGAACGTCAATGGATCCGCCACACGTGTGTGCGCGAACTGAACGAAAGGGTGGTTTCTTATAAGGCCCATTTTACTTAAAAACAACGTCTTTACCTGATAGTAGACCAAATCCGGGGTCTCATGGGCTACAGTCCAGTTCAAGGCAGCCGGTTCTCCCTCGTTGCACTCCAGTTGCAGAGTCTTCATGTAGTCTTCGAAGGTCTCGGACATCGCCGACTGGTCGATTGTCTTGTGCGTCCATTCGCAGTATCTGCCCACTGGAAAGTTTAAATAATTTGTTCATTATACAGGGCCAAACAAATTACACGTCGTAGTGGAATCAAAGGTATTAGCGATAATCTGAAACATTAACTCGACTTTCCTGTCTCATTATTATTTTCTCAGGACATAATTATCTTTTGATTTAAAGGTAAATGTTTGTCAAGGACCACGTTTCAGTGCCGTAATTAATTATTACTGGCAAAACGCAGTGCTTGGTCTTTATGCTCTTCAGTCGGGACGTGAAGATATCAAGAAGACTTGAATACGGGGTCTTTCGTAAACGGATGATCTGTCCTAGGTAAACTTTCGTCAATAACATCGATGGTATCTTCTATAATAATTACCGGGGTGGGTACGAGTTGGCCATCCCTGTGATGTCCATCCCTGTAATGTTCATCCATTATGTCACTAACCTGCAGTAGGGTAAGGGTAGCCCTCGTTGTCTTATATCATTACCCTGAGGTAGGGTAAGGATACCCCTCATTGTCTTATGTCACAACCTGCTGTAGGGTAAGGGTACCCCTCTTTGTTTTATATCACTAACCTGCAGTAGGGTAAGGGTACCCCTCGTTGTCTTATATCACTAACCTGCAGTAGGGTAAGGGTACCCCTCGTTGTCTTATGTCACTAACCTGCAGTAGGGTAAGGGTACCCCTCGTTGTCGTAAGCGACCCCGGCGAACACTCGCTGCTTCCTGCGGTCTTCTTCTTTCTTTTGCCCGAAGCCGCCTTCGGATGAGTCGCTAATGTAGAACGGGTGAAATCTGAAGAGAAAAAGAAAGATAAATAATGTTTGAAAATTTAACATGCAAAGAGCCCTTAGAAACGTAAGCCCCAAAGGGTTTTCAAAAAGTCCAGGGGCAAAAATATAAACTTTCATCGAAACGTTTGTACGTTAGCATCAAAAACTAGTGTTTAATTCAATAGTAATAAATATTTTAATTTATCATCATCATCGTTTCAACCATAGGACGAACATGGCTGCACTTAGACCTCCCCAAATGACTTCCAGCTGGACGTTTGGAAGCAGCCTGCATTTATTTAGATTATTATTATTTGCTATATCGAAATATTTTTATCCATTATACTTACAAGGCCAAACAAATTACACTTCCTTAGTGGAATCATCGAGATATTTTTATACACTGATAATTGTTTAAACCGTAATAATCTTTCCTTCGCTTCGCTTAGCCTTCGCTCAAATCTTTCCTTGCATAGGTGTCTATGGCTAATTAAACCTTTCTTCGTATACAAGATCATTTTTTGTTCTATATTTCATATATCAAAAATCTTTTCCAAAGCCAAGCAAATGGTTTGCGAATAGAACACAATGCAACTCACTTAGCAGGGTTAGTTCTGTCGTCACCCCCTTCGACGAGGAAGGTGTAAGTCTTGCCTCTCTCCACGTAGATCTCTGGGATCAGTTGGTCGTTGATGTACCACGCTATGCCCCAAGATGGGTGACCTGACAGAACAAAGAACAAAAAATAGTCGGAAAAAAGGTAAATTGTGTCTAAATACGTCCCACTGCAAGGCACGGCTCACCTCAACTATGAGGTGGTTTGGGCCATACTCTACCGCGCGGGCCAGTGCACCGCGGTGGAGGAGTGTTGTAAGGCCAGTGATTTAATCCTTACTTACTCAGATGTAATCAAGCCGCCTAAAGGCCTCTGACTAGGCTTCACGACCAGTAGCGATATCAGCCGGGACCAACTTTTAACGCGCCTTCCGAAGCACGGAGATTCTCGGCGATATGTTGTCATTAAATATAGTTGGAATGGTCACCCATTCACTCACTGTGACACTGAGATTAGTCGGAAACGGATGCCAAATACAAACAAAGTAGAAAATCATCTATATAGGTACTACACAACATTATTACCAACGGACATGCAGAAGTCACAACACAACATTTAATGGACAAAAATCTGTATATTACCATAAGATAGGAATCCATTTGATATTTCATTGCCTGCTTGAAATGATAAAATGCAAGTTTTATACTTAATATTTCGGATCAAAACTATTACTATTTAGTATTCTAGATGAAATTGGTTTCATTAACGTGTAAGCTGTCAATTGGGTATAATACTATTTAATTAATAACCACTTTAATGTAACAACCAGGTTTGACTCAGCTAGGAATACAATAGAACAGAATGGAATAGAAAAGTTTCATCACCAGCCTATATCAGTCCACTGCTGGACACAGGCCTCTCCAAAAGGAGGATTTTGCCATAATCGCCACGCTTGGCAGGCGGGTTGGCGATCGCAGTTTGGCCAATGGTGGAGAGGAGACGCTGCTGCCCGTCTTCTTGTGGCGGTTCTCCTGTAGTCGCCTCTTACGACACCCAAAGGAAGAGAAGGGGTGGTGCAATTCTTTTAACGTGCCGGCACCACACGACACCAGAAACATAGAAAAGTATACGTGCGTTTAAACAAGGATCAGGATCCAAAATCACCTAGATGACCCGTAACCGTAAATAATATTTATAATTTTATCTGACTCTAATTGTTTATGACATACCTATTATATTGTAATTACTATTATTTCATATCTGTATTCGCTCGGGACTCGGTACTGTTGTTTTGTTTTCGATATCTTAAAATGTACCATGGACTAAGTAAAATAGATAGTCCATGAATGTACTAAAGTTTAATCATGTAAGGGGCAGTTTCTCAATGTACGGAGAAGTCCTGCATTAGTTCTGAATAATCTATATTTTACTTATTTGAAGGATAAACACGATTCTCTCCCGATTCTCAAGCATTTTTGTCCTTGACATATTTTTATCTTTTACATATTTTATTCGTACATTGTATACAGGCCCTAAGCGTTTTAGATATCTGTCTGTATCTGTAGGGTTTGTCGATAATCTTGTCACTTATCGAATTTTGACAGAAGACATGACTATTTAGGACTGCCATGCTAGCAGCGGTGAAACACACGTCAGTCGCCATATAAAAAAGAAGAAGAAGCACCGAAGACAAAAACTATATATTAACGTCAAAACTCGATAAAATGCCACGACAAAGATGTATCACGTGGCGCATGCTAGCCCTGCTGTCATAATCATCATTATCATTTCAGCCGGCAGACGTCCACTGCTGAACATAGGTCTTCCCCAGTGACTTCCAGGTTGTCCGGTTGCGCGAGGGCTGCATCCAGCGGCTTCATGCAACCTGCAACGTTTACCAGGTCGTCTGTCCTGCTGGTAAACTGACCAGTAATAGGAGTGTATCCCCTAGCGCCGCCGGCGGGCCCGATGCGCGCGGTGAAGTTGGAGACGCCCGCGATGACGCGCGCCGCCCACGCCGCCGGGCCCTCCGGCTCCAGCTCCGCTAGACCGATGCAGGTGTTGTCGTTCTGGAGAGAGAGAGAGAGGTTACTTCCAAGGTATAGCTAAACGGGCAATCGGGCAATCGATTCAGGTGTTGTGAGTTGTCGTTCAGAAGAGAGAGAGATAGACATTGGTCCCAAAGTATAGCTAAATGGGCAATGGAAGCAGGTGTTGCCTTTCTGAAGAGAGAGATAGAGATTGGTTCCAAAGTATAGCTAACTGGATAATGGAAGCAGGTGTTGTTGTTCTAGAGAGAGAGAGAGAAAGATGGTTCTAAAGTACCTATAGCTAAATGGGCAATAGATGCAGATGTTGTCGTTCTGGAGATAGAGAGATTAGTTCAAAAGTATACCTAAATGGGCAATGGAAGCAGGTGTTTTCGTTCTGGAAGGAGAGATAGAGATATTGTTTCCAAAGTATAGCTAAATGGGAAATGGAAGCAGGTGTAGTATTTCTGGAGAGAGAAGGAGAGAGAGATTGGTTTCAAAGTATAGCTAAATGGGCAATAGAAACTCTGGAGAGAGAGATAGAGATATTGGTTCCAAAGTATAGCTAAATGGGCAATGGAAGCAGGTGTTGTCTTTCTGGAGAGAGAGATAGAGAGATTGGTTCTAAAGATTAGCTAAATGGGCAATGGAAGCAGGTGTTGTCTTTCTGGAGAGAGAGACAGAGAGATTGGTTCTAAAGTATAGCTCAATGGGCAATGGAAGCAGGTGTTGTCTTTCTGGAGAGAGAGAGAGAGAGAGAGAGATTGGTTCTAAAGTATAGCTAAATGGGCAATGGAAGCAGGTGTTGTCTTTCTGGAGAGAGAGAGAGAGAGAGAGAGAGAGAGAGAGAGATTGGTTCTAAAGTATAGCTAAATGGGCAATGGAAGCAGGTGTTGTCTTTCTGGAGAGAGAGAGAGAGAGAGAGATTGGTTCTAAAGTATAGCTAAATGGGCAATGGAAGCAGGTGTTATCTTTCTGGAGAGAGAGAGAGAGAGATATATTGGTTCAAAAATATAGCTAAATGGGCAATGGAAGCAGGTGCTTTGCTTAAGCTAAAGACTAAAGAATTAGAAGATTTAAGAATTACTAAAGAATTTTTTACCCAAATTTTGTTATTTAGCAATTACATGCTAGGTTAATTCAAGATGATAATTATAAAACTTAAAAAAAATCGACCGCCTCAGGTGGGACCCGAACCCACATCCATCGCATAGCGGGCGAGTGCTCTTCCTACTAAGCTACCGATTCTATAGAGACGTTAGTTGACTTGAGGAAATCTTTCACGTGTTTCTCGCTGTCGAAGCTACCGTTTTTTCGGTTTGGGTCCCACCTGAGGTGGGACCCAACCGAAAAAACGCTTTCTTTACATTATCTTTAATAAACCTTATATGTAATTGCTAAAAACAAAAAAAGAAAGAGATTGGTTACCAAATAAAAAAAAATATCTATAGGTATTTATATTCTTTCCTTTCTGTAGAGAGAAGGAAACATTGGTTCCAAACTTTCAAAGTAAGTCGTTCTGAAGGTCATTGTGTGAGACATTGGCAAAGTTAAAAGGGCAATGAATATGCCACAAGGATTTAAGGTTGCGGGAAGCTGAGTTCAATAAATAACCAGTGCAGATACTTACTGTAGCTCCAAAGTCGATTTGCACATCGGTTCTGGTTGTATCCATGAAGGAGTGTGCATTTGCTTCGGACCTCGAGTTGAGAGGGCCAAACGCAGCTATCACGGACTGCGATCTTGTGGTCAGCACCTCCTTGTCTTTGATTGCTTCTTTGGCTGCGAGGGGCCGGCGGTACGTAATTGTTGTGACGCCATTTTTCTGGTTGCCTGATACTGGAAATAAACAGGACAATTCGTTATTCGTGTTTAGAGCAAGTAATGTCTTGTGGGGATCGTTGATCTCAGCAAGATATCGTCCACAGCTGGACATAGGCATCTCCCGAAGAATGCCATTAAGACCGATCTGCGGCTAATGTTTCTTTAGTTTTCCAGAACCGCCAGATCACACCAGGTCAGCACCTTTGCGTATATCATCGTTTTTAGAGTCACCTTGTCGGTATTTCAACATAAAGTGATAAGTGACTGTAATCTTTGGGATCTTAAAGTGATCCGTATGACTGGCAGCTGGTTCACACCGCCTACCTACCGTCCTAACCCTGCAACTATGGGCGACCTGGGAGCAGCAATCACTGTCCTATTATCATCCTTATTATATTTACGTATTTATTGTTAGGTGGGGCAAGGGCTCTAGGGATTTAGTGTCTTGGGGTAAAGGTACTTTTTACCCTCACTAGAGAGTTAGGTTCATGTCTGACGTTATATTATGGACGCTGGGTGCGGTGCCCTACAAGCACTTGCTTCCCGTCTGTTCATACAGGTTGCTGACTCTAGACCAGACCCAATTTTAAAAAGTTCCTTATTAAATGCAAGCTAGTCGTAAAACTTTTTGTCCAATGTTTTTACTCTACTGCCATAGCTACTTTGCTGACTTGGGTTCAATTGTGGGCTAGCCTTAAAGAGAAGAGTACGCGGCATCGATGTTGAGCGCTGGGGCAGAGTGGGGATCGCTTCTTGCATCTTACGAGACGATCATCGTATCAGAGACGCGTGTGCGCGGAGCTAACAACCAATCACGGCCGGCGGTGCAGGCTCGTCACACAACTAGCCAATAATAACTTGTTATAAATTTGCATGCTGTGTAGAATGGCTAAATAGGTTAAAGTACCATTTTTTTTAGAACATCTGAATTGTAATCACCCTATTTACAGCAAATAAAGATATTTGTATTTGTATTTGAATAACGTAATCTAGTGCTCTTCAGCGCAACTTTCGCCCAGCGCTTAACTTCCGTGCCGTTAGTTGTACCTAAAACAGCATCGTTGGACCCCCCGACCCTGGCATCAGGGCAGACACCCTTGCTGCCGTCGCACTGCGCTAGGTGGGATATGGTGTAGTCCACTGCTCTGGGCTGGTTGGCTCTGAAACACGAATTGTTAGCTGTGAAAATAGTGGACATTACTATGAAGGTATTTTATTGATGGTGGAGAATATGTTCAGAGTTTTAATTAACCGACTTCAATAAAAAAGTAGGTTTTCAGTTTGACCCGTATGTTTCTGTTTAAATTTATTGTCATAACGCAACTGAACCCGGTGCTAAAAATGTAGGTATGGGGACGAATATTTTTTTAAAGAATTTATTGACGCTATACAAAAAGATGCAATTTAGCACCACGTTAATTATTTTTGAAATTGAAACACAAACAGGACACTAAACTATTATGTTACCTGTGCTGGTTTGATGGTACCTAGAATACAAATAAAGACGCAATACGATACCAGGTTCATCGGCTGCATGATTGTAGAGCTAAGGTTTAGACGCTGACAACGTCGTTGCTTTCAAATAAATATGCAATTTTTGATATCGTTTCAGTTAATTTCTTGGAGGGTGCATGTCTATGTGGTATTTCATCATCATCATCATCATCATATTAGCCACAGGAGATTTACTGCTGAACATAAGCCTCCCCCAGTGACTTCTGCCATCGGGGGGTTTATGCCATACTCGCCACGCTTGGCAGGCGGGTTGGCGAGCGCAGTTTTTTATTATTTCGCACGCAGCCGCTGCTCCCCGTCTCGTGCTACAAGATTTCGTCGCCTCTTACGACACGCCTCCTGTTGGCGGTGGGGAAGTGTATTCTTTACGGCCGTCCCCACACGGCATGTGGTATTTCCCCCCAGACAATGGCACCTCTCCTGTCATGACCAGTGGCGGTTTTACAAATTTGCGTCAGTAGGCTATTCAATTTTTGCCGCTCCTAGGACGTTGCAGCCCCTAGGCCGCGGCCTATACGGCCTATTGACAAATCCAGGACTGGTCATGGCCACACCTGCACACGCGAGGATCTTCACAAGGCCACCGATAGTGATATATCGGTGGCTGAGTTTTGGTCCTCACATATATGAAAGCCTGAGTCGACACGCAAGAAGAATTAATAGTTTAACCAACCAAAAACAAATATATTCACCAAAAATACGGGGCACATTAAAAACGACAATACTTAGGTATATTAATATGGTTAAGCCTATTTCGAAGAAATATATTATGATTTTTTTATGGTAGACTTGGAAACTGCTGGGTGCTGCTATTTAGTTTTGGAACTACTTAAACTCGTGTTCGTGTGCAAGTATGTAAAGAAACTTGGTCACTATTATCGCGTTTAAGCAAATAAATTCTTACATGAATTGTGTTTCCTTACACATAATAAATATTTGAGGACAATTCCACGATTCACTCTCAAGATACAAGATAACACTCAAGAGTCAAGATCGGTACAAGATTTATGAACGTGTTACTAACCTGGAGTCCCAAAACGCAACAACGACGTCCGCCCCCAGCATAGCAGGTCTACCTTCAGCTCCGGAGATGCCAAATGCCATGTACTGGTCCTTGCGGAGTCTGGCCGCCAGGGTTATTTGGATCTGGTCGCCCTGTAAGGAAGTTGGGTATTAGAAATCGGAAATGTTTAGTGAGTAACCTCTTTTTAGGCTAATGACACTGGCCGCAAAATAGTGCGTTTTAACAAAAAATGCGGTTAAATTGAAAACGGAAAACAACGCACCAATACCGATAGCTGATAATACTATTAACCGCCTTAAAAATAAGAGGAGGTTCTCAACCCTTTGCTTCTTATCTGCGCTAGAACACAATAATATCCCGAAACAGTGGTTTAAGGATAAAATAATAAATTGAGACAAGTGAAGGAGCTTAGTTTATAGCTTATTTGCAGAAATAAGTATATTGGCTTGTATTGGAATTTATTTTATACAAGCAATCTTGATGCTTAGCTAGTTTCAAACTGTCTTATTCAGAGTGCAATTACTAGTCCAGACTAAGCTTAAACCACTAATTTTTGTACGTTAACAGTAGTTTAACCTTAGTCCCGGAATAGCAAATTCACTCTGAATCCAGTTAGGGTGTATTACATAACCTAGATCCTATAAAGTAGCATAGCTACAAGTATTTTTCTCATTTATTTAAAGTTGGAAATGGTAATAAAAGGACATTTACGCGTAAATTAACGTCAAACGTAATATCTTTACCTTCTCGATTCTCGTGATACTGGCTTGGATGGAAACATGAAGGGAGTTGTTATTATTTTGATTTCACAGAAACATAATACTATATGTAGTCAAATAACATAAGAAAAAACCGAAACAGAATAATGTAAAAGTAAAAGTAAAAGTAAAATTAGAGTAATTTCATCTTTTTCATAACCATTGATTTAATAATAAGTATTAAATACTCTTGGTTACATTATACTTGGCGTCGCCATCTCTGAGGTTCCGGGTTCGATTCCCGGTCGGGTCAGTGTTGAAAACGAACTTTTCTATATTGGCTCGGGTGTGGCTGTTGTAGTACCATCGTTGTTTCTGATTTAGTTCTATAACACAAGTTCTTTAGCTACTTACCTTAGGATCAATGCAATGTATGTGATGTTGGCCAATATTTATTTTAAAAAATTGTCAGCCAGGTGCGTCTTCTAGCACCTAGACACGCCGCCGCTATACGTTATTTGTGACCCAGACTAGAAGCAGTTTCGAAAAAGATCATTTTCTGAATTGACCCAAAGCTGGCATCGAACCCTTTACCCTTTGGTTTCAAGGAGAATTACCACCACTACATTCAGGTCGCAGAGTTTGTATGTTTGAAATATAATTAATAGGTACTGTAATGTCTTGTATGATATATTGGCTCCTAACGTCACACTCGCTCTTCACCGTGCCGTGATCACAACAGAGGGCCTAGCTTGAAAGAGTATCTTTCGTTCGGTCATATAAGCCTAACAAATTAAAATGGCCAGTATCATGTGTCAATCCTTTGATAAAATATGATCAACTCAATCTAGCCGTGTAAAAAAACCCGACCGTTATCAATTGTTCATAAATTGTCAAACCTTTGATACGGGGGAATAGATGTTTTAATTTGATCAAATAATACGACCGACCGCACGATGCGCTATCGTATTAGGCCTCCAGAAATCCCCCTTCTCTCTTCTTTACAATCGCAGGGCGATGTTGAGCGCAAGGCAAAGAGTGGGGATCGCTTTGCGCATCTTACGAGACGATCATCGTATCAGAGACGCGTGTGCGCGGAGCTAACAACCAATCACGGCCGGCGGTGCAGATGCAGCGCGTGAATAGCCAATCTCGTAATCGTAATGGTCTTCTGCTCATCTTTCGCCCAGCGCTCAACATGTACCATCTCGCTCCGTAACAAGTGTGCGAAGGAGAAAACAGGATACTCCCTTCTCTTTCTCACATAATACTAAGGTACTAACCTGTATCTCCCACCGCACTTGTAGTCTTTTGTCCAGTATCTCTTTGCAGTTATTTGTTGCACTGTAAGGCGTCTGGGAGGTTGTTGAACTAGTCTGTAATTATTTAAAAAGATTTTACAAGAAGTACATAAAAGTCAATTAATTATCAAGTAATAACTATTTATTATAGTGAAGAAAATACTAATAATAGTATAGATATACTACTATGTATTTTCTTCACTATAATACCTACCTTCTTAAGCCTATGTTAGAGAAAGCTTGGATTAACGTGTATTTCCAAGTTTAGCATAATTTATTAGTATAAGTAATTTAGGCCGAGGGCGCCCCCCTACTACCTGGTGGACCAGCATGACAAAACGCATATTGGAGGAACATTTACCCGACCGAACGACCCAGGACCGAATGTCATGGCGCCGCATAATTAGGAGAGCCGACCCTACATAAAGTGGGAAAGGGCAAAGAAGAAGAAGAAGAGTCGAGATCCGAGTAATTTGGATACAAATTACTTAGACTTAATTCCTTATTGAAACTTTTAAACTCGACCATTTTTTGTTAATCTTTCACGCATGAAATCGCCACTCCACTAAAAATACTAAAATACTCGCCTAATCCGAACTAAGCTTAGTAAGCGACTTAGTAAACTGAAGTCCATGAACGTAAAAAATAAACAAGAAAAAAACACATTCCAAAACAATTATGTTAATGTAGTTTTTTAGCACTTAGATACCTACAACCTGTTTATTTCTAATACCTATACCCTTAAATTGCAAAAAATACCGCCATATGTGCCAATCGCACTCTCGATAAATTTCAGTGAATCGAACCTACCTTTGCTAATACCACTCACACGAAACATTGATGAAACAGCGTTGGTTTTCTTAATAACATCAAAAAATTTGAAAGAATTCGTTAGACATAATTATTATACTAATTTAATGTTCTCTGACACTTCCGATTTTAGTTGAAAAATCAGTGCCAGTTACACGAATGTGGTCTTGGTTCGATTTCCACTTGAGATAAGTAGTCGATTTTTTTAAAGTGCAAATTTATCTTATGGTTTTGTTATTATTGAGGCATAATAATTATAATAAAATACTTACGGGGTTATACCACCAAGCAGGCTGTATATTAAAATCCATCCATATTCCAAGGAAGGCAGAGAGAAAGAAAACATACAACGCATGGATTAGTAACAGACGATTTATTAACGAAACAATTTGTAAGTTCAGTCTTTGTGGAAAACAAGTTGTTAAATGATAAGTCACACTTGCAGAACCTTCTTAAATTGAGATTTTACCTAAACCTGGTTTAAATGGCATTAAGAACAACAATAAATAATTATATTTAAAGAATTCAATTGCTTAATGTCCCTAATTATCAACCATTTTGGTATCGTATCTCGGTAATGTTTGGTGTAAGTATTAAATTTCCTTCTTTTTCAATTACTTTGACTTACTTTTCAATTACCTACTTTCAATTATTTTTTTGTTTTCTTTATAATTTCGCTGAAGAATGTTTTAATCCAAGTTTAGATTTGATTTAATCTAGGTTAAAAACGTTCTGCTAGTGGGTTTAACAGTTTTATTGATAATGAATTAGTATTATTCAAGAAATAGTACATAACTCGATATTTAAAATATTAAGCGAAATAATAATTTAAGTGTCACTAGTCAGCGATTCAACGGCAAAACCACTTTAGTTTTAGTCTTTTTGTCATTTATTTTGTTAAAAAGAAAATGCCCCCCCGCTTTTAAACTTAAATACTTAAATTTAAGATTAAAAGCCGGGCGCCATAGACTTATATTTTATTATAATGTAACTTAGAAACATCATCTCAATGCCAAGATGGCCGAAACCGAAGATAGCGAAATAAATCTGAATGTATTATTTCTTAATTAATTATGTGAAGTAAAATCGCTGAAACCAGTCGTTCAACCACGAGGGTTGATGGTTATTCCTAGAGGCGGTTAGTCTTTGAGATTTGTTAGTAGGCAGGTTTTTTGGCGTCTTTTTCCTGTTGCCCTGCAAAGCGGAAAATTGTTATGATAGTGATTACCGAAGCAGCGCTGAAAAAAATAGATTAGTAACAGTTTAAAAAGAATCCATGCTGGCTGTGGTAGAAACAATTAAAAACAAACATGTTAGTCCTATTAATGTACTATATAACGGAACAGTTATTGTTGTTGTAACTTTCTTTAAATTAAATAATAAGTACAAGACTATCAGAGAAGGGCTCTCTTTGTATATTAATTTGACCGGCTAAAGCTCGTGCTCCTAAATTTCCTCAATAATTATTCCATTTATTCCACCATTATTCCACCCCACAGGTCTGCGTTGATCCTGCTATGATGTCATATGTCCCATTATAATTGTGCAAATTAAGGGACCCACTATCGGAACAGTACGGCAAGGCATTTTTTGGTGACAAATAGTAATGTACCTTAATATTATAGCACTTGGTTCAAAATTGCAATGATAGGGCAATTGTCTCAGCAAGCCGCGGTATGCTTAGGTATTCCTAACCGAATTATTTAACTTTAACCTTAATTTTATAATATTATAGTACATTATTCGTCACCGAAAATCCCTTGCCGTGCCGTGCCGGCAGTGGGCACAGTCCCTAATTCGCAACTGGTTCATGTCAAATACTAGCTGAGAATCCACCTAAATGTTCCCTTGCCAATCAAACCTCCAACAACTCACAGTGATCTTCGTCTGTCCGAGTGCTGGTGGGACGTCCAGGTCTTTCGGGATGTAAACATGGCCGAAGTTGTGTCGGTACTCCACGCACCACACCGCCAGCCAGTCCACGTCGTAAACCGTGAGCTTGCCGGGGAGCTGGATCTCGATGTCCTCCCCTTGGTACCCTCGTAACGGGTGGAGGGAACCCATCTCATTGGGGACCTGGAATGAGAAGAAGGTCGCATGTTGTTATAGAAACCACTGTTCCCACTTGTCTACGAGAGTATTTTAGCCAAATGTAGCAGAAAACCTTCGAAATAGGGGAAAATGTCGAGGATTGTCTGTCTGTCTGTCTGTCTGTCATGTTATGTACAGATGATAGTTAGACAGTAAACATTTTCACAAATGATGTATTTCTATTGCCGCTATAACAATAATAAAAAACCAGAATATAATAATTCTGGATTGTTTGTTGCTCTTTTTATTGATAATGATGTGGAACCCTTCGTGCGCTAGTCGGACTCACACTTGGCCGGTTTTTTAAATATATCTTGATCAGTGCTATAAATGACTTGGATGGGTCATATTTTAGCCGGCGGACGTCCACTGCTAAGCATAGGCCTCCCCCAGTGACTTTCAGATCGGCCGGTTGCGCGTGGCCTGCATCTAGCGGCTTTCTGCAACTTTTACCAGGACGTCCCACGCTTCGCTTGCCGCTACATGGCCTCTATACCAGAACCATGCCCCATCAGCCGTCAGTTCATGGCAGAATCACTGGAAGAACTCTTGTCATTGTGCTGACATAGGTAAAAGATCAAGAATAACAATAGCGACTTACTTTAGTCCCAAAAGGATTGGGCTCGGAACCATTACCGACCCAGAAGTATGCATCAGGTCCTGCTCCATCGTAGTGCAGGTTGGGGATGTAGAACGTCTTCGCGTCCAGGACGCTGATGTTCCCCGACCGGAGGCCGTGGGCCAGCCTCTTGAACTCGGGGAGGACTCGAGGCCTGGGGGGGTCCAGGCCCGGGGGTATAAACACGTCGCCGAAGTTCACCTAAGGAGATAAATGAGGATTCGTTACGCAATAAAAAAGAGTAAAAAAGGTAGATTGACATGAGACACTCTGCCAGTCAATTAATACAGAAGCTGGTCTTTTAGAGCTCTCAGTGCTTTTTCTTATTTAATTTTTAGGGTGCCGTACCCAAAGGGTAAAACAGAACCCTATTACTAAGACTCCGCTGTCTGTCTGTTGTCTATCCGTCTGTCACCAGGCTGTATCTCATGAACCGTGATAGTTAGACAGTTGAAATTTACACCGATGATGTATTTCTGTTGCCGCTATAACAACAGCCACTAAAAACCAGAATATAATAAATATTTAAGGGGGCTCCCATTAAAAAATCGAGTGATTTTTTTTGCTCGTTTTTATAGACAATGGTGCGAAACTCTTCGTGCGCGAGCCCGACTCGCACTTTGCCGGTTTTTGATACTTTCGTAAAGACAAATTGATCGGTATGACGGAACTCTAAAAGGCCTATTCCAAATAAATGCGATGGCTTTTGAAGTTGCAAGTTCATATGACGTGAGTTTACAGTCTCATCGAAAGCTATCGAATTAATGAACGAGTGCCCTTTTCCATTTGGCGCTAAAATTGATTTGATCTACGTTTAGTTTATGTTAATGATATTATGACATTTTTTAATACTGATGCATTAATTTAGAAATTGCAAGCTTCCTTCTTATGGCATTATACTAAATAAACTATTGCAACCTTTTTTTATTTACGTACTTATCCAACAAGACAAAGAAGTACTTTGGATACAATGTAACGCTCACAAATACGATAATAAAACCTCTTTTGTTCCCCGAATAATTCCTCTTACATTCCTATTGTAACTGGCCGGCAAACCGCCGAATCGTAAAATGTCAGATTTTGGCGGGAAAGAGCCGGGCATGCGCATCAATGCAATCGATATTACAAGCTGTCAGGCAAGCAAGATTTGGGCACGATACATTAATTGTATATACCTACTATCGATTTTACTGCTTACACGTAATCTTCTTTGGCGAGTTAATTGCATATTTTCTTTATTTATTTTATTTAACTTTATTTAACTTTATTTAAGCAGCTGGAATTGTATTACTTCAACAGAAAATTCAGATATTTGTACACAAATGAATCTGTCCGTTATAAATTAACTGTTATGTGCAAGCGGTGCCTTGAATGAAAGTTCAGCTTATAACGGAAATTGCTTAGCCGTACGTCCACCTTAGATTTATTTTTGAATTTGTAATGTCCTTTATCGCACCACCCACAAAACATCTCTGCTTAGCCTTATTATCGACTGGTAGAGAATGCCTCATGGCATTAAGTCCACCTATTGTATACTTTTATAATCTGTGCAATAACGTTTAAAAATTAATAAATCGGAAAAGTTTGTAACAATTCCTGGTAAACCGTCGCCTATTCCTAAACTTAACACGAACCCTTTAGAAATATACGAGACATTCCGGGAATTAAAATTGCAATGGTCTAAGTACCAAAGTGCCGTGTAGTGCCGGCACTTTAAAAGAATTGCACCACCCCTTCTCTTGGTCTCCTATGGGTGTCGTAAGAGGCGACTACAGGAGAACCGCCATAAGAAGACGGGCAGCAGCGTCTCCTCTCCACCATTGGCCAAACTGCGATCGCCAACCCGCCTGCCAAGCGTGGCGATTATGGCAAAATCGTCCTTTTGGAGAGGCCTGTGTCCAGCAGTGGACTGTTATAGGCTGGTGATGATGATGATGATGAAGTACCAAAGGCGGGTGTGCACAAATTGTTTCAAATGCTTTTCATTTTCAGCAGACTAAAAAAGAGGAGGTTTTTAAGTGTTACCACGCTCTGTTGATTTTTTTTTATAACTAGGACATTATATTAATATTAGTTCTATGATCAAGTTACCAGCCAGCCAGTGTAAACTGGAATTCCATTCAAGACGATTTTTCGATATCGCCACGCCTTGACGAAATCAATCACGATCGCGTAAAAAAATCCAAAAAAAAAACGACCTTAACTAAACTTTAAATGTAAATTAATCCACGATTAATTATTAAACTAGGTCCCAAAGAACTTCATGGGTATTTTATTTACAGCCTTTTTCCCGAGTGGCGAGATAACCAAGACGTAGACGTTTCATAACAAACAGACAAAAAATATGAGCGTCAGATAACACACTGATTTTACTGTCACGGTCTCGAAGGAATGCAAATCCTTAACACCACTGTCACGAACAGACAATGAGTTTTGATATTAGCGTCTCCCAGAACCTAGACCTAATTTAAAAAACTTCTGGATTTCCCTGAACGTAACCCTTTGCGTTTAACTGCTGCAGATGGAAACATACCTATAGCCCATGTTTTCCAATGGAAAGATCGAAGGTACCATTGTTTAACGTGAAGAAATGCCGTAACACACTGTCCTCAAGCCGCGGGGTACGACTGGAGGGGTGTATGGAACTCCGGGCTCAAAAGGAGCCCGCCTACCCACTAAAACCTCACGATGACGGTGAACGGTGCCTTCTGGTGCCTTCTGGTGCCTTGAGTGAAACGGAGCCTCTGCTTCGGCCGCAGTCCATCTTTATCCGCCCAGTCTCTGGAGATTCTAAGTACCAAGTCCAGCTGTAGACAGCCCAACGGTGGGATGATGACGAGACATCTTTCCGGTGGACGGTTGACCAGGTAATGTGTCCAGCTGTGGTAAATCCAACAGTGGATAATGATCTAGCTCGTTGATACTCACAGTGAACCTCCGGCACCACACGCTGATCCACTTGATGTCTCTGAGGCGCTTGCCGCCCGGCAGCCGCAGCAGGATGTCCGAATTGCTGTGCGCTGTCAGGATCGGAAGGTCTCTGCAGCAACCTAGCTGATACTCACAGTGAACCTCCGGCACCACACGCTGATCCACTCGATGTCTCTGAGGCGCTTGCCGCCCGGCAGCCACAGCAGGATGTCGGAGATGCTGTGCGCTGTCAGGATCAGAGGGTCTCTGCAGCAACCTAGCTGATACTTACAGTGAACCTCCGGCACCACACGCTGATCCACTTGATGTCTCTGAGGCGCTTGCCGCCCGGCAGCCTCAGCAGGATGTCCGAGTTGCTGTGCGCTGACAGGATCGGAGGATCTCTGAAACAACAATCAAAATTATATGATTATACAGGGTATGATTATCCCTAAAAGTGTGGATCAAATCAAAGAGGTGCAACCACTTTGCATGAGTCCCGAACTTTTTGTCTCTAAGAATGATGTGGGTTCCTTTTCTACAGGAAAAAATCGCATAGTGGTTAAACCAAGCTCAAACAAACAATCAAAGAAAGCAGTTTCATTTTTTGTTCGAATGTTGTAGGAAGGTTTGCCATTCCTTAGGAAGTTATTTTGATCAACTAGCAAACGTGTAAAAAAAATGAAAATGAAAAATATTTTACAACTTTTCATCCGTCAAAAATAAAATCTATTACTTACCTACCTATTCATAGAGCCAAAAAGTTCGGGAATCACCCCCACCCGCTAAGCGCCTGATTGATTTGATATATATTTCAAGGGGCACACTATTTAAATGAGAATGGGCATTGGAAATGAGCACAGGCTGTAACGTTCATTTTCATTTTCATTTCATTCTTTTTCATACAGATGAAATCATGTAACACCGATAATGGTGCCTATTTTTAGAGCACGAAAATAAAATCAACCAGTGATTGCATTTGCTTACAATGAAGCGGCAATTAACATAATTTATTATTAAAGTCGCCTATTGTTTGATTAAGTAAAGTAAGCATATTTCTATACAACCCACTGCAGGGCACAGGCCTCACCTGAAGCATAAGTGGTTAAGGCCCTAGGTACAGTAGTACAGGAGACGTATTTTTGAAGCATTCGAAATGAATCTTGAATTCGAACACGAATACGATTCGTGTGCGAACTCTATTTCTATCGCTCCCGATTTTACGCATTTTTGAATCACTTAAATTAGGTTTTGCTATTATACTAAAATTCTTGTAACTATTTTCGTTGCACGCAGAAAATATTAAAAACCGGAACGCAAAAACTTATTGATTTTAAAAACCGGCAATGAATCGCATAGAACGGAACGAAAAAAAATGTTTTTAATCTATGAACCATATGTTTATTTGTCAATGTCATTCTTTCGAACTTTCTACTTGTAGAATCGAAATACGAGTGGGTAAGACCACTCGTTGTAGAATTCACGGAATGAATTTTCAAAAATAGGAAATTTAGTCATTCGCATGTGAATTTTGCCATTTCGTATTCGAATTGGAATTCGCATGATTCAAAAATACGTCTCCAGTACCCGGCACCGATGTTGAGCGCTGGGGCGAAGAGTGGTGATCGGTTTGCGCATCTTACGAGACGATCATCGTAGAAGTGTGTGCGCGGAGCTAGCAACCAATCCCGGCCGGTACAAAAGCGGTGCGCGACTAGCCAATCAATCACGTTATCGTAATGGTCTTCTGCGCATCTTTCACCCAGCGCTCAACATCCGTGCCGTTAGCTATAGTCTATGACGCGGATCGAAAGTATATTTTTTGGTTATTTCTTGTAAGTTATTTGGTGTTTTAAGGCCCGGGGACTAAACCTTACTGTCAGATGTTTTCAAACGGCCACGCTTAGGTTTCATGACTAGTAAAATAAAGTTAAATCCAGCGATATATTAGCCGGTTTAATTTAAAAAAATATTAAAATAAGTATAAATACTATTTAAGCAAACAGCTTATTTTAATTTCAATATTTAAATCTCACGCCCATAAACAGTAACTTTATGCAAATCCTAAAGCATTTAGTTAAACGAATTGAATAAGGTTAAAAACCTTTTTTAGCAAACAGCTTATTTTAATTTCAATATTTAAATCTCACGCCCATAAACAGTAACTTTATGCAAATCCTAAAGCATTTAGTTAAACGAATTGAGTGAAATATAATTTTTATTGCCTTTAATTTACGCAAATGTATAACGGAGGGTAGCATCGGGAGTCCATTACTAAAACGTGAATAATACAAACAAATTGCCTTGCAATTAGATAAACATGATTATGGGGGGTGGTAATGGCCTACTAAAGAGGGGCGGCCATTTTGTCATCTTTATTTTTTGTTTTAAATGTAAGAGGCGTTGAACGGCCTCTGTCGTGTCATCATAAGTTCATAACAATTAAATTAAATGTAGCCTTTGTTATGGTTACGGTATGGATTTTTGACTAAATTTTTACGAAAAATCTTTTCTAGGCATGGAATATAAGCAGCCGGAAACCGAAGCCGTTTCCGGCTGCTTATATGGGCTTACGCCCGGATTCAATCGCTCAAGCAATAAAGTAGAACGGGTTCTAAAAAAATCCGTCCGAGAACAGCTACGGTTCACTCACTGTAAGTAAAGTAGGATATACGTCCCATTGCAGAGCACAGGCCTCACCTCAACTATGAGGTGGCTTGGGACATACTCCACCACGCGGGCCTAGTGCGGATTGGTGGAGGGGTGTTGTAAGGCCAGTGAACAAAACCATACTGTCAGATGTAATCAAGCCGCCATAAGGCCTCTGACTAGGCTTCACGACCAGTATCAAGCGATATCAGCCGGGTCCAACTTTTAACGTGCCTTCCGAAGCACAGTGACGCTCGTGATATATGTTACTATATATGGTCGGAATGGTCACCCATCCACTCACAACCGCGGCGTTGGTTGCTTAACTTTAGTAATCGATACCAAAGCACAGCCGCCACTGAGCTACGAGCACCGGAGTACGAGTGAACATTCCTAAATATTATACTATGACATACAGATTGTCCGGTTGCGCGCGGCCTGCACCCAGCGGCTTCCTGCAACCTTTACCAGGACGTCTGTCCTCCTTGTGGGTGGACGTCTGCTGGCCGCCATTTTAAAACCTTTCTGCCCCATTGCCGTCAGTTCTACTGCTAGTGCCTCACCTACTGCCACTTGAGCTTGCAAATCCGTCGGGCTATGTCACTGACTACTGTTCGCTTACGGATCTCCTCATTTTTGATTCGATCTCGCAATATAATACCGAGCATAGTTTTTTCTGTAGCGCTTCGTTCAATCTTAAGCTTTCTTATGAGGCTAATAGTGAGAGGCCAAGTTTCAGTTTCATTATGTTGTCACTGGTTGAAGATGTAATACTCATTAAAACCACGTGATCAGCTGGTGATATACAACAACTTTTACTATGGGATCAACATCGAAATCGTGGTTTTATTTTCTGATGCTCCATACATATCATCGAGGTATGCAAGTAAGTTTGTATGGAGCATCTAAAAAAAACTCGATTTCGATGTTGCTCCCATAGAAAAAGTTGTTGTATATGACCAGCTGATCACGTGGTTTTAAGGAGTGTCCTATTCTCTTTTACACCCTGTATACCTAGGTGCTTTCGTCTTTATGCTTGCTTAACATCAACAGCCTCCTGCAGAGTATCGCGGCGAGGTTGGACGTGGACAGCCTGTCGATTCTGTAAACAAAACCGCGCTCACTTCATCGCTGCACTCGCTCATAAACGATAAATAATATGAACCTTCTTACTAACAAGATATAGGCTATGTTCGTTTGTACGGCTAAGTCGAGTTTTAGAGCGAGTCCGTTGCGTTTTTCTTAGAGAATCGACCGGCAGTGCTCATGCGGCACTGGACGCAAGTTCACCTTGCCAAAGACACTCGAATCTCAAATCTGAATTTTATATAATTTTATTTAGGTACGAAAATAAGTTTTAGGACCGTTGTTACTAACGCGATGGGCAATGCCCGAAATAAATGATTTTTGTTTTTTATTTTATTTATACAGGCTGTTTCTTGTAAGGTGTCAAGTCAGTGCGAGGTGATAGGTATATATAGGATATATAGGACCATAGCTATCGATTTAACCCCCATGTATGTTCTACGATTTGTTGTATTTTGGGAGTTAATTTTGGGGTTAAATCTACAGCCATGGTCCTCACCTATCACCTCGCACTGGCTTGACACCTTAAGGAAACATTGTTGCATTGCACTTTCATTACGCTTCGTAACGCCGGTCAGTAGGCACCTTAAAGTACCTAGTGGTGGTAGGAACGTGGCTTACGCACCGTCATAATTATAAAGTTAGGATCGGCGCGGGAAACTTTCCGCTTGATGTGGCGGGGACAAGGTTTTTTATGATTGCGCATAATCTTTCTATTGTTAATAAGGTCAAAGGCGTACGCGCCTGCAGCTTACATGGAACTCGTTTCTCGTATGTAGGTTAATTTAATAACAGGCGTATACAGGGTGTTGATTTAGTTAATGTCATTATTAAAGGACGCAATTGTGTTCATCAAAGCAAACTAGGATCAACATCGAAATCGTAAAAAAACACTCTCAATATCGTCGATTGGAGTGTTTTGTGCTTTTTGCTTGCTTAGTGCAGCAATCACTGTGTACTGTAAGACCTTACATGTGTTTTAGAAAATAAAGTTTATTATTATTATTAATATCGTCGATTGGAGTGTTTTGTTCGTATTAATTTATTGATGAACTCATTTGCATTACTTATTTAATACTAGCTTTTGCCTGCGATTTCGCCCGGTATAGTTTATTTATTAAAAAAATAAATTAACGCCATATTTAGTAAATAATTTTGCATCCCTCATTTAGCTATCTGTCAGAGAAAGTCCCGTCAAAATTCGTCCAGCCGTTTCGGAGATTAGCTGAAATAAATAGACAGACAGGCAAAAAAAATTAAAATTGCTTTTTTGTTCTAATGCCTCGTATATACTTTCATATGCATTCAGTAAAAAGCTGTTATTATGATATTAGAAGCAGACACTTCAATTTTATTTATATACTAGCTCAGTGTTTCCCAACCTGTCGTCCCCGGACCCCCAGGGGTCCGCTGACCTATCTCAGGGGGTCCGCTAGCAGAGAAAAAGAAATAGTAAAAGAGCTTATTAGTGCGGCTGAACGGCTTAATGTGTCCGCGGATTGTAGGTATTTGGCGTAGGGGGTCCGCCATTGAAAAAGGTTACGAAGCACTGTACTAGCTGTTGCCCGCGACTTCGTTCGCGTCGTCTTTACTTTATTCATAACTAGCTGTCCCGGCGAACTTCGTACCACCTAACAGTTTTTTTTTCGTCAGCTTTTCCAATATTTTTATTATTTATACTTCTATTCGGGGCGGAGACAAATCCAACAAATTATACACTATGAAAATCGATCCCGCCGTTCTCGAGTTATAAGTGTTGTAACAAACACGACTTTGTTTTATATAAGGTCCGATTTTATTAGTGTACGTACATCCTGTTAACCTGTAACTATATAGGTGAAAAGCAATCGTAAAAACCGATTTTCAAATGTGTACCATAAATACTAAAAAAGTTAAAAATCACAATCAACAACATTGACTTCATATTGCATAAACTCGTTCTATCTTTGGTACGTTTAACCATCTGATTATCCGTCTTATTCCTTCCCCTTGTCAGAGAAGAGTTGAAGATAGAACGTACACTAATAAAATCGGACTGACAGAGAACATCGAGACTGTCGTAATCTACACCCAATAATAACTTCACTTGATATGTAACTATGTTCAAGTTAATCAGATATCTACTGGAATTCGAGTTTGACCTACTTCTAATATTGTCGTATCGATTTAAACCTATGTAAATATGTGTAACCCGAATGAAAATATAATAATGTCATATCATCGGTTGCTCTCTTCAAGGATTCCGGAAAAACTTTTGTTTGGGAATTTGGGCTCATTTGATTTGTTTTGTCGTGACCTGTTCAAAACTCAATAAAATTTCGCTTTTAAATATTACATTGATATTATTAAAATGACATACCTACTTAGGTTTTTAATGTATGATAGTATATACTCATACGAGTATATAGTTTTAGAATATGTATAGTAGATATATAGTTTTAGAATAAGAGAATTGCCGCACCTGGCTAAATAAATTAAATTAAGTACTTTAAGCTTCATGACCTAGTTTAAGATCTTTGTTAAACACTCAATTTGCAATAAAACAATTTAAATTAAAGAGAAATTAAGCTCAATCATTTTTCTATTTATTAATCGTTTACGCAACAACTTACCAAAGTTT
The DNA here is from genome assembly GCA_950371115.1 of Anania fuscalis. NCBI lineage: Eukaryota > Metazoa > Arthropoda > Insecta > Lepidoptera > Crambidae > Anania > Anania fuscalis. The sequence continues at coordinate 11,777,335 of OX493348.1, read as the reverse complement.
TATTTAAACATTTTATGAACGCATAGAGGACAAACATAGAAACAGTAATTTTTGTTTCCTAAAAGATATATTTCTATGTACGAAAGGAACTTGCTTATCTACTGACTTTTTGTATTTATTTGCGACTTTAAGCACATAACATAACGTCGTGTTTATTAATTGCCTCTCTTTTAGGGTGTAATTCTACTGGTCAGTAACATTAAAGGTTGTTTTCGTCTAATTGTACAGGTATATATACCCTGAAATCTTCAGTGCGTAAAGGAGTACTAAGTAGGCCCAATATTTTTCATACTCTACACTTATGACTTGCTAAATTATATCTTTAATTATAAATAAATAAATATTGGACAACATCACATAAATTGCTGTGATCCTAAGGTAAGTAGCTTAAGCACTTGTGTTATAGAACTCAGAAATAACGCCGGTACCACAACACCCAGACCCGAGACAATGTAGAAAGGTTCGTTTTCTACATTGATCCGAACGGAAATCAAACCCAGAACCTCAGAGATGGCGACGCCTAGTCCGGCATGCTCGCCTCTCGGGTACGGAGGTGGTACTTGTAACCACAATTTACTTGTCGATAATAAAAACTAATAAAACTAATTTATTTCTGTAAATAGCCATAAACTAAGCGCTTTTACACGTGCCAATATTTTTTTCCCTACCGCTACTTCGGGACAATTTTGGGCTAGCGCCGAGAAGTAGTAGCGCAAGAAACTCGGTCACTATTGTCAGCCTCTTTTTTAATAGTATAAAATAACTACTATTGAAATCAAACATGTATTTAATGTATCAAATCAAAATGAGTAGTAAGCAGACAGACAATACAACCTCGGGTATAATTATGTGGCTAGTTTGTTTGTATTTTCCTAATCGATAAAATCGCATGTCAAAACCGTGTGCTCTTTCTAATGCGGTAAGTTATTAATTTCATGTTCGTGTACCGTAGGCTATTGTTGAATATGTCTTTTATACAATAATGTAAGTGGTCCCATCACTTTTCCGATATTATTAACCGTGTATGAGAAATGGTTTGTAGTTACCTAAATTGTGTCCCCTCTAATGTTAATTTTATCCAACAAAAAGTTGTCTCTAGGATTTTCAAGCAACTACAATTCTTTACTGCATTATTTTGTCTTAAAGCTGTGTTATGTAGATACATATTTTGACGGCTTTATGAAGATCAATAGAATTTTAAAAGTTTTTCCTCGTTTGTTGTGTTTTTATCATAATATTTATCTGATCTTGTTTACACTCAGAAGGTCATTCGTTTTCTATTCTTTTTGGAGTATGATCTTGTTGTTTATCTCCATCATTTGGCGTTAATTAGCGGCCTACTTTTTAGGGTTCCGTACCCAAAGGGTAAAACGGGACCCTATTACTAAGGCTCCGCTGTCCGTCTGTCTGTCTATCTGTCTGTCCGCCTGTCACCAGGCTGTATTGCATGAACCGTGATAGTTAGAGAGTTGTAATTTACACAGATGATGTATTTCTGTTGCCTCTATAACAACAAATACTAAAAAATAGAATACAAAAAATATGTAAGGGGTCTCCCATTCAACAAACGTGATTTTTTTGGCCGTTTTTATAGTGCGCGAGTCCGACTCGCACTTGACCGGTTTTTTTACTAACGTTCAGCAGATTCGTTAACGCACCTCTCTTAACAAAGCCGGCAATGGTTACAGTTTCATCATAACAACATCATAACAACAACACTCAACATCAAACAAGTCAATACTAAAATACTAATAATTAATTATTAATTCTTGGAATCTTTTTGTATCCTCATTCTATCCTTTTCAGATGGTGCTAAAATTTAGTGGCGGATCGCAAGTTTTATGAGTTGTTTTTTTGCAGCTCTGAATAACAGGAGACAGAGACGACATCAGGGCAGTTCTACTGCTAACTTCTCCTGTCAAGTCTGTGATAGATCATGCCGTTCTCGTATCGATATGCAATTAAGACCCAACAGCCAGGTAGGTACTAAAGTTTCCTTCCCTAGTAATGATGGTAAGCGCACCAGAGCTGAGAGCGAGGTGGCCTCGTCCCCCGCGTACACGGCGCCGCGGATGCTATGCGCGTAGGTAAGTACCGAGAAAGACGTGTTTTACGTTTTTAATACGCATTTCTTCATGTTGCTAGACCGCCATAGTTACTTGATTGATTTTCTGGTTTGCAGAGACGACATCGAAGCAGTTCTGTACCATCTGCTGCTAACTTCTAGTGTCATGCCTGAAGTAGATCATACCGTTGTCGCATCGGCCTATTTACCCATCAAAAGCGATGTCCGTCAGACGTTTCAATATATATTATCTGTCTGGTATAGATGCAAAGGCCAATGACAAGGTTGGTAGCACCTATCTACCAAAGGTTTTCTTATCTGGTAGAGTTGCCCGGCCACTGGATGATATAACAAAGTGTTGCTGGAGAATGGTCGCGATGGTCCTACAAACTCTAATCAGTCAATGTCACGCAGCTAGTACCTACGTCCTACACCAATGGTTTCCTCGCCTAGTAGTATAGTCCTCCGGGTAGGGCACCAGCGTGCCCTCCGGCGAGGGCTGCGGCGTGTCCCCGACCCAGAAGTAGGCGTCGGGCCCGGTGCCGTCGTACGCGAACCCGCGCACGAACACCGTGCCCTCATCCACCGCGTACACGGCGCCGCGGGTGACGTGCGCGTACTGCGCGATGCACCCAATGTATTTGGTTGCTTTCTGGCCAAAATAGTGTCTAAAGGCTAAGTCACAGCTGAGTCGTCAGAAATAGCGCTATCCCATTGCAATTCACTTTATCTGTTTCTGTTTTACGTTCTTGAATACGCATTTCTACATGTAGCTAGACCGTCACCGATCTTTGATTGATTTTCTGGTTTGCAGAGACGATATCCAAGCAGTTCTGTACCATCTACTGCTAATCCCCAGTATCAAGCCTGGTAGTCAGCTTTCGGTCTATTAAGCCACCAAAAGCCCGGTCGTTTCACGTTCCACCATAAATCTTCTGCTAGACGCAAAGACCAATGACGAGGTTACAAGCACTTACTTTAATCAAGTAAATGTTTCCTCACCTAATATCGTTGTCAACTACATGAGGGCGAATCGAGGGCGAGAATGGTCGTCGCATTGCTGTCTGTGTGTAATTTGGCCAGTGTAGCTAGGTGGACCTACAACCTCTAATGAGTCAATGTCACGCAGCTAGTACCTACACCAATGGTTTCCTCACCTAGTAGTATAGTCCTCCGGGTATGGCACCAGCGTGCCCTCCGGCGAGGGCTGCGGCGTGTCCCCGACCCAGAAGTAGGCGTCGGGCCCGGTGCCGTCGTACGCGAACCCGCGCACGAACACCGTGCCCTCATCCACCGCGTACACGGCGCCGCGGATGCCGTGCGCGTACTGAGCGAGGCGCCCGATCATGCGCCCGTAGTACGGCTCTGGACGGCGGGCCGCTACTGTGCCTGGAAGTAAAAAATAATTGTAGTCATTGCAAAAATGATTCAAAAACCGGACAAGTGCGAGTCAGACTCGCCCACCGAGGGTTCTGTATAAATTTGTAGGTATTATATCTTAATAAAAAATGTATGTAGGTATGTAAAAAAATATTGTATGTAGGAAAAAAGGTCATACTATTTTTTTATATGATCTATAATAAAAATTAATTAATTATACTATTTTATTTTATTTACTCCTTTAAAAATCCACTGGACATAATCCTCCCCTATAAAACGCCTTCCACACACATAAATAGATCGCGTCTTCTATCTTCAATTAAAGCAAAGTTTGTGTTACTATGGATATACCAACATCACGCCAAATGAGATTATGTAATCAATTTACTACCTGAAATATTTTAATTATTAGTATCTGTATCATCACATCTGTATCTGGACATCTGTATTTCCGAGTGCATATAACCTGACTCTCTTTAAGACCAGAGTGAATAGGCAACTTCTGGGCAAGCTCGCTCCATCGTAGATCCCATCTATGCTCTAGAGCAAGATTGGGGTCAAGAGTAAGCCCATCTCAAATAAAAATAAAAAAGAATCTACTAAACGGATTAAAACACGATAATTGTTATTTTATTGGTTTATACGTCCTAACAAACGATCCTCCTGGGCGCTTGCATCCAGTGGCTTCCCGGAACTTAGACTAGGTCGGTCAACCACGTAATCATCCGATACTGGCTAGTGCAAGGACGTCCACCCACAAGGTACAGACGACCTGGTAAAGGTTGCAGGAAGCCTCTAGTTGCTGGTCGCTTCCAATCGGACAATCTGGAAGCCACTAGTAGAAGGTTGGACAATCTGTAAGTCACTGTGGGGGCTTATGTTCAGCTGTGGACGTCCCATGTCACCAGATTATTATGTTTTCTGGTCCATTATGTATATTTAGTTACAAAGCTAGGTGCTAGTGTTAAAGACAAACAGCTGCATAAGCACCACGTAACTTGCACAGTGCAGAGTGCTTGCACCATGAACCACGTTTTCCAATCACTTCTCTAGATCGTTCTACCTTAAGTACCTATACTATAGGCTCTCAGGTGACCTGGAATCGCCAACACAGCTCGGATTGTCCGGCGATGTGTGATTGTGTCACTCGACCGATATTACTTATTGTTCGGTTTCAAGCCTGACCTTTTTACAAGGTTTGAACCTCTCACATAGAGGCTTGGCGTGACTTAGTCAGTAATTTTCCATATGCATCATGAATATAATGATAAATGTCTCAATTATATTATGATCATGCGTTTTGGAAAAGAAAAAAACCGGCAAAGTGCGAGTTGGACTTGCGCACAAGGGGTTCTAAACGGCAATAAATCACGTTTGTGGTATGGGAGCCCCCTTATATATTTATTTTATTCTGTGTTTTTAGTATTGGTTGTTATAGCTGCAACAGAAATACATCATCTGTAATTTCAACTGTCTAACTATCACGTTTCATAAGATACAGCCTGGTGACAGTTTTTTCCTTTGGGTACGGAACCCTAAAAAGGTGAATCAGTAATCTAGACTAGTTATGTTACTTATATAAGGTCCAATTTTATTAGTGTTCATCCTTTTAAATGAAACTACTTTTACGGATTATTTCGCGATTTATTAACATTTTATTTAACCTGACGTTTCGAACACTTTACAGCGTTCGTGGTCACAGGTAGACAGGTAGGTCTCATTTAAATGTATCGTGTTCGCGTAAATAAAAGACAACAATAAGTGTTCAGAGCTAAGCTTACCCGACACTATACCGAAGATATCCCGGACATCAGCCTATATGAGATTAGGATGGCTCTCAAACAGCTCAGGAACAACAAGGCGCCGGGTGATGACGGGATTACCTCAGAGATTCTGAAAGCGGGTGGAACACCGGTACTGAAGGTCCTTCAGAAACTCTTTAACTCCGTCTTGCTCGAGGGAATAACGCCGGAGCCATGGAATAGAGGTGTGGTGGTGCTCTTCTTCAAGAAAGGAGATAACACCTTGCTGAAGAACTCGCTCTCGCTTCTGAGCCATGTCTACAAGTTGTTTTCGAGGGTCATCACGAATCGTCTCGCACGTAGGTTCGATGACTTCCAGCCTCCCGAACAAGCAGGTTTCCGAAAAGGCTTTAGTACCATAGACCACATCCATACGCTGCGACAAGTTATACAGAAGACCGAAGAGTATAACTTACCACTATGCTTAGCGTTTGTGGACTATGAGAAGGCCTTCGATTCAATCGAGACTTGGGCAGTGCTACAGTCTCTACAGCGGTGCCATATTGACTATCGGTACATCGAGGTGCTGAAATGTTTATATAAAAACGCCACCATGACGGTCCGAGTACAGGAGCAGAGCACAAAAGCTATTCCTCTGCAGCGAGGCGTAAGGCAGGGAGACGTTATTTCTCCGAAACTGTTTACCGCCGCATTGGAAGATGCTTTTAAACTCCTGGAATGGGAAGGATTCGGCATCAACATTAATGGCGAATACATTACTCACCTTCGGTTTGCCGACGATATTGTGGTCATGGCAGAGTCGCTGGAAGACCTCGGTACAATGCTCGATGGCCTTAATAGAGTTTCCCAACAGGTAGGTCTTCAGATGTACATGGACAAAACAAAGATTATGTCGAATGCCCATGTTGCGCCCTACCCAGTACCAGTTGGGAGCTCTATTCTTGAAATTGTTGACAAATATGTTTACCTGGGACAAGTGATCCAGTTGGGTAGGTCCAATTTTGAGAAAGAGGTCAATCGACGAATCCAACTCGGATGGGCAGCGTTCGGGAAACTACGCAACATCTTCTCGTCCAAAATACCTCAGTGCCTAAAGACGAAAGTATACAACCAGTGTGTGTTACCAGTGATGACATACGGAACTGAAACGTGGCCTCTTACTATGGGCCTTATTAAGAAGCTTAAAGTTGCACAGCGCGCTATGGAAAGGGCTATGCTCGGTGTTTCTTTGCGAGATCAAATCAGAAATGAGGAGATCCGTGAACGAACCAAAGTCGCTGACATAGCTCGACGGATTAGCCGGCTGAAGTGGCAGTGGGCGGGGCACATAGCACGTAGAACTGACGGCCGATGGGGCAGAAAGGTTCTGGAATGGAGGCCGCGTATAGGCAAGCGCAGCGTAGGACGCCCACCCACAAGGTGGGCAGACGACCTGGTAAAGGTTGCGGGACGACGCTGGATGCAGGCCGCTTCCAATCGGCCGATCTGGAAGTCACTGGGGGAGGCCTATGTTCAGCAGTGGACGTCCTGTGGCTGAGATGATGAATAAGTGTTCATCCTGTTAACCTGTGACTATATAGGTGAAAAGCAATCGTAAAAACCAATTTTCAAATGTGTACCATTAAAACTAAAAAAGTTAAAAATCAACAACATTGACTTCATATTGCATAAACTCGTCCTATCTTTGCTACGTTTAACCATCTGATTATCCGTCTTATTCCTTCCCCTTGTACAGAGCGAGAAAAGAGTTGAAGATAGGACGAGTTTATGCAATATGAAGTCGATGTTGTTATTTTGTCATTTATTTTTAACTTTTTTAGTTTTTATGATAGACTTTTGAAAGTTGGTTTTTACGATTGATTTTCACCTATATAGTCACAGGTTGACAGGATGAACACTAATAAAATCGGACCTTATATTTAATAAATAAATATCCATTCATTCATATGTGAGTGTTTCTAAAATAGACACGTTCAGAGAATCAAACCCCCGGGTTCATATGGGTCCCGAGCCCGACCCATTGCGTTTAGGTCAGGTCATCAGGTCTTCAAAATAGACGCACTACCTACAACTGTATCTGGCAAAGTTTAAATTAGAAACGGGCGACAAAACAGCCAGGTGTTATCACTTCGCGCTTCTTTCTATCTAAAAATCCTACTTAGCTACTTTAATCTTCTTCTTTGCGTGTCGACTCAGGCTTTCATATATGTGAAGACAAAAACTCAGCCACCGATAGACCACTATCGGTGGCCTTGCAAAGATCTTCGCGTGTGCAGGTGTAGGGACACGCTGGGCATGTCAGAAGATGAGCCATTGTCTGGGGGGAAATACCGCATAGACATGCACCCTCCGAGCTGAAACCCCACCTGTGCAGGTTCTCCCTGCTTCGGCCTACCTGGGTCCGTAACCTATTTAAGGACTTCCAGGTTGCCCAAGGCAGATCATGTCCAGGGGGGAGTCGCTCTGATAGCTCTATGTTTGGGTCTATGGGGTATTTCAACTTCCATAGCTTTAAGCGGGCGTCTTTAGCATCCCCGTCCAGAGGAGGAACTTTCTTGATAAAGTTCTGGCGACTTTTTAGCCTCTGGGCTACCGGCACGTGGTGGTATAAGGGGTGCCGTGCTACTTTAATTGAAAGCTATTTGACCTATACAAGCTTCAGTCACCGTATTTTAAATTTGTGCTCGTGACTATACAGGGTGTACAAAAGAATAGGAAAATCTATTGCGTTCAGGTCATCAGGTCGTCAAAATAGACACACGGTAGGTAGTGCATCAAGCCAAGTTTAAATTAGAAACGGGTGACACAACAGCCGGGTGTTATCACTTCGCGCTACTTTCTATCCAACAAATTAAAAGCTATTGAACTGACACAAGCTCTTATCAGTCACCGTGTATTTATTTGTGCTCGTGATTATACAGCAGGTACAAAATTATAGGACAATCCATTGCGTTTCTTAGGTCAGGTCATCAGCTCTTCTAATAAATAGACACACGGTAGTCTATCAAGCCAAGTTTAAATTAGAAATGACGTGTTATCACTTCGCGTTTTCTATCCCAAAAATCCTACTCAAGGTTTTTTTAATCAGTCTGTATTTATTAGTGGTTGTGACTATACAGAATGTACAAAAGAATAGGATAATCCATTAGACTACGTGATCAACTGCTGCTATACAACAAATTTAACCCTGGGAGCAACATCGAATCCGTGTTTTTTTATTTTATTCTACATACCTACATTATTGTCGAGATAGCGCTTTCGATTGTACAGAGCTTCTAACAAAACGATTTCGATGTTGGTCCCCAAAAAGTTAATGTCAATCAATGAGCATAGTTCTGATCGTATCTGATCACGTAGTTTCAATGAGTGTCCTATTCTTTTGTACACCCTGTATATACATTCGCTATATCATCTTATGATGCATGCTCTAGATTCCTATAAAGATGAGCTTTGTAAGAAGCAGAAGTTCCCCATCCCCAATTTAATGCTATAACGCGCAAATCGACGTTAGAAAACAATAACAACCCCCCGCTTCGGTAAAGTGGGATCTCATTATTTTACTCGGAGCTTTGCTAGGGTTGCCAGATGGCCGGGAAATTTGGGAATAAATATAAATAAATGGTTTCCACAATCACACCAATTATCTAGCCCCAAACTAAGCAAAGCTTGTGCTATGGCGACTAGATAACGGATAAACATACTTATATACTTTTATAAACATCCATGACTTAGGTGCAAATGCTCGTGCTCATCACGGGATTCGAACCCGCAACCGCTAGGCATTGAAGTCCGGAGCGCGAACCACTACACCAGACGGCCGTCATTGTATATCCCGGAATATGCGATTGACCCTAGGGTCAAATGTAACTGGACTAGTCCAGTAATTGTGTTTACTGAAACACAACCCTAGCTCTGACTCGGTTGGATCAAATCAAATCAAAATCATTTATTTTATACACAGTGGTACATACAAGAATTTAAAAAAATACATTAGGATTCAGCACATTCTGCCACTAGTGGCGTAGAAATATTTACATTATTTATAATTTAATAGGATATCCAAGAACTCAGGAACATACGAATTCCTTATATGAGCCCACACACGAAGGTTTAACTAGTAGTAGCCACACAGTGGATAGGTCAGTTCAGGACAGTTCTACTATCACCTTCTGGCTCCATCGCAGCATCGTTAGATCAGCTCGAATGTATTAAATTATGAAAAAGTTTAAAAACTATACAACGATTACAGGTAAGGTAATATCGACTGTGATCATTAGATCACATAACTAGTTACATTTCCATACAGTGAAATATTATTTCATCTGTGTTAAAGCTAGTACAACTGTTAAAAGTTTTCCACACGGAAAAATTACTAAAGCCTCATTTCAGTGACCTTATCTTATTTTTAACATTTTAATGTTAGTCTTGCAGTTAAAGTTGTTATTTATGTCAGGCCTAAATTGCCTTAATGAAAAATAACGATAAAGATGGCCGTACTACAAAAAAGATAGACTAGCGTTAAACACTTGTCTAAATTTTTTTATTTTATTTTATTTATTTTTTAATATCTGTGTGAAGTTTGTAAAGTTTTGGGCCAAAATGCCTGAAATAAATGCTAATTTTTTTTATTTTTTAAAATTAATCAACCAATTTTAAATGTTGACACATCTGACATTCGAGACATATTACTAACAAACATTTCAAATTGGGTGACTTATCTGAAAACAGGTGTTCAACACGTGTTCAACACTAGTCTATCTTTTTGTAGTAAGGCCGAGAATGTTTAAAATCTTTTAAAATCAACATAAGAAGCATTTACAAGTAGGCGTCAGAGAATTGCATAATAGTACTTAAAACTTTTGGTCAACCCTAGCCCCCTAGCCTCGTCCGACGTCCAGTTGCCTAGCAACCCTAGATAAGGGACATTGCGAAATGCGATGTTACGTTTAAAAGTACTTAAATGTACTCTCGTGTCCTCGAGGGACCGATCATCTTGAGAATAACGTTAAAACTGCCTTTATGACGTAAGGATGCCACGTGTGGGCTTAACTTCATTTTGTAGTACAGTTCAGGGTGAGGATTCGGTATTCGAAAAATGGCTAACAGTAGCTGGGTGCTCTAGTTATAATAAAGTACACGAAGTTCTTTGGGGAGGCTTATGTCCAGCAGAGGACTGATATAGGCTGAGATGATGATGATGATATAAACCTCAAGTTGAGGAACCTCAAACAGTTTTCTTTTATCGCCGAAGAAGTGGTAAGTAGAAATCTATACATAGATTACGAAAAATCCCCACGAATATACTTTTTTTAAGCTAAGACTTGCCAGCTTAAAAGCTTTAAAATAAGTAAAAAATATGCCAATACATTACCTAGATCGTCCATGTAAAAATGTCCAACATAAAAGTCTCGAAGAAACTTGTACATTAAAGCGAATAGACAATCGCGGTACAACATTAATGCGATGTGACAATAATTTCCGACAGGGGCGTTGCGATCGCCACCGAAATGACGTAACTCCACAACTACCCTCTACAATTTAAAACCTTATGCAGCTTAAAGTAAAATCGATTTTCATTTGAACTCACGTTCGGGTATTTAGGCATATCGTGATCGATCGGATAAAAACGCGAAATAGTTAAAATTCGTTCGGTTTGAATCGATTTTGTTCCGCTGAGTCAGATTAGGGGTTCGATGATGACATCATTTTAAAAGGGAGTCCTAGTGAACCATTAACTTGCCTTTTATTCCTCCGAAGTCATTTCGATAATGCGAAGTCACGGGAATAATAATGTGAACATTGTACTTTACTCTCATTTTACATACATTTTGTGTACCTGTATTTTAAACTCATACACTTTGCAGTAACGTAAGCAAAAGGTATGAAATGAAATGAAATGAAATGAAATTCTTTATTATACTTTAGTTGAGGGCGTAACAAGCTTTTTATCGTCACTCAAAACACTTTTAACCATCTATATATGTAGGTAATCAAATCTGTATAAGTATGAGTTAGTAGAGTACAGTGGCGGGCATTAGTTTAATTTTGAGGTAGGCAGTATTTGCTTATTCAGTGTTTTATTGATAAAAATCAGTGGTTTTCAACAATGACACACATTTGTAAGTACCTACTACTGCCTACCTTATTTCATTACCAGGTAGGCACTGCCTAATTGCCCATATGCACCGCAAACCCCTGGTAGATTAGGTTAGCCTATAAGTGTCCCACTGCAGAGCATGGACACCACCTCGAAGATAACTATAAATAAGGTGATTTGGGCCACTTCACCACGCGAGCACAGTACTGCTTGGTGGAGGGGTGTTGTAAGGCAAGTGGCTATAATACCTTACCGTCAGATATAATCAAGCCGCCATAAGGCCTCTGATCTGACTAGGCTTCACGATAGTAGTTCAAGCGGTATTAGCCTGGACCAACATTAAACGTGCTTTCCGAAAAACGGAGATGAGTAATCTAGATGAACATTTTTGATAGATATGTAACCAAAAAGCTGAACCTACTTAGTTTTATTCAGGCTTACATTGCAAGGCAGTGCCAAATTTTCAGGGACCACTCAGAATCAGTAACTAAATCGATCTACGATATAAACGATCTAAAAAACAAACTTTTTTTTATTACTATCCGCTGTTCAAAGATCGTACGCGTGGATAAACTTGTCTCATTCATAAAAATACGCACGCACTATCTCTGTGCAACCTAGAACTGCAAAGTTCAATGTAATAATAGTCACAAAGGCGCGCGAAAACAAACCTTAGCCTTTTATGTACATTTCTAACAGCAGGAGCGTCCGCGCATACCAGAGCTGCAGAGGTTCAAATTGACAACAAATACCTTAGCAGTGCACCTCTAGATCTTATTAAATTTTGGCACTGCCTTGCAATGTAACCCCGTAGAGAGGTAAAATACGTCGCACGCCATGGCCTTAATAATATCCTTCCAAGCCCTAATTACGCTAAGCATACTTGGTTTGGGCCGTCATCTGTCAGTTAATTAACAAACCATTCATCACAACAGTTAACTATCCGCGGGGCGCGGGGCGGGGGTGTATTTATCTAATATCCTAAGCGGAACTCTGCGCCCCATTATGGGATATTTTGATTGACGGACTCGCCCCCGAGATTTTGAAGACAGGGGGAGGTAGGGTTGGTGATTTTGTTGACTGGGGAAAATATTCACAGACATACATTTTAATTTTAGTTTTTTGGCTTCTAGGACGCTATGTACTTTAAGTTCTTTGTATCTTTTGATTGAAATAATTAAAATAAAACGCTGTCCATAAAAGCTATCGCTCAATTCACGCACACATATGTGACGGCGCCATTGTCATTCAATTGTATCTTTTTGTTTCCGAGCATACGGGTTAGAAACTGGTTTCAGGTGTTTGCCAGCACCCTGATATTAACAAATTGACAACCGGTAAATTTTAATCACGTCACACTAAATCTGAATCAGGTGATTATACCGGTTAATGTAGGTATACAGGGTGTAAAAAAGAATAGGATACTTAGGCTATCCATGTGTTACCGGGGCAAATTAGTATTTAGTAAAAACCTGCGTTCCCACCAAAGTTGGCGAGCAAAAGAGGAAATGTGAAAGTGAGAAAGCTGATCCTTTCGGCTTATTTCTCGGTTACTGTACTGATTTTGTTGCAGTAGTTCGCTTTCAGGACTACAAACCCTGGCGGTTGCGGGTTCGTTTCCCGCGAGGTCCAAATGTTTGTCTGTGTGATGAGCACGAGCATTTGTACCTAAGTCATGGATGTTTATAAACGTATTTAGTCAGTTATCCGTTACTCTAGTCGCCATAATACTAGCTTTGCTTAGTTTTGGGCCAGATAATTGGTGTGATTGTAGAAAAAACATATTTTCACTTTTCATGCTCGTAAAGTTCATGTTTATGTCGGGTATAGGCTGCATAAAATCGCTTTTTATCCCTTTTAAAACATCCTAAGCATAGTCACTGACAGCCCTATTCCCCCCCCCCCTGCCTGAGTATCACACGTACACTTTAATACAGTTTTGTCCCGACATTTCGACGCTCGTTTGTCTAACGCGCTTCTCCTGTGGGGTGCGCGCGATCGATTCGCTCTCATTAATCTGGAAACTACGTCTTGATAGCTTGTTAACAAAACCTATTTTATTAATTAAGTACCTTTTCTAATGGTGCTTCTAGGAACTGCTCAAATACAAAATCATTTTTTAGAAAACACGAGTATATGGGCTAAGAATGTTATGTCTAAACTTAAAATAAGAAGTATTTTTAAGGTTCCGTACCCAAAGGGTAAAACGGGACTTATTGGAGGATTTATTTCTGTTGCCGGTATAACAACAAATACTAAAATACATATTTAAGGGGGCTCTCATACAACAAACGTGATTTTTGATCGTTTTTGCTCGATATTGATAACGGCAACAGCTTGAAATATTCACAGAATATTTAGCTATATAAGGTCCGATTTTATTAGTGTTCATCCTGTAAACCTGTGACTATATAGGTGAAAAGCAATCGTAAAAACCAATTTTCAAATGTGTACCATTAAAACTTAAAAAGTTAAAAATCAACAACATCGACTTCATATTGCATAAACTCGTCCTATCTTTGCTACGTTTAACCATCTGATTATCCGTCTTATTCCTTCCCCTTGTACAGAGCGAGAAAGAGTTGAAGATAGGACGAGTTTATGCAATATGAAGTCGATGTTGTTATTTTGTATTTTATTTTTAACTTTGTCAGTTTTTATGATAGACATTTGAAAGTTGGTTTTCACGATTGCTTTTCACCTATATAGTCACAGGTTAACAGGATGAACACTAATAAAATCGGACCTTATAGGTATAATAAAAAAGTAAAATGATAAAACAAGTATTTTATGTGGGATACAGCAGAAATGTTTGACGTTTTTATAGATAATAGTACGGAACCCTTCGTGCGCGAGTCCAACTCGCACTTGGCCAGTTTTTTGTATTACTTTTCTTTTTGATATTTAGTAAAACACACACCAAGTGCTTATTCTGACTCCCAACGCTTTTGCTAATGAAAATGAGGACAATTTAATTTCCAACGCTCCGGCTCCCGCTTGGTATTCAAGAGCGGTAACAAGACAACATTTCGAAGGCTCTAGTAAATTTTTGGAACATTACCAATTAGATTTTCCGGTTTTTATAATCGTTATCACATTAGGACGGAGAATTCGCCTAGACAGAGAAACATCAAAAACCGGCCAATTGCGAGTCTGACTCGCGCACGAAGGGTTCCGTACCATTATCTATATAAACGGCAAAAAAACACGTTTGTTGTATGGGAGCCCCCTTAAATATTTATTGTATTCTGTTTTTTAGTATTTGTTGTTATAGCGGCAACAGAAATACGTCATCTGTGAAAATTTCAAGTCTCTAGCTATCACGGTTCATGAGATACAGCCTGGTGACAGACGGACAGACACAGTCAGACAGACAGACAGACGGACAGCGGAGCCTTAGTAATAGGGACCCGTTTAACCCTTTGGGTACGGAACGTAAAAACTTTTTTTACTTTTTGCATTAGTTGATCAAGCTATAATATTGTCATTAAAAAAATGTCTCTTATTGGATTCGAACCCACGACACAATCACTCAAAAAACAGTGTCGCCCGGATAACGAAAGGTCGTGCATGGGTCCGAATTCTACCTGCAGATGATATTGAAAGATTTGTTGCAAGTGAAAATATTGTTTTTCATTTATCATAAGATGTTTAAACATATTAACTATTCTTATTACGGCGTGTTCAGTAATATGGTGATATGGTAAAAAACATAGTTTGTATGTTTGTCCTCTAGATATAATTGTGATGAAACTTTGGTAAGATCTTCAAAAAACGCCTGCAGGGGTTTCAGACTTGTATTAAAAAAACGGCCAAGTGCGAGTCGGACTCGCGCACGAAGGGTTCCGTACCATTTTCTATAAAAACGGCAAAAAAATTACTTTTGTTGTTTGGGAGCCCCCTTAAATATTTATTGTATTCTGTTTTTTAGTATTTGTTGTTATAGCGGCAACAGAAATACATCATCTGTGAAAATTTCTCTAGCTATCACAGTTCATGAGATACAGCCCGGTGACAGACGGACAGACAGACGGACAGCGGAGCCTTAGTAACAGGGTCCCGTTTTACCCTTTAGTACGGAACCCTAAAAACCACGCGAACAACGGCGCTTGTTAAATATAAAAGAAAGCATCGTTAAGTCTTTCCTTTTACAAACATCGAATCACGACAATTGAAATAAAATCAATCGCCCAAATCTACACAAGATCTCTCGATGAAATCTAAGAATTTTCCAAATTATATGCACCCTCCCATCCATCTTCGCAGCTGGTCACCCTATCAATTACCATAATGCCAAGGGTTTAAGGCACCCTGTTAATTCCGAAGGGAGAAAATCAGTTCCCTGAACGCATTTTTAGTTAAGTGTTTGGAGAAAACAAGGAAATATAAGCTGCATGAATCTTAGCAGGTTGTGAGGGACCAAGACTAAAACAACAGAGTACTTAATATTTTATTGCAACACCGTAATAATCATAATTAAATGTTGTGAATTTTAAGGGAATTACAGGATAAGGATCCCTATCGTCTGGCATCCTGACAATATGTTCATTTGGACATCAGGGTGTCCCTGAAAGTATGGTGGATCAAATTGAACATTCCCATAGCGGGCTGATTCCCGAACTTTTTGGCTCTCTGATTGTGGGTTCCGTACCTATGGACAAACAATTTTGGCAGTAATAGAAAATTAATGTATGTAAAAGTAATGTTCTCTGTAGCTCAATTAGAAGAGCTGTCGTCGGAAAATTCTTGATTCTCTCCTCAGACTGTCGAATTTTTTCGGAGGAATTACTATGAAGTTTTTGGCCATTTGAACGAGATTTCAGAACGAGCATTGAATCGCCAGTTAGCGCCGCCGGATCACCAATGTAGGTATAAACTGGGGTAAATTCACACAAATGAATCCGCAGACATCTACTAGTTTAATAACAGCCGTATAAAACTCAAGTTCTCAACGTCTTTCCACGCAACCGCATCGAATCAAACCCTTGTCGATAATATAACGTAAATAGGGAGAGAAGGGAAAGCGCATTGGTGTAATGTAGACAAGATGACGCAAGGGACTATGGGAAATAATAATTATTGGACAACATCACATCAATATTGATGGCCGTTGGGGCAGGAAGGTCCTTGAATGGCGGCCGCGGGCCGGAAGGCGTAGTGTTGGTAGGCCCCCCACAAGGTGGACCGACGATCTGGTGAAGGCGCGGGAAGCCGCTGGATGCGGGTGGCACAGGACCGGTTTTTGTGGAAATCCTTGAGGGAGGCCTATGTCCGGCAGTGGACGTCTTTCAGCTGATGGATGGACAACATCACATACATTATATATTTGACGACCTCCGTAGCCGAGAGGCGAGCACACCGGACTTTAAATGGCGCCGCCATCTCTGAGGTTCCGGGTTCGATCCCCGGTCGGGTCAATGTAGAAAACGATCTTTTCTATATTGGCTCGGGTCTGGGTGTTGTGGTACCGTCGTTGTGTCTGATTTCTATAACACAAGTGCTTTAGCTACTTACCTTAGAATCAGAGCAATGTATGTGATGTTGTCCAATATTTATTTATTTATTTATTTATTATATTCGATAACCGTCTGGTGTAGTGGTTCGCGCTGCGGACTACAATGCCTGGGGGTTGCGGGCTCGAATCCCGCAAGGGGCAAATGATTGTGTGATGAACTCGAGCATTTGTATCTAAATCATGGATGTTTATAAACGTATCGTTATTCTAGTCGCCATAATTCAACCTTTGCTAACTTTGGGGCTAGATAGTTGGTGTGATTGTGGAAAGAATGAATAAATTAATGAATTGCTCTGATACTAAGGTAAATAGCTAAAGCACTTGTGTTATAGAAATCAGAAATAACGACGGTGCAAACAAACAAAACAAAAACTAGAATTGCCACATGGATAATACTCAAACGTAGCCAAAATAGGGACAGGACAACTTTGTACCGTCCCTATTTTGGCTACTTAAAGTTCTGGAACTTTCTAGAACTTTAAGTAGCATCACATCACATCACCAGCCTATAACAGTCCACTGCTGGACACAGGCCTCTCCAAAAGGAGGATTTTGCCATAATCGCCACGCTTGGCAGGCGGGTTGGCGATCGCAGTTTGGCCAATGGTGGAGAGGAGACGCTGCTGCCCATCTTCTTGTGGCGGTTCTCCTGTAGTCGCCTCTTACGACACCCATAGGAAGAGAAGGGGTGGTGCTATTCTTTTAAAGTGCCGGCACCACACGGCACGTAAGTTAAGTAGCAAGGAAGGCCAAACTTATATGTAATCTATGACTGTTAGTACCTAAACATAAAACGGGTCTACTATTTCCCTCTCCTTTGTGTCAAACTCCGAAAACCCATCGAGCAACAATCGTTCGATTTCTCGGAGGGTGCGGAGGGCTGTATAAACACAATACCCTCTAAACACGAGGGAGGCTGGGTACTTAGGGCGGAGCGGCTTGGCTTTTGAAATATTAAAAAACTAAGAAGAGGTGCGGGGTAAAGGACTTGGGACTTTTGGTTTGGCCATGGGATCCGGGACTAATCGCCAGCGAGGGTCATGAATATAGACATCAGCCTTAATGTAGATTTGATGTTCTGTACAGTGTAGTCTGGTCTGGTAAAATCGATATTAACTTCTATAGAACTGCAGGTTTTTTCTCACTGTCCCTTTTTACATAAATGTATGGTATGTATGTAAGAAAGTACTACTAAACCCATCGTGCCTAAATGGTTCATCTTTCTGTTCATTCATCATCATTCTTATCATTTGAGACACAGGACGTCCACTGCTGAACATAGGCCTCCCACAGTGACTCCCAGATCGGCCGGTTGGAAGCGGCCTGCATCCAGCGTCATCCTGCAATCTTTACCTGGTCGTCTGCCCACCTTGTGGGTGGACGTCCCACTGCTGTCCGTCTGTCTATTCACTAGGACTTAATTAAAATTTCTATAGGTTTCGATATACCTTTATTTTATGGAGTAAAACAATAGTTTTTAAATGTGAAATAATAGTCTTACTCCATGAAATCATACAGCATAGCGTGTTGTATGTCTTGACATATCTATTTTATCAGTTTACGAGTATAATTTAACATTAATGGCAGGTATTTCAGTCAGCAACATAACCGAGACTACGTATATGTATACAAAATCAGTTTTCACATGTTTTTAAGAAGGTTTTATGTTTTTTATTTGCCGCTGTTCGCAATTCCCTTCAGGGGTTTTTTGTTTCTATGGTTGTACAGAAAATTTCAATTTAATCACGAAAGTACAGATACAGTTTTATTTCAACGGTACCGCCAAAGGCCGAAAATGGACCCTCATTTACCGATAAAAAGGATTTTATTGCAACAGTTAGTTTTTTACCGCCTATAACTGGGGATATTCGGTGAGGTTAGCTGACTGCTCGTAACGCTTTTGACTGACGAGTTGAGATATACCTAATCCAAATCGAAGTACCTACAAGAGTGAAGTAAAGTATGCCTATACAGGGTGTAACAAAAAGGCGAAATAATATTTAAAGGTATATATGTATGTAATGTGAACATTAAGTAGTAAAAGTTTTAATTGAAGATAAATAACACTTGAAAAAAAAATCATCCACCTCAGGTGGGACTCGAACCCACGTCCATCGCATACCGGGCGAGTGCTTTGACCACTAAGCTACCGAGGACGTCACGTGACAAGATGAAATTCCTCAAGTGTTTTTTCTCGCTGTCAAAGCCAGCGTATTCTGATCAATATTGTAGCTATATATATAGCTGAGTAGTATACTACCGTCAACACCCTATAGAAATATTTTTACAAATATTTGACTATTGGTTAAGATCAGAAATGCTTAAACATTGTAATTTTTTGTTTTTAGCAATTCCATGCAAGGTTTAATTGAAGATAAATAACACTTGAAAAAAAATCATCCACCTCAGGTGGGACTCGAACCCACGTCCATCGCATACCGGGCGAGTGCTTTTACCACTAAGCTACCGAGGACGTCACGTGACAAGATGAAATTCCTCAAGTGTTTTTTCTCGCTGTCAAAGCCAGCGTATTCTGATCAATGTTGTAGCTATATATATAGCTGAGTAGTATACTACCGTCAACACCCTATAGAAATATTTTTACAAATATTTGACTATTGGTTAAGATCAGAAATGCTTAAACATTGTAAATTTTTTGTTTTTAGCAATTCCATGCAAGGTTTAATTGAAGATAAATAACACTTGAAAAAAAAATCATCCACCTCAGGTGGGACTCGAACCCACGTCCATCGCATACCAAGCAAGTGCTTTGACCACTAAGCTACCGAGGACGTCACGTGACAAGATGAAATTCCTCAAGTGTTTTTTCTCGCTGTCAAAGCCAGCGTATTCTGATCAATGTTGTAGCTATATATATAGCTGAGTAGTATACTACCGTCAACACCCTATAGAAATATTTTTACAAATATTTGACTATTGGTTAAGATCAGAAATGCTTAAACATTGTAATTTTTTTGTTTTTAGCAATTCCATGCAAGGTTTAATTGAAGATAAATAACACTTGAAAAAAAAATCATCCACCTCAGGTGGGACAATAGTCAAATATTTGTAAAAATATTTCTATAGGGTGTTGATGGTAGTATACTACTCAGCTATATATATAGCTACAACATTGATCAGAATACGCTGGCTTTGACAGCGAGAATAAACACTTGAGGAATTTCATCTTGTCACGTGACGTCCTCGGTAGCTTAGTGGTCAAAGCACTCGCCCGGTATGCGATGGACGTGGGTTCGAGTCCCACCTGAGGTGGATGATTTTTTTTTTCAAGTGTTATTTATCTTCAATTAAACCTTGCATGGAATTGCTAAAAACAAAAAATTTACAATGTTTAAGCATTTCTGATCTTAACCAATAGTCAAATATTTGTAAAAATATTTCTATAGGGTGTTGACGGTAGTATACTACTCAGCTATATATATAGCTACAACATTGATCAGAATACGCTGGCTTTGACAGCGAGAAAAAACACTTGAGGAATTTCATCTTGTCACGTGACGTCCTCGGTAGCTTAGTGGTCAAAGCACTCGCCCGGTATGCGATGGACGTGGGTTCGAGTCCCACCTGAGGTGGATGATTTTTTTCAAGTGTTATTTATCTTCAATTAAACCTTGCATGGAATTGCTAAAAACAAAAAATTTACAGTAAAAGTTTTAGTTAAAAATAAACAACTTTTTTTTCCCATACTAAGTAAATAAATTGTTTTTTTACCGAAAGTGTTGACAACCCTGAATCTGCGGTCATTCGTTAGCGAACCCCCGCCCGCAACCCTCGCCCACCGCACGATCAGCTTGTGGTTTTGCATAGGAACTACACATTTACTACTCTACACGTCCTTTAAATTTTATTTCGCCTTTTTGTTACACCCTGTATACGTCCCACTGCAAGACCTGGCTACTATAAGAGTTTGGCTCAAATACTGAGTAAAATACTTTTAATAATCAATTATTTTGACGACCTCCGTAGCGGAGAGGCGAGCACGCCGGACTATATAAGGCGCCGCCATCTCTGAGGTTCCGGGTTCGATCCCTGGTCGGGTCAATGTAGAAAACGAACTTTTCTATATTGTCTCGGGTCTGGGTGTTGTGGTACCTTCGTTGTTTCTGATTTCTATAACACAAGTGCTTTAGCAACTTACCTTAGGATCAGAGCAATGTATGTGATGATGTCCAATATTTATTTATTTGTTAGACTTATGTCGGAGCATCACTTCGAAATGTTTAAGGTTTTGTAAGGGCAGTAAGCCTTACTGTCAGATATAATCAAGCCAATCAAGCAAGCTTCCGAATAGTTACAAGCAGTATTTGCCTTCTGAAGCACGGAGATAAATAAATAAATAAATTCTTTCGTCAATAACAACACTCATCTAGCCTCAAACGCAACGCTTGTACTATAGAGGTAATTTATAGACGTATTTATGTATGTTTATCCGTTATCGGATAAACATACATAAATACGTCTATAAATTACCGTACCATTATCTATAAAAACGGCAAAAAAATCACGTTTGTTATATGGCAACCCCTTTAATATTTACTTATTTTGATTTTCAGTATTTGTTGTTAAAGCGGCAACAGAAATACATCATCTGTGAAAATTTCAACTCTGTAGCTACCACGGTTCATGAGATACAGCCTGGTGACAGACGGACAGGCAGACAGACAGACAGACGGACAGCGGAGCCTTAGTAATAGGGTCCCGTTTTACCCATTGGGTACGGAACCCTAAAAATGACCAATATCAACAGTAAGAGTGCGGTCCTGCAAACGGACGGCTTACGTCCGGCTCAAAACGTCTTTTTGAAAGAGCCCTGTGATGCTAAAATAAACGTCACTACGTCACCCACCCACTCACAACCAGTGCGTGGGTTGCTTAACTTTGGTAGGTTATCATTACACTAGCTACAAAGAGCTACCAGCACTTTATTTTTGCCTACATCATCATCATCGAAGATAAATAACACTTGAAAAAAAATCATCGACCTCAGGTGGGACTCGGACCCACGTCCCATCGCATACCGGGCGAGTGCTTTGATCACCAAGCTACCGAGTAGTATACTACTCAGCTATACATATAGCTACAACATTGATCAGAATACGCTGGCTTTGACAGCGAGAAAAAACACTTGAAGAATTTCATCTTGTCACGTGACGTCCTCGGTAGCTTAGTGGTCAAAGCACTCGCCCGGTATGCGATGGGACGTGGGTTCGAGTCCCACCTGAGGTCGATGTTTTTTTTTTCAAGTGTCACTTATCTTCAATTAAACCTTGCATGGAATTGCTAAAAACAAAATTTACATCATCATCATCATTTCAGCCATAGGACGTTCACTACTGAACATAGGCCTCCTCAGTGACTACCAGATTGGCCGGTTGAAATTATAAATATTAGACAACAATACATACATTGATCTAATCCTAAGGTAAGTAGCTTAAGCACTTGTGTTATAGAAATCAGAAACAACGACGGTACCACAACCCAGACCCGAGACAATATAGATTAGTTAGTTTTCTTCATCCAGGGATCAAACGCGGAACCTCAGAGATGGTGACGCCTTCTGGTGCGCTCACCTCTCGGCTACGGAGGTCGTAATGAAGCACCTTAAATTACTGTAATAAATCGAAGCGTTGGTAAACCATGTCATCAGAGTTTCAAATTCAAATAAAATTTTCAGGATTTAACCAATAACAATTCGTACGTGCTTCCACACTCTAGTAAGGAGACTAACTAAACTTCAGCGAAATATTAAACGATTTCATATTGTGGCCTGGAAATACACATTAATGATATTTCGTGAGCTTTGTGGTTCTTATACGATTCTGAGTAAAACAATGATAGAAACACTGATTGAGTTTTGACCATTTAAGTCCATACTACCCAATAACCAATCGATAATACACTGAAAGACTAAAACCCTATACGACATCTCTAGGCTCCTTTCCGTTAGAAAACTCTATATTTTACATCTAATTCTAGGGCTTCACAAAGCGTTACCTCTCGTCCAAGCCAAACTTAATAAAAGACGGTGTGAAGTTGTAGCTCCGGTTTACCCAGCACGCTCAGTCTTTGCTAGACGGCAAAATATTGCCCAAGCCCCTCAATTAATTGTTAAACGTAAACCACTGATAATTTTGTAAATCCAAAGTGTTTTTTATTACCTGGGAAGAGCGAGGCTTTCCCAACAAAAGTATCATCAGATTACTTACAGGGAAGCCCCGGCAACTAAATTGTAAAGATTTACTGAAATAAAACATTTTTTTTATTATTTATTATTATTTTTTTATTATTATATTTTTTATATACAAGGTGTTTCAAAAATATCTGCCGCGGATTTCATCCTTCTTATATGTACAATAGTGAAGGAATTTAATGCCCCGAACATCATCTACGAGTATTTTTCTATTTAAAAAATATATTTTATAAAACCGGACAAGTGCAAGTCGGATACGCGCACGAAGGGTTCCGCACCATTATCTATAGAAACGGTAAAAAAAACATGTTTGTTGTATGGGAGCCCCCTTAAATATTTATTGTTTTCTGTTTTTTAGTATTTGTTTTTATAGCGGCAACAGAAATACATCATCTGTGCAAATTTCAATTCTCTAACTATCACGGTTCATGAGATACAGCCTGGTGACAGATGGACAGACAGACATACCTCCAGACAACTTAGCATACCATGTCTCCCTATGAAGCTCCGTCAACAAAAAGATAGAAAAGCGGATATTTATTGGATTGTTGAGAAATGGAACACTTAATCAGAATCTTTTGCGAGAACAATGCATGTGAGAACCGTGTTGATTTCCTGAGGCATGGGAACGGGTACAGACAGACAGACAGACAGTGGTACATCTCGTAACGTGTTTTTAGATCGGTACCACACAACAATACAGTAACACAGGTACGATTCGATACCACAATTCACGGTACAAGCATGGTCGATGCTTGGGATCTCGTTACGGGATAAAATCCAAAATGAGATTATCCGGCAGAAGACCAAATGGATAGAAAAAAATGTAGCATGCTATTAATAGCAGTGGTCCACATCTGTTGCATAATAAAAGATGAAAGGTGAAATAACGAATTCTCAAGTGGAGACCACGCTTCAGCAAACGTAGTGTAGGAAGCCCCCAGCTCTTTGGTCCGATGACCTTAAGAGTACCTGGCATTGTCTGGATGAAAAAAGATCCAGCAGTGGATTGCAATAGGCTGTCATATAATGGTTTGAAACCACAGTCAATTGAGCTCGCGACAAAATGTCGGTACTCCATCTGCCGATTTTCCAAACTTTTTTAAGATGTTTCCTGATTTTGCGGATTTCGGAAATAAAAATAGGAAACCTAAACGCAAGGGCCTCTCTCCTTTAAGTCATCATGTCCTAAAGTGTCTTAAGTTAAACCAATAAAACTCAAATAACATTTCCATAAACTGGTGGGTGGTCAATCACTGCAGCCATTGGCCATCCACTGCTTAAAATAAGCCTCCCCAATGAATTCCAGATTGGCTGGTTGGTAACTGAGTCCATCGGCTTCCTGCAACCTTTGCATATTATCTGGCTTTGCCTGGTCGTTTAGTTTATTCACCTTGTCGTAACGTCCTATAGAGCTAAGAAGAAATATTAACCTACAATTTTTTTTACAAAAATACATCCCCAGATTTGGAAGTACATCAATTATTCTGTGTGTAACTTTATTTTTGTATTGTTACGAAAGAGCAGGATTCTCTTAATACAGGTTATTACAAACTTAAAAGGAGATTTCCCCCCCCCCCCCCACGCCTGTATTAAGTTTTGACATGTAAAAATAAAGAAACGTTTGCTTTGATTTTTGACATTTAAGTAAATTAAGATGATTAACTCTACAATTCGGCTTGGCTTTATTTGGGTGTATATGTCGCAGTATACACCGAGACATTTTAGTGGTTGTTTTCCCGCAGTAAAATGATCTTATCTTAGTAGTAGGTACAATAAATTAATGAAGTTTTTTTTATTATAATCACCCGAGGCATTCAAATTCAAATCGCCTGCAGCGCGTGCGATGTTGTTTATGCTGTATTACTTTGTGCGGGCGGAAGCTTCTTTTACTTTAAACATTTATTTCGTGAGGCAGGCAATACCCAAACAGTCACATCTCGTAAAACTATCGTTTCTCACGCTTTCGAGTTGATGATTATTTTTTTGATTAGTTAGGAACAAAAATATTTAAAAAAAAAAACAACTCGCATGGTTCGATAGCAAAAGTAAATAGTTCTGCCGCGGGAAAATAACCACTAAAATGTCTCGGTGTATACAATGCTTCTCGCAAGCAGTTCGCATGCGTGAGCCACAGGCACTAGAGGCACTAGGTAGACGCAGCTCTCAACCACGTACCGAGTTCAAAGAATGCTCCGTAAATGATTTTCTTGATGACAGCGGGCTAACAAACGTGTACCGAGCGCAAAACACGTACCATTTTATAAATAAACACGTTTTATCCTTGGAATAACTTCAAATAATGTTAATCTTTATATTTTATCAGTTTTGTCTAAGCTGACAATACGAAAAGACTTATAATAAGAGGTCATTGACACCGTGGTTGGTTGACCTCCGCGACCTTAAACAAAGGTGTCGTCTAGCTATAGATAATCTTTGCTAGTGTTTAAGATAACAGTTTGTTAACATACTAATCATATACCTATAACATGGCTAGATATTTTACAATTAATACAAATACGATTTTTTTTACTTGACATTTTTTCACAAAACTGTATAAATAAAAAATACCATTTTTATTAGAACGTCACCCCGAAAGTAAAATTTAAGCTTCTAGTTAAAAACAATGAGCATTTTTCATATTTTATTTTATTTCAGTACTAAAAACAGAAATACAAAAAATTAAAGAATTTAAAAACAACATATACCATATTAAACAATGTAGTCTATAGTCTATGGTTCTACCACAGACATTTGTGTGTACATACCTAAGAGAAAAAGATCGAGATTTACAATAATACATTATGTATTCTTGTGAAAATTAGAGGCAAATTTATTTTATTTGTATTCTGACCTTACAAGCCTTAAACGTGACTCTACGTTGACTCGAGTGAGCCACTAACCACGGCTAGGATGATACACTATTATAGTGGAATCTACTTCCTAACGAACCGGTTTGAACTATACACAGCTGCGCGTGTTGGTATTATTATCATATGTATATGAATATGAATTCAAATTCATGTTAAAAGGACTCTAATGAAAAAGGGCTATTACACCGTTAGTGATTAGATAAATGATAAAAATGTGTGGATTTAAAACTGCTTAGCTCACAACAAATCTTGTAAAATATTTATTTATTTTTAAAAGAGGCTGACAATAGTGACCGAGTTTCTTGCGCTGCTTCTTCTCGGCACTAGCCCACAATAGTCCCGAAGCAGTGGTAGGGAAAAAAAATTGGGACACGTAAAAGTGCCTTTTATGGCCAATTTACAGAAATAAATGATTTTGATTTTTTTATCATGACTATTTATTTGTGATTTGAATGGAAATAGATTTAACTAGCCTTTTGTAGCTAAGACCGCGTTTTTAAGACACTATTAAAAGCTTTACTCGTAACTAAACCCACGTACCGGCAAGCGCAGCGTGGGACGTCCACCCACAAGGTGGACAGACGACCTGGTAAAGGTTGCAGGACGACGCTGGATGCAGGCTGCGCGCGATCGGACTATGTGGCTGGAAGTCACTGGGGCAGGCCTATGTTTAGCAGTGGACGTCCTTTGGTTGAAATGATGATGATGATAAAACTAAACTTCTACCGATAAGTTTATTTTTTCGGGTCAGTGTAAATATTAGACAACATAACATCACATACATTGCTCTGATCCTAAGGTAAGTAGCTAAAGCACTCGTATTATAGAAACCAGAAACAACGACGGTACCAGACCCGAGCCAATATAGAAAAGTTCGTTTTCTACATTGACCCGACCGGGGATCGAACCCGGAACCTCAGAGATGGCGGCGCCATTTAAAGTCCGGCGTGCTCGCCTCTCGGCTACGGAGTATAACGCAAAGCTATGCATTATTCCAATAATACCTTATGGTCTAATAAATAAATATAAACCGTTTATTTGCAAAAAACACGACGCCTAATAAGAAGTTGCTTTGTTTTGTAACTCTACATAAGTTTTGATTGTATTATGGACTAGAGTAAGTAATTTGTACTTAATTGACAAAGTATTGCTGTTGAAATTTATTATGCTTAATTTGTTAAGTACTAGTTTTAATTTTTACATACAAAAAGTCTCATCCATATCCACTTTTTGTGTTGGAACCATGTAAACCAAACCCGGATCTTCCTTGTTGTTTTTGTCACATCAGATGACGGGCAATGATTAGTTTATTTTGAGATGATTGTTTCACCTTGAGATACATATGGCATTCGTACTTTACGAAGTAAGACTATCAATGGGCTAGTTTTCTAAAAAAATCTTATTAGTCCGTCAGTTGGATTAACAGAAAATATTGGACACGTATTTTTTCTTTTCTCAATCAAACAAAAAATGATCAAGATACAGCCCGTTAAAGTTCCGCGTAACGTCACACCTTGCGACACTTTTTAGCAAGGCGGGACGTCACGTGCTCCGTTGATGCGCTTTATCCTCCTCATTTTTTGTTTGATTAACAAAAGAAAAAATATGTGTCCAATATTTTTCGATATTCTAACTAACGGACTAAATAGAATAGTCTTTTTTTGACCCAGGAAACTAGCCTATTATTACATTGAGAGCCTGTTTCACAATCGAAAAGTAGCACTACTCAACAAATAAATTTAAAACTCAATGAAACGGGAAATAACGCGATCATAATTTAGGTACAAAATGTTACCTCTTTTGAGTCAGCCTGTGACCACGGTCGGTGTAACCCGATCGAAACGTCAGGCAAAAGAGGTAACATTTTGTACCTAAATTATGATCGCGTTAATTCCCGTTTCATTGAGTTTTAAATTATGCAACGCGAAAGTTAAAAAGTAATTAAATAAATTTAAATAATGAACACATTTTGTATGAAGTATCTGGCAGATTAAACTAACCGAGACTTAGCGAATGTGAAACAGACCTTGAATCTAATAGATGTCATAAGAAAGGTAAAATTATAATTAGAGAATTCGTTTTGCAAAGCACAATAATAAATGATAAATAAATATTAGACAACATCACATACGAGAAATCTGAAACAACGACGGTATCACAACATAGACCCGAGAAAATATAGTAAAGTTCGTTTCCTACATTGACCCGACCGGGGATCGAACCCGGAATCTTGGCGACGCCATATACAATCCTTTCGGCTACAGAGGTCGTCAAATACACAACAATATTTCGTACAAGTCTATAATTTATTTTATCGTAGTTGCAGTCCAAAGAGCACGATCTCCCGCTTTTTTCATCTATCCACTGCCAGCCATCTTCTTAGGGTCATCGGTCCATCGAGCTCGGGAGCGTTCTACACTACGGTTGCAGGCGAGAATTTTCCTAATTCTAACAAACTGTTTAAAACTTTTCCTGGTTGATTCCTAATCGGGTAAATATAAAACAGGCTTTTCTAAATTGTCCTGCAGGGCTAGCATGCGCGCATCGGTTAATTTATCGATAGACAAGACAAATTTTGTGTTCGATGATAATTTTGTCGTTTTCCCTAACCCGTTAGGTTAGGGAAAACGAGGCAGACGTTTCGAATCCTGTTTCCAAATATTTTCAAGGTCTCTCGTTAATCATAGCCACTTATTTTTACGTTATAGCACGGCATTTCCATGATATTTTGGTTTCTTCTTTGTTATCGTCGAAGACAAAACGACATATTACGTCAAAAGTCGATAAAATGCCACGACAAAATTGTATCGTGTTGCGCATGCTAGCCCTGCTGGCTTTGGGTGTTGGTACCATCGATGTTCCCGATATCTTTACGTCCGATAAAAAAAAATAAAGAAACTGTTGGAATCGGGCACTGACCCGGCTACGCCGTTTTTTCTTACACTAATGATCGGGCTTCACCTGCGTGACGCCTAACGTTCAAATAACAGCATGATTAGCACATGATCATTAATTATTGCACTAAAGTACGCTTTAAATGTATAGCCACAATTATTTGACGTTTGATTCTAGCGTCTAGTGGCTTAGTCAGCGTGTGATCTGTGGATAATGGTCTTTAAATTAAAAATACACGCTTCCAAGAACTCAATACTTTTTTCATTTTGTCCACTCCATCCTAACTCAATGACATGCACTATAACATTTATTCCACAAAGAGTTTTTTAACGTGATCGTGTTTTAACATGTTTAGTGTAGTAGGTGTAGCCACAACAACGCACTAGACGCTCGCTAAATGCCTTTGATGCGTCGAAAGTTACCGCCGCCCGTCCGAGTATCGCCTAACGTCTCATGTCATTAAAGCAAATTAGCGCGCTA
Organism: Anania fuscalis; assembly: GCA_950371115.1. Taxonomy (NCBI): domain Eukaryota; kingdom Metazoa; phylum Arthropoda; class Insecta; order Lepidoptera; family Crambidae; genus Anania; species Anania fuscalis. Next base: position 11,748,056 of record OX493348.1, on the reverse strand, counting down.
AGATCAGTCACAACTCCGTACCTACTATATCAAATAGCGTACTAATTAATGGCATTAGACGCAGTTGAAGCCCGAGCATTAGAGGATGTTTGTTTATACATTACGCAATGACATGCAAAGGTAAACTGAAAGTCACGGTAGAGCTAGTTGGCCGTGATATTCGTCTCGAAGAGCATAATAAATTAAAATCAATGACTTACATGATTGACTTGAAAGATTTTGATGTTGGTCGAATTGAAAAAGTTGTTATATGTGACTTTTGCGGGTTTAAAACCAACGAAATTTACAGTGTATGATGAATTGATGAATGAATGATTGATTGTTTATAATGTTAAAATTTTAAGACAACTTTATTTGCCGCAACAACGGTTGCCGCTGAAAACCAGCGTCGTTACGGCTTCGGCTGTAACGACAAATGCTGAGCAGGGACCTTTTTGACACTCTTTTTGTATGTTCAATGTAATTCTGTTTGTAACTATGCCTATGTATGTCAAATAAACGTTTTCTATTCTATTCTATTTTAGATGTAGTAGGTATACTGACGCCTTGTCAGCCACTTGTGTCGTAAACCTTAACAATTATTTTTTATTTTGGCCGTGATATATTTTTTTTTGTTTTGACCATGACCTTATTGCTTGTAACCTATTTTTTGAACTTAAGTTTCAAAATGCGTAAACATTTATTACTGGGTCGAGAGCAAACTTCGTTACTCGAACACAATTATGGTTTTGCTTCCATTTTCCTTCCTTGAGAAAACTTACACTGTCAGGTATCTGATAATCGTCGTATGTAATTCTTTGAACATTTTTCAATGCATCTTAATACATTTTCGACTGTGGATTTATTTTGCTGTCGTGTTGATCCTTTTTTTGGTTTAAAAATGCTGTCAGTTGGTATCTATCTATCTAAGTAGGTGTTACAACAACTTTACGAACAGTTACTAGCAATAGGCATTTCCCATTGTGTCGTGTGGTGCCTATGGGTGTCGTAAGAGGCGACTATAGGAGAACCGCCATAAGAAGACGGGCAGCAGCGTCTCCTCTCCACCATTGGCCAAACTGCGATCGCCAACCCGCCTGCCAAGCGTGGCGATTATGGCAAAATCCTTCTTTTGGAAAGGCCTGCGTCCAGCAGTGGACTGATATAGGCTAGTGATGATGATGATTTCCCATTGCTAAGTTAGATGTAGTTTAGTTTTTTTTGAATTGCATTTACAAAAGGCTATGGTAGAATAACAGAGTTTGCGGGCCTCCTGCATCCACTGAGCCATAGACCATTTTGTCTTATAGCAAGTTTGCATATTAATTTTGTATGTGTAATCTGCCTCGACAAATAAAACATTATATTCTATTCTAACTCACACGGCTGCAAGTATTATGTAAATACAGTAACTTTTTATAACCACTTCCCATTTACTCAATACTTTCTTCTATTACAGCCGTGTATTTAGCAACTTAGGTACTTCTAATTTTAATAAGTTTACTTTCTTTTAGGGCCTGATTCTACTGCTCATAAAACTTTTGCAATTTGGTTTCATGTATAATCCCAATAAAAATTAACTAATAAAAGGTACAAAAGAGTAGGAAACTCCTTGAAATCACGTAATCACATATACAGGGTGTACAAAATAATGGGACACTCCTTAAAACCACGTGATCAGCTGGACATATACAACAACTCTTCCTATGGGAGCAACATGGAAATCATGATTTTATTTTCAGATGCTCCATACATTATCATCGAGGTAAGCAAGTAAGTTTGTATGGAGAAGCTGAAAAAATATTATCGATTTCGATGTTGCTCCCATAGAAAAAGTTGTTGTATATGACCAGCTGATCACGTGGTTTTAAGGAGTGTCCTATTCTCTTGTACACTCTGTATAACAACTTTTCCTATGGGAGCAACATTGAAATCGATAAAAAAAATTCAGATGGATGGACATGACCAAAATTCAAATGTATGGTATGTTATTCATTATCATCAAGGTATGTTTTGTAGGGAGCATCTAAAAAAGAAAAAACCGGCCAAGTGCGAGTAGGACTCGCGCACAAAGGGTTCCGTACCATTATCTATAAAAACGGCAAAAAGATAACGTTTTTTGTATAGTAGCCTCCCTAAATAATTATTGTATTCTGTTTTTTAGTATTTGTTGTTATAGCGGCAACAGAAATACATCATCTGTGAAAATTTCAACTTTCTAACTATCACGGTTCATGCGATACAGCCTGGTGACAGACAGACGGACAGCGGAGCCTTAGTAATAGGGTCCCGTTTTACACTTTGGGTACGGAACCCTAAAAAAAAGGATTTCGATGTTTCTTTCCATAGATAAAGTTGTTATATTGGACCAGATGAGTATAATGTTTGTAGATAGATAGATAGATAGATACTCTTTATTGCACACCACACAAAACAAACAGTACAAAGAAAAGGAAATACATTTACATTAATTACTTTTAAACTTTCGCGTTGCATAATTTATAACTCAATGAAACGGGAATTAACGCGATCATAATTTAGGTACAAAATGTTACCTCTTTTGCCTGACGTTTCGTGATCGAAACGTCAGGCAAAAGAGGTAACATTTTTATAAATAAATATTGGACAACATCACATACATTGCTCTGATCTTAAGGTAAGTAGCTAAAGCACTTGTGTTATAGAAATCAGAAACAACGACGGTACCACAACACCCAGACCCGAGACAATATAGAAAAGTTCGTTTTCTACATTAACCCGACCGGGGATCGAACCCGGAACCTCAGAGATGGCGACGCCATATAGTCCGGCGTACTCGCCTCTCGGCTACTGAGGTCGTCTGATCGTTTTATGATCGCGTTAATTCCCGTTTCATTGAGTTTTAAATACATTTACATGTTTCGTAACATTTTGTAGATGGGTCTTATTCTTTTGTACACCTTATAAATAATATTTCATGTAGTACTGCAACCTACACAATATAAAACTTATTAGTGGCATAGGTCTAGGTCTTTATAGCCAGATCTGGCTAACCTTGAGTGTAACCTACATCATTCACGTGTGCAGGTAAAGTCATGTTTGTTATTCATTATCTCGATATGACCTAGTGTCCGTATCCTTAATTTATAAGCCAAGAGCTAAGGTGTTGAAACGAAACAAACCTGTACGAATACCCTATGCCTTAAGGCCTTAGGAATAAGGTATACTCTCAAACGCTATTATGTTGTAGTTATTTAAATAAAATTATGGCTTTTATTCCTTAATATTTGTTTAAAAAACTCAATACCACTTAAGTATGCCTTTATACGTCCCACTGCAGGGCACAGGCCTCACCTCAACTTTGAGATGGTTTGGGCCATACTCCACCACGCGGGCCCGGTGCGGATTGGTGGGGGGGTGTTGTAAGGCCAGTGACTAAACCTTACTGTCAGATGTTATCAAGCCGCCTTAAGGCCTCTGACTAGGCTTCACGACCAATATCAAGCGATATGAGTCGGGACCAACTTTTAACATGCTTTCCGAAGCACGGAGATGCTCGTGATAAATGTCAACAAATATGGTCGGAATGGTCACCCATCCACTCACGACCACGGCGTTGGTTGCTTAACTTTAGTAATCGATACTAAAGCGCTGCCGCCACTGAGCTACGAGCACCTCAATCAATTCCACTTACGTTGTGCTAATTTTTGTATTTTTTTTTCAAACTGTTTTGCAATATTTTGTCGGGACTCTTTTATTTTACTTAAACTTGAAAACGTATTGTCTCATTAATTTTATGAAATAAAATAAATAAATGATTGATTAATATCACTAAATATGTGTGTAAATTCTATCAAAAGTGAAACTATTTAATAATTTGAGGGTGCTTTATTGATTACAATCTCGTTTGGTGTTTCTCTATGGCTCACGAAAACTTTGCAGATTAGATAATTAATCAAACTACACTGGTTTAGGAAATCTAAACTAACAGTAGCGTCCAACACTTAATGCTATGTTGATTTTATAAAATATTCCGATTAACAACTATACAACTTAGTAATAAGTATCTTTGATAGAGTTAGACGAGGCCTTGAATGACGATGAAATATCTTCACTAAGTTTAATTTTGTGTTATGATGACGTTTGACTTTAAACCTTACTTTTTGAAACTTTAAATTAATATTCTCTCATAACGTTTATTTTCTTTCTAAACAATGTCAATTTTCAAATAAGCTACTCTCCGACACTACCGTTAATAGATTTCTTTACACTGAACGATCGTATTTGTCAAAGCCTCGTCTTCGCCGTCGTCCAATATACGTAGCTATCCCAAAGGAAGAAACACAATCGACTTACCGGCATGCAGAACCAGGATCGCGACCGCTGCTCTCGCAAGCGAGCCGCGAGGGGGCGTTGCCTTCGACCCCATTGGGCGAGAGTCGGGCGCCCTTCCACAATATAATAATATACAACCTTCAACCCCCAAAACCTCTTTGGTATGCGAGACACGCAACCTCTTTGCCCGTTTACTTTTTAAATTTCACTTTTTAATTTTTACTTTTTTCACACGCGGCGTGCACAGGCTGTCGCGGCCGACTGCGTTTGGTCCGCGCGTCGTATCACTTTCACTTTGCCATCTTGCGTCATGTTACATTACATCCGATTTTTTCACTTAATGCTCTCTTTGGAACACGTTATTTTAACCTTATAACTAATATTATTGTCGTCGTTTCTTCTCCAGTCTGCGTTTTTGTGTTTTTTTTAATTGATTTTTGTTTTTATTTCTGTAAATTTAAACGGATTATGTAACTTTATCATTCACAGCATGTAACATACATTTTGAAAATTACTGATTTAAATAATAAAATAATGTCTAAACATTGACTAGTTACATGTGGTTGGTGTGTCGTCTCGTCTTTTACTTATAGTAAAAACTTTATTAACATTGATAAAAACCTTTGAGTCGAGTTCTATATATCTCACATTTTTTTTACCTAGATTTAAAAACAACAATATATTTTGTTGACTCTATAAGTATTGCATGACGTGTATAAAATCTGTCGATGTTTTTGTTATTGTGTCGGATGGAAGACATCAAATAGGCCAAGAGCCTGAATAAAACCTTTTTCTGTCATCGCGTCGTCGTCATCTCATCATTAAACACCTGGGGGGTAACCATGAACTTTTAAAACAAACTCAAATCTTGTCAAATCTGTCAAATTTTGTACGTAATGACGTACGAAATTGACAGATTTGAGATTGTTTTAAGAGTTCATGGTTGGGGTAACCATAGCTGACAAATAAAAAAGAATGATATGGTCAACAATTTAAACTTTTAATAGAATAATTATTGAACTGGAATAATGCATACTACTTAAATTAGAATTCACATTATACCTAATTCTGCATACTCTACAACATGCTGCAAATGTGATGGGTATTAATTAGTTCACATCCCTAGGGAGGTGGTTAGATTATTTATTAATTAACTTTGGTTATCACGAGCACCTAGCTCCGTGCTTTTGAAAGCACGTTATAAGTTGGTCCCGGCTGATATCGCTTGATACTGGTCGTTAAGCCTGGCCAGAGGCCTTAAGGTGGCCTGATTACATCTGAAAGTTTAGCCTTATAACACTTCTCCACCGCGGTGCACTGCGCCCGCTTGGTGGAGTATGGCCGAACCACCTCATAGCTGAGGTGAGGCCTGTGCCCTGCAGTGGGACGTATATAGGCATTTTTTATTTTTTATTTGAGGTGGGCTTACTCTTGACCCCAATCTTGCTCTAGAGCATAGATGGGATCTACGATGGCATACTTTACTTTATTGATCATTGATCCAATGGCAATAGTTTTACGAGTATACAAGTAGCAGATTACAAATTAAAAAGTGTTTTTCTTATTTCCAAGCTGTATATAAAAAAAACATCCCAAACATGTGTATCGTCACGTCATATACAGGCTGTTATAAATATATATATTTTTTAAACGAACCAATTTGTACGAAATACTTATTTTTACAAAAAATTATTATGTCAAATTCTGACTTCACCATAGTATTTATATGCAAAGGTTAGCATAGAATAGTTTGAAATGTAATTTGAAACTATTCCATTGTTTGGGCTTGATATTGGTACCATTTACACCATCCTGTATACTCATACCAACCTACTTAGGTAAGTTCGTTACATGAACTATGTCACTAAACTAAAGCCTCACAACCAACAGGAAATTAGTTCAACATGCAAGTTTGGCTATAAGTCGCACACGAATGCGGGTACTTATGAAATATACATGTTATATATTATTATATACGCAGTGTGTCTGATTAAGCACATTCGACAAACGTTTAATACGGGGTGTGCCACACAATTACCTTACAGGGAGTCCAAGAGAATAGGACACGTCTTAAAACCACGTGATCAACTGGTCATATCAACCACTTTTTCTATGGGAGCAACATCGAAATCGAGTTTTGAAGTGAAACTTCTTTATCGGCGTTGGAAAAAAATTTACCGTCACATTTTTCGGTTACGCGTCACATTTTTCCGTTACGCGCCATCTTTTTCTTTTGTTGTTTCACTTCTTACGTGTGTACACTAGTACACGCACACATTTTTTTTTTTTTCAGTTTCTCTATACAAACCAACTCGCATACCTCGATGATAATGTATGGAGCATCTGAAAATAAAATCACGTTTTCGATGTTGCTCCCATAGGAAAAGTTGTTGTATATGACCAGCTTATCACGTGGTTTTAAGGAGTGTCCCATTCTGTTGTACATCCTGTATATGTATGTAACGAGGCTCAACCCGTATTCTCGGAAAAAGAGGTAACAATTGAATAACAATGACCCCGTCACACGTGTGTGCGCGAACTGAGCGAGAGGTTTATTAAAGGCTTTTAAATATTGTCATAGGTTGATTTTAAATCCTACTAATATTATAAATGCGAAAGTTTGTAAGTATGGATGTATGTTTGTTACTCTTTCACGCAAAAACTACTGAACGGATTGGCATAAAATTTTGCATACATATAGAATATGATCTGGCTTAACATAAAATAAACTTTTATCCCGGTTAAATGTTCCAGTGGTATATATGGAATAAACTAAAGAGCACGCGAGCGAAGTCGCTGGCAACAGCTTGTAAACAATTAAGTAAATAAACAAAACACATCAGTTACCATGGTCTTGTAATTGGTGTAAGTTTTTTGAGTGACATGAAAAACTTCCTTCATAAGGGTAGCACAGAAGGTGAAAATCTTGATAGGAAATAATAATTTCCGTGCGCAATTAGGTTTGCAAACTCGAGAAGCTAGGCCAAGGTTTTTTTAATAAACTAAGAAAAAAGTTTCTCCCATAAACTTCGAATTTACAAATCTAATGATATTTGCAACTAGCTAACTATAAACAAATAAATAAATTGTTTCCACAATCACACCAATTATCTAGCCTAAGCAAAGCTTGTGCTATGGCGACTAGACTTAACTCTGGACTCTTCTACGAACTAGCGTCGAGAAATAAAAACAAGTATTTGAGAAAATACGTTCGTGGACTGGGAATGTAAAATGGTGGACTAAATAAAAAATGTTTGAGATATTCTAAATCTTTTAGCAAAAAGTTCAAGATATTTCGTTGCATAATATTTATAACTAGCCAAGTGCGTGTCGTAGCACGCGCAGTATAGGGTTCCGTAGTTGCCCGTCGTTACGACAATATACTTCAGCTATTACTTCATTTAAGTATTTTTTAATGTTTTCCTGTAAGGAATTTTCAAACGACAAAGTTGAACTACTATTACTCTTAAACTAACTAATGTATCTTAAGCGCTATGATTTTCCTTGAAAGTTCATGAAAAGCACTATTATTATGATTTTTCCAGATTTTTTAAGCCAATAGTTTAGCTTTTAAGCGGGAGGCCCCCCCCCCTCCCCCTTAAAAGCTGAAATGGGACAATCAATCATCTCAACGAACCTCGGACGGACAGACAGACAGACAGACGGGCATGACGAAACAATGAGGGTCCATTGTCAGGACTACGGAACCCTAAAAAACAACTTGACCCATTTTTAAACTTGCACTAATCAATACTCTATCCAACGGAAAATTCACCCTTGATTTCCACATGAGTAAGCAAGGGATTTATTGCTAGACCTCCCCAATATATCGCTCGAGGCACAATACGACTATTAAATATGATAAAAAAACCGGCTAAGTGCGAGTCAACTCGCGCACGAAGGGTTCCGTACCATTTTCTATAAACATGGCAAAAAAATCACGTTTGTTGTATGTGAGCCCCCTTAAATATTTATTTTATTCTGGTTTTTAGTATCTGTTGTTATAGCGGCAACAAAAATACATCATCTGTGAAAATTTCAACTGTCTATTCTAACTATCACGGTTCATGAGATACAGCCTGGTGACAGAAGGACAGCGGAGCCTTAGTAATAGGGTCCCGTTTTACCCTATGGGTACGGAACCCTAAAAATGAAAAATACAGGGTGTACACGACGTAGCTTTATATTTTCATACACAAACAAACATGAAACACAAGCTAACATTACTGGCACACCGACACTCAAGCATAAATCTGAATTGTTCATGTATTTGTAAACAATAAATAATATCTCATATATCTACATGATATATGAGATATTATTTATTGTCAATCAAGTAAAAAAAAAAAAAAAATTGAGTAAGCTACGAAAGATCGGTGCTCTTTTTGAGGGGTTCCGTACCCAAAGGGTAAAACGGGACCCTATTACCGAGGCTACGATGTCCGTCTGTCTGTCTGTCCGTCTGCCTCTGTGTTTGTCCGTCTGTCACCAGGCTATATCTCATGAACCGTGATAGTTAGACAGTTGAAATTATGTATTATTAATATGCATTTCTGTTGCCGCTATAACAAAAAATACTAAAAAACAAAATAAAACTAATATTTATGGGGACTCCCATACAAAAGACATGATTTTTTTGCCGTTTTTATAAATAATGGTACGGAACTCTTCGTGCGCGACTGCCAGTCGCACTTGGCCGGTTTTTTTAGAGTTTTGCATGCCACTAGTTATGGGTTAATGTATGACACACTCTATATACATGACAAAAACCCACTGACCCAAGATTTACAATCGTAAATACAATCATCTTTTGATGATTCTACTTTCCAAGTATTCCTTATTTTATAAAACTTTATAAAAACCCTTTAAAAACCAACATTTCGTAAGCATCTTCCAACTTTCCCATATTTAAACTTTTTACGCTTGCTACCTCATTACGCTTTTGACGACAATTTTATGTACTAGAAAAAGAAATCCGAACTACGCTGTACTAAGGACGCCTTGGAAAACTTGGGAAAAATATCTAGGATATTTTAATCTACCGTCGGAAACTACCTTTATATTATGCCAGAGAAACTGATAGGTATAACCTTAAGGTTTTCCATGTCTTTCTAGAAAGTCGTAGAAAGTATGTTTTAAGGCTAAGTATGAATTTTAACTCGATAGCAATAGAGAACGTAAGCGCTGATTCGTAAAAAAAAACAAAGGTTTGTTGAAGTGCGGCCAGGATTGATTTATACATTAATGTTTGTTTCCCTAATAAAGAAAAAGAAATAAATAAACTCGTGCTTGGTTTTTGGGAGACACATCAAACATTTATCTTTATAAGGGCTTTTTGAAATTAGAGCGACATTGCGTCGAATTCGAGTAATTATAAATTGTAGAGTTAATATTATAATCAATCATAAATGCGAGTTCTACGCCTCTCAATCCAAAAGTAACTGCTTTTTTTGTCAATGGATGCGACTATGCCACTATGCCATCAACCACCAAATACGACTATTAAATATGATAAAAAAAACCGGCTAAGTGCGAGTCAACTCGCGCACGAAGGGTTCCGTACCATTTTCTATAAACACGGCAAAAAAATCACGTTTGTTGTATGTGAGCCCCCTTAAATATTTATTTTATTCTGGTTTTTAGTATCTGTTGTTATAGCGGCAACAAAAATACATCATCTGTTAAAATTTCAACTGTCTATTCTAACTATCACTATGCCATCAACCACCAAATACTGTGAATTGGGACTGGGAGTTAAAAATACATATTTTCCGTAACATAAATAGTATCCACCCACGACTTAGTAAAACAACGTAGGCTATTGTTAATTCTGTTGCGAATTATGTTAGGTACTCGCTGATCGTTTTGCGTGGGAGATGACATTTACAGTTTTAATAGTAAAGGCTTTGCAGTACCAGTGCAGCGTGGGTATCCTTGATAATGACAGTCTAAAAATAACTTGAGGATCATCTTGCATTGACGCAAGTTTTGAATTGTTAGTGGGTGCAACTACGCGCAAAGATTTTCGTACTAACATTCAAACGCGATTTAATTTATAGATTTAAGAGGGATTCTTTGTAAGAGCATTACTTTTATTTTATTTTATTTATCACAAAACTCAACAGCTATGTTTCATTATTACATGCTAGTCTAATTTTACTAGGGGGGAACTTAGCCAATTGTAGAGTTTCTTAACATGCTTAATTTAAATTTTTCGTACAAAGTTGCTTAAAACAAGTTGCTTAAAAACAAGTGAAAACAAAGTTATTATAAAGCTAAGTATACCTAGCGATACAAAACAACTTAAAACACTTTTAATTCAAAATGTAAAATTAAACTATGCTTTGTCTGTCAGCAGTATGTCAAATATTGGACCCACGAGAATTAAACACATATTTAGGACCGATGAACTCTATTTTAGATTTTTTCGATCTCAGATCTTTAACGACATTATTTGGACACCATCAAGCTGATCTGATGATAGATGGAACCAGAAAGATGTAAGTGGAACTACTACTTACATTACCTATATTAATTATTTTCACGACGTATTTGTAAACGCCGAAGCTTCTAGTTTGGTTTTACGAGTCCGAAACATTTTAAAAGAGTAAAAGAAACTATAAAAAAACTTTAATTTTAATAAGAATTGAATAATACAAATCTCTGTTAATCAACAATAAAAAACAACTTTAAATTAACTTCAACAAAATCAAACATTAATTTTGGAATGAGAAGTAATCAAAACAGAGTTATTGCCTGGGTTAAATAATGAATCAATTATTATATTTCACTATCTGGTGTAAATATTTTTGCAATTTCTCCTGAAAAATAAAAGCAATATTTTTTTTCATAAATAAATGCCAGATATGCCAAATTATTAGGGTAGAATAGGTTAAATTAATGTTCGTTTATTCATATAGGTAAGTAAGTACTATACTATGTATATAAAGTTATTAAAAACCATGAAAATAATATCAGATTTTATTTTAAAAATCTTTTTAGTACCACTTTATTTTCGCACTTATTTCTTTGATGCGTCATGCGAAGTATTAATCTATACTAATATTATAAAGAGGAAAGATTTGTACCTATTTTTGTATGTTTGTAATGAATAGGCTCAAAAAGTACTGGGCCGATTTAAAAAATTCTTTCACCAATAGAATGCTACATTCTTCCAATTTGACATAGGCTACATTTCATTTTGAAAAAAATTAGGGATCCTTGGTAAAATTTGAACAATGTAACCGAAGGTGTAGAAAAATGAGTCTTAAAATGTCTTTCGTCGAATGCGCTGCCGAAACTATTAGCGATAATTGTCTACCCCGTGCGAAGCCGGGACGGGCTGCTAGTGTTTTATAAAGTAAGACTTTTCAATGTTTTATGTGACTCAGTCAGTTATCAACGCACTCACTGCTGATTAGAAAACATCAACTTTGCAATCTATATATTGATTAGTAATTTACATTTTTATTACCGGCTCAAATGTAAAACGGATAAACCTTGATGAAGCTCTTATACCTAAAAATTTTTTGGTGTAAATTTTGAATAATTCGCTATGCCAACTTTTCACGTTTTTGCGGCAAACGTTTTCGGAAGCGGCGTTCAATCAGGAACTAAGGAACGTTTCCCGTATCCGCCATTTTGGTTTTAGTAGCAAAAGCTTTCACGAATTTCGGCTGTAAATAACTTACTGAAAATGTTTGCTAAATGCATATAAAATTATGTAAATTATGATATAAATATGGGTTGAAAAAGACGAAAGATATAAACAGCACCGAAAAAACATTATTTTAAGATAATATAAACTTTTAAGCAACTGTTTTTGAGCTGTAAATTAAGTTGTTCCAGTAATAATTTTAAAATTAAAAGAAAAGAAGGTAAGTAAGTTAGCCCATTATCTGATAATGTACGTATTACAACTATTTAAAGAATTATTTTCGTTTTCATTTAACTTTCTTCGAAAATCCTTTTTTCCGCTAAAAATAAAGATTTTCTAAATTATTATCTTTTTAGACAAATAATCTAAAAGAAATCTAGTCACTGGTGTGAAAATAAAATTTGAAAAAATTAATTATTTTAAGGTTTCAATAAAAATTTCCGGTATAACGTCCACCACAGTATTCTTTCACGGACAAACACACCAACACACAAATAAGGTCATTCCTGAATTTTCATCGAACGGGGCGAAACCGCAATATCGCATAACCCCAAATTCTGAAAAAATCGATTTCGGCGTTCGAGTTTCATCGACTGGCCTTTAAATAAAAAAAGAGCACTTTTTTCTTTTTTCATTGGAAAGGTTGATAGCTAAAAAGGTTTTTATGTACAGATTAATTGTTAATTTACATTTCGTGTAGATTTATCTTTCGTGGATGCGCGGAACGCGCGGGCCGCGGCGCGGCTTGGTTTACACTGGCCAAAAGGAGGGAGATCGCACTTTAGGGGAGTTTTCCCCCGATGTCAGGGAAATCGGATAATCTGTAAAGGTTGACGCGGCAATTGTTGGCTGTTAATCTTTTGATGGGATGGGAATATTGATGATTTGATTGAATTAGATGTTCTGAACGTACAGAGCGATTTGAAGGATTTCAGTCGTAGTCGGACATTTTATGTACCACTATACGACTCCTCGTTGTCGTATACGTTAAGTATACGATACGATACGTATAGTAAGTATACGAGTGTTAGTAGAACGTCTCTGCTTAATCGAGAGCAATCTTTGAAGAAAAAAACTGTATTTATAATTCTCTTAATTTTGTTTTTTTTCATAGAGAGCTAGAGGATTGTTATTTAAGTAGAATATTAATAATAATTGCATAAATGTAGCTATACTGTTGCATTATTACCGTATTCTTAGTAATTTGTAATTTACCTTGTTTACGAAATTAAAATCCATTTTTAAGGATTCGTCACTTTGAAAGTCTAAACTTCCAAAGGATTGGTATGTGCTCGAAAATATTAGTTATCCTGCTAATAAGGCGATTTCCTGTGACTACATCTACAATCACTTAGGTTTAAGCAGTCAAATGTCTTTTAGTAACGCCGTGTACTTGTAAGTACTTGCAGTAAGGGATATAATACCTCTGAGAGTGGCAACACCGGGTGCGCGTAGCTCCGCCCGCTACGGACTACGATGCTACAACACACCTATTATGTACTACGGCTATACTACGAGTCTACGGGATTTGGGGTAGAGTGCAGTAGGTACTACGCCGGGTGGAATTTAGGAGGCCTATTTACAAAATATTGCCAGTTTTGTGGGTGTTTGGTGATTACTAGTAATTTAAAAGATGAATCGATAATTGAAGGCCGCTAGTACTATAAACTATACTGCGTACTATAAAATAACGAAAGCCAAACGTATTAATAAGTTATAACTGCAAAAGTGGTAAAATTTATAGGAACACGAACGTGCAAAAAATAGGGAAATGACTTTTTTTGCTTTATCCTAAAGGTTATGATGATTTAATAAAAAATACCCTATATAATACCTAATACCCAAAGGGTAGAACAGGACCCTATTACTAAGCCTCCTCTGTCCGTCTGTCTGTCTGTCTGTCTGTACGTCTGTCACCAGGCTGTATCTCATGAACTGTGATAGTTAGACTGTTGAAATTTTCACAGATGATGTATTTCTGTTGCCGCTATAACAACAAATACTGAAAAACAGAATACAACAACTATTTAAGGGGTCTCCCATACAACAAACGTGCCGTTTTTATGGATAATGGTACGGAACCCTTCGTGCGCGAGTCCGACTCGCACTTGGCCGGTTTTTTATATTACGTAGCGGCCTCCGATTTTCGATTTATCTTTTAAATGACCAGTAATCACCAAACAATCGCAAACTGTCAAAATTTTGTGATAGGCCACAAGATTTCTAGGGATTTTACAGTTTAGTGTAAGGATACTACGCGCATCTTCAGGTAAAGATACCCAAATAGTTTAATTGTTCTCATTATCTACAACTTGTAATATAAAAAACTTCATTTGCAAGGGACTACAGGATGTTTGTTATGATACCAAAAACCACAGTGTTTATTAAATATACTGTGCTGAAACTTTAAAAAAATATATTTAATTAAAGAACAATAAATATAAAAATATCCCGCAGCAACATTTATTGGTATAAAAAGTATCCTATATGTTAATCCAGATCTTATTCTATATGTATGCAAAATTTCATCCAAATCCGTTCAGTAGTTTTCGCGTGAAAGAGTAACAAACATCTATACATCCAAACATTCGCCTAAATAATATAAGAAAGGATTGCTGTTTGGTTGCTTGATTATTTTGTTTTGGTAAAGCACTCGCCCGGCATGCGATGGGACGTGAGTTCGAGTCCCACCTGAGGTCGATGGTTTTTTTTTCAAGTGTTATTTATCTTCAATTAAACCTTGCATGGAATTGCTAAAAACAAAAATTTACAATGTTTAAGCATTTCTGATCTTAACCAATAGTCAAATACCTATTTGTAAAAATATTTCTATAGGGTGTTGACGGTAGTAAACTACTCAGCTATACATATAGCTCCAACATTGATCAGAATACGCTGGCTTTGACAGCGAGAAAAAACACTTGAGGAATTTCATCTTGTCACGTGACGTCCTCGGTAGCTTAGTTGGTAAAGCACTCGCCCGGCATGCGATGGGACGTGGGTTCGAGTCCCACCTGAGGTCGATGGTTTTTTTTTTCAAGTGTTATTTATCTTCAATTATTTTGTTTTCATTTTAGATTGTAGTATAGGTACCTACTACGCCGGGTCACTGAGTGGTATTTAAAATATTTCTAGGGTTTTTACAGTAAGTATACTAATGGTATGATTGTCATTTTATGTCCTATTTTTGTGAAGAGAAAATAAATAAATTTATTATTATTATTATTAATGGTATGATACTACGCGTGCACGGGTAAGGATGACTAGTTAAATTACTGTACTAATAAAACACGTGATAACTCATGCCGGTTTAAGGAAAATCAATTAAATAAATAATTAAATAAATCTTTTCCTGATTGCTAATCGATTTTTCCCGGTCGAGCCAACGTAGAAAGGGAACTTTTCTGTATTGTCTCGGGTCTGGGTGATTGGTACCGTCATTGTTTCTGATCTCTATAATAAAAGTGCTAGCTACTTACAGATTCATTACTTACGGATCAGAGCAATGTATGTGATGTTGTCCAATATTTATTTTTTCAGTGATGAAGAAATGTATGCCCAAAAAACAATCATCAGCAATACCATACTCCCTAATCCCGATTTCGCACAGACATACATCACCACCACTTGTTCCCCTTCGTATATAATCTCCCGCGACGAGTGACAATTTAACTTGCATTAAACTAATCGGCGAAGCCCCACGCACGGGGGATGGAGTGATCGAAGTAGGGCGATTTATCAGGGGTTTGAATAAAAAGTGCCTGAGACGTTAGAAAAACGTGACGACCTCTACAGCCGAGAGGCGAGCAAGCAAGACTCTGAGGTTCCCGGGTTCAATTCCCGGTCGTGACCCGAGACCATGCAGAAAACGAACTTTTCTATATTGTCTTAGTGTGAGATACGAACTTTTCTATGATCTCTATAACACAAGTGCTATGCTGTGTGCTATGCTATACTAACTTAATAAAATTGGGCATATAAAAATCTGCCAAGTGCGAGTCGGACTCGCGCACGAAGGTTCCACACCATTATCTATAAAAACAAGCAAAAAAAATCACGTTTGTTGTATGGGAGCCCCCTTAGATATTTTTTTATTCTGGTTTTTAGTATTTGTTGTTATAGCGGCAACAGAAATACATCATCTTTGAAAATTTCAACCGTCTAACTATCACTGTTAAGAGATACAGCCTACTGACAGACGGACAGCGTAGTATTAGTATAGGGTCCCGTTGGTACGGAACCCTAAAAATTACTGAAGCGTTTGAAAACGTGATGAACTCTATAGCCGAGATGCGAGCAAGCTAGAATTGGCCACCTCTGACGTCCCGGGTTCGATTCCCTTAATTAAGATATACCTACTAATGTTGATAAATTAAATGCAACTGTAAAAATTGCTGGTGAACTTAGATATTCTTCAAAAAAATGTAGCATGTAAGTACTGGGGTTTGAACCAACGACCTAAGACTTAAGGAATATTCGACCACTACCATAGACTTAGGATTCGCTACGCACCACTACCGAGGGAGCACCGTGAATTTCAAAACTAAATAGGGTGTTTCAAAAATATCTGCCACGACTGCAATGGGTAAGAGTATTCCTTATTATACAGAGTGTGCAAAAGAATGGGACACTCCATAAAACTACGTGATCAGCTGGTCACATACAACAGCTTTTCCTATGAGAGCAACATCGAAATCGTGTTTTTTTTTAGATGCTCCATACATTATCATCAAAGTATGATAGAAATAGAAAATGATTTATTTGACACACACTTCTTCTTCTCAGTCGTAACCCCAGGGATTGGGGATCGTGACCATCAGGAGGTCAAGTCAGGACAGAACTGAGTGGGACCGAGTTAAGCTCTTCCATGTTGCTCTATCAGCGGCGGCGTGGACAGCATCGTGCAGATTTAGTTGTAGAAGTTTGGTTTGGTCATACCACCTGGCTGGAGCTCGGCCCCTTTGTCTTTTTCCCTTCACTTTGCCCATCAGTATCGTCCTTTCCAGGGACTCTGGTTCTCTCCGCGCTATGTGGCCGATAAATTTGAGCATGCGGGTGCGGCAAGTGTCTGATAGGCGCGTCGTGATTTTTAGCTCTTTCAGGATACATTCATTCCGTCTGAAGGCTGTCCACGGGATTTGCAGCATCTTTCGCCAGCACCACATCTCGAATGCGTCGATTCTCAGCTTCATAGTGGCTTTGATGGTCCATGTTTCGGAACCGTACAGGAATATAGGGAACACCAGCAAACACACACAGAAAACAAAAAAAATACATAACAGGATTTAAGAAATAAAATGTGTCAGAAAGGCCCCCGCTCAGCATTTGTCGTGCGTGACAGCCAGGGACGTATGCCGACGCTGATTTTCAGCAGGGACCCTGACGGTAGGCTCGATCTATACCCAGCCGGAAACCGGAGTTTGTATGAAGCAGCTAAAAAAAAATTCGATTTCGATGTTGCTCCCATAGAAGAAATTTATGTTAATGACCAGCTGATCACGTGGTTTTACGGAGTGTCCCATTCTTTTGTACAGCCTTTAGATTACAATAGTATGATCATTTCGTGCCACGGTTTGGTAATTAATAATTTAAGAAGAGACAGTAAATAAAATGTATTCTTTATTTAGCATAACACACTGCCATTCGCATTTGAGAATTCGCAAGAGCGAGACGACGTAGTACGAGTTTTGCAGGTGTGGACGGCTATAAACAAAATGAATCTTAATTAATCTTTAGTTTTTTTTTTAAATTGAAGATAGATGACGTCCGGGACATAAAATTATTCTATATACGCAATCCTTTCATCCATTGCAGCCGTGGGAGATATTTTTAAAACACTTTATTGTGTTGTCAGCGTCTTGTTTTCTTATTTGGAATAATCTCAAATCTGATTGTTGTGTTATCATTATTAGGAAACTGTTAGTAAATCATAAAAGGGCTGGGACGATTTAATCGTCGCCATGGCACCGGCTACCTCCTTTAATGATAGGGGAAGATTCACCCCATGCTTCCACCGCGGAGCTACGAAAAATATTGGAGCTTGCAATAAAAAAGACTTGCCGTGATTACGTGATAGACTAATAGCAGAATCACTTAGAACATTGTGTATTTTTAGGGTTCCGTACCCAAAGGGTAAAACGGGACCCAATTACTAAGGCTCCGCTGTCCGTCTGTCTGTCTGTCTGTCCGTCTGTCACCAGGCTGTATCTAATGAACAGTGATAGTTAGACATTTGAATGGGAGTACCTAAAGGGTAAAACGGGACCCTATAACTAAGACTTAGCTGTCTGCCCGTCTGTCACCAGGCTGTATCTCATGAACCGTGATAGCTAGAGAGTTGAAATTTTCACAGATGATGTATTTCTGTAGCCGCTTTATCAACAAATACTAAAAAACAGAATATAATAAATATTTAAGGGTGCTTCCATTCAACTGACTAACTTTTCATTAGATACAGCCTGGTGACAGACGGACAGACACACAGACGGACAGCGGAGTCTTAGTAATAGGGTCCCGTTTTACCCTTAGGGTACGGAACCCTAAAAACTGATATAGATCGGTAATCATCACCTTAAACACCATAATACAGTTATCACGTTATGGGCTCCATTAAATAAAAATAAAAAATCTTTATAAAATAGAAATGCGCTATATCAGTGGAAAAATGAAATTGTCTTCGGAAGAATGTCTTTCCTAATATTAAGCTATTTTTAGGAGGCGAGCACACCGGACTATATGACGTCGCCATCTCTAAAGGTTCCGGGTTCGATCCCCGGTCGGGTCAATGCAGAAAACGAACTTTTCTATATTGTCTCGTGTCTGGGTGTTATGGAGCCGTCGTTGTTTCTGATTTCTATAACATGAGTGCTTTTGCTACTTTCCTACTACTTCAGGATCAGAGCAATGTATATGATGTTGTCCAATATTTATTTATTTATTTTATTGTCAATAACATCTTCGGAAAGAGTTTCCATAACAATTTCTACATGCACGCGCTTCGCACGGAGGGTTATCGTTGCGAACAGCCATGTTTTCCTCCCTACCGTTTACGCGCGGGCAGTTTTAACGGAACTAAAATTAACGAACCCAAAGAAAATATAACTTTTTAATAAAGCATAAATATTGTAAATTTTTGTTTTTTAGCAATTCCATGCAAGGTTTAATTGAAGATAAATAACACTTGAAAATAATCATCGCGACCTCAGGTGGGACACGAACCCACGTCCCATCGCATACCGGGCGAGTGCTTTGACCGCTAAGCTACCGAGGACATAGCTACAACATTGATCAGAATACGCTGGCTTTGACAGCGAGAAAAAACACTTGAGGAATTTCATCTTGTCACGTGACGTCCTCGGTAGCTTAGTGGTCAAAGCACTCGCCCGGTATGCGATGGGACGTGGGATCGTGTCCCACCTGAGGTCGCGATGATTATTTTCAAGTGTTATTTATCTTCAATTAAAGCATAAATATTTATTTTTTGGTGCCATTGAGATTTTTAGCAGGTAGTTTTTAGGGTTCCGTACCTAAAGGGTAAAACGGGACCCTATTACTAAGGCTCCGCTGTCCGTCTGTCTATCTGTCTGTTTGTCCCTCTGTCACCAGGCTGTATCTCATGAATCCTGATAATAAGACAGTTGAAATTTTTACAGATGATGTATTTCTGTTGCCGCTTTAACAACAAATACTAAAAACCAGAATAAAATTAATATTTAAAGGGCCTCCCATAAAAACAAGTGATTTTTTGTTTTTATAGATAATGGTGCGGAACTATGACAAAAACTATGAAAATGTAACTCAAAATGTGTGTCATTTGAGTAGAGAAAGTGTCACAGAGAAAGTATAATACTACGTAAAACTATTATGGAATGTTTCCTTGAAGGTTTAATGTTCTATAAGCACTTCCCCTTCAGGGGACTTTAAAAAAACACCCTATAGCAGGCTACTTACAACTACTTACGTCAACTATATTTCTACAAGAAATTAAAAAGTTTTAAATTAGGTAGGTAGGTAACTCATTTTCTTGCAAATTGCAAGAAAATAAGTTACAGAATTTTCTCACAAATCCGCCCGCATTCATTCAGCGCGGTCATTGATCAGGCTCGACTCGGGAAAATACCTCATTGCGCCATCTATCGAAATAAAGTGGAACTAATTTCCAAGTCTCGCAGTGTTATCCTACAGACGCTTACACAGTTTGCAGCAAGTTTTCAAAATATTATAATAGATGGCGTTACTAGTAATAATTTTCATATTTGAAAATAGTGACGTAGCTCGACTTATCATAATAATCAATCACATAACGTAGCGGTTCACGGTTATACATTAAAAAATACCTGTTTCATAAAGTTGGTGGTTGTAACTATTATTATTGAAACTGGCCGCTATGATTTACTGTCTCGCATTTTGTCATGAAATAGGTTGACAAAATAATAAGTGTTATCGATTATAATAATAGTAACAAAAAAGTAATGTGTTTCACTGTACAAGTTAAAAATAAACATTGTGTTGTCGTCTGACTAACTTATTTAAGTATAAGTTTATTTTATATATTAATTTTTTTTTCTCGAATTGTACCAAAATTACTTTTGTGTTACGTTGCTGAAACAGTCATCATCTTTTCTATTAGGGCTAATTCATTTTGGCATTTTTTTCATGTATATATCAATTAAATAGTCTATAATTAAAAATTTCGTAGATATTTTTTAATATGCTATTTATTAAAAAAACTTTTGGAAGAATATTTATTCGATAGTATTTGAAATTTCATTCAGCATATCACATTGTGCAAAAATGAGCCAGTATGAACTAGGTCCCAGGCTGTTAAGTAAACAAATTTATGTGATTTCTCTAGTGCCCACGTTACGTAAGAGATAGACTCAAAACTCAAACCCATAGTACCTATAGACGTTTTAAGAGAATATTTTTCTGTAAAATGAGTTTATTGGCTGAGGGTACAAATAGACGTAAAAGAGTTTGACACTGAAAAGAGGTATTAGGTACTCAGTAAGTGTGAAACAACGAAGGAGTCCTTCCGTGCACTAGGATACAGTATTCATTGTGTGTTTTAGACTATTAATTAATTATTTAATTACTACTAATAACACAAGTGGCTATGCTATTATCAACTCAGACAGACCTGCCTGAGGGGTCATCGCTCGTGATTCATATTCTGACGCATAATGTTAGCAAATCTTTGTGATTTACATACCTACATCATTAGCTATGAGCACGAGTTGTTTATTTCGTCAAATTAGACATTTGACAACTAAACTGCTTGATTTTAACAGTAGCATATAGATCATTATCGATTTTGTGTTATGGAGTATTATGAAGAAATCATGTTAACTGATGAAATTCAAATTTTTAATTTTCATTATTCTTTGTCTGGATCGGATAACATAAAAACGTATGGAAGATGATGCATGCTGGTTGCAAAGCATTAACGTAAACAGCTGTAAAACTTAAATCAATTCTTTTCAAATCACTTCAGTAGGAACCATGGACTAACAGACACACTCGTCATTATTCTGGCTATGGTTTCACTAAAAGTAGTTGTGGTATTTCCATATTTTACATGAGTCAATACCGCAAATAAAAGTGTAACTTGTTTTGACTAATCCTTCTTGTTAAACATCATACCACTGCTTCTTTGAGAACAAAGCGATAGTGTTCGAGACACTTTTAAAACTGAATAAATGGATCTATTGACTAATGGACCGAGATTTTAACTTAAACTTTTTACAGAACCAATGTTGACACGGTTGAGGAAATATTGACATATCCTAAATTTGTTTTTCTAAAACCAAATTCTCGCTTTGCACATAATTATTATGCTAGAATCGTACAAACTTGTATTATTAAAGGACTAGCAATTCCTAGTCCTTTAATACAACTCACATTTCAAATTTCAAATATTTCTGTAATTCGGATCATTTTTACGCTCTGTTTTAAAAATTACTTAATAAAGATTGTCCCAAAGTGTTCGACTTAGATGAAAAGTATAAATAAAAACAAGCATTGACTGTAATAATAGGGTACTGTGTAATGATGGTAACTCAAAAGTACAAGAAAAAACACATTTAAGACTTAAACAGTCTTTAAATGCTTATCGCCAATCTAATTGTTGTTAACGACTATCATGCACATACAAGGAATCTAATTGTCCTTAATTTCAAAGCCAAATTGAAACGACCGGATGTCTCAAATACGAATTTGTTTTACTAAATGATTCTATTGCGGAGTAGTCTTAACGGTCAACTAATAACAGGTATGTACCTAAGCTTAATATTTATCATTTGAAAGCACTTGTCAAAATACTGATATTGAGTGCTATTTAAACCGGTAAAAAAGATTAATGATAGCTATTATTTTAGCTGTTTCTTTAATCTACAGATGAAATTTTAAATTCGTAAAAGTGATAAGTGTATATGTGTGTGTGACTTTCTTTTAAGGGTTCCGTACCCAAAGAGTAAAACGGGACCCTATTACTAAGGCTCTGCTGTCCGTCTGTCACCAGGCTGTATCTCATGAACCGTGATAGAGAGTTGAAATTTTCACAGAAGATGTATTTCTGTTGCCGCTATAACAACAAATTCTAAAAAACAGAATACAATAAATATTTAAGAGGGCTCCTATACAACAACGTGTTTTTTTTTCGTTTTTATAGGTAATGGTACGGAACCCTTCGTGCGTGAGTCCGACTCGCACTTTGCCAGTTTTTTTTTTATTTTAAGGCTTGTTCTTTATAAGTACTTATAAAATAAAATTTACATGTGTATATTATGATTGATATGGCGCAGCTAAAGATATCAAGCTTTAACAAAACATCTTTAAGCTTTATTTTGGAAATAAGCCTTCATTGAGGAGCTTAGTAAAATAATCGTTTATTAACTTTAACGTCCTCAATTTGTGCAATCTATGACACACTTATAAACCATTTCTAGATCTTTGTTGTACATTATAGACGAGTGTACATATAATGCGGTTGATAACCTATGATATTTACTAAATGTACACAGTGAACAACATCGAGCTCGTGTCTGCATGGTACCTACAACTTTTGCAATAAACTTGTGCCAATCCTGTTACCGCCTACACTGGCAAGTTGTTACATCCAATGTGGGAGCCTGGAATGTCACTGGATAAATGGCCTAGTCCATTAAAAAAGTTAGTGAGCAAAACTACCAATTTAATTGTGACTATTGTCATTAATTTAGGTTTGATGATAGGCCAATGAACTATTGTTGACTTTGTAATTATTGAAGCTGCGCAATTTTCTAAACGAAAAACAATTACCTATAGCATGAAAGTTTAATTATCCCTATCATAAATATTGTAAGTTTCACTTAAATATTTAACACTTAATACATTGTTGATTAACTGGTCTAAGACCCATATTTTCTGGAAGAATCTGTAAGAGAAAAAAGTGCATTTTATTTTATGCCAATCTAAACAAATGCTCTGGAGAACCCTTGCTCAGGATAACAAAGTGATACAAAAATAGATTGCAGTCTTGAGGTGAACGATCCTGAAACACATGATTATTCGCTCATAAAAAATAATAAACTAAATTAAACATGTGACTCACATGCTGTAGGAAGTATTAAATGCTACAAACACGTGGGAAACACTTATTAGGTTACTTTTAATGACTTTTGTGCATTCCTGTGCCTTTCTCAATGTTTACAAATCCCTTCTTATATTATTGTATGACTGTATACAGCACATATTTATTAACAGTTTGTGGTTGAGCAAAAATGTTGTCATTGTTAAAGTCATTATGATTAACTTAAACCACAATAGTTGAGAGTTTATTAACAGTTTCGAACTGTTATTGATTAAACGCAATATCTAGTCTTTAATGGATATTCGATCCATTGTAAAAGTGTATTCAATGAAGCGTAGCACCAAATGTATCGTAAATATATGTATTGTTGAACCGGACTGCTTATCGTCCGATCGGATTACCTTGTCTGGGCTACCGCTAGCAGAGTTCGTTACAATGGCAAGCCCCAGTGTGACCCCATTTCCTAAATATGGAAAAGTTTTGTAAGGCTATCCGGTCTGTTTAAGCACTACGTCGCCTTCGAATAAACTGTTTTCGACGATTGCTCTTTCAATGTATTTAAATGGTTTCCTGAACCTTGACATTTGTTAAATTTGTTTTATTTTTCTGTATTTTTCACGATATTATTCGATTCTGTAAACTTATTACATAAGTTGTAAAATTATATTTTACAAATATGTCTGGTTTGGAATCCAAAATAAATAATATTTATTGATAATTTATAAATAAGGATTTTTTTTTAAACCGACAAGTATAATATTACAAGTAGAACCAATACAAATGTTTCATTTGGCTCTCTTAAATCAATGCAAAGCTGTACAAAGTTTTGTTGATATTTAAAATAGTTGTTACAGAATCCAGTGTGCACCAGACCACTCTTGACCACTCTGGGTATTCAGCAAGTGCAAGATTAAATGTGACACATTGCTGTCCCGACAATTAAATCACTTTACAAGTAACACCATTCGGGTCGGCTGCCCACACAGCTTGTCTTGGGACTTTTCGTTTATTCTAAAGACAAGACGCTGTTTGGTAGGTCGTTTCAGTGGAAACGGTTTAAATTTAGAATTTCCGTTCGTCCCTACTTGGACGAAATGCGTCCAGTGCGTCTTCGACTTGGTCTTTGACGTTACCTACGGTTGTCGGGTGAATAGTGTTTTGTTTTAGTGAAAATCTCGTGTGTGAGTAACATTGCCTATTATATCATCGTCAATTAGATAAAAAAAATGCAAAACGAAGGGGCTTTTACTATTGTAATTCTGATACTAAGTTCACTATCTATTTATTTTCATACCAATATGACTAATTAACATTCAATATTATTAATCATTTTCTAATTTTGTAATCGAGTAAGTAATATAAATATATATTTTACAGATACTATATTATTTGATACTGAACAAAAATAAAATAAAAAAACCAAGGATTTTTGTAGCCTTTACTAATGATTATTGTAACTTAGTATAATTACATAATTACATGTAAATTAAAGTTGTTTAATATTTTTCGGACCCAATACAATATACATTCAGCATCCTACGACACATAATTTAATTTATAAAATTAAATTAAAACTGTGTTCTAAACGAGTTTAAAAGTCTAAACACAGTTCAGCAGCTCTATATTGCCTTGATCAGTGATAGAAGTAAGTGAATGCCCATTTGCATTCTTGCATGCAATATAAATTATTGATCACACCAATTGACTGAAAATCAATAAATTCCTAGTCACAAAACATTGTATTTACTCATTTACATGGAAACAAAGCTAATACTAACATTAATATAACATCTAATGATAATGAAAATATTGTGATACATTCAATATTATTATAACACCGATAAGGTATCTTATCTAAGAGGGCATGCAACAACAATTCTTACTAAAAACTAATAAATTACTACGAATACTTGATGATAAATGATGCCATGAAAGTTTGAGCCAGCGTCTAACGTAAACAAAAAGCGTAAACACCGAACCCAATGACTCACGATGACGAAGTTTTCATTATCATATCACAGCACGCATACATGACTAACGTTAGTTACGATCGGGCACTCGACAGATATTCTCGTCTGTAATTCGCGAGTGTTTTTATTGTTAGCTTGTTTTTAAATGTTAAATCATTAAAGGCAATTTATCGAGTGAGCGCAGCTGACACACTTAGAGGTGTCGCATACATAAAATAGCACATTTTATCCTTCGCGAGAACAAAGGCTCTTATTTGCAAATTTACACTTAGGAGACCGACACACCAGCCTGTTGATTGAGACACGTGTCCTGGACTGTACATACGTAAAACGGGACGATGCAAGCGTTCGACGCGCGCGTGTGATAAAAATCGAATGCAAAAATGATTAAAAGGAACGGTGATAATGTGTTTGCGATCGCGTCGAGCAACAATCAGTGTCAAGGCGCGCGAAGTGCCGTCTCGCTCTACCCGGGCCCGGGCGGCGCGGCCACGAGGATACCGCGCGCCACTGCGGCCAGGATGACGCCGCCCGACGCGCCACACCACTCAAAGGAGGCGAACATCGCGCTCTCCACATACGTCGAAAAGTGGAAAAACAGATATGAAGAATCCGAAAGGAAGCACAAAGCGTACCTTCTCAAATCAGAAAAAGGTCAGTCTTTATTTACTTGCGTTGGAATAAATTGTTTTGTTTTTCTTTTGCGATTGTGTTTGCGCATGCTCCGAAACCTCTTGTGGTCGTATGCAAATGAAATTGCGGATGGAAATCCTATTCGCGTATTTGTCGGTTTATGACAGATGTAACCTGTTGCTTACACATTAATTCGGTTACTCCTATCTGAATCCCTAACAAACTTTTAGAAGGAAACTTGGTAAACTTTATCGCATTATTTTCCTTTATCTATATGTTGCTTTGAAAGGCAAACAAAACCAGTTATTGAACTGCGCAATACGTGACGTATTATTATGGTGCATCAATCTTAGCAACAATGTCACTGGGAGTTATTATAACATAAAAAACGACGGAGAATGACGTTATTTATATGATTACATCACTATTTTTGGTTTTTTGTTTTGGTGGAAGGAATGTCAAAATTGACAGACAGTCAACAAAAAAAAAAACAAAACAAACAAAAACATTGATTGTATTATTATTATACCAAATTGTACAAACAAACCAAGTAGAAAATTGATGATCAGTATTAAACATCATGGTCAAAGTTTGTGATGATGATGGTTTGTAGTTTCTATTTACTTTATCTAAGAATAGAGCAAAAAAAACAGGCATACTTATTATAAAAAGAAAATCTAACCAACCCAGTAAGTCATACTTTATTTTCCTAGAAACATTTGGAATTTTGTTCACCTGCAAAGAAAACCTATAGCCATGCCTATTTATTTATTTATTAATCGTTAATAATCAAATAATTATTTAGTTAATCAACATATCCTTGCCTACCTCCAATTTTTAATTTGTTTTTGTTAAACTGTAAAACATCTATTGTTATAATAGTAATTTAAGGCTTGCTCTCAAAATTCAGTTGTTGTGAACTTATAAGGTACATATTTGTTTACATTTTATTTTACAGTGCACAATTTTGACATAGGTACACAATATTAAGGAAAATTGTTTACCTCATAAGTCAATAATTATTAACTGTTTTAGACTGAGTTGCACCACCTTAATTTTAACCATAACTGTATCTTTATCCAGTGTTTTTGTATGGAGTTTGACAGATTTTTTACGTTTGTCAAAGTTAAAGCAAGATGGTGCAACCCAGCCTTAATGTACTTTTAAGTCCGGTTTATTTTAAGAACAGTCAAATGCATTTAGGACATAATTCTAGTAAATGATGTTTAATATTCTGTACAGTTTTCCTTGATGAGTTCACAAGTGTTGAAGTTGTGACATCATGTTACTAGTAATTTGATAAGATAATATTCTGTTTAACAATATTCTATGTAATTTTGTAACTTTATGAAACACTCTGTTTATTTTTACATATTTTGTAGTTTCGTTAGTCATGGATATTATAAAATGCAATTAAGCGCTAACTCTGTCTACAGTGAGAGCTATACTTTATTTGGGGCTAAAATTAGTTTCAGTGTTGTCGGAATATATTTATTAATGATATAATCAATCAGCCAATCCAGAAGTCATAGGGGAGGGCAATGTTCAGCAGTGGACTACTTTAACCTTGTGGATTTGAAACTTACAAATGTGCGCCTCCTGCGTAGAATAAAGTAGCCAATGAGTTTTACTGGCCCACAGAGGATCAATAATAATTATATCATTCATCACTTCAGCCACAGGACATCCACTGCTGAACATAGGCCTCTCCCAGTGACTTCCAGATTGGCTGGTTGGAAGGGACGGGCATCCAGTGGCTTCCTCCAACCTTTACGTGGTCTGCCCACCTTGTGGTGCGCTTGCCACTTGTGTGTGTGTGCCTTGTGTTTGTTTTAAAGAGAATTTATATTTTTATTTTTAAATGAGCAAGTATATAGTAGTATTCACTAATGTTAGAAAAAGATGACAATTGATCAGGGATTGGTCAATTAACATTTTCTCCAATTACTGAGCATATTGCTCATAGATTACAGATAAAAATAACTAGAACAGGTTTCTTCAAGTGAAATTCGCATCTCTATGGTTTTTATCTTATTTATTTATTACAGGAACAGGGTTTATACAATCTTAAAATTCTTTTTAAAATCTTAATGTCTCTTTTTGTTTTGTCCAACCATAGCAATTTGGGCTGCATAATTTATTGGCCATGCATTCGAAGCGAGTCACCACGCCTCTCCGCAAGCACTATGACCTTGCTCGGACATGTTTTATGCTATAAATGTACATAAAGTCAAACAAATTTTATTGCATGACTTTTAAAAATTTTAAGAAAATTTATTTGACTTTCCACACAAATTTTACAAAAGCCACAACAATGTGCTAAATCCCTTTGCTGTGTCGAAGTTCCCGCCGTCCGCGCTATCGCCTAACGTCTCATGTCATTATAGCAAATTAGTGCGCTCACACCTGCGTACTATATCACTAGTGCACTAATTGATGGCATTAAACGCAGGTGAAGCTCCAGCCAGTGGCGGGCATTGGTTTTATTTCGAGGTAGGCAGTAGATACTTCCAGATGTGTTTTATTGATGAAAATCAGTGGTTTTCGTCAATAACACACATTTGTAAGTACCTACTGCCTACCTTATTTTATTTACCAGGTAGGCATTGCCTAATTGCCTATATGCACCGCACGCCACTGGCTCCAGCATAAGACTTCGCTAAAAGCCCATTTTCTCTACACCCTCAATCAAGTATCTCCCTTCACAGCGAGACGCGAGTACGATGACCTCCACCGCCGGTACAACATCGTGGTCGGCGAGCGGAACCATCTGGACGCCGAGCTGAGCGAGCGCGAGCGCGAGCTGAGCAAGCTTAAAAATGTCTCCGAGAAGCTGTTTAAGGAATACCAGCAGCTTAAGAACCAGCATGAAGTCGACGCAGGGGTTATGCATAAGTAAGTTAAATTTTTGACGTGATTACGTCTTATAAATCGATGAACGCCGGCTTCAAGCACGAAAAAGTGTCACGTTCCGCGTGCGAGCTAGAGCACGGAACAAGCGATAGAGGCACGATCGGCCTAAGCTTTCGGCTTGCGACGCATCTATCTCTCTTCCACTCCATCGGCCGATGCGTCCGAGTAGCATCAATGTTTTTCTTATGACGTTATCACGTAAAATTGTCATCCGTAAACCGACTTTACAGACAACCAATTTGTTTATTTATTTGAATCTTCCATATTAGTTTTTATCGGTTTGCAAGTGGCTGCATCCAGCGGTTACCAAGTTGATCAGGACCACCTTATGTCAGTGCACTGCTGGACGTAAGCCTTTCCCAATGCTAAGCCGAATTTGAGGCAATTCTTTTCCATCAGCTGTCAGCATTCCTAACACTCCAACTTGTTGGAGGGTACCCTACGCTGTATTTCCCAAGTCGTACGTTTGATTCACTACTTGATGAAATTGTTCAGAATTTCTAAAACTCGTACAGGCGATTATTGTAAATATATAATTGCTTATTTAAACACAATACCGTCTCAAAGCAGTAGTAGCCGTTAAAAAGGTAGAAATAAAAGTGCTTAATTTGGCCTGTTTGCAAAAACCCTGTTCGATCCAAAAGAGGGCGATTGTGGTGTTCAAATTTAACAACTTTCACTATGGGACCAACACCTAAATCAGAGTTTTTTGTACACCTTGAACTGGTTTTATTGGTTTTCTACTGCTTGTTATCACAACGTTCAAATAAACCTGTATTTTAAAACTATGTTACTAGCTTAAATTTACGTTACCAATAGTTCTGTTAGCGTGTGCTATTGTCCGCCCTATCAGATGTTATCTGGCCATTAGTTGAAATGCTTCTATAATGTGTTTCTAATCTAATCTATCTGGGTTAAAAAATCAATCATTCACAGTCAATGACCACTAAACCAATTATGGACATGGGCTAAAAAGCTTAGTGTGAGCTACGTAGGTTAGGCTAACACTATAAGCCTTTTTATTTTACTCCCTGTAATAAAATCTGACAATGGTGACTGAGTTTGTTGCGTAGTTTCTTCTCATCGTAACTTTTTACTAAACGCAAATGAGCTCACAGAGTAATACATATCATTGTTGCGAATTAGATAGGTACCTAAATAAATTAGTGTTGTAAGAGACGAGTCCTAAAGTCTTATAATAATGCGACTTAAGTTCTTTTTGGAGACTCAGTTCTTTTAAAAGACTCGAGTCCGAGTCCAGCTCAAGTCTTTGAGTCTTTAAAAAGGACTTGAGTTACGACTACGAGAACTCGTGTCGTGGCTGCGTCTTTCCAAAAGAACTCGGGATTGACTTTAAGCCAGCGTTCATTACCACACGGCTTCCACCGCTCGAAATAAAATATACCAAATATTATTAAATAAAATGATAATAATAATAACAAAGCCCTTTTAATCCGAAATTGCTACAATTTGACAGTACATAGTTACAAATTTTATATTTAAATTATGTCACGCAATTCGGTGTGCCTCCTAGCATAGGCCTCCTCCAGCTCTTTCCACTGAGCTCGATCATCTGCTACTCTCGTCCAGTAGGGTCCCAAAGTTAGGCGGATGTCGTCTACCCATCTTGTTTTTGGACGCCCCTTTCTTCTTGTGTCCTCCCTAGGGTACCATAGGGTTACTTGTGTGCACCATTTATTTATTTTGCAACGTAGCATATGTCCTGTCCTACACCATTTCAGATGCTCTATGCGATTTATTATGTCTGTAATCTTGGTTTTCTTTCTTATTTCGGTATTTCTGACCTTATCACCAAGTCTTTCTATTGCCCTTTGTGCACTAGCTAGTCTTTCTCTTTGCTTGTCTGTTAACGTCCATGTTTCGCAGCCATGTGACATGCAGGGGAGGATGCAAGTGTTGAAGGTCTTCCTCTTAATGTGCATGCTTAGATCCTTGTTCTTCATTATTTGTTTTAGTGACCAGTGAATAAAATGATAATATATCTATAAAGATTCAAAGGACTCAAAAGACTCATACTCGCGAGACTAATAGTCCCGAGTCATGCAAAATGACTCTAGTCTCGAATTTGAGACTAAAGAACTCAAGACTAATATCTATGGGAAGTTAATAGACACAAACAATCTCTATTTATAAAAAAATCTGAACAAATCGATTTCCTTGAATTTTTGGGGTTTTACTTATCTAAACTACAATTAAGCAGACAAGCACAAAAGCGTAATTAAAACAGGCGACCCATTTAGGATGCAATTTTCGATCGAAACCACCTGATTTAGCTATATTCTTTCTATGAATCAGCAGGGCTAGCATGCGCGCGTCAGTTATTTTATCGATAGACAAGACAAATTTTGTCTTCGACGATATTTGTCGTTTTCCCTAATTACAGACGTCTCGAATCCTTTTTCTTAATAATTTCAGGGTATCCTGTTCTTCGTAGCTACTTATTTTTACGTTATAACACGGCATTGCATGATATTTTGGTTTTTTCTTTGTTCGTCGAACGTCAAAAGTCGATAAAATGCCACGACAAAATTTTATCGTGTTGCGCATGCTAGCCCTGCAGGTAATGCTGTCAAAGCATAGTCTTACTAATAAATTGGAAATTTCGTATTCACTCACAGGTTCTGAAAAATGTTAAGTCAGCAAGAAGTTTAGCAATTCACACAAAACTTATAGCGCGTAACGACGCAAATTAATTATGCTTGTTCGGTTGTCTATTACTCGTATATTTTAAGTATGTATAACTCTGTTATTATATCATCTCGAATACCAAATCGATTTACCATAAATAAACACTTATTTGGGCTTTAATGGACATTTATTAGTATCTGTCAGCACACACTTTCTAACCGGTCATTTAGTTGCAAAAAATAATATGCAAAATAATGATTTTATAACTATTTTCACCTATCCGCCATTTCTATCGCAGTTTACTATTGGCTATGGTCTTGGTGTGACTTATGGTTTCATTAATTTTTAATAATGAGGTGCATTTGAAGTGTTATTATTTTTATTAGTTGTGTTAAACAGAAGGGCAAGATGTAAGTTTCGTTTTTAAATGTGCACGTTTATTTAGGAGATTAACAGAAAAAAAAACTAACAAAACATTGCATTATCGCAATGTTACAGGATAAAACATTTAAAACTGCATAATTGAGGCGGTCTTGTGCTAGAAGCGATTTTTACCAGGCAACCTTCAGTATTGCTTCAGAAGAAAGCAGCGCAAGAAACGCGGTCACTATTGTCAGCCTCTTTTTAAATAGTATGCTTACGTTACAAAATCAAATGTACCTGTGCAATACTGCCGGTTTCTAATTCCAAACATTTTAACAACAGTGATTATATCCAGAAAAATATTTAAATTTGCAGAAAAATTTTAACTGCCCCTGCCCCTCTAGCATGTGCAACAAAACACGATATGATATAGCGATTTATCGCATATTATTTGTCATAATATGAACTTTTATTAAAAAAAGTGAGCATAACCGTGACGTCGCCGGCACGGACATGCTCACTGTTTCAATAAATGTTCAAGATGGCGGCTATGTTATCATGTTTTGAAAGTAAATAGGCGATAAATCGCTATATCATATCGTATCATATCGTGTTTTGTTGATCGTGTAGAGGGGCTGGTGGCATTATTATCATATATATATTAAACTAGCATTATTGTTAATGTAACAAAAACAAAATAATACATTAATTCACAGTGATTGTTGGAAGAACTTATCATTCTTTTAAAACTATAGTAAACACTCTGCAACCCTGTATACAAGAATGATTGTAACACACACACCTCCGTTCCAGGGTTATGCAACAAGCAGGCGAGTGGTACAAACAGAACAAGCAGCTGAAGAGACGGAGCACAGCCCTGCTGCAAGCTCTGCCTGCCAAAGCGGTGGATATAGACTTCACTGACTCCACTGATACAGGTACATACATATACCAAATTAACCTAAACGAATCTTAGTACCAATTAAATTATACATAATATGGTATACAGGGTTAAATTGCAAGGTAGTGCCAATTTTTCAGGGACCACTCAGAATCAGTAACTAAAAAAACGAACTATTTTTTCTTACATAGAATTGACGACCGATGGGGTATAATAGAGATGATGGCTCGGTAAAGAAAATAACATTCTATTCAGTCCGTCAATTAGACTATCAAAAAAAAAATAACTCTTTTTTTTTTCTTTTGTCAATTAACCAAAAAATTACAAAGATAAAGCGCGTCAAAGTTTGGAGAGCTCGTGACGTCACTTCTAGGTAAAAATTGTACCTAGGTGTGACGTCATGCGACATTTCAAATCAATATATCTCTGTAATATTTTGATTATGTGAACAAAAAAAAAATACGTTTCCAATACTTTTTCATAATCTACCCGAGAGACTAAGAAAAATAGTCACCATCGCTATTTCCACTTTGCAATGGGAAGAGCTGACCTTGGTTCTTTGACAGATATCCTTATTTTATGATCTTAGCGCTCTTCATACCCAGTGACTTTCGAGGTTATTACCTACAAAACGGCTTGTTCCTTCCAGCATCAGACACAAGTAGCAATGAAGAGGTGGAATTCCTGAAGCAGACAGTGAGTGAGCTCAGCAAGCAGCTCGCCGAGCTGCAGACCGAGCTCAACGCGGCCAAGCTGCACGAGTTCGAAGCTCACGAAATCAACGTTACCTTAGCTCAGGTTGGTTACATTAGTGTAGTTTAAAATAGTGGTATGGGATAGGAACATCAATGAAATTACTGCGTTGGTGCCAAAAAAAGTGTGACATCGTGTGAATTATAATGACGAATCGAGTGAAAAATATGTTGGGACGGGTAAAACTGATTAATTTAAGCCTATTTACAGAAATAAATTGATTTTATGATGGCAGTCCAGGAGAGAGTGTTAATAAATGTGACAAAGGATGGGTGGGGCCCTTACCCCTTCTCTTCCTATGGGTGTCGTAAGAGGCGACTACAGGAGAACCGCCACAAGAAAACGGGCAGCAGCGTCTCCTCTCCACCATTGGCCAAACTGCGATCGCCAACCCGCCTGCCAAGCGTGGCGACTATGGCAAAATCCTTCTTTTGGAGAGGCCTGTGTCCAGCAGTGGACTGATATAGGCTGGTGATGATGATGGGGCGGTCCCAAAATCATGAAATTCTTGAGGCGTAATTATGAATGGTGTCACACAATAGGCAAAGTCATAGACTTGGAATTCGCTTTGGGCAAGCTAAACTGGATGGTGTTAGTCTAATAATAATGTCTGTTTTTTTTTGTTCTCGTTTAATTAACACAAAATCTATCCATCACAAGTAATTTTTACGGATTGAAACTTGTTTTTTTTTCCTGCGAACCTTGAATAATTTTGGCTAAGAATGTGGTGACTAAATATTTATAGTTCTCATCAATAAAACCTTTTCTAAAGTAAATTTCTAATGCTGGGGCTTCACCTGCGTCTAATGTCGTTAATTAGTGCTCTATTTGACGTAATACGCAGGTGTGGCCGGTCTTTGTGCGCTAATTTGCTTCAATAACATTAGACGTTAGGCGATAGCTCGAACGGCGGTAACTTTTGAGCGTGTAGCTTAATGCTTTAATTTAGTTAACGCTAATCATGCCTTTATTTGAACGTTAGGCGTCACGCAGGTGAAGCCCCAGCATCAGTAAATCATTCGTCGCATATTTAGCGCCAAAAGCGCAGCCAACTGCCAAGCATTCATTCAACAAATGACTATTCTGAACATCCCTTCTAAATATGTGCCATAAAAGTTTTCGAATAGAACTCTCTAGAGTTTTTCTCTGATCCAAATTGGTCCATAAAGTTTCACATCTTAAGTCTCTCCCTCTAACAAGTAGAGACCAAGCGAGAGAGATGCACGTTCCAAGCAAATTGGTTAAGTGACACATTTAAACTATCTTCTTCACACTCTAGGAAGTAGAAACTGAGCGAGAGGGATGCACGCTCCAAGCGAATTGGTTTGAAAAAAGTACCATTCTAAACTAACTTCCTCTCCCTCTAGAAAGTAGAGACAGAGCGAGAGAGATGCACGCCCCAAGCCAATTGGTTTAAATATAAAGTACCATTCTAAGATATATCTCTTCCTCTCTAGGAAGTAGAGACCGAGCAAAGGAGATGCACGCCCCAAGCAAATTGGTTTAAACAAATAACCATTCTAAACTATCTTCCTCTCACTCTAGGAAGTAGAGAGCGAGCGAGAGAGATGCACATCACAAGAGAAGGAGTTAGTCGACCTTCGAAGTCAGTTAGAGAGACACAACCGCGTCTCGAAACTGCTTATGGACGAGGTGTCGGCTTTGAAGAACAACGCAGACAAGGACAGGGAGATGGCTGAAACGTAAGTGTGATAAGGACGGATGTATTGAAAGATTGCGTATGTCACTTTATTTTATCATCAACCTTTGAAAATAGACAGCTTCCGCCTCCCTTATTGAACGACACAAATTCTGTCTTCATCCAGCGGCCTCTCGCAACCGACTAAGTCATCAGTCCATCGGGAGAGAGGCCATTTTTTACTATCTTATTTTATCTTATTGTAGAAAATATAAGATTTGACAATCTCCGTAGCCGAGAGGCAAACAATCTGGACTCGGGTCCTGGGTTCGATTCTCCGTCCGTCCTTTTTTGTATGTTGTCTCGAGTCTGGATGTTGTGGTACCGTCGTTGTTTATGATTTCTATAATAAGATATTAGAACATTGTAAGTATGTCATCATTTCAGCCATAGGACGTCCACTGCTGAACATAGGCCTCCCCCAGAACAATGTATGTCATCATTATCGTCATCTCAGCCTATTGCAGTCCACTGCTGGACGTAAGCCTCCTCCAAAAAGCGCCAAAAAGCGCGATCTCCTGCTTTTTTCATCCATCCACTGCCAGCCATCTTCCTAAGGTCGTCGGTCCATCGGGCTGGGGGGCGTCCTAAACTACGTTTGCCGAGGCGTGGTCTCCACTCGAGAACCCGTTTACTCCAACTTTCATTGGTTATAATATAAATATTGCACAACATCATATACATTGCTCTGATCCTAAGGTAAGTAGCTGAAGCACTTGTTATAGAAATCAGAAACAACGAAGATACCACAACACCCTGACCCGGGCTAATAGAGATAAATTCGTTTTCTACATTAACCCGACCGGGAATCGAACCCGGAACCTTGGAGATGGCGACGCTATATGTATATGTATAGTCCGGCGTGCTCGCTTCTCGGCTACGGAGGTCGTCAATAATGTACCTCTCCAAGGAAGGGGTAATATTTGATTTCATACCTTTTTAACCGACTTCAAAAAAAAGGAGGTTCTCAGTTTGACTTGTATGTTTGTATGTATGTAGGTGTGCTCGCCTTTCCGCTATGGAGGTAGTCATATAATCCGTGGTGTATAATGTATGTGATGTATTCTTTGATTATATACATGTCTAGATTCCCTGTTCGAGTGTCATAAACGTCAAAAATATATACGCCAACTGTTGGCGCCAAAGATTGTTTCGCCCGCTCAGTTACCATAGCAACCCATATTTGTTACCATAGTAACAATAGTTGTTACTAACTCAAATCTGGCCCGCCTGTCGATTTTGTAAACAAAACCGCGCTCACTTCGTCGCTGCACTCGCTTATCAACGATAAATAATATGAACCTTCTTACTAACAAGATAGAGGCTATGTTCGTTTG
Source organism: Anania fuscalis (assembly GCA_950371115.1). NCBI lineage: Eukaryota > Metazoa > Arthropoda > Insecta > Lepidoptera > Crambidae > Anania > Anania fuscalis. The sequence goes on along the minus strand of OX493348.1, from coordinate 11,711,319 downwards.
TACGGCTAAGTCGAGTTTTAGAGCGAGTCCGTTGCGTTTTTCTTAGAGAATCGACCGGCTGGCCTCTCGGCTGCGGAGGTCGTCATATAATGCGTGGTGAACAATGCTGCCATTTACAAGCTAAAAGTCCGCTAAATGAAATTTGATCATTTTTCACTTGTGATGAGATGATAATCGCATGAAAGCCCTTTCATTCTATACACCACAAAATATGTTTAAAGATTTTTTTTCTTTGTACCGCAGACTTTCATGACGTCACAGTTAGAACCATTTTCGATCACCACCTTGTCATCTCATCAAAAGTGAAAAATGACCAAATGTCATTTAGCGGCCTTTTAGCGTAGAGACGGCACAATGTATGTGATGTTTATTTATTGATTCATGTCGCAACAGGTACAGAAGCGAAGCGCGCAACGCTAAGAAGCGTGTGAAGCTGTTAACGCATCAGAGCTCTCTTCTGATGGGAGAGCTGGTCGGGGATGAGAGGCTGATGAGGCTGCTGGATGAGGTGGACTGCCTTAAGGATGCTCTGGAGAACCAGGCGCTGAGGCACCATGAACAACTGGAGGAGTTACAGGTAAATATCTTTCATCAGCTGTTGGAACTCAAATGCTGGATAAAGGCTAGTGTTGCCGAACTATCAATAGTTTGGCTATCGATAGTTGACCTCGGAAATCATCTATAATATCGATAGGCCTATCGATAGTCTCGATACTATCGAAGCTCAATATCGGATGCACTATCGATTGTATTGATACTATCGATAGTATCGGCTTTAACTATTGTAATAACAATCGATACTATCGATAGTATCGATATTTATGCGCTATCAATAGTAGGCCGTACGTATTCGATAGTATTGTATAAATGTACTACTCTGTCAAGAAAGTACCGGGAAAAGATTAATAATACACAAAATGTTAGTTATTCAGCCAAATTTATTTTATTACCTTCAAAGTATGCTCCTTCAGAAGCGATACACTTACGCCAACGAATAATCCAATCATCAAAAAATTTTAAAACGCTTTTTCCGGAATAGAGTTCAGTTCTCGCCGCGAATTCTCCTTTATGTCTTCTACCGAATGAAACCGGGTGCCACAAAGTGGTAATTTGAGTTTAGAAAAAAGAAAGAATTCGGCTGGAGCCATATCTGGTGAATAAGGTTGCTGCTCGATGGTATTTGTTGAGTTTTTAGTCAAAAATTCGTTCACAATAATGGCCTTGTGGGAAGGCGCATTATCGTGGTGCAAAATTCAAGAATTTACATTTCACAAATCTGGCCTAATTTATTCGTCTAATTTGCTCTCTTAAACGCCGCATAACGCTTAAATAATACTCTTTTTTATCGTTTGACCTTCTGGCAAGAATTCTGAGTGCACAACACCGCGACAGTCAAAGAAAACAGTCAACATGACTTTGACTTTCGATCGAGTTTGGCGCGGTTTCTTCGGTTTCGGTTCAGTTGGAAGGCGCCACTCCGAAGCTTGTTGACTAGTTTGCATGTCAAACTCGTAAACCCACGTCTCGTCACCAGTAACAATGCGTTTCATGAATGTTGGGTCGGAATTGACTCGTTCTAGCATGTCCTCAGCGACTCTTTTACGATTGAGTTTTTAGAGAAAATTTAGGTATTTTGGGACCAGCCGAGCGGCAACATGTTTCTTACCCAATTGATTGTTTAAAATGGTACGAATCGACTCGTGTGACAGTCACTATTTCCTTCACTTTTCCGATGTTATCTTCAGTAGCAGACGTTGATGGCCTACCAGAGAGAGGCAAATCTTCCATCACATCTCGACCGCTTTTGAACGCTTTGTACCACTCATAAACACGTGTTTTTGAGAAAGTCGATTCACCGTAAGCCTTCTGTAACATTTTCAGAGACTCCGAACACGAAATCTTATTGGCGATGCAAAATTTAAGACAAACTCTTTGTTCGATGTTTTTGTCCATTATGAAATTCGCAATACACACTAGATATGGTATAACTAAAAACAATACTGTATTTAATCGAATTATTAGATGTAACTCAAACTCCGCGCCAAAATAGAAAACAGTTGTGCCAATCCAACAACAACATAAAAAATATAATTTTGAATTTGGAACCATAAACAAATCATCAATTCCCGATACTTTTTTGACAGAATGTATATTGGTTCATGTAACTAGTACATATTCTGAGGCTGTACTCTTGATATAACTATTTGATGTGACCTGAACGGTAATAACGTAAAGTAGTGCAATAATATTTAAGGTGAATTCATCCACCAGAATAATATTGTATGTAGCAATACTATCGAGAAAAAGGTCACTATCGATGGGACAAAACTGTCGATAGTATCGATTGTTAGTACAATAGCCAAAGCCGATACTATCGATAGTGCATCAGATATTGAGCTACGATAGTATCGATAGTATCGATAGTATTGCTTTATACCGATACTATTACGCCAAACTGAGCTAGCGATACTATCGATAGTATCGACAGTATCAATACTATCGATAGGCCTATCGATACTATTGTTTTTGGCCAACGATCGATAGTCTATCGATAGTTTATCGATAGACTATCGATAGTTAACTATCGAGCGGCAACAATAATAAAGGCTACCACCACAAAACGCCACGGCTTTCCATAACTTTGACTGGGTCGTCAGTCCACCGGGTGGAGGCCTTCCAGTTTGTAGTCGCCACTGAAAAACCTACTTTCAGGCACTGACGATTGTCTGCATAGGCCTAACCTATAGTCATTGGAAAGACGAGGGATTGGCTTTAAATTCTCCCGCTCAGTTCGCGCATACTTGTGTCATTAATAGAATAGTATAATTTATTTACTATACAGGGTGTACTAAAGAATGGGACACTCCTTAAAACCACGTGATCAGCAGGTCATATACAACAACTTTTCCTATGGGAGCGACATCGATATCGTGATTTTATTTTTAGTAAGTTTGTTTGGGAAAGCTGAAAAAAATTTAATCGATTTCGATGTTGCTCCCATGGAAAAAGTTGTTGTATATGACCAGCTATTTAAGTAGTGTCTTATTCTCTTGTACACCTTGTATATTAGGGTCCATGGCTCTTCAATTGCTATCTTTTTTTCCGAGCATACGAATTAATTTGATATTCTACTTATTAAAACAAAACAACTTTTAGATAGATAGATAGATACTCTTTATTGCACACCACACAAAACAAACAGTACAAAAAAAGAAAATACATTTAGAATGGTACAATTTAGGCGGTCTTATCGCTAGAAGCGATCTCTTCCAGACAACCTTCAGGTAGAGGACAGTTTACAAAGTCGAGAGGGGAAGGCGGTGAAGAGTTAAAGAAAGAAAAATTAAATAACAATATATATACGTAAATTAATATATATACTTAATAATACATATACGTAAATTAACAAAATAAATAATAAACATACTTATATTATCCTAAATAAAGCATACATACAAAATACCTTATACATAAATACAATAAATGCAAACCCAATTAACATGAAAGAATCATGACGAAAAGACACAAAAACAAAAAAAGCTAAAGGGAAAGGAGATAGGTTTTAAGTTTACTTTTAAAGCTTTTAAGTGATCCGGACTGCCGATGCGCCGACATGCGATGATTTAATGTGCGCCGACATCGAAATCAGTACAAAACCATATACTTATCCACCCAAAATAGTAGTTTAGTTTCTCCAGAACCAGACGCTGAGACTCCATGAACAGCTGAAGGATTTACAGGTATATATCATGTCAGCCTATTGCAGTCCACTGCTGGACGCAAGCCTCCGCCAAAGAGCGCCAAAGAGCACGATCTCCCGCTGCCTTCATCCAGCTATCTTCCTAAGGTCGTTGGTCCATCGGGCTGGGGGGCGTCCTACACTACGTTTGCCAAGTCGTGGTCTCCACTCGAAAACCCGTTTACTTCACCTTTCATCGGTTCTGCGACAAATGTGGCTAGCCCACTGCCACTAAGACTATGTCCGTTTGTAACTCAATGAAACGGGAATTAACGCGATCGTAATTTAGGTACAAAATGTTACCTCTTTTGCCATTTTGTAACAAAATTATGATCGCGTTAATTCTCGTTTCATTGAGTTTTAATTTATGCAACGCGAAAGTTTAAAAGTAATTATGTCCGTTTGGTCGTAAGCCCTTTTATCTTTTATTTTATCCCATAATCAAACTATAAGCATTAACTGGGGGAAGGAGTTAACCTCTTGGCCGGGTGCCCTGAGCACTCAGAACGGTCCTATTGAACTTGCCAGCTGTCAAAAGATTTTCAGTGTTATCATATTTATTTAGTAAGTAAAATATCCTAATTTTTGTAATGATATTTGAACCAAGCCAGGTTGCAATAATAAATTATCGTCAGTACTTTTTAGGGTGCCGTAACTCAAAAGGAAAAAAACGGAACCCTTATTGGATCACTTTGTTGTCCGTTCGTTCGTCCGTCTGTTTGTCTGTCAAAACCCTTTATCTCAGCAACGCGTGAAGGTATCGAGTTGAAATTAAAACGATATACTCAGTTCTACAGTCTCTTGACCGCACTTGTGAGTTGTGCGGTTTTTATCGTAGAATAGAATATATTTTTATTTCAGTCTAGGCATACAGATTGCACTTGTGAAAGTCATATAATTATAGAAATATAACAGGTATAGGGATGTAACCTTCTAACTTGACAAAACTTTTTTTTTACAGTTAAAACTAGCAGAAAAACACGAAGACACAGACATTCTACTCTGGGAAGAGAAGATCCGTTTAGCTGAGGAAGACGCTCGCAAAGCGCTCGAGCGCGCCGAGCGAGCGGAGCGGAGGCTAGCGGAGGCGGAGCGGAGGCTAGCGGAGGCGGAGCGGAAGCCGGGGAAGAAGTCTACTCTGATGTCCAGGATTAGCTATTTCGAGAATGGAGGCGATGCGAAAGTCGAGGAAGAAGTACAAGTTGTTGGTAAGTGTAAAATAAATAATATAAATATTGGACCACATCACATATACTGCTCTGATCCTAAGGTAAGTAGCTAAAGCACTTGTGTTATAGAAATCAGAAACAACGACGGTACTGTAACGTGCCAATGGCCGAAGCTGGGATAGACTATTGGGAATTGATCGAGAACAAATTATTTCACTTAATTAATTATATTTATTAAAAGGTTCTTTACATGAGGAATGCAGAAAATACTTAGCTTTTAAATCGTTGTGTACAAATTTTTAGATCAAGTTAAACTTTTAGATGTTTTTGTTTATGTCACTTCGACTCAAGATTTTTTAATGAATCCCGAAAACAAAAGTTCTTTCTACGTCAAAGAAAAATATTCAAAAGCAACTTTCATATTTCGAACATATCTTGGTAGACGTAGAGGTTTTACTCGCTTGGCTATAAACCTCTACAGTACCACAACACACAGACCCGAGCCAATATAGAAAAGTTCATTTTCTACATTGACCCGACCGGGGATCGAACCCGGAACCTCAGAGATGGCGGTGCCATTTAAAGTCCGGCGTGCTCGCCTCCCTGCTACGGAGGTCGTCGTAAAACCACTTCATCAATCAAAAAGTTAAATATTTTTGTTGATTATCATATTTTCAACTTTATTGATAATAATGTGGAAGTAATAGAATTAACGTATCTCACCATATCATTATTAAATCTCGTGATGGTAATTTATCTTGTAATATTTGTGGTAAATTATTTTATGAGAGAACACATTTGATGCTAAGTGGCTTGAAAGAAAATACGACGTAATATTAAATATTGTCTTACACACTAATCCGTTTTCCAGTATAGTTCAAAGATTCAGTCAGGAAGTCGATGTTTGCACTTTAAATATTACAATGTAGAAAGTTAATAGGTATGTCAAATCGTTTGAAAGTTTGTTAAAGTAAAGCTTGATACACTAGTTTTTGTTGTAGTCAAAAATACCTATTAGTTTTGATTTTACAGGCATTTACACTTACGATAAATATCGAGTCCCGCTAACAGTCACGTGACCGCATGTGACGTCAATTTACAACGCTCTGCTTATTAGCAAATCGCCAGACACCGTGCTGATGAGAGCGCGAGCGGAATAAGCGAGTGTTGTAAGATGACGTCACACCGTCACACGTTTACTTTTATAAATCGGAACTAATGGACGTATCGAAGTAATTCTTTCACTGTTTTTTTTATTTTTGACAAAGAATATGGAGAGCTAATATTAAAAATGTTATTAACTGAGATCACGCTGGCTTAAGAGAATTGTGTAGTACCGATACACGTCGCGAGTAGCTATTTGCAAAGATTCTATCTGTTTCACGCTGCTCTGTCTATCCTCTCTCGTGCGATAGAGAGAGGTGGAAGTCCTAGAGGGATTGATTACGTTTTTCTTCAGAAATATTGTTTGGAACGATAACGTTTCTAACCCCCCTTTACAAAATGTGGCAATTTTGGTGTAATTCGATTCAGTACATCTTAATTTAGGGCTGTACTATTTTCTCTTTTAGTTATTCGATTTATCTAAGATTTTTAATACTTGAAAAAAAATCGTCCGCCTCGGGTGGGATCCGAACCCACGTCCATCGCATACCGGGCGAGTGCTTTACCACTAACCACTACCGAGACGTAAGCAGACTCGATGAAATCATGGTAATTGCTAAAAAAAACAAAAAATATAATTATTCGGTTAAGTTAAACTTAAAAAGTAAAAACGTAACGAGGTAGGTTTTGTAGTAAAAAAATGTAAAACCATTAAAACCAATATATTTCTGTAAATAGGCTTAAATTAAGTGCTTTAGGCACGATCGGCCTAAGCATTCGGCTTGTGACGCATCTATCTCTCTTCCACTCCATCGGCCGATGCGTCCGAATAACATCGATGTTTTCATAAGACGTTATCACGTAAAATTATTGTCCGTAAACCGACTTTACAGACAACCAATTTTTATAACTTTGTTATATTTTATTCCAGCCATTCCAACCCCTGAACGTTCTCCCTCCCCTCCCCCCGCGCCCCTAGCCACCCCTCCCGCATCCGCGCCCCCACCGCCCCCGCCCTGCCCCCCTCCACCCCCTACCGCGTTACCCCCACCACCCCCGCCTCCACCGCCGCCGCCGGTAGCGTTCAACAGTAGGGAACATGAAGACATGGCCACACTGCTCGCTGGGAAGCAGGGAACGTTGAAGAAGACTAAACAGAATGGAGGTAGGTTAATTATTTAGAATTTTAGGGTTACCGTATTCTGACAAGGAACCCTTATAGTTTCGTCATGTCTGTCTGTCTGTCCGTCCGAGGTTTTGCTTGGAGACTGTTGTCACTAGAGAGCTGTAATTTTGTGGAGGCATGTATATCAATCACGCCGACAAAGTGGTAGAATATTTTTTTATGCCTGATAAACCTGGTACATAAACACGGTATGAAAAGTTTGGCAGTTGAGTTAGTTAAAAAGTGACGTCATAGTTCGCTATCTTCATACAAATTCTAAAGACGAGATGCGTTTTGACAGCTCTTAAAAAGTATGTCAATTGATTGGTGGACTCAACTAGCCTATTTTTGAATCGGTTTGAAACTTTGAAAGCATCTGTCATTCAGATGACAAAACAATAATTTGACACCATCGTGCGTATCTGAAGATGGGCCCAGGAAGGAGATAGTGTAATTATTTAATTGTCACCAGTAAAACCTTCATGTTTTGGCTCATTGGATTCATTTTGACAAGTTTATTACATACAAAAGTGTGGTTTGTAGTTTTTTTTTCTTATAAAAATTAACATATTTTGGTTGTAATTTTCATTCTAGTCTAGTGTAGTTATTGTATAATAATAAATATAATGAATGAGTATTTAGGAACAGATATTTTTATTTTTAGACAAGAAATCTGTGAATCACACTTAAAATGTACTACATATTACTATTCTGTCCAGCAGGTGGCGCCATAGACGCTATAGTGGACCAGATCAAAGGTGGCAAGTTCCAGCTCAAGTCCCGGGAACAGAACCCGGAGCCTCGGCCGAAGGACGATCAGCCGGAAGCTGTGAAAGAGATGCTCGCCATCCTCGGCACGCTGCGCAAGCGCAGGAGTGTACAGAGACTGGACTATACCGACTTCTGACAAGTTAGTCACTTTGATAATAGGTTATACAGGACTATACCGACTTCTGACAGGTAAGTCACTTTGAAAATAGGCTATTTACAGGACTATACCGACTTCTGACAAATTAGACACTTTGATAATAGGTTATTTACAGGACTATACCGACTTCTGACAAATTAGACACTTTGATAATAGGTTATTTACAGGACTATACCGACTTCTGACAAGTTAGTCACTTTGATAGTACGTTATTTACAGAACTATACCGACTTCTGACAGGTAAGTCACTTTGATAATAGGCTATTTACAGGACTATACCGACTTCTGACAGGTTAGTCACTTTGATAATAGGCTATTTACAGGACTATACCGACTTCTGACAGGTTAGTCACTTTGATAATAGGCTATTTACAGGACTATACCGACTTCTGACAGGTTAGTGACTTTGATAATAGGCTATTTACAGGACTATACCGACTTCTGACAAGTTAGTCACTTTGATAATAGGCTAAATACAGGACTATACCGACTTCTGACAGGTTAGTCACTTTGATAATACGTTATTTGACTGTTTCAATGAGGGCTAGCGTTTTTGTGCTCACCAGTTGGCGCCACTGTCGAGTGAGGTCCTGAATAATACCCATTGATACTCATTTATTCAGTATATAGGCCATTTTCCAAGCACTTTTACACCTCCCAGAAATATAACTTCTGACAAGGCAATTATATGGGGACCCCATTTCAGCCGGGAGTCTAATGTAATTCCCAAAAACCTTTTTGCACCTCTTTTTCTTAGATCCGCTTTTAAAATACTGACGTTCATTGACCCGTAACTCATTATTTCTAAATGTCGCTAAATGTTCACAATAATTCAAATAAAGCCGCGTACGTAGCCACCCACGAACTGACGTTTCATTCGGAGACCTCACGCGACACTAAGGCCTCTGGCGGCGAATTCACACGCGATAGCTCTCATTCTGAATATTGTTGGTATCTTGACTGTTTCAACTATTAGAATAGTTTGTTACGGGATTGCTACCATGTACCTTATTTTTGAGTGACTGATAGTTACTCCGTGATCATGGCGCTTGCAACAGTGCCGAAATATCCGGGAACTCAAAAATAAGGTACATGGTAGCAATCCTGTAACAAACTATTCTAATGTGAGTGACCATGAAAGTTTAAAACAATATATTGTTTCAACTATGTTTGTTTTGTTTTAGATAAACTCCACGTAACGGGATTCCTGCATAATGCCAAGTAGACAATAAAATAAGTACCTATTTTATAATTTAAGCACCGACAACGTTTTCATTTGACAATATGTACTGCAATATTTCAAATGGCAGTGGCTGAATAGTTGCTACATTTTAAACTTTATTCATTTGTTATAAGGTTGAAATATTATTACTTATATCGGGTCAAAGTACAGAGTACAGAAAACCTCACTTTATATTTTAATTACATTACGAATTTCTTTAAACTTGATATGAAAATGTTTATATCATTCAAACTCGTACAAAATAAACACATATTAATAACAAACATATCTAATGTTTTTCGTCTATAAGAAAAAAAAATCTGTTACAATTTTATATACAAACGATTTTACAATGTATATTTTTATTGTATACAATGTGGGTATATTTAAAAATGTATTTTAAGGTTGATTTTGAATGGATGTTTGGTTTATACTAAATGATTAAGGCAAAAATTGGCCAAGGTTTTTGGCGTAAATAAAAGACAACGAACATTTATATCACAAAAAAATAGGTAAAACTTAAATTTAAGTATGTCCCCCGTAGTTCAGTTGGAAGAACAGTCTCCCCGATAGAGAAAAGTCGTGGGTTCGACTCCCATCAGAGGTAGTTTAAACCTTTTTTCAAGTAAAATATCTTTCTTTGATTAGCTTTATTGTGTTAGGTATCTGTTTCGACTTAACAGGGTGGTACGTAACCTAGCACCCTGTAACTTATATCGATAAAAAAGACTGAGGATTGGTTAGATGGTCTTGTACACTATTTTTTGATATTATAAGATACCCAATTGTCAATTAAATTAGTACAATATTGAAAATGTATGCAAATTAATGTGCCAGAAAATAATAACTGCCATTCGTTGTAATCCCAAATTGCCATTTTATATACAAAGAATTTAAAAATGAAATTAAATAAAAATTGTTGTATTAGTAAATAATGTTTTTTCCGTAGTTTTATGCTAACAAATACAGGATGTAAAAAAAGGCTTAACGAAGCCTTAAACCACGATTTCTATACATAAAACCAAGTAGAATGCAAAAAAAATAATTGCTGGAAATTATTTTTATTTTTGGGTATCAAAAAAAAAACTTATTTCTAACCCGCAATGTATAGCGCGCACGCCACAGACTATGTCTGTGTGTGTAAGCGGATCATGTTTCTTTGTAAAAAAGTTTAGTATTATCAACCAGAAGTCAATTTTGTAAAAAATCTTTGAAAAAAAATTGAAACTTTGACTGCCATTAACTCGGTAACCCGTCATTTCCCAGGTATAGTGTAAAAGAAAAAAAATGATCGTAATAATACGTAGAATATGTGGTATTCGGCTTCGTTAAGCCTTTTTTTACACTCGATATACCGGTATGCAGGTTTTTAGTTTCAACAATAGACAATATGCTTCGACTTGATGTTTTCATAAAAATACACATCTTCATTATTCATTTTATATAATTTCGATAAAATCCCAATAAGTATGACAAAAATATTTATATTACATGTGACTTAATTATGAATATTTAAGAGAATAAATATTTTACGTGATCTGAAATACTCTATGAAAATGTTAGTTACAAATAAAAAGATATTGTTATTTTTATGTATACGATAGATATTTTAACATTAGATAATATTTTATTAGTTATTAAATTTTAAGGAATGATTCTATTGTTATCATCATCATCATTTCAGCCACAGGACGCCCACGGTGTTGAGCCACCATGCATCGAAATCTAAAATATTATATTTTCACATACAAGATAGGATAATTCTATTTAGCCGAACGAGTTATGTGCTGATATTATCCAAATAAAAAACTATGGTAAAGTCATTCATATAATTATTTGGAAAAACGTACGAAATTTTTTCTAAATAATAAAAATTTGTATGGAAATTAATTGTTATTTTTACGACGATTACAATTTTCTGCCATAAATAAAGTTGTTGTTTTTGGGTAGTGGACTAACTCCATAAAAGGCAGTTAACTAATAAAATAAGGCCACAGACTGGTTGATTTGTAATTTGATACATTTTTTACAAAAGATGATACAGCAGCAAAAATGTCACAACTTATTTATATGGACTAACTTTTACTGCGACATAGTACTTACGCAAAAATCTGCTGTTACGATTGTGTGGGTTTGGGGGTTCTGTTTGTTACAATTTTCTGTAGGTTTTAAAGGAAATTTATTGCATTTTTAGCTGCTCTGTCACGTCCCAAAAGGAAAGTATCGTATTACAAATCACCCTATATACAGAACTATAGATTAAAAGTGCAAATTCTGAAACTAATTCCTTAAAACTTGACAGCAAAATATTTTTTGGTCATACTTAAACCTTATGATATATGTTATAAGGGCGAAAATCAATTAAACCTTTACTTGTCCTTTTCTCACTTAAGAGATTAGAGAAGGACAGCAATATTTTGACGGTTAAGTTTATAGATATGACTCAGAATTTGCACTAATAGAGCATTAAGATGTTAATTATATTGAAGCTTCAGAAAAGATTTGAAAGTTACCGACGGTGCCAATGCTTTTGATCGAACCGCATCAAAATTGGCCAAGCATTTCTCTGTAAAGTATTATATAGGTTGTAAGTCATTTTTGATTATCAAATAAATATTTGTATTTTGATTTCATTGTTTTATTTATGACTGTACTTTAAACTCAGTGACTTGATTGAACGTATATAACTTAACTGCTCAGTGCAACGTACCCACGACTGACGACTTGTGGTACAAACTCGGCTTCGATATTGAGCACTGGGGCAAAGAGTGAGGATCGCTTTGCGCATCTTACGAGACGATCATCCTATCAGACGCGTGTGCGCGGAGCTAACAACCAATCACGGCCGGGGGCAAGGGGTGGCGCGACTAGCCAATCACGTAATCGGAATGGTCTTCTGCGCAACATTCGCCCAGAGCTTAACTTTCGTGCCGCTAGTTGTAGTGTAGTGCGACCGAAGTCACGTGTCATCGCCGTCACGCTCCATGAGCCCATAAGATGAGATTAAAATCGTTCCAGCTCACTTTCTATTCAGTCTTTATTGGCATCATTGAATGTATCGATTTGATTTCGCCCGTAGGTAGGCTGTTTTAAGAAAGAGTTAGGAAAATTTCTCAGATGAGCTGTGAAATTTTTTTTCTTACCGGGGGGGATGTAGAGGTTTATACCTCGTTGAATAAAACCTCTACGTCTACCGTGGTATAAAAGTATTCGAATTTAGAATAATCGTCTTGACATGGAAAAACACTGGTTTCTAGATTGATTCGAGTAACGGGAGCCAAACGAAAAGTGAAATGTCTTATAATTTTAAAATAGTATAAATGATATGATTCAACATAAGGAAACATTGTAATTTCCATATAAGGTTTCAAAGTTAAGTAATTAATATGTATTTCTATATACACCGTGAATTTTGAGATACCCGAGAAAATTAACTAACATACTCAGATATCGATATACATCGAATTTGGCGAATAAAAAAAACGGAACGGCGTACGGCGTTGGCGTACGGAAGGAATAACTTTGAATAAAAAAAAAATATTCATAGTTATTCCTTCCGTACGCCAATATTACGCTACTAAATTAGGTGGATTTTGGTTCCGTTAATGTTGGAATGATAATAATTACTATTTGAATTAGCAGGACTTTTATAGTGCATATTTTTTAAGGAATGTTAGGGACCTATTAAATAAATTTCTCATAAAAAAAATTTTTTTTATTCGCCGAATTCGATGTATATCGATATCTGAGTATGTTAGTTAATTTTCTCGGGTATCTCAAAATTCACGGTGTATAACGAATAAACATAAAAGTCATATCAATATTCTTCAGTTTAATTAATCTCCCCCGCACACGTTCGTACACCACAGTGAAGGCATTACAGTACCTACCGGCTTTAGAAAGAGTTCAAAGCGGTTTTACACAAGGCGGTTTCGCGCGAGGGTAGTCGCAAAAACATCCACACATATTCTCTGTCACACACTAGCAAATTTACTCACACACCCTTTGTCGAACGTATTGATTTTATTTATATTATTAGTCAATGATAATTAATCGGCACATCATCGATTATAGAAACGATTCATATCGATATTGGTTTTTGATCCTATTCGCAATTAATTGATAGGAAATCTGTCTTACACCACTGAAATACGTTAATTAACACGGCATTCGTCGCTACAAATGAAAAGCCTAGTCTATAAAATAAGTATAATGAGGAAATATATACATAACACTAAAAAACTTGTTGATAACTTCACTGCATCGCCTGGGTAGTCGGGGTCCCCTGGCTCAGTGAAATTGCTGAAATAAAACGTAAGATGTGTTTTGGGCGGCCAAATGTTTTGTTTATTCTTATAAAAAATTACTTTATCGTAATTAGTTTTAAAAATCCGAAAGAAAATAAAACGCGAGATACGAACGTGGTTTAAGAAATATGGTTGTAGAGTAGTGATCACTTTAATCGATAAATTATAAGGGTTACATTGCCTTGTCGAAATTTTTGAAACACAACAATGTAAAATTATTATTTTAAATCCGAAATAAAATAAAATAAAACGCAAGTTACGCGGCCATGCATTAAAGATCACAAGGCGTACGCCGACGCCAAATCAACAAGGACTTTATGCAGTAGCATACAGATGGTGCAATTTCATATACATGTATACAAAAAAAATATGATGAGAATTATTAAAAATGAAAAAAAAATACAATTACATTACCAAATCGATCGATCGTTTAAATTACTAAATATGAGTCGCTCTTATCCAACTTAGGCCCTAAACGTGCAATTTAACCCTATCTCTATAAGTAACCAATATTATACAAATTGTACTATCATGGAAAACTACTTATTTTTTGAGATTCCGATGTATTATACATTATAAGTAATAATTTGTTGTATTTGTGCCGAAAAAAGTTACTTTTTTTGGCCCCAAAATCACAGAAATACGTGTATCTAATATGTCAAAACCGCAGGAACTGTATGAACAAAATAAAATAAATAAATTTAATTATTAAAAACATTTATTCCAGTCATATAGTAACAAGTGCTCTGAAAATAGTCCATTATTAAAAAAAACATACAAAACCCTTTTAAAATAAAAAAAAAACATAAGTAATTATTACATCACTACACATGGACGGCATTATTGTTTAAAAACACAATTAAATTACACAATAAAATAGAAAATTGAATAAATTGATTTAATATTTACTACAAATAATTTAAATCACAACAGATCATTTTGTACATGATTTTCACTTACAGAAACATTAAAAAAGCAAAGGCATATTCGTTTAACAGCCATATTTAATAACACTGTTAAGAGTTGTGTTCAAAATATTTGTTTAATTACCCAAAATACAGAGGCCTATTAATTTTTTTTGTCATTTTTGCGATTGTTTGGTGACTGGTCATTAAAATATAAATCGAAAATCGGAGGCCGCTACGTACTATAAAATAACGAAAGTTAAACATAAAATAATTCATAATTGCAAAAGCGTAAAAAATACTTATTGTTACTTGTAGGTTTCCCGTTTTTATAATACGTAGCGGCCTCCGATTTTTGATTTATCTTTTAAATGGCCGGTAAACACCAAACAACCGCAAAACTATTAAAAAAATGTAATAGGTCTCTTAAATAAGTTAAGGATTTTGAATCTTATCACATTTATAAAAAAATATATTTTTCTTTTTTATTATTTTAAAGATTTTATAGGTTTTATTCTAACGCTAGTAGATATGTTATGTATAGCGAAAATAGATAACATGAAGTTAGGCTGTGCTTCCCAGGTTGCGACAGGCGAGGACGGTTTGGAACTATGGTCAAAAATTTAATAAAAATAATATTAAAATAAAGAACTTCCATAAAATACACTATACAAGATTCGATGTTATGGCAACATTGTTGACAGTGTTGCCAATTTATCTCTCTTTTCGTACTAATTGGTAAAATTACAACCTTAAATTTAAGTTTGAAGCATAACTATATATAAGGTCCGATTTTATTAGTGTTCATCCTGTTAACCTGTGACTATATAGGTGAAAAGCAATCGTAAAAATCAACTTTCAAATGTCTATCATAAAAACTAAAAAAGTTAAAAATAAATTACAAAATAACAACATCGACTTCATATTGCATAAACTACCTATCTTCAACTCTTTCTTGCTCTGTACAAGGGGAAGGAATAAGACGGATAACCAGATGGTTAAACGTAGCAAAGATAGGACGAGTTTATGCAATATGAAGTCAATGTTGTTGATTTTTAACTTTTTTAGTTTTTATGGTACACATTTGAAAATTGGTTTTTGCGATTGCTTTTCACCTATATAGTCACAGGTTAACAGGATAAACACTAATAAAATCGGACCTTATATATATGAAATAACACGAGGTGCTACCCTCTTTCATCAGTTAGGGACATGAAAAGGACTAAACCCAAAGGGTCTCAAAATTAGCGAAACTATAAAAAAGCAAGCCTTATAAGAGCTTTAAAAAGCATAAAATAAGTATGTGATAAAATTCAAAATGCTCTACATCAACTAAGATCTAAGTGCAGTGCATATAATCTATACAACCTAAAACTTGCATCAGTGTTGCTATTTGTGAAAATGACGATAATAAATATTATATGGTAACTATTAGCGTTCTGAAATTATCTGATTTACTTAATAGTGATCCATAATAAGCGCTAATATGATTGCTTAACTAAATAAAAAAGGACATTGGGCGATCATACTACAAAAAAAGTTATGCCATTACACGTAGTCATTTCACAAGACAGTAGTTGACAATAAGCTAATTAAGCCAGTCACATTTACGACTAAAACACGAAATTATAATAAATAAAATAGTATCTATTAACACACTGACTTTAATGACTTTGCTCCAAGGAATGGGTCGTCAAATAAGCTCTTAAATGGCTAATATTCCTGTTCAAAATTCACAATGCGGAAAAAATATAATGAACAGCACAACACATCCAGTGTGTAGTTGCAAATAGCAATTGGCGTTAACATTATACAGGATGTCCCGTAAAGAAAGGATAACCTTGTAACCATATATTCTATACATCATGTTGAACAATTTTAGTTCTATCACTTTTGCATATTTGCATGAAAATTGGACGACTTACCATACAGAATTACCAAACAGATTAAAATATAGAAAGACAAAAATCATATTATGCATATTAAGTTAAGTTATAGAGTTGTACAATATAATGTATATAATATGTGGTTACAAGGTTGTCCTTTATTTACGGGACTCCCTGTATACATATTTGGATGAAGAATGCTCAATGTCCTTTTTGAAAACTATATCTTATGTTAACTGATGAGGATAAAAAAACTATTTTAGCACAGTTTGTTTCAATTATGTTGTTGAAACAATTAGACAATTTCACTTAAGTAAGTCTATATTCAAATAATTATATTTTTAAGTATGATTTGTCAGAATAAATCGTCGTATATATTTTTTTGAAACAGACTGTTTTTGTTTTTAATTTTTGCCTAATTTGTAAACAAACACAATAACTAAAGAATCACTTTGATACTGTGGTGCCCATTTGAACGCTTATGTAAGACGCCAAGGGAAAATAAACATACGGTTATAACCGAACCTGCCAGACTGCCAAAGTAATATGAACAACGCTCAAAAGTAAGTGCGACCTATTTATTGGAAATTGTTACTACTATTAAACTAAATACCCTCTCCCTCTCTTCTCTTGACAGTTAAACAACATGTTACGCCAAGTATAAACAAGAACTTGTTGAGGACTGATTTTTCCTTATTCAAATACAACGACTCAATTTCATGTGCCATTACTAACCTTTCGGTTATGTGATATTGTTTGGCTAGAGTTTTTTATTGGTCACATATCTATATCTACATAATTTAAGTAAATTTTATGTTGATAGCTTTGATTATAAACATGTCTAGATATAGTGTGGTGCTGCAATTGTCACCGAAAGAACAGGCCAGATTTGAGTGAGTAACAACTATGGTTACAATGGTAATAATTATGGGTTGCTATGGTAACACGCGCGCCACTGAGCGGGCGAAACAAACTTTGGCTTATATATTTCTTGAAGTTTATGACACTCGAACAGGGAATCTAGACATGTAAATAATCAAAGGTAGATTGATAGATCTTTATTGCACACCACAAAAAACAAGCAGTATAAAGTAAACATATATTTATATTGGTACATTTAGGCGGTCTTATCGCTATAAACGATCTCTTCCAACCTTCTAGGTTTTTTTTTAAACCTGAAGGAGTTTTATTCGAACGCCGAAATCAGGCCCTAAAAAGGTTTTGCTTATTTAGCGATACATGTTGCATACGATTTTTAACCGACTTCAATAAAAAGGAGGAGGTTCTCAATTCGTCTGAATGTTGTTTCGTCTTGTGATTTTAATAGACGTGTCTGTTTACAATTCTAGCAAAACAAAAGCGACTAGTACTCCCAAGTGCTTACGTGGAGAACTCCCTGAGTTTGTCGACGACTACCCTCCTGTTCTTGTTGAGCCAGTGGATATTGACGTTCGCTTTCTCGACGGCCTGCTTCACTGCTAGTTTTGACTCGTCGAAGTATTTGGAATTCTTCTCGTACCATGCGTTGAACTGGGGAGAAACAGATCGTTAAAATTGCCTTCAATTATGTTAAGAGTGCCTTTAAATTAGTGGCGTAAAGAAGCGTCACAAACGTGTCACAGTCGCGCCACTGACGTGCGCCAGACACGCCATTACTAACTTTTATACAATGTCTAAAAGCGCCGTTTTAGCGCCACAGTCACACTAAAGTGACGTCACTGCAGCAATGAATTGTAGGTATAAACATTTGTAGCCACCTCGTCTAGTTCGCGACTTCTCGTCACTAACATAAAGGCGCCTTTAAGGCCTGTTTCACAATTTACGAATAAAGTGACAAATAGCTATGTATAAAATATGTAGATGATAAAAATTCTTGAATTATAATGTGTCCTATAGCGCTGTCTGACGGTGGTGAAACGCAAAAATAGTAAATCCTTTAGGTAAGTAAAAAATAGCTTATTCAGTTAAGCCGCAGGACGTCCACTGCTGAACATAGGCCTCCCCCAGTGACTTCTGTCATCGGGGGGTTGCCATACTCGCCACGCTTGGCAGGCGGCGAGCGCAGTTTTATATTATTTCGCACGCAGACGCTGCTCCCCGTCTCGTGCTACAGGATTTAGTCGCCTCTTACGACACGCCTCCCGTTGGGGGGTGGGGAAGTGTATTCTTTACGGCCGTCCCCACAAGTCACGCAATTTAAAATAAAAAATATATAGAACTTATCCGTACATTAAAACCGGCCTTCATTCTTCAATTTGGTTGGGTGAAGAAGCGTCAAAATACTTACTTGACGCGTGTACGTTTTCTTAAACCTAAAAGTAGTGGCGCCACTGTAGCGCGGCTGTGACACTGCACGATTAGGATGGTGCACGTGCCACATTGGCGCCGCCGCCATAGTTTTTTTTAGTAATAATGTATTTTTTAATTTTTTTTTTGAGAGAAGTCCATACTACCTGCTCCAGAATCCAGGTCTTTCTGGTGCAGGGAGAGAAAGAGATACCTTTTGGATCAGGCGAATCACCGCAATACCTACTACACCGATTGGATCAAGTTTGACTACATACCTCATCAAGATCCTTTTGGGTGGTGAATTGTTCTAGAAGAGTCTTGATAATCAGGCCGAGTCGACGGCTCTGGCTGTTGAATCTGAAATATATATAATGCATTTCGCTTTGATTAAAAATATTGATACTTAGGCTAAGCTTTTTTCTAATGTTTTAAGTCTATAAGAAGCCTTAAGCTCTATTTTTTAGGAAACAAAATGGCAGTATAGCCTTTACGGGATTTGCGAGATTTTCTGGTTTCTTACATCAAAAACGAAGAATTCTATACTCAATTCCGAATTTTATACCATAACGAATTTTCCAAAAACTCCATCTTTAGGTGTATAGTCTAGGAAGCTACTCTCCAAATTCGTGACAGCATTTCAACCCTAACAGATTAGCAACCTAAAGTCATACTGCCGCACTCAAGGACGTGAATTAACAATAAAGTTAGGATTAATTTGTTTTTTCGTTCAATAATGGTCTTTATTCGAAGAAACTAAAGTACACCAGGTTTTTCTTAAGTAATCATTAAAGTTTAGTGACGTCTCTAAGTGCGCAGGATAGTGAGCGGAGCACATAGGAGGTGGAACTGACAGCCGATGAGACAGAAAGATTCTAGAATGGATTCACCCAAAATGTGAACAGATAACCTGGTAAAGGTTGCAGAAAGCTGGAAGCAGGCCGCTAACCGCCCAATCTGGAAGGCATATATGTTCAGCAGTGGACGTCCTATGACTAAAGTAACAATAATGATTTCAACCCCAAAGGTCGAAAGGGGTTCAAAAACCGCAAATGGATTGAAATTTTTCGGTTTCGGCTCGGTCTCTGTGGTCATTAGCAGTTATTTTACGCTTTGTATATGTCACATGCAGGCCGCTTCTAACCAGTGAATCTAGAAATCAATGGAAGAGGCCTAGTGCAGCAGTGGCCGTCCTAGGAAAACCTCAAGAGATTGAAATATCCTAACGTTGCCAGCTCGGTCTATGTAACTAGTAGTAGTTTACTCACATCATCATCATCATTTCAGCCGGCGGACGTCCACTGCTGAACATAGGCCTCCCCCAGTGACTTCCAGATCGGCCGGCTTGAAGCGACCTGCGTCCAGCGTCGTCCTGCAACCTTTACCAGGTCGTCTGCCAACCTTGTGGGTGTGAGTCCCACGCTGCGCTTGCCGGTACGTGGCCTCCATTCCAGAACCTTAAGAAGTTTACTCACGCTTTGTACATATCCTGTATCCTCGTGTATATGAACTCCTTGGCGACGTAGTAGCCGACGCTGGAGCGCGTGATGCTGGCGATGACCAGCGCCGCGTCCTGGCGCCGCACCTCCGACCCGTCCGTTATGGCCCACTCTAAGTATCTGGGGACATTCGTTGATTAATACTAAAATATATATTTATCTATCATTGAGAGAGACAGAGGTATTAATATATGTCTGGGGACATTTGTTGGAACATAAATTAACAACAATCACATAGAAAAAGAATGAGGTAGAGAGAGGGGTATCTGAGGACAGTCGTTGGGAAATATACGTATAAAGAACATAGCCCACTCTAGGTATCTGGGAACCATCGTTGGGAAATATATAAGCAAGCATCATGGAGAGAGAGACAAAAAAAAGAGGGAGAGAGGTATCTGAGGACCCGTCTGTTATGGCCTCCTCTTGGTATCTGAGGACAAATGATGATAAACAACCAGGCGAGCCCGCGCAGCAGCGCGTCGCGCGCGGCTCCGTAGAGAGATAGAGAGAGAGAGAGAGGAGTATACTGACTGCGCCAGGACCCAGGTCTCGCGCATGCAGGCGAGGTCCGCAGCAGCGCATCGCGCGCGGCTCCGTAGAGAGAGAGAGAGAGAGGAGTATACTGACTGCGCCAGTATACTGACTGCGCCAGGACCCAGGTCTCGCGCGTGCAGGCGAGGTCCGCAGCAGCGCGTTGCGCGCGGCTCCGTAGAGAGAGAGAGAGAGAGAGAGAGAGAGAGGAGTATACTGACTGCGCCAGGACCCAGGTCTCGCGCGTGCAGGCGAGCCCGCGCAGCAGCGCGTCGCGCGCGGCTCCGTAGAGAGAGAGAGAGAGGAGTATACTGACTGCGCCAGGACCCAGGTCTCGCGCGCGGCTCCGTAGAGAGAGAGAGAGAGAGGAGTATACTGACTGCGCCAGGACCCAGGTCTCGCGCGTGCAGGCGAGCCCGCGCAGCAGCGCGTCGCGCGCAGCTCCGTAGAGAGAGAGAGAGAGAGGAGTATACTGACTGCGCCAGGACCCAGGTCTCGCGCGCGGCTCCGTAGAGAGAGAGAGAGAGAGGAGTATACTGACTGCGCCAGGACCCAGGTCTCGCGCGTGCAGGCGAGCCCGCGCAGCAGCGCGTCGCGCGCGGCTCCGTAGAGAGAGAGAGAGAGGAGTATACTGACTGCGCCAGGACCCAGGTCTCGCGCGTGCAGGCGAGCCCGCGCAGCAGCGCGTCGCGCGCGGCTCCGTAGAGAGAGAGAGAGAGAGGAGTATACTGACTGCGCCAGGACCCAGGTCTCGCGCGTGCAGGCGAGCCCGCGCAGCAGCGCGTCGCGCGCGGCTCCGTAGAGAGAGAGAGAGAGAGGAGTATACTGACTGCGCCAGGACCCAGGTCTCGCGCGTGCAGGCGAGCCCGCGCAGCAGCGCGTCGCGCGCGGCTCCGTAGAGAGAGAGAGAGAGAGGAGTATACTGACTGCGCCAGGACCCAGGTCTCGCGCGTGCAGGCGAGCCCGCGCAGCAGCGCGTCGCGCGCGGCTCCGTAGAGAGAGAGAGAGAGAGGAGTATACTGACTGCGCCAGGACCCAGGTCTCGCGCGTGCAGGCGAGCCCGCGCAGCAGCGCGTCGCGCGCGGCTCCGTAGAGAGAGAGAGAGAGAGGAGTATACTGACTGCGCCAGGACCCAGGTCTCGCGCGTGCAGGCGAGCCCGCGCAGCAGCGCGTCGCGCGCGGCTCCGTAGAGAGAGAGAGAGAGAGGAGTATACTGACTGCGCCAGGACCCAGGTCTCGCGCGTGCAGGCGAGCCCGCGCAGCAGCGCGTCGCGCGCGGCTCCGTAGAGAGAGAGAGAGAGAGGAGTATACTGACTGCGCCAGGACCCAGGTCTCGCGCGTGCAGGCGAGCCCGCGCAGCAGCGCGTCGCGCGCGGCTCCGTAGAGAGAGAGAGAGAGAGGAGTATACTGACTGCGCCAGGACCCAGGTCTCGCGCGTGCAGGCGAGCCCGCGCAGCAGCGCGTCGCGCGCGGCTCCGTAGAGAGAGAGAGAGAGAGGAGTATACTGACTGCGCCAGGACCCAGGTCTCGCGCGTGCAGGCGAGCCCGCGCAGCAGCGCGTCGCGCGCGGCTCCGTAGAGAGAGAGAGAGAGGAGTATACTGACTGCGCCAGGACCCAGGTCTCGCGCGTGCAGGCGAGCCCGCGCAGCAGCGCGTCGCGCGCGGCTCCGTAGAGAGAGAGAGAGAGGAGTATACTGACTGCGCCAGGACCCAGGTCTCGCGCGTGCAGGCGAGCCCGCGCAGCAGCGCGTCGCGCGCGGCTCCGTAGAGAGAGAGAGAGAGAGGAGTATACTGACTGCGCCAGGACCCAGGTCTCGCGCGTGCAGGCGAGCCCGCGCAGCAGCGCGTCGCGCGCGGCTCCGTAGAGAGAGAGAGAGAGGAGTATACTGACTGCGCCAGGACCCAGGTCTCGCGCGTGCAGGCGAGCCCGCGCAGCAGCGCGTCGCGCGCGGCTCCGTAGAGAGAGAGAGAGAGGAGTATACTGACTGCGCCAGGACCCAGGTCTCGCGCGTGCAGGCGAGCCCGCGCAGCAGCGCGTCGCGCGCGGCTCCGTAGAGAGAGAGAGAGAGGAGTATACTGACTGCGCCAGGACCCAGGTCTCGCGCGTGCAGGCGAGCCCGCGCAGCAGCGCGTCGCGCGCGGCTCCGTAGAGAGAGAGAGAGAGGAGTATACTGACTGCGCCAGGACCCAGGTCTCGCGCGTGCAGGCGAGCCCGCGCAGCAGCGCGTCGCGCGCGGCTCCGTAGAGAGAGAGAGAGAGGAGTATACTGACTGCGCCAGGACCCAGGTCTCGCGCGTGCAGGCGAGCCCGCGCAGCAGCGCGTCGCGCGCGGCGGCGACGTTGGCCCGCTGCGCCCGCGCAAGCGCGAACCGCCACTCGCGCACGCCGCCGCGCGCCAATGCGTCACAGTATACGGTGCGACGCAGATCCAGGGGGATGCTGGAAGAAAACAATAACAAATGCTCATCAAAATCATCATCGTAAAAATCGTCGGTTTATAGAGCTGGGGGACGTCCTACACTTCGTTTGCATATAATCATTATTCAACAACATCTATCACCGATATCTACTCGTCTGATAATCCCCAGAGCCTTAAGACTAGAGTCTTTGAGCAGTGCGTGTTACCAATGATAATTTAAGACACGGAGACGTGATCCGTGACTCATAAGTTCTTAAACAAAGTCAAAGATACACAACGTGCTATGGACAGAGCAATGCCTAGCGTTTCTCTGTGAGATAGCATCAAAAATGAGGAGATCGATAGAAGAACTAAAGTCACCTATTGGTTTAGTTAATGTACTCTTTGGTCAACGACATAGTTAGTCTAGTCTTCGAATTGCAAAGCTAAATTAGCAATGGGCCACATCACTCGTAGAACTGATGAACGTCAAGGAACGGTGGACCGACGCGACGTCTTAATCGAGGTTGCGGGCAAGCGCTGGGTGCAAACGTTCTAAAAGGAGCCATTTCACAACCAATTTATTTAGAATTTAAGCAGTCAAAAATAATTTTAAGACATCATTTATATAAATCTAACACCTTATTTTAGACCCGATATCCCGGTACATTATCATTTATTCGAAGCATCTAATTTTTGTTTGCTTCAAAACCAATAAAAAGTTAGGTAGTTGAGTCCGGTACAGAATGACGTCAAAGCTTGCTATCACCATACAAATTATAGGAAAGAGGTGCGTTTTGACAGCACATAAAAGGTATGTCAATTGATTGGTGGTGTCAACTAGCCTATTTTTATGGAGCTTAATTGTGCTGTGACAGATGTGACTTACGGGTTCTCCTCATCAGGGTTGGGTGTGTTCATCCAGTCGCGGAACATGTCCATCGCATTCTCCTGGCACCCCGGCACGCTCATGCGGCACGCCCACGAACTTAGGGTCACCTGCGATTATTATTACCAAATTTAGGTAATACATTAGGGGAACATTCCAATATGGAACAAACCGTACAATTATGTGGTGTGTATATTCGTACGTCCCACTGCAGGGCACAGGCCTTACCTCAACTATGAGGTGGTTTGGGCCATACTCCAGCACGCGGGCCCAGTGCGGTTCGGTAGAGGGGTGTTGTAAGGCCAGTGACTAAACCTTACTGTCAGATGTATTCAAGCAGCCATAAGGCCTCTGACTAGGCTTTACGATTAATGTCAAGCGATATCAGCCGGGACCAACTTTTAACGTGCCTTCCGAAGCACGGAGATATTCGTGATGAACGTCACTAAATATGGTCGGAATGGTCACCCATTCGCTCACAACCGCGGCGTTGGTTGCTTAACTTTAGTAATCGATACCAAAGGGCTTCCACCGCTGAGCTACGAGCACTTCATTAATTTAAATTAAAAAATATATATATGTTAATGGATAGTCTAGGATTAAATTCGCTAATCCAGACTTGCGCAAGTGGGCTTAAAAGTCGTGTCTTAGTCTTATCCTACGGCCTACGTTTGCGACCTGGAAGCGAACGCGAAGATTTGCGGCGCGGCGCGATAAAAACAAACAGTTGATATATTGTAGTGTATGTGAGGAAGAGAAGAAAGAAAGTATCCTGTCAAGGACGAGTATTATGTTAGGAGCCATACAAGGGGATGTTACACCTATAGAAGTGGCCTACGTGACGAAACGCACGCAGGTTGTGCTGCGGCGCGGTGCGAATTGTGGCGATGCGATCATCTGGCTTGATATTTTATTATAAGTCGGTAGCTTTGATTATAAACATGTCTGGATAGAGTGTGGTGCTGCAAGTGTCACCAAAAGAACAGGCCAGATTTGAGTGAGTAACAACTATGTTTACTATGGTAACAATTATGGGTTGCTATGGTAACAAGCGCACCACTGAGCGGGCGAAACAAACTTTGGCGCCAACTGTTGGCGTATATATTTTTGGACGTTAATGACACTTGAACAGGGAATCTAGACATGTATATAATCAAAGGTCGAAAGTAGAAATCACGGGGCGGTAGTTCTAGTGCGGGACGATTCGCGCACACGCAGTAAGACCGAGTCGCCGCGACGCGGACGCAACGCATCGGATCGCTTCGCACTTGTTTTAGCTTTGCCTCTCTAGCATGAGCAACAAAATACGATATGATATGATACGATATAGCAATTTATCGACACCCAACTTTCAAAATATGATAACATAGCCGCCATCTTGAACTTTTATCAAAAGAGTGAGTATATGTCCGTGCCGGCAACATCACGGTTATGCTCAATATTTCGATAAAAGTTCATATTTTCACAAAAAATATGCGATAAATCGCTATATCATATCATACCATATCGTGTTTTGTTGCTTATGCTAGAGGGGCTGAATCGCCTACGTAAGTTACTTATTTCTTAAGTTTGCACTACTTCAATTAGTGGACTTGTTACTTAATATTGATCCACAGATGTACTGTCCACTCGCATGTCTTACCTGCATCTTTACACTGTGAAGGTCGTCCCCATTCAGGATCTGCTTGGTGGCCATCCCCCCAGACTTGACGTACGTGTCGCTGATGAGCCTCCGCACGTACTTCTGGAAGGCGCCGTAGTCTGGGGTGCGCCGGAGAACGTTCTCGATCTTGGCGAGGGCTTTGAGGCCGTTCGTGAGGGGAAGGTAGGAGGTCTCGTGTTTGAGGTAGCTTGCTAACCTAAACAAACAAATGAAATTATTCAATTCTTTCTACAATCACACTAATTATCTAGCCCCAAATTAACAAAGATTGTCATCATCATCATCATCATCAGACTATATCAGTCCACTGCTGGACACAGGCCTCTCCAAAAGGAGGATTTTGCCATAATAGCCACGCTTGGCAGGCGGGTTGGCGATCGCAGTTTGGCCAATGGTGGAGAGGAGACGCTGCTGCCCGTCTTCTTATGGCGGTTCTCCTGTAGTCGCCTCTTACGACACCCATAGGAAGAGAAGGGGTGGTGCAATTCTTTTAACGTGCCGGCAGCACACGGCACGTTAAAAAGATTGTACAGTCAACAGCACGTCGACCTACCCCAAAAGTCAAAAATTCTCCAATAGATTTTCAACTTTAAGCCTGACATATAGAGTTCATTTTTAAATGAGAAAATTTGACATTTTGTGGTAGGTCGACGTGCTGTTGTCCGTACGTGCGACTAAATAACGGATAAATATAATTAATCACACAAACATTTGCCCCTTACGGGATTCGCACCCAAAACGCCGACGGTAGTCCGGAGCGCAAATACCAGATAAAAATGGTTTTAAAGATAAGAGACCACTACAGGTTTCATCTTCGGACGGAAAATAAGTCAAATTGAAGAAGGAAAGACAGATTATTGCATAATTTCAAGCATTGTCAGAAACCACCTGCAACCTTATAGACTAGGGAAACGCATAGGTATCAATCAAACAGCTCCTTAAACTCATTCCAGCATCAATATCCTTGCCGGTGCAGA
The DNA here is from genome assembly GCA_950371115.1 of Anania fuscalis. NCBI lineage: Eukaryota > Metazoa > Arthropoda > Insecta > Lepidoptera > Crambidae > Anania > Anania fuscalis. The sequence continues at coordinate 11,684,651 of OX493348.1, read as the reverse complement.
AAATGTGAGACGATACTTACTGCAGAGCAGTCGTGTAGTCCAGCTGATTATTCCACGCCAGTGCGAAGGCGTCGGACAGCAGCTGGACTCGTCCCAAGACTGGTAACCTTGTATGCTGGCCGCTGGTCAGCGCGGTGGCCAGCAGCTGCCAGTTTCGATTGTCGTAGTTCACGCGGTATGGGGCTGCAAATAAAGGTTAAAACTAAGTTTTTTTTACTTTACTTTAGCACCGGGTATCTGTTAATTGGCCGTCGGTGCAATCTAGCAGATACGCATACACTTTAGGTACATACTTCCTCTACTTAATCCCATATATTTGGTTTGTGAGAAAATATGTGATGTCTGGGGGCCCTGGGATCTTGCGCTACATGGCCAGGACTACACAATTCACCCCCGCAATCCAGCACAGGAGTTGGTCGTTGTAAAGAACACTTAGTTAGAAGAGCCCATGGATAGGATTGCACATACTCCTCTACAATTCAAAGAAGAAGTTAATCGCTGTAAAAACTTTAAGTGGGAACCAAGGCTAGGACTACACAACCTACGCCACCGGAATCCAGCAGAGAAGTTGGGAGCTATAAAGAACACATAAAGAGACCTCCTCGTCCTCAATTCAGCGCACCTCCTCAATTAAGCACCGATGTTGGTTGCTTTAAAAATCTTAATCCGATGAGGGTCATCTGGTCTCACTTACCAATCATATCATAATTAAACAGCACCCGTATCCGGCTTAGCGCCGTGCTCGAACCGGTGCTGGATCAGAAGTTGGTCGTTGTAAAAACACGCCCAAGGCTAAGACTACATAATACACCTCCGCAAATAAGCAAAGGAGTTGGTCGCTGTTAAAACACTTAGCTTGTCAGGCTAGCTGCAATTCAGAACAGAAGTTGGTCGCTGCAAAAATACTTGTCAGGTCTCACTCACCAATCATGTCTTATTTAAACAGCACTCACTCATCCGGCTTGGCTCCGTGCTTGAATCGAAACTGGGTCAGAATTTGGTCGATGTTAATCCACTTAAGGTATGATGAGCAATGCAGCGGCAGCACTGCTGCGTGGAATATATGGGGGGCAGCAGTGCTGTGGCAGCACTGCTGTGGTCTGCTGAGCTCGAAATACTACCTATAGCTCGTTTAGTTTACTACAATCCAGCACAGAAGTTGGTCGCTGCAAACAATTATTAAGGGTTCATAATCCGGTATCACTCACCAATCATATCATAATTAAACAGCACCCACTCTCCCGGCTTGGCGCCATGCTCGAAGCGATGCTGCGACGTGACTCCCTCGTCGTCGGCCAGCCACTGCAGGTCGTGGGGCGGCGCCGGCGCCTCCGGCTCGCACAGCACCTTGAGCGGCACCCACCAGCTCGGCGAGCTGGTGCTGCCGCGGGAGCCCAGGTTGAGGTAGCGTTTCTGGTGGGAGACAGTTTTGACTGGTTCAAATTCAAAAGTTTCAAATTCATTTATTTACAAGAAACACGGTACATGTTATGAGGTGTTACATTTAAAGATTATGTTCAAACATGTTTCGCTAACTTACTTTCGGAAGAGGAGGGAAGCAGTATTGGTAGAATTAAAGTACTAAATGTGCGGCTACAAGAATAAAGTCTACTGTCATCATCAATTCTTTAATATCATTACAAATATAACATTCACTACTTAACAAAGCCGGTACGTTAAAAGAATTGCACCACCCCTTCTCTTCCTATGAGTGTAGTAAGAAGCGACTACATGAGAACCGCCATAAGAAGACGGACAGCAGCGTCTCCTCTCCACCATTGGCCAAACTGCGATCGCCAACCCGCCTGCCAAGCGTGACGATTATGGCATAATCCTTCTTTTGGAGAGGCCAGTGTCCAGTAGTGGACTGATATAGGCTGGTGATGATGATGATAATGACTTAGCAAAGGCCTTCCCCAATTCCAGATTGGCCGGCTGGAAGCGGCTTGCGTGCAGCGGGTTAATTATATATTATTAGTTAGATAAAACCAATTTGGAATCACCTTAGGCAGGCTAAAATCGATTGATGTCAATTCAGAAATACAGTAAGTAAGTGTATTCAGAAGAATTAATGAAGCTGTCTAGATACGGGGGACAACACAGCCGGTAGATACGACATGGTTGCTGGTGCAATCAGTAGAGTAGCAAAGCGGAGCCCACACCGCTCGCAGAACTGATAACCGTTAGGGAAAAAAGGTTATCGCGTGATGATGAAAGAAATAGATTACATAAGGCCCGGACATTTAAAAGCTGACGATGATGATTAGTATATTATGGTAAGTAATACCACAGTATCTATACATATATCTATACAGTAAAGAAACTACCTATAAACGGTCAAAATGACGTACACACACATGTGGACGGCTTAACAAGAAATCTCAGTAAAATAATTGTACTCAGAGTCGTGGATGCTGAATCGCTGCAGAACGTAAAACCGTATGATTCAAATCCTCTTCGGTCAACGCTTTTTGTTAATTTCGTTTGTTTGCGCGATTTTTAATCAACTTTTAAGACAACCCGAACGCTCCATTGACATAATTGACGTATCTCGATAAACAGGGCTAGTTTCCATACTGTATAATATATGTACTGTGGTAATACTTATAACAAAATATAAATTACCTGTGTAACAGTAAGCGTGCCATCGCTATAGTCCCTCGTGACAGTGAGCACCGGGTACCCGGTCTGTGTGGTCCAGGTGTCCATGACCTGCTTGACGGTGACGTCACGGGAGAGCGCGTTGTGCTTGCGGCTGGCCTCGGTCAGCTCGTGCCACAGGGCGTCTTGCGCTGCGTTGTGGTATGAGTGCTTTACGAGGTAGCTGGAATGGAAGATGTAAGTTACTGTACACAGCAACGAAGCTCAACGCTGGGGGAAAGAGTAGGGATCGCTTTGCGCATCTTACGAGACGAGCATCGTATCAGAGGCGTGTGTGCGCGGAGTTAACAGCCAATCCCGGCCAGCGGTGCAGGCGCGTCGCGCGTCTAGCCAATCACGTAATCGTAATGGCCTTCTGCGCATCTCGCCCAGCGCTTAACATCGGGGCCGCTAGTTGTAATTTAGTTGCCTCTCATGCAACTAAATTACTAAATGCAGAGTGGAGGTATCGGCTATAGCACGCTATTTAAAATTTTCTTGCGCCTCCTCCATCTATCCCAATCCTTCTCCCATTTACCCCTCCACATAGACAAGTTTACCTACACTCCCACGCAAAAATACAAACGGACCCACACCAACACATACACATTAAGAGTTCAAATGATGATGTATGGAACATGTCTTACTTGTGTATCGCCTCCCTGAACACGTTCTCCCCTAGGAACATGTTCATCATGCGGATGAGTGTAGACCCCTTGCGGTACGAGATCTCGTCGAAGATCTCGTTGATGCGCTTCGGGTCGTCGATGGGAACTGACACCTAGAAAAAGAGATGTTGTCAGAAAATTAAATACATTTATGACTTACACTATACTTAAAAGAATTATAATTTAAACCTATATGACTGGGAACTAGACACAACAGAAAATCTGTCGGTTGGGCATGAAACAAATGAAAGCCATTTATCACCCGACTTTAAAAAGGAAGAGGTTTCAATTCGACTGAATGTTGTTTTCTTATATTTTCTGCAATTAGGCCTAAAATTGTCGTAGGACGATTATGTTATCTACGCAGGCAAAGTCATGGGCAGAAATTATTTTAAAAAATCTTTCATTTTGTGTGTATATTGGTTATTGTTAGTGTGTGTGTTTGTGTACTTACAGGATGCGAAGACTCCAAAGCGTCCAGACTCAGCACCGACATCAGGTTTTCCACAGCGTAGGACTGGTCGGCGCGCCACGTGGGCTCCACGGCCGACACGCCCACGGAAGCCATGAAGGTCGCGAAACCCTCGTTCAGCCACAGGTCCGACCACCACTCCATCGTGACCAGGTTGCCGAACCATTGGTGGGCTAGCTCGTGGGCTATCACCTGGGAACAACAGGCTACAGCTGTGATACTCAGTCTTATACTTGAAAAAATTGTGCCAAGTGATGGTGCTTACATTTTGTTCTTTGGCAATAGAAATACATAGTGTTAAGAGACATATTAGGCAATTACAATACACGCTAGGATAATTCAAGATGACATAATACTTTAAGAAAAATGACTTCCTCAGGTTGCACCCGAACCCACGAAACGCTGGCTTCGATAGTGAGAAACACTTGAAAGATTTTGTCAGGTCAGCTAACAAGCAAGTTTGAAAAGCACTCGCACGGTATACGATGGTCGAGAGTTCGGGTCCCACCTGAGGTGGTTGCTGTTTTATTTATAAGTATAATATCATGATGATTGTGGAGGAGTCAGGAGTGGATTCTCAAAAGGGATCGTCCATTAATCACGTGATTTTTTAGCAATTTTTAACCCCCCTTCCCCCATCATGATACGTGGTGGGGTTCAAGACTACCCCTCCCCTTTCCCTACCCAAAATCACGTGTAATTTTTGGTCAGTATGTACAAGCAACGGCGAGTCACCACTTTTCGGTTTGGAAATCACACGTTCAAAGAAAAAATAAATACACGTGGTATCTCACTACCTCTCCAAGTGTTATTTCGTGATTTTTTCCGAACGTCCTCCTATCCTTTCGAACCTCCCGTGATTAATGAACGACCCCAAAGCTGATGATGATGATGCTGATGTCAAAACTAACCTCAGCAACTCTCTCCTTGTTCAAAAACGAGGACTGCTTCTTGTCGAACAGCAGCGAGGTCTCCCTATACGTGATGAGGCCCCAGTTCTCCATGGCTCCTGCAGAAAAGTCCGGGATAGCGAACATGTCCTGCTTGGGCAGCGGGAACGACACGTTGAAGAACTTCTCGAAGTAGTCCAGCACTCGGGGGCCGGTGTTCGCTGCGTATGCCGTCTAGAAGAACAACAGTTCAAGGTCAAGCGAAGTTTTTGGGATTGAGTTATTTGAGATGCAAAAATTAATGCACTTCCTCTTCGGGGTGATTCTGGTGCTCAAGTACAACATCTTTTCATATACGACCAAGGTAGAAATCTCAAAATCAGCAAGCTGTTTTTTTATTTTCTTTATTAAACAAACAGCTATCAATATTACATTTAGCTTACGAATAATCTTTAGTACTAGACCATTACAAGTTGCAACCAGTAGTTTTTACAGTAAACAAGTTGACGAGATAAAAAGTGCGTTAAAACTTATAAGACATATGGACAAAACAATAATAATATAAGATTAATGATACTAGGGCAGAACAGTTGGGTGTCGATAAATCGCTATGCCAATGCCATATCGTATTTTGTTGGTCATGCTGGGGTGCCCAGCCCGGGTTCGATCGACACACCTAAGCACATATGAATAGGGTTCGGGAAAATTCTCTGCCTAGGTATAGGATAGTCCAGACAGATCAGAAATCAGTATTAAGTAAGTATTAAGAGGGTATACCCTCTTGTGGTGTGTGTCTTTATTTATTAACGGCCAGGAGACGTATTTTTGAAGCATTCGAAATGAATCTTGAATTCGAACACGAATACGATTCGTGTGCGAATTCTATTTCTATCACTCCCGATTTTACGCATTTTTTAATCACTCGAATTCTATGTTGCTATTATGGTAAAATTCTTTAACTATTTTCATTTCACGCAGAAAATATTTAAAACCGGAATGCAAAAACTTATTGATTTTAAAAACCAGCAATGAATCGCATGGAACGGAACGAAAAAAAAGTTTTTAATTTGTGAACCATATGTTTACTTGTCAAAGTCATACTTTTAAACTTTTTACTAGTAGAATCGAAATACGAGTGGGTCGGACCACTATAGCGATTTTAGTCATTCGCATGCGAATCTTGCCATTTCGTATTCGAATTGGAAATCGCATGATTCAAAAATACATCTCCTGACCTCTGTAGCCGAGAGGCGAGCACTATGGATGGATGGGTCAATGTAGAAGTCCAACATTCTATATTGTCACGGGTTTGGTGTTGTGGTTACGTTGTTTCTGATTTCTATAACACGGGTGTTTTATCTACATGACTTAGGTTAAGACGTTGAATGTTATCATCATCATTATGTCAGCCTATTGCAGTCCACTGCTAGACGTATCCTTCCCCAAAATAGCGCCTAATAGCACAGTTTCCTGCTTTTTTTTTTTCTTCTTACCAAGGTCCACATGCTTGGAAGTACGTTGTGTAGGACACCCCCCAGCTCAATGTATGTGATGTTGTCTAATATTTATTTATCAAACTAATCTACTACGAAGTGCTCGTAGCTCAGTGGCGGCAGCGCTTTGGTATCGATCAATAAAGCTAAGCAACCAACGCCGCGGTTATAAGTGACGATATGAGAGGATGGGTGACCATCCCAACCATATTTAGTGACATTTATTACAAGCATCTTCTTCGGAAGGCACGTTCAACGCTGTTCCCGGCTGATATCGCTTGATACTGGTCATAAAGCCTAGTCAGAGGCCTAAAGGCGGCTTGGGTTCATCTAACAGTGGGGATAAGTCACTGGCCTTACAACACCCCTCCACTCCGCACTGGCTCCGCGTGGTAGAGAATGGCCCAAACCACCTCATAGTTGAGGTGAGGTGAGGTGAGGCTTGTGTTGCAGTGGGATGTATTAGGTATACTTTAACTAACCTGATCCATAGCATCACTTCGAGCCCAGATCCTAAACTTGGTGGTGGACAGCTGCGGCGGGCTCTCCACGTACTTGAACTTGGAGATTACGAACGCGACCAGGTACGTAGACATCGGCACTGAGTTCTCAAACTCATCCCATATGTAGTCTGATCTGTTTTTCCTATAGAAAGGACGATACGATTAAATAACTGTCTCTTTCTCGTATTTAACGCTGTTCATCGATTCAAAGTTTATTTATTTACCGAGAAAAGGTAGTACTACAGTAGTGATGTCATAGTAAATTTAGTCCAGCTTATCTCACCAGCCCAGCTAGTGCGTGATAGTATCACTTAGATAGATGGTAGCCATTTTAGATTTATTAATTATACATACACAATTCAGCAAATAAACATGCATATAGATCAAATATTTTTTCCCAATAGCAATTATTTACGTTCATAATTTATGGATTATACAAAATGTCAGATGCGTTTGTATTTTATTAACAGGGTGTACTATTAAGTATTCTGTGACAGGGTGTACAAGAGAATAGGACACTCCTTAAAACCACGTGATCAGCTGGTCATAGACAACAAATTTTCCTATGGGAGCATCATCGAAATCGATATTTATTTTTCAGCTTCCCAATACATTCTTACTCGCATTACTCGATGATAATGTATGGAGCATCTGAAAATAAAATCACGATTTCGACGTTGCTCCCATAGGAAAAGTTATTGTACATGACCAGCTGATCACGTGGTTTTAAGGAGTGTCCCATTCTTTTGTACACCCTTTATTTTAACTAACTCTTAGTGACTCCACTTTTAATCAGATATTGAAACCAATCTTGCTGGGGTACAGTTCGCGGCATCGATAAAGATAAAGATCATTTATTTGCTAGAAACAGGTTACATAAGATGGTAGGTACAAAGTAAGTAAAGATGTTAAGAGCTGGGGCAAAGAGTGGGTATCGCTTTGCGCATCTTACGTGACGATCATCGTATCAGAGACGCGCGTGCGCCAATCACGTAATCGTAATGGTCTTCTGCACATCTTAGGCCCAGCGCTCAACTTCGTTGCAAACTGTCCTATCGATTTAAAACATTGTGACATTGACATTCGGATGACGAGTCCAATAGTTTTATCTAAACACATTTTGTACATACAAAACAGATTTTATAGTTTTAATTCTAATATAAAGGCCTTAACACCACCCAAGTGCCTAAAATCTCAAATATGAAAATCAAATTGTCAAAATACCTGTTACTTGAATCTAAAAATTTAAAATACATGCTAGAAGAGGATCTAATAAACATCTTGAATTGAATAATTTTGATTTTCCGTTAAGTCCCTTAGATTCAAGAAAACATGCACAAAAAAGTGTCTATTTTTTCATAAATTGCAAATGTTCTCTTAAACGGCACAAGCTATTTCATTACTGTTTTCACACAAAACAAGATTTTGGAAATATACATGTTTTGAATTGAGAGTTTTATTTGAAAATTCTCGTTAAAGGCATTAATTTCATAAAAAAAACATGTTTTCCGATTTTTAGAGGTCATCCGCACGCGCGAAATTGTATGGGCGTGACGCGTCAAGGTCATACAAGCGTAACGAAATCACAGCGGATTGTTATTTTAACACATGTGTGACGGGGCCATTGTTTTGTTCTTTTTTCCGTGCGAGGTTAAAAGTAGAGAGATGTAGTTATGTTTAATTATGTCAGATACCTAAGTAAACAGAACTCAGTTAAACTCACCTGAATCTCTGTCCGATCATGTGCCAGGGCCAATATGCTTCGAGGACACTGAAAAACAAATGCTAGTTATATTAATTGTTTTCGAGTCGCGCTGTGGTCACTTTACGAGCTGATTTAGACGATATTCGGATATGTAACAGTATCAACTTTGTATATACATAGTTTGTATTTGGTCCATAATTTTGTAATTGTACCAGTTTTTTTTATCATCAACTCACACACATAACACACACTGATTTTGTTGTTCTTAAATATTAAGGTAACAATTAAGGTTTGGATTAATTAGTATTTAATACTAATTAGTTAAGGAAAAGTGACTCCGTCTGAGACTGGTGCTTATTACTTAATAGAGGAAGTCGCCCTTAAATTGTTGTCAACATTTTTTGAACCGAATAAACATTTTATTTTATTTTTTTAAATTGTATTTTAACGTTTTTATCTTATCGCATCTTATCATGTCGTATCTTATCTTCTCGTATCTCATTTATCTGTACTGACTTCTGATCGTGTCTGCTCCGGACCGGCGTTTTGTAAACGGCGGTGTATTTGGTCCATAATTACGTAATTGCATTTTTTTATTATCATATCTTATTGTATTTTAACGTTCTTATCGTATCGTCTCTTATCGACTGTAATCTTATCTTATCGTATCAGTTCTGTACTGACTTCTGCTCGCAGCTGGTCCGGAGCGGCATGTTGGAGACGGCGGTGAGCCCGCGCGGGTGCCCGAGCGTGATCCTGAACGAGGCCTTGTACATGGGCTCGTCGAAGCAAGGGAAGCCCTTGCGAGCGGAGATCGCTTCGAACTGGGTGTTATGAGGTGATTTGCTCAAAGGCTGGTGTTCGATACCCGGTTTGAGTCAATTCAGAAATGGGATCTTTCTAACAGTAGTGGCCGCAAAGTCGTAAAAAGCGCGCTGCGGTCCCCCTTTGGGTGGATAAACCGATATTCGAACGTGTAACAGTGTCAACTTTGTGTATAAGTAGCTTGTATTTGGTCCATAATTATCTAATTGTTTTTTTTATCCTATCATATCTTATCGTATCGTCTCTTATCGTATCTAATTGTATCTTATCGAGTGTAATCTTATCTTATCATATCTTATCGTAACTAATCGTATCTTATCGTAACTAATCGTATCTTATCGTAACTAATCGTATCTTATCGTATCTAATCGTATCTTATCGTAACTGATCGTATCTTATCTTATCGTATTTCTGTTCTGTACTGACTTCTGTTCGCAGCTGGTCCGGAGCGGCATGTTGGAGACGGCGGTGAGCCCGCGCGGGTGCCCGAGCGTGATCCTGAACGAGGCCTTGTACATGGGCTCGTCGAAGCAAGGGAAGGGCTTCCCTCCCTTCCCCGAGCGGAGATCGCTTCGAACTGGGTTGTTACGAGGTGCCTTGCTCAAAGGCTGGTGTTTGATACCCGGTTTGAGTCAATTCAGAAATGGAATTTTTCTAACAGTAGTGGCCGCAAAGGCTTAGCTGCAGTCACCCTTTGGGTGGATAAAGCGATATTCGAACGTGTAACAGTGTCAACTTTGTGTTTATGTAGTTTGTATTGAATTATGTAATTGTTTTTTTTATCCTATCATATCTTATTGTATTTTATGGTTCTTATCGTATTGTCTTTTATCGTATCTTATCGAGTCTAATCTTATCTTATCATATCTTACATGGGCTCGTCGAAGCAAGGGAAACCCTTGCGCGCGGAGATCGCTTCGAACTGGGTTGTTACGAGGTGCCTTGCTCAAAGGCTGGTGTTTGATACCCGGTTTGAGTCAATTCCGAAATGGAATTTTTCTAACAGTAGTGGCCGCAAAGGCTTAAAAAGCGCGCTGCAGTCACCTTTTGGGTGGATAAAGCGATATTTGAACGTGTAACAGTGTCAACTTTGTGTATAAGTAGTTTGTATTTGGGTCCATAATTATGTAATTGTAACAGTTTTGACAATAAACGAATATGTTATAGTATCATATCTTATCGTATCTTATCGTGTCATATCTTATATTCTCGTATCTCATCTATCTGTACTGACTTCTGATCGTGGCTGGTCCGGACCAGCGTTTTGTAAACGGCGGTGTATTTAGTCCATAATTATGTAATTGCACTTTTTTTTATACTATCATATCTTATTGTATTTTAACGTTCTTATCGTATCGTCTTTTATCGTATCTAGTCGTACCTTATCAAGTCTAATCTTAACTTATCGTATCTTATCATATCTTATCTTATCTTATCGTATCTGTTCTGTACTGACTTCTGGTCGCAGCTGGTCCGGAGCGGCATGTTGGAGACGGCGGTGAGCCCGCGCGGGTGCCCGAGTGTGATCCTGAACGACGCCTTGTACATGGGCTCGTCGAAGCAAGGGAAACCCTTGCGAGCGGAGATCGCTTCGAACTGGGTTGTTACGAGGTGCCTAGGAAAAAAAACGTAATAAATTATATTGAACAACCGCATATACATTGTTCTGATCTTAAGGCAAGTAGCTAAAGCACTTGTAACGAAACGAAATGATAAGCTATTACGTAGCTTAGTTAGGATACATGGAATAGCCTGTTGATTCTGTAAAAATAAACGTGCTCACTTCGATACTGAACTCACTTACGAAGCTAAGCTGGAGGGAGAGCCCAGGAAAATAATAGACAGCGCAAATTCTAGTACGCGGTCTAATAGGTCCACTGACTTTAATTGGTTAGCTATTCTTTAATGGTTAAAACGTCATAGTCTATTTTTAGGGTTCCGTAGTCCTAGCAAGGAACCCTTATAGTTTCGTCATGTCCGTCTGTCTGTCTGTCTGTCCGTCCGAGGTTTTGCTTAGAGACTGCTCGAGAATAATGTGGAGAAAATTTTGTGGAGATATTATGTAAATCAATCACGCCGACAAAGTCGTAGAACAAAATTTTTAAAAATCTTTTTTTTGAGTAGCTCCCATACATGTAACGTGGGGATGAATTTTTTTTATCGTCTACCCCATCGTGTGGGGAAATAGGTCCCCTAAATGACTTAGGGGTTGCTAAGACTTTTATTAGATTTAGGTACCCGTTTGCGAAATATTAAAAATGCCAATTTTTGTTCGAGTAGGGCGTCCCCCCTGTAAAAGCTAATCTATTGACTTTAAAAATCTGGAAAATATCATGATAATAGTGCTTTTCATGAAATTTCAAGCAAAATCATAACGGTTAAGATAGACCATAACGGTTAGTTTAAGAGTAATAGTCGTTCAACTTAGTCGTACAAAAAATCCTTAAATGAAAACATTAAACGTGACTTAATGAAATATACTATTGTGGTAACGACGGGCAACTACGGAACCCTATACTGCGCGTGGTACGACACGCACTTGGCCGGTTTTTTTTAAATAAATATAAAACATGATAATCTTTACCAACTTACTCTTTAGACTTCGTATTCTTGTTAAAATAAGTGCTAATATACACTCCATCCAACCCCGTCTTCAGGTTTCCGTAAAACGGTATAATAAGGGTGTAGTTTACGCCAGTCCTCAGATCCTTGTCTAGGGTCACGGTGAGGAAGTTGTATGTATCGTTGATGGAGGCCCCCGTGACCCCCGGGGGGTCAGGGCCAGTGAGGGCCACCGCGGAGGATAGTATGGAGAAGTCTTGCGCGTGGAGAACTATTTTCGAAGTGGGTTCTGTTGCTGAGAGCTGTGAAAGAAAAATAATGGGGTTAATACTCAGTGACACGAGGGTATGTTTTGCTATGCTTATTCTATGGGGCTAATGGCACCTTTTTCTATGGGGCTAACAGAGCAAAAGAATTGCTATACTAAGCCACGACCAGCTGACATATTTTCTATAGAAAAATCCATAAATCTCACAAAGAAAGTAAAAGTTGTAAGTATTTGAGCACCAAAATCAGTTCCTAAGAGGCTTTGCGATTAGTGTTGCCCAAATGCAAGAACAAGACGAGACTTAGCCAGTCTTGGTCTTGGTCTTGCGCCAATACACCTGGTCTTGGTCTTGCGCTCCCAGTCTTGGTCTTGGTCTTGGTCTTGCAGCAAGAGTCTTGCAAGTCTTGCAATTACCTATTAGTCTATTACTATTTATTAAAGTTTACTTTAAATCTTAGAAAAACGTATTAGAATTGGAACATTGTGAGCTTGAATTAACATAGCCATAGTAAAGATCAAGCAGATTAATAAATAACTGAAGATTTTATAAGAAATTCGAAAAATCAACTGACCTAAATGTCGTTTTCCATGGAAGTAACTGTTTCTTAATAAACATTTATGATTTATAAGCTTACATTTGCTAAAACATGTAAAAAAACAAATTAATTACAATAACTTGACTGTTTTTAAAGAACAATACTTATCTGTCTAGAAAGAGATTTAACCCTCAACTTATAAGAAATTTAATAAAAGAGTTTTACGATTTATCATTTATTTGAATAAAAAATAAAATACAACACAAATCAACAGCTTTATCATTAGGTTATGATACTGCACTAATTCTTTACATATAAGTGAATGTTTTGGCGTACATCTATTCTAATATTATAAAGCTGAAGAGTTCGTTTGTATGTTTGATGACAGAAGTTTTAAAATAAATAAATAAGTCCTGAACGTCACTATACCTCCAAAGTTACTATTCCTCGTGGACGAAGTCGCGGGCACAGCTAGTAAATACTTACTCTCATCATCTCTCTCAGAGATATTCGGGCTGGTAAGTAATACAAAACTCTTATCGCAGGCTTTTTATTTTATTAGTAGGTAAGTACCTACGCTTTTTATATTATTTTATTAGTTTTGTAGAATTTTTTTACACGTTTCAAGTATATTTAAAAGTGGCTACAATATTTATTAAACGGGTGATATTTGAACACTTTTTTGCTATTTTTTCTTGTAAAAACTTAAGAAATATAATGACTAAATGTACAATAATAGTACCTAAGTAATTAGTTTAAAACCATATAAGTATTCAATATTATAATATATACTTACTAGAATGAATTAATATGACATCTACTACCTATCCTTACCATTTTATCCTAATCATAATACTACTTGCGTGATCAGTATAATGTATTCATTTTCATTCTAAGCACTCTGAAACTTATTTATTCTTTGGAACACCTGTAGGTACTCTTAAAAAAATTCGAAATTATTTTGCATGAGTATACCTACGCCCTATGGCGGCAATCAAATAGTGTCAAATGTTATGATTTCGGCGTGGCGGCAACGATTGTTTTAGATTTCAAAAGAAGACGCCGGCGCGTGTATCATAACCATGTACTTCCGAAAAGCGGCAAATTTCTTTGAGAAGTAAGTACAAAACCTTTGATGCCGCATTATCAAAGTGCCGATGGTTAAAACATAACTATGCATGCACTCAGTTTGATTTTAATAGATATTTTTTTATTCGCTATGTTTATGGTATTAGTCGTAATGCGCATAGGTCCAGTTTTTCATATTCTTTGATACAGTTTTTTGCGTCTCATAGTTAATTCCTAAGCGTACCTCCTACATATACACCGAACTGTTACACCTAACTACTCAGTGAAATAGCGCTAAGTCCTAGCTGCAAGACGCAAGAGTCTTGCAGGCTATGTCTTGTTCTTGCTCAAGTCTTGCACGGTCAGTCTTGGTCTTGGTCTTGCTAAAAATACGCGGTCTTGTTCTTGGTCTTGGTCTTGCAAAAACGCAAGAACAAGACCAAGACTGCAAGACCAAGACTGAATTTGGGCAACACTATTTGCGATATTTCAATAAGGGTAGCTTCACACATATTCGCGACGGCATTGTCAGTTCGTCCTTGTTCTGATCTGAGGTTCGGCCAGTATGTGTCGAACAACAAACCCGAGCCGAAGCACCGACAGCGAGACCCGTCCGGCTTTTCCGATTCATTATTTCAGCCACAAGACGTCGACTGCTGAACATAGGAGGCCTATGTTGGCAAGTGACTTTTACCATCGGGGTTTTTGCCATACTCGCCACGCTTGGCAGGCGGGTTGGCGAGCGCTGTTTTTTTATATTATTTCGCACGCAGACGCTGCTCCCCGTCTCGTGCTACAGGATTTAGTCGCCTCTTACGACACGCCTCCTGTTGGCGGTGGGGAAGTGTATTCTTTACGGCCGTCCCCACACGCGGCTGTGCCGATTAATACCAATTAATGCCTGCCGGAATGTGTAAAGCATCCTTAACCTTGTTTATTAGGGCTTAAGACCCTTTAAAGCCAAAAAGGTATATTCTAACATATGCATACAAAAATACTAGTGTTACATATGCATTCTATAAACAAGTTTTTAAACAAAAAATCTTGCGGCCAAGTGCGAGTCGGACTCAGGCACGAAGAGTTCCGTACCATTTAAAAACGGCAAAAAATCACGTTTGTTGTATGGGAGCCCCTTAAATAATTATTGTATTCTGTCTTTTAGTATTTGTTGTTATAGCGGCAACAGAAATACATCATCTGTGAAAATTTCAACTCTCTAACTATCACGGTTCATGAGATACAGCCTGGTGACAGACGGACATCGGAGCCGCAGTAATAGGGTCCCGTCTTACCCTTTGGGTACGGAACCCTAGAATAATTACTGTAAGCCTATAATAAAACCTAAACTAAAGACCTTGATCAATACTTAGTATAGTCCTAACTTAGGCAACTCATTCGGCCTCGATCCAGGTCAATCCGATTTCACTATTCGAGTGACAAGAAACGCACAATACAAAACCCATATGTTTGATAATAGATACTTTTTTAAGTGGACTTAGCTATCGCTAAAGCAGGTCACGAGAAGGCAATGACAAATTCGCTATAGAAAGTTTTGTCAAGCGTCTAGAGTAGTGCCGCTCGTCGGACTACAAAAACTTTTTGCGGGTTCAAATCCCGTAAGGCGCAAATGTTTGTATGGCGAGTATCTATCGAAATAAGTCATAATAATGTACTTTTATTAATGTATTTATGTATGATCCGTTATCTAGTCGCCATAATAGTAGCAAGCAAGCAAGCTAGGTTTGTCAAAATAAATTATTTTAAACCTGTACGATCATATTATTCCTAAAGATCAGACTAACAATCTGAAATGTAAGAAATCAAGTGTCTTATTCATTTTTATTTGCATACAAAGAAATTAATATACACTAAAAAAATACACCAATAAAATTGTTACGGGGAAGCATCCTTTAGTTTCTCTGAGGGATCGGATCCGAAATGAGGTAATCCGACAGAAAACTAAAGTCATCGACATAGCCCATCGAATAAGCAAGCTGAAGTGGCAGTGGGCCGGCCATATTTGTCGCAGAACCGATAACCGCTGGGGTAAACGAGTTCTTGAGTGGAGACCGCGTGTCGGCAAGCGTAGTGTGGGACGCCCTCAGACTAGATGGAGCGACGATCGTCGCAAGGTTGCTGGCAGGAGCTGGATGAGAGTAGCCGTGGATCGTGCAGAGTGGCGTGCAATTGGAGAGGCCTATGTCCAGCAGTGGACTAGTGTAGGCTGATGATGATGATGATGATGATCCTTTAGTTACAAGGTAATGCCAATCACGTAATGGTCTTCTGCGCATCTTTCGCCCAGCGCTCAACAGGTGCGTCTCACAGCACACCCATCATCATCATCATCATCATCATCATCTTCATCATCATCATCATCTTCATCATCATCATCTCAGCCTATTGCAGTCCACTGCTGGACGTAAGTCTCCCCAAAGAGCGCTTAAGAGCACGATCTCCCGCTGCCTTCATCCAGCCACAGCCAGCCATCTTCCTAAGGTCGTCGGTCCAACGAGCCGGGGGGCGTCATGCACTATTGCCAAGGCGTGGTCTCGAGAACAGCACACCCAGGTGTATTCTTTTTGAAATATGTAAGACGTAATTGACGCGAACAGAAATATAAAGCTGAAGGCTCAACGCGCCATTGCACCAATCGTATAGTCAAATAAAATTATTAAATTTAAAAAATCAAAAAACCCGACTGCCTAAAAATGAACTTAAAAGATGAAAATAAGATTTAAAGAATCAATTTGCAGTCTGAGGCATCAAATCCATGTTACTTGATTCGATTTTTTCTACACGGATTTAAATTTCTTAATTAGGTACCTACTAACTGAATATAATATATAAGCCCTTCAGCTTATTTAATTTACATAATTTATATATATATATATATATATAAGCTGTATGTAGGGCGTGACATAGAAATAGACATACATACATAAGCTCGAAAAACATAACCCTAGTTTGGCAGTCGGGTAAAAATATGTTTTTGTCATTGTTTTCAAATTCATTATATTCGCACAAGATTGTTTAAACGACTAAGTTTGACTTCCGGTGACACATAATAAAACTTAGGGCGATTCTTCCAAATTATTAACACATCATTAAATAAAAACTTTTTTAAATTATAGCGGATAAACATACTTAATAACCTTTAATAAACATCCATACATGCCTTAGGTACATAAGATCGTGTTCAACACACAAACATAATTTGTAGTTTTATTCAGAGTGCATTTGCTAGTCCCGTAATAGGTTTAAAGTAAGGTAAGGTTTTACCGTAAGGTTAAACTTCTGATTTTTGTACGTTAGAACAGTGGTTTAACCTTAGTCCCGTACTAGCAAATGCACTTGTAGTCTAGGATCTAGGGTGCCAACCACTACACCAGTTAGTCAATATTATTTTTATTTATGACATATTTTTTTAATATAATTTTTGGTAATTTTATGCTACATTGTGAAGTGATATGTTGTACTTGTAGACTTGTAAACCCTTAGACTATTTCGCATAATTATCTTAATTATTACACTTAATAGAAATAATATTTTATTTAAATATTCTAGACTAGCTGTTGCGCGCGACTTCGCTTGCGTGGCCTTTAATTTATTTAATATATCTCACAGGAAAATTCAGGTGATCGTGACTAAAAGTATCATTAAGTAGTTAATCCAGATCATATATATCTATATGTATGTGTGAAAATTTTCATTCAAATCCGTTAGGTTTTTTTTTGCGTGAGAGAGTAACAAACATCCATACATCGGTAGCCGAGAGGCGAGCACGTCGGACTAATTATGGCGTCACCATCTCTGAGGTTCCGGGTTCGATTCCTGGTCGGGTCAATGTAGTAAAAGAAACTTTTCTATAATGTTTCGGGTCTGGGTGTTGTGGTACCGTCGTTGTTTCCGATTTTTGTAACACAAGTGCTTTAGATTAGACCTTAGGTTTAGAGCAATGTATGTGATGTGGTCCAATATTTATTTATTCACCTATTTATTTATTAATTATACATCCATACAAATTTCCCATTTATAATATTAGTCGAAATGTCTTTTGAGATTAATAGTGAAGTCCAAAGTTTCACAATTTCTCAAAGATCTAGCAGTAACATTGCCTAACCTCCACTTAGCGGGATCGCGTTGCAGAATGCCCGCGCATTGCTATTCCGCGCTGCGCCTGCGCCGAGGTGAATGTCTACCGCAAGGTTTTCCTTGCCGGTACGTGGTTTGTTAATAAACAAACATCGGTGACATACTGCCGTACTTTTATGGTTACTTAAGAAAAACTTGTAATACTAATGTCGATACGAATAATTAAATTGATATTTAATTTTATAACCATTATTGTATGATCAAAATTGTTAATTATCACTTAATTATTAATTGACGTCTCTGAGTGCGGAAATTAAAGACTAGAATTTAAATTCAATAAGAAGGTATACAAGTGTTTTGATATTAAAAGGTTGAAACCGGAGCTAGCCATTTTTTTTAGGTTTGCTCAAAGCAAATAGTTATTCTACAAGGAATACTTATGTCAAATGATATCAAAATATATCTACTTTGTGAAATGAAATTTGTGACAAATTAAAAGAATTCCACCACCCCTTCTTTTCCTACTACAGGAGAACAGCCATAAGAAGACGGGCAGCAGCGTCTCCTTTCCAACATTGGCCAAACTACGATCGCCAACCCTCCTGCCAAGCGTGGCGATTATGGCAAAATCCTCCTTTTGGAGGGGCCTGTGTCCAGCAGTGGACTGTTATAGGCTGGTGATGTGATGTGAAATGAAATTAACTTTGACCTAGAATAATAAAAAATTGCTAAGGAACAAGCTCTCTGCTTTAACATTGGTAGTATTGTAGTAGGGTGCAGTATCCTTGCTTATTGTCATCTATCTTACTAAGTTATTGTATTTTCTTCCTTTCCTATGTTTTATTATTATTTTCTTATCCATTGCGTATTCTCACTAATACAATTGTAAGTGAAGGGAATGGTTTGATATCATTTAATTTTTAATTTATATTTATTTATATAATATAGAGATATAACTTTAAAATACGTGACTTCATCTCACGCGTCGCAATGTTGATAGTTTTTTTATTGATTAAATCTTTGAAATTATGTCCTCAACTTCATCATTTAACATAAAGTCGATTTCATGAAGCTGATTATAAATTTTTGCTCTAGTTTGTTGCGAAATATTTGGAGATTACCGATTCAGATTGCACTATATGTGTAGCCATAGTTCAAAAAGGTATAATAAAGGTTAAAGAAGCTATTGGCAATCTCCTTAAATGTTAGTTAGCCTTACCGCATCATGATCCATTGTAAAGTCCGTTTTCCTTGCCAGTCAAGTCAAGTCAATATTATCATGTGGCAAATTTTAGCTAATTAGAATTCAAAATCTTGATTGCGTTACAAACAACCAAGCATACAAACTTGCACGTATACACTTATTTTTTTATTGTTCAGTAACAGTGGTCATTCTGGTATTGTCTAAATCAGAAAAGAACGAATTTGTGTGTCGTTTCGTTTTAAAAGTCAAAGAATAAATAATAATGGAAGACAAATACGACGGAATGTTTTCAGTTATTACAATTCTTGATTGTTATTGTAATGTAACAAATAATATTTTAAAAACTTTAACAATGCATTTTAAACACAATGCAATTGAAAATAATTTCGTTCTGCTTAAACAATCTTGTGTATCTTCTTACATTAAAATATCAGTGTACAAAAATAAAAAACTGTTAGAAATCTGAAGTTTATTATATTATCTGTGTCTTAAATTAATATTTTTTTTTTCTTAAGGTTTAGTTTTGAATTTAGCTTGTACAATTGGAAAATTATTATAAATATTATAAAGAGGAAAGATTTGTACCTATTTTTGTATGTTTGTAATGAATAGGCTCAAAAAGTACTGGGCCGATTTAAAAAATTCTTTTACCAATAGAATGCTACATTCTTCCAATTTGACATAGGCTACATTTCATTTTGAAAAAAAATAGGGATCCTTGGTAAAATTTGAACAATGTAACCGAAGGTGTAGAAAAATGAGTCTTAAAATGTCTTTCGTCGAATGCGCTGCCGAAACTATTAGCGATAATTGTCTACCCCGTGCGAAGCCGGGACGGGCTGCTAGTATATTATAATTTTGTTTAAAATAAATGTCATAAATGTTTACTATTTTTGACAAGTAATGGTAAACTGAATTTTTTCTTTACTATTTCTTTCTACTGAATTACTTCAATAACAATGAACAAATAAGGATTTAACTGTTAAACAACGTACATTGCTTTGATCCTAAGGCAAAGAAGAAGAAGAAGGTATATTTTATCTTTATCTATGTCCTAAGGTTAGCTGCTAAAGCACGTGTTATAGAAATCAGAAACAACGCGGTCCCACAACGACCAGACCCGAGACAAAATAGAAGGTTCGTTTTCTACCAAAGGAATAAAGACACAATCGACTAAAATCATGTGCATTTATCTATTAAAAACTGTCTTCAAACCAGGTCACAGGATGACACTCACTCCATATGTATGCAAATGAGTATTGTTTACAAACATTAACTGTAGTTCGAGTTCCATTAGACTAGGTTTAGATGTTTGACTGTTTATTCACCGTTACTTTTTAACCGACTTCAAAAAAAGGAGGAGGTTCTCAATTCGTCTGAATGTTCTTTTTTTTTGCTTGACCATTTAAAATGGCATCTTCATACAGGACAACAATGTGGATTAGTTTAGTTAATTAGTTTACTTTAAGACTATATTTCTGTCTCTATCATTGTCATACAAACTGACATCTATACCGGGTTATTTGAAAAAAAATAAACAACCTCGCACGACTAGATAGCTATCATCATAAACAACAACATTTGTTCTACGAGTTTTGATAATTTGACACATTTTAACTTTCATACAAAAATAAATATCAATTTAATTTTACGTCTGAATGTTCTTATCTCTATGTGGATCGCATCGCGCGCGTCGCGCGCTTCGCCTTTTCATAGTGAATGGATCATAGACTTACAAATGTCACGATAGTACAATAAAAGCTTGGCAAATCATTTTTAATTAATGTATTGAGTTATGATAAAACTTGAAGAACAAATATTGTAGTTTATGATGTAAGCTATCTAGTCGTGCGAGGTTGTCGATTTTTTTCAAATAACCCTGTAGAATGATTTTAATACCGCGTTATTGAATAATTTGGGATTAAATTCGATAATCCTAAGACGCGCAATAGGGCCTAAGTCTAACAAAGTAAAGAATTCGGTCACATCTATACTATAAATATGAAAGTTTCTGTGTTTGTATGTTTGTTTGTTCTTAACCACGCTTAAGAATGTTAACGGCTAAACAGAATTTCAACAAATGAAAGAAAATAAAAAAGCTGTCTGAAAAACCTTGAATATCGAGGTTTAAATCGACGCAGGATGAATGCCATCATCATCATCATCACCAGCCTATATTAGTCCACTGCTGGACGCAGGCCTCTCCAAAAGGAGGATTTTGCCATAATCGCCACGCTTGGCAGGCGGG